>CM019042.1:16499458-17099458 GCA_009664405.1 Drosophila bifasciata | reverse complement strand
CAGCCAGGCAGGCATGCTAGGCAACTACATGAAGGAGACCTCTTTCGTAAGTCGCATGCAGGGCTAAAGTGATCTCTAACCCTGACTGCCTTCGTTCCTACCTCTTCCTTGTAGGGTGCACCCGAGTACAATGAGCAGAGCCAAATGCAGCAATCAAGTGCCATTAGCTATGGCGCCACCGGGCACGTGGCCAACAATCCATTTGCCATGGCCGCCTCTGCACCCATTGCCGAGGAACCAGCCCCGCCGCCGTACGAGGACGTGGCCTACACCTACGACTACACGCAAGGGCAACCCCAGCCGGGTCAGCTCGGACAGGCAGGACAGGCAGGACAACCGCCATATGACCCGCAGTCCTACCAGCAGCAATAAACGAATCACTTTAGTCACTGATATATATCATAGCTTTTAGTTGTAGTTGGAAATTGTTTAACGTTTATCGTTTGTTCTTGGTGTGTTGTTAAAGTTATTCTATCACTCTATTTGTTGGGTTTTATTCGAAGAACTGGGGTCGTTAGTTACATACATATGTAGTTATAAATACTTCTCGAGATCCTACAGCTGAGCAAAATACTAAGAAAGAAAAATGTTCAAACGAATTTTCAACAAGGAATGCCACAAGCCACACTAACACAATGAAACTATGTACCTAACAGAGAAACTACATATGCACACATAACAATACCGTAACACATAGACACTGGAAGGCACATTCGATCTGTAGCATCTACATTTACATATGTAACTCCTAAGACACCATCGCTTCCGCGAATTTCTATTTACAAGCTCCAACCAGAAACAAAAAAGAAAGCAAACAAAAAATAAAGGGAAATGACGGCATATTTGACATTTGTGTATATCATAAACTACATACATAATCCAGACATGCACCACGTCTGAAAAAAATATGAATATATATATAAACTGATATCCTATGTATGTATATACATATATGTAAATATATTTATATATATTTACATGTTTATGTATATGTATGTATAGACTATTAATATTATTACAACTCATAATTATAGCTGCAAATTGTTGTTAACTATGCAAATATGAAAACTGCAAGTTTTATTACCGTTGAAGATATTACTATATAGTATACACGAGTATCTGTGCGAAGATCCGCCACAGGGCTACCGTATCTAGGCATCTACAAATTTTAATCTTAAAAAACTAAGCAATTGTTGATGTTCGGCACGAATGATAACCATATAAGTACATACCAACTAATCCAATATCCATACATACATACATATATGGTTATGATCATTGTTTGTTTATCTTATGTATTTATGTATATGCTTTTGTATTTGAAAAACACGAGCAAGGCACGATGTAGGTACTAAAAATCTATATTTTAGTCGCATAAGTAGATAGCAATAGGCGCATATAACCTCAGACTTGGTCTTCATATACCCGTCACACACTAATACAGACATGGGTCGATTTCTCATCGTCCAAATAAAAAAAAGAGATATTTTTCTTATTATTTCATTCAAAAATTGTCGCAATTTAATACATAAGACATATTGTCGGAACATTTTTTGGCTCCATATCTTTCTTCCTCATTTCTTTTTAAATATTTAACAACTTTAAAAACTGTTTTACGTTAATAGTTTATCTTTATATCAACAGAAACCACATAATATTCGGAAGTTTACATGAAAAATGCTTTTCATTTTGCCTGATGGGCTCTTTTTTGGCGTGAAGAAATCGGCCTTAAAATTATTAATATAAACTATTAAACATTTAAAAGTTTATTTGGGCTTTATTCTCAGTATACAATTTGTAATTATTCTTTATTGTATAACCTTTGTCTAAAATTTAACAGCTGAAAGTAAAGTCCAAATAACCTTCAAATAAACAAATCATTCTATATGTATTATCATATATACAAATTATAAAAATTAAACATTTTTTATTGGAAATGTTTATTATAGTAGAAAAATTCAATAAACTTAATTTACTATCACCTTAAATTATGCACCATTTAATTATATTTAATTTGGTTTGGCTTTTAGATTTTATTTATTTTATTTTTATTTATTTAAATTTACCGCACAAATTTGTATTACAAAAAGCACTATTTAAATATATTTCATTTAGATATTCAATGCACTACTATACTTTTTCATTCAATGCACTAATATATATTTTCGGTTTTTCTAAAACTTGGTTAGACGCACTTATATTTTCGATAACCTCTTTGTTAATCGTTTCATATTTAAATACTATCTAATATCTTTTCGTTTGTGAAACACTTAAATAACAAAGTTACCTAGGAATATTAAGTATTCAAGGATATATATATATTTATATTTAAATGTAATTTAATCAATTTATTCACAATTAAAACACTATGTAATAAATATGTGAAAATTTTCTAACTAAAAGAGTCAATTCTTATACCGTAATTTGTACAGCGCAGCGAATATATATAAAAAATCATATATAATCAAGCAAATTTAAAATATATATGTAAGTAGCACGTAATTATGGAATTTTTAAATCAAACATGGGGAAAACTTTGTGTTTGATCTATGAAAATAACAACAAAAACTGCTTGTGAAAGTGACAATACCTAGTGAAGTAAGCTTAGCTTAGAGACCATTAAATATTATTTAAAATGAATTTATATTTAGTTCTCTTCTGTTTGGGCACAAATTTTGAATGCTTCTCAAAATGTTGGCCACTTGGGCATATGTGTAATATTAGAATAATTGCAAACCCATTGTGTACATAAGAACATAGAGAAATGCAACTGGAAGTATAGTATATATATATACTAGCGTAGTTATCGTAAATCCATGTGTGTGTCTTCTAAAATCGAGTCTGTCACAGGAGAGTTAAACACTTCTCATCATCTAATCGCATTGAGTTCTTTACTACTACCATATAGTATATCTCTTTTTTCTGTTTGAGAGATACTCAAGCTCTCGGGGCTGTGTGGACAATAATAAAAGAAATGTGTTAGCCGGAAAGCCATATATAAAAGCACTTAATCGCATCATTTGACATGACCGTTTGTATATAATCTAATGTTTATAAATACATATGCAACTTAGTAGCCAATAAATGCTTCGGTAAGCCATCTATCTGAGTGTATATATTGCCAAATTAAGAAATTATAATACTCAAATAAACACAATTAAATAGCACTACTAAATGTAATAATGGTAAACTATTAATGATAACTATAGCTACTACATGCCAGAACCGGCTATGTAGTTATAGGGTATTTTAACTCCTAGCCGAACATTAATGTTGTATGTGAAAGCAAACCTAAGAAACGCTAAGCAGCCATATAAATAATACATACACTTTCATCGGCCGGCAGATACCATATGTATATTTCAAACCAGGTATACAGGTATTACATATGCATATAAAATATCTATACCTACCATACATAAATGTAAAAAAAGGAGCTGTGGCCAGCCAGAGTTCACATTATTTCAACGAAAAGTTTCATGTTAAAAAATTGGAATGTATTAACTTTCTCATTCGTTTGGATGGGGTAGCTATAAATACGGAATGTGTGTATATATCAGACAAAATAAAACAATGTATTCTTTATGTTTATTGATCGTTCGATATACAAATCGCTACAAATTTAATCAAAATCAAATATTGAAAATAAATAACGAATGGAGATCCCTTTTCTGGCAACACCCGCCCATGTTGTATAATTTGTATGGTCGATAAACCAAGTTAATATACATATATATACTTATATACGTACATATACATACATATATTTCAATGTATGCTCATAACAGCAGGAAAACTCTTTAAAAATATTTATAGAAGGTAACTTAAAAGATTACAAACGACTCAATCCCAATAGAAAAGAGTTTCATTTAACATCCAGCTTCAAAAAATAATTACAAAACATTTTACTACAATTTATTTAAAAATGTTATGACACTGTGAACGAGAAAGACCCCCCTGCATGACATCTGGCTATACGAATTACCATATTTAACCGTTTAAACGAATTCTAAACTAAATTATACCTTAACAAAAATGTACTTGGAACTCAATAAAATGAACTTGTTAAGAATTATGCCAACAAATATTGAGTGTATATTGCTTTTATTTCAAACGACTTTGAGCCTACATGACTTAACGATTAGGTTTATTGATTTGTACAGGACCCGAAACATTTGGGATGGGACAACGCTTCTCTCCCAACTCCCAGAAAACATGGCGGTGACTAAGACTAACAACAAAAATATATAAAATAAATATGATTCATACAATTAGGAAACAAACTACAATCACATGAGTGCTACGGTGTAACAGATGGAAGAATGCAGTCGTGTACTGAATAGGTTCGATGCTGGTTCGAAATGGAACACAAATAAGGCTTAGTCGATCTTGTTAAAATTTATTAATGAACCAAATTTTGAGACACTTTGAATCCGTCTGCATTCTTTCATCACTGGGCAGAGCGAAAGGCAACGAAATAAATAAAAACGAAGGATTTTCATTATCGCCGTACTCCCTGGTACTCGCCATTGGAACGCCCCTTGCCAGGGAAACCACGAGCAAAGGGAGCTTTTGCATTAGTGGTAACATAGTAATTTCCTCGGGCTCTGAAAAGGAATAATACAATTACTGGAATGCCGTTTAGCATAACATGGTTCAGTACTCACTTATGTGAGCAGTGCTCGCCCATTAGAACGTACTCGGAATCCTTGGGCTCGCACCAGCCTATCAGGTAGGTGAATAAGTTGGGGCAGGGACCCGCATAGAAGCCAAGAGTCGTTGTTATAGACTCTATAAAGTAGGGAGTGACTTTGGTGTGGTCGCAGGCCAAGGTTTCTGAAAAACCAAATGAAATAGTATTAAATTTGAGAAAAAGTACGGATGTACCATTGATCGCCATATCAAGCTAAAAATCGATTATGCAAATCCATACATATAGTTTATGGGGAGTACTCACGAAACAGTGTGGCAGAGCCCACACAGGCAGGCTGCCTAGTGCCGCCATTCACATAAAAGTCCGCGTGTCCACTGGAATGCCACTGACCGAGTATACCCGCTCCTGTGTGCACAACATCCACAAACTTGGCATCGGTCGTATCCAGATCCCTAGAGTTGTTGGCTCCTGCATAGAAGAATATTGTTGGATCCAGGGCAGTGATGCGGCCCAACTTTCCCTCCTCGGGCTTCAGATAGTTAGCCACCAGTCCGGCTATGTGGGCACCCACGCTGTAACCGATGAAGTGCAGGTCATCTGGCTGGACCCCGCGCGGATGCCGGGCCAGGTACTTGACCAACTGGGAGATGCAGAGGCTGCCGAAGCGGGGTGCCCAGTCCATCTGGCTGAGGCAGGGCTCCTTTACCGCGTCGGCATAGTCCACGATGATGATGTTGTAGTCGCCCACGCTGAAGTAGGCCGCCCGCAAGTCAGGACTGGGACTCAGGTCGCGACCTCCGCCGAAGCCGTGGATGATTATCTTCGTCGGATGCCGGGGATTGAAGTGGGTGTAGTAAAGGGCGTTGGCATCGAGCACATCGATGAACTCGGGCTGCTCCTGCGTGCGGCGTGTGTACAGATAGAATCGAATCTTAGGATGCGGGCAGCGGTACGGCTTCTGCAGGCAGGATTCCGTCACGTAGACTTGGGTTTGGTTTTGTCCCGCCGCCACCGCCGCGGCCACAACGCCAGCATTTTGAGCAGCTGTGAGGATGTGAGATGGGAGAAACGAAGTTGAAGTTGAATCTGATGTGGATGTTGGTAAACGGGTTTCACAGTTCGTTTTGGCTAGCTTTGGTATTACACTTAATTACATAAGCCGCTGCCTGCGACATTGAATGTTTGCAATTTGGCACGCTGCAAATGTCATGCGATTGCGTTTCTGCTGCAGTTGCAGTTGAAGCAGTTGCAGTGGCACTGCCACGGCAATGAATGCCACACAACTGCTGCGCAGGCTGACAGCAGAAAGTAAAAGTCAGCAAAGTCAGCCAAGTCAGCCAGTTGGACAAAAACGGAAGTGACGTGCCAGTTGCTCTTTGTTTGCTGTTTGCGGTTGCTGGGTTTATTTTTGACAAAACGTGCTGCCCATGATATAACTGGAGCTGCCGACTGGATACGGAGTGAATATGCGTAATTTATGCGGCTGATTCATGGCGGGGAGGGGGGAGTCATAAGGAAAACCCACCCATTCCAGATGGGCTTATCGGGTAGTGGGAGAGACATTTTCGGCTGACAGGTGTGCGCTTTATGGTTCGCAACCTTTCGATATAATGTTAATCAAGGTTATTCATATCTGTATGTACATAAATATGAACATTTCATTGTAATAGTTCTAAGGATGTAAATGCACATTTTCGATATAGCATACCCAATTAAATGTACTGTATATATGATCGGTATCCACGGGTAACATTATAAAATTATTAATTGAATAATTTACTGTAATCCCATGTTCAGGTAAATATTTAACTAAGCTCAAATATGATTTCGAATGAATTCTAAACCCCGAACTAGTTCCCATGAGGAGCACCCCATTTGATGGAAGTAAATGTGAGCCCCCCCCACTTGAGCTGACGACATGCGTAAGAAGCTTGAGCTATGCGCATTGCATTCAAATGGCCACATTAAAAATCTAACGAAATTGTTGGAGAATCGACCTTCAGCTGGCGCCGCTGGCTCAGTGGGCGACTGGCAATGGCGATTGGCACACTTGCTGTTCGAGTACCAGTACCAGTAACAGTACCAGTACCAGTAGCCGTACATAAGGAGATAACCAAGAGGTAGAGCCAGGCCATGCAACCGGTATTTCGGACTATTACAGATGCTCGGTCTTGCTGCTTGGCTGAGCACTGGAAAGACCCGAACATATCATAACTGCCTTATAGGGCACATACCCCATAGACACAGTGAATGAGCCGGGGAGTTGCTGTTACCATTTCACTTCGATTTCATTTCGATGACATGTTGTTGTGCAGACATGGCAGACAAACAGCCGGGCAGACAAACAGCCGGATAGACGAACAGACGAACTTAGCATGCAATAGGGGCGGTTGGTTTACATCAGAGACCTCAGCATAAGTCCACTCAACCGCCCACCTCCAGGGTCCACCACCGTTTCAATTAGCAATGGTCGGTACTGCGGTCGTGGTTATGCCTCAATTGTCTTTAACTTTTCTGTTTTCATTTGCTTTTCACAATCGTTTATGTGCAGCTTGATCGTGGGCTGATTTTGCCGTGTTATGTAAGCCAAAGAGCAGTCGCTCTACTGCGTTTTCTTCCCCTATCCTAACCATTTCTGTCCTTTTCCCATTTTGAAAATTACTCATTCCAATTAAATGACTTTTTTGGGTTTTATTTACATCCATTGTTTGTAGAAAACTCGTGTGAAAATCATTAAAATTGTATTGCCATTGGATTGGAATTGGAATTGTGGTCGGGGGTGCCCGACTAACACAAATCAAGCCAATGCCAAAACGGAAGCCGTCGGAAAAGGCGGAAGACAAAAACCCCAACACGAACTCCTCATCGTCGGCTAAGTGAAAGATGATTTTGGTTTGCTTTGTGGCTCGTCTTTCGGTTTCTCTCTCTTTTCACTGGTTTGCTTATAGGTATTTATATTTTGCCTGCCATGAGTCATATGTACTGTTTGGCTTTGAGTGTTTTTGAGTGGAGATTATTGACCAATTGGCTTGAATTCGATACTGATATTCGGATTTGTGTGTCATAACCTTAAGACTTGAGCCTGAGCCATAATTACGTTTCGATCATGCTATTATGCTACAAATTCTTGAAAAATTGCCAAACTCTAAATTATATTTTGACTTCTTTGACCTACTTTAAACATATGTAAGTGTGGCTAGTGTTTGGAGTGTGTTCATTAACCTGCAATCTTGAATAATTATTGACCCCCAGTATTAACCTGCTTAAAATCCTTCATCCCTCAGCCCCCTGCCCATGGATCTACGTCACAGTTCGGCAGTGACACGCACTCCGGCAATGCGCATACCCCCCATTAGCCGGCCCTGGCGGGACCCTTGGCTGCCAGGGCTGAGAATGTGTGGCGATGACACCTTCATCAGCAGCAATATAACTCGGTTAAGTAGTAAATATTGCAACAGCACTGAAACAGAAACAAACAGCAACGAAGAGTGTCAAGGTGCAGAGGTTCATAAATATGAATATAAATTAATGACACAAATTATGAGAAATTCCAGAGCATTCAGCGTAAACGGTAGCCACTAAAACTAATTAAATTGGTTAGCGAGAGGCAAGAGATACACAGAGTCAAGCATTGATAAAGCAAAGGCAACATTTAACAGCAACATATTCGTGGCCAATATCAATAGCTGGCAAATACAATATGTATGAACTTTCAAGTAGTTGTCAGAGCGATAACATTACAAGTGCTTATAGAAAGAGTTTTGAACATATTTATGCTTTTATATCAACAATATTTGAAGCAAGGTCAACACGGGATGACTTCACGGAATGACTCCACAGAAAACAAAAAGAAACTCATATGTATTGTGCAACTACTCGTATTTTGAAAATGAAATTTATGCCGTCTGTTTAGGCAGTTGACGCAAATTTAAAGTGTCAACAGCCACAGCAGTTAAACGCCAACGGCCAACAAATCTACAATGACAGTGCCATAAGAAAGGCCAGGCCCAATCCAATTCAGGCATGGCCAACAAATATATATACGTTCCAACCAGCACCAGGGCGAAAGTAAAAGTTTAACTTAAATGTCTCTCTCTCTCTCTCTCTGTCTCTTTTTTGGATGTTTCTTTTCCCTTTTCAGTTTCTTTTAGCACATATGTATGTACGAACCGGCAAATTCCAAACGGGAGAGTGTAGCACTAATCAGGAGGAGGAACTGCAGCAATCGAGTTGAAGCCACAAATGCTTTTGGTTTCGTCAAGAAGTTGAACTGCATTTTTGTGGCTTGTTGTTTCCTGTTGATTTTTTGCAAACTATTTAATATTCACTTTGCGTTTGTGTTACTTGAAACTGGGATTTGATTATGTAACCGAACTAAGCCGCGATGCAGCTCTTTACAGGCCATGGGTCAAGGTCTGCAATGTGTTTTCTTGGCTAACCAAAGGTGTACACTCTTTCATAGGCACCAGCTTGAGAGCTGGTCATTGGACTCGATTTCGATTTCAGTGCACAACGAGACGACGAAGCTGGCGGGGCATAATTCCGGCTGCCCCAGCAGAAACTGAATCAATTTTTTCTTCACTTCTTTTAAATTTTTTGCGGGCACGCGCGGGTGTTTCTAAGGCGATACGATCGTCCACTATCTGGGTAGGGGTTCACGGCATCCGTGCGTGTGCGCTCGGTTGGAGCTCTCTCGAGCGATTGTAGCTTGAGTTCGTTTCTTCAGTCTTTTGTCTTCCGCAAAAGCTTCCCCAAAATAAGTTGGCCGAAGCTCGCTCTTTAATGAAAGCTTTTTTTTCGCATTTTTAACGCTTTTTTATTTTAAGCTTTTAACTGTGAAGCTCTGCCACATCCATTTCCACATCCACCAGCGGACCCTTAGCAAAGGGTGATATCTCATGGGTTGTGAGGAAATACGATCCGATAGCTCTGATAGAATTGAGACCCCGAGATGAGAGAGAATTCAAAAATATTGAAAATGTTATTCACATACTTCTCCGAGACAAAGTATCCCATTAGGCTGTTGGGCATGCTCGAGTACTGGTTGCAGCGCTGGGAGAAGAATTCGAACCACCCGCCGCACTGCTGGGCCCAAAACCCGCTGCTGGTAGTGATGGACTCCGCGTAATAGACGGCCGCACGATAGTGATTACAGTTGTAGAAGCGCCAGGAGCTCACATAGCTGCAGCCCCGCTGGTTCAGCTGATCCAGGTTGGGGTAGAAGTCAGCATGTCCCATCGGAGGCAGCATGGAGAAGAAGAAGGGATCGGTGTGAATGATGTCCACAAAGTCAGCGTCGCTGCGATCCAGTTTCTGCCGCATCGAGGCCTGCATCATGAATCCAGGGCCAGCGGGGTCCAGGCCAGTGATCCTAGCCAAGGGCTCGTCCACATAGTTGGCAACCAAACCTGCCACCTGTGCCCCCAGACTGAAACCAATCAAGTGAATGTTCTCCCGTTTGTAGATGCCAGCCGTCAGGAGATTGTCTATCAACTGCGCCAGGCACTCGGACACAATGGGAGCATTGGTAACAGCCCAGGGAAAGTAGCAGGGCCAACGGACCAGGCTCCCATACTCCACAGAAATCACATTTACGGCCTGGGTTTGGAGCAGGACATCTCGCACCTCCAGATTGGGAGTCAGATTCCGATTGCCGATGAATCCGTGTATGAGTATTTTTAGAGGTAGACTGGGCTTAAAGAGTTCCACCTGCGGATTGAGAGGATCTACTTCCACGGGCTGATCACGTGTGTAGCTGAGAACAGTCTGCGTTGAGTATGGCTTCCTCCAATAAGAAATCGAAACTCACTTTGTGTAGAGCCAGAAGGAGATGCGGGGATTTGGGCACTTGTTCTCAGCAAAGATGCAAAGTTCGGGCAATAATCCTCGCAGTTCCATCTCGGATCTAGTGTATCCAAAGAGTAGAAATACCAGCAGGAGGTGGCTGGCGTTCCATCGATATTCGCTCATTGCAAATGTCTCAACTGCTCTGCGACTTCGTTCTAACGCAAATTCTATTAAATTTGCCAGGCCTAACATTGAAAATTGCATGGGAAATGAGGGCCCATATAATGTGCTGGTAGGCTGATAAAAGAGTCAAGGTTTCCGGCGAGGGTTAGGGTTAGCCAGTAGGTCAAGGTCGGAGCTGGTGCTAGGATGGCTTCGATTGGGTTGGAGCTTTGTGCGGGCATTGAAATAAAGAACATACAAACATACATAGCTAAGGTATGTATTTTAAATAACTTATATTTTAAATTATTCGATCTAGTTTAAGTAATCAAAAATAATCCTATGCCAAAGGTTCGTCTTCGGCGTGATCCTTCCAGACAAGTTGTTTCTCTAGATCATTCACATCTGGCTTCAGATGGTTCTCGGTATCCTCCAACTCGAGGAAGGCCTCCAACAGCTGCGGCTCAAACTCATGGTCGAGTTCATTGTTCTCGGGACTCAGCCGAAACTTGGCCAGGTGTCTGCTGTTGTCTACGTCCTCCATTTTTCCTAGTGCATAAGGCGTATCGGCGGCCGTCTTAAGGAAGAACGATCCCTTCACGTCATCCGCGACGTGATAGCCCATCAGGGCCTGGGGGGCGCGGGTAGAGCAGAGTCCGATGAGGTGGACCAACCAACTGGAGCACTGGCGACCCCAGAAGCCAACGGTTGAGTTAATGGACTCGGCATAAAAGCGGGGAGCTCTCTCGTGATTGCAGCTCCCCGGATCGTTGGGGTTCTCCTCCATGCAGCCTGGCTGCTGAGGTCCGACGTTGGGGTAGAAGTCCACATGACCCATGGAGCGGAGCATTCCGCGACCCAGAACATCCGTGTGGATTACATCCACGAACTCTGCGTCGCCAGCATCTAAGCGTCGCGTATCACTGCCAAGGATGAACAGTGGCTTGGCCGGGTCCAGTCCCGTTATCCGCTTCAACTTTCGCTTCAGATGGTTTGTGGTTTGACCCGCCACCTGGCCACCAAGACTGAAGCCAATCAGGTGGATCCTCTCATTCTGAACTATGCTCCGGTCCACCAGGTTGTTGATGAGCTGCGCCAAACATTTGCTTACTAGAGGAACGTTTTGCACCGCCTGGACATAGCAGGGATAGCGCACCAGGGGTCCATAGTCAATGGAGATCACATAGACATCCTCGTGGTCGAGCAGCACGGGCCGAATGAAGGAATTCGGGGCAAAGTCTCGATAGCCCGTGTATCCATGAATGAGTATCTTCAGTGGGCGTGGGGGCTGAAAATCCCAGGGATTAAGATTGAGAGGATCCAGTTGGATGGGACTATCCCGAGTTAAACTGAAGTGGAAATCTCTGAGCGAGTGCAGAAACAGTGGCGGTGACAGCTACTTACTTGGAGTAGAGCCAGAAGGTAACATTTTTATTGGGACACTCTCCACGCATCACAAAGCATGCCGGGTCGAACAGTCCGACCAGAGGATTGCCGTCCGCCAACCACACGAATGCTGTTCCAAGGAATTCCAATGAATGAATGAATGCTCTTCCCATCGCTCGCTTACTCCACTTACCCATCAGGGGGATCCACGATATAAGCAGCATTGCGGCAAAATTTCTAAGACCGACTGTGTTCCGGCCGTTGAAAGTTGTTGCTATTTAAAGTCTGGCGATTATCTAAGGCCGCGATCTGGCAAGAGCCAATTGATTTCGGTGGCGGCATATATAAGCACCCACACAGGTGCCGAAGCCACACCAACCTCCAACGACAGCAGGCGTGTGCCGACCCAACTACAATTGGTGTCAAATAAGAACGAAAGTAGTCGCAGCTCATGTGGATGGCGAGACGGTTCCATTTAAAAAAAAAGCCGACAAATGACTTGTTGTTCATAACATTAGACATTGCTAACGAGCTATGATCGCTGATACACGATCGCCACTACGAAAGGATATTTCGCAAAGATAGAAAAGACAAATATTAGGAAGACAATTAGGAAGACAAATATTAAATTGCAGTCAAGTTCTACCACCGAATTTACAAAGCAGATTCAGCCGATATTGAAATGTTTACAATAGCTAAAGTAAATCGAAATGTTTATGAATGTACATATACTATATGTATGTAAATATATGCAACCTTATTGTACATTAAATATTAAACATAATTATGAGCTTTATTTCCCATTGCTTTTAGCGATAAATTCCCACAGTGTTCCGTATACTATATATAGTAGTTTTTTATTATTTTTAATTTGTTAACAAATCTCTTAGCTTGTGCTTTTTTTATATGAGCAGTGTGTTTTTATTTAAAACTGTCCATCGTGGACAATCATTAATTTTGGTTAATAGACTTTACAGGTTGATTGATTTGCTTTATGATGTTTGCATCGTGTGTACCTAGCTTAAGGTGGCAGTATCCGGCTAGTCCCGGCAGAGATCCAGAGGATGGGTCCTGAGGAGCCTCCTGGTCTGTTCACTGTTATCCAGTAGGTTGATCGCCAAATTGATGGGGTGGTCATGTAGCCTTTGCATGTTGCCGCTTGCTGCTTCTCTTAATTTCGTTAATTTTGAAATACACTTGTTCAGGTTTGGTATTACAGGAGTCTTGGCCAAAAGTTTGGTGGCTCTAGCTCTTAGAGTCTCTGAGATCCAGGCGTTCATTTGTACGAAAAACCAAATCGTCTCGTTTTTGTGTGAGTGCGAAAGAGAGGGAGCGAAGTTTTTTCGTATTGTTTTGTCTATTGTGGCTATATTAATGATCCGATCCGATTCAGATTTGGGCCCCTGATAGATATGGTCTTCATCTATAATTCTGCATTTTTCGTTTTCTGTTATCTTTAAAACTGTGGACGCCACAGATGTGCGCCCTTTGTGGGGGCGGAAGTAGGCGGGGCGAAATTTTGAAACACTTTTCTAGGAGTGAGAGAATACATCAGCCTGGAAAAAAAATTTGTTTGCTCTATCTTTTATAGCCTCCGCGCAATGGGCGACAAACAAGACGGACAGACAGACAGACGGACAGACAGGGCTATATCGACTCGGCTGTTGATGCTGATTAAGAATATATATACTTTATAGGGTCGGAAATTATGCCTTCTCTATGTTACACACATCCACTTTTACCACAAATACTATGTTCCCTTTTACCACTGACCAAACACATTATAGATTGTTCACGGCCTGTAACGAATTTGTCGCAGCTGAATTTGAATTCCGGAACCCAGAACCCCTTTGAACATGTTCGCAATCCAACATTTCTGTCACACGGACATAAAAATGTATGTCTGTATTGTCTTCAACTGGTTCGACTTCTGATTTGGGGTTTGGTGTTGTGGTTCGTAGCGACTTAGACGTGCGTGTGTACTGAGTACTCACAAACTGTGCGTGTATTGGTTATAGGATTTGGTCGTCGCATTTCGCGTTGAAATTTTTATATTTCTTTCCACATACCCTGACCTTCGAATTTTTGGTATAGTGACGCGTTATGAAGAAGCTTGTCACAGAATATATTTTCTTGTATCCTTTGTATGTTAATTTGTTTTATATAGGATAAAATAAATGATACACCGATATGCACATGTAAATCCTCATAATGGATATCATGTTTGACATTACATTCGAAGAGATGCCCATTAGAGTATTGAAGGTGCGACGTGCAAGTTTTTTTTTTCTCTGCGTTCCCTAAGAAAGCAAAGAACTGGGCAAATTATCGTTTTTCGAGTTTCATGCGCAAGTATGACTTGACCTGCCGTAACATAAATGAAGACGGGCATAGTGGATGGGGAAGGTAGCGGACACTTGGGCATGGAAAATAAATAAAATATAAAAAACTAAAGCTTTTATTTACACATTTACACATGTACATATACTTATCTAATTATCCCTATTTTTAGGTTTTCTGCGAGAATAGTTTAGAATTCTATGGTATAGGATAGTATTTTTTTTTTTTTTTTATGTAGTTGCAGGACCCTAGGTCTTTTATGTTCAGGTTCGTAAATATGGATGCATGCATAGGTTTATTATTTTATATTTCTATATATGTACATATATTTAAGAACATATTAATTATAAATATGTATAGCTAATAGATATCATTTTAGGTGGGGAACATGGATTTTTGACCCCATTATAGTTTTATATAATGGCCTCGTCGTGGTGTTCCCTGGGTACCGATCTTCAATCGGGAGCCAATGTGAGCGGCGACAATTTTTTAAATAAAAAGCAAATCTGTACATAGTATGTACATACTTACGTAAATATGCAGAATATTTATATATGTATTTATGTATGTACATATTTTAATTGAAATAAATGTGTCTAAAATAGGGATAAGTAGATATGTAAGTATATGTACATGTGTAAATGTGTAAATAAAAGCTTTAGTTTTTATATTTTATTTATTTTCCATGCCCAAGTGTCCTACCTTCCCCCATCCACTATGCCCGTCTTCATTTATGTTACGGCAGGTCAAGTCATACTTGCGCATGAAACTCGAAAACGATAATTTGCCCAGTTCTTTGCTTTCTTAGGGAACGCAGAGAAAAAAAAAAACTTGCACGTCGCACCTTCAATACTCTAATGGGCATCTCTTCGAATGTAAGGTCAAACATGATATCCATTATGAGGATTTACATGTGCATATCGGTGTATCATTTATTTTATCCTATATAAAACAAATTAACATACAAAGGATACAAGAAAAATATATTCTGTGACAAGCTTCTTCATAACGCGTCACTATACCAAAAATTCGAAGGTCAGGGTATGTGGAAAGAAATATAAAAATTTCAACGCGAAATGCGACGACCAAATCCTATAACCAATACACGCACAGTTTGTGAGTACTCAGTACACACGCACGTCTAAGTCGCTACGAACCACAACACCAAACCCCAAATCAGAAGTCGAACCAGTTGAAGACAATACAGACATACATTTTTATGTCCGTGTGACAGAAATGTTGGGTTGCGAACATGTTCAAAGGGGTTCTGGGTTCCGAATTCAAATTCAGCTGCGACAAATTCGTTACAGGCCGTGAACAATCTATAATGTGTTTGGTCAGTGCTTTTACTCTTCGAGTACGGGTATAAAAATATTCAACATTCTGTTGATATCAAACATAAGAACCGTATTTGTGACATATGTAGCGAACATCTTCTGACAGCTGTTAATACTTAGTATTTTCCAGTATTTTTAAAGGCGCGTTATGTTATTACCTCCTTGTCAAAATCACCGATGTAGAAACTGTGTAGAAATTACATCTACATTTTACACGATGGCATTTTTTCATCTCGTGCGGAATATGCACATATATGTAGACCTATACTTACATCTCCCACACTCTAAAAATTTCCCAACTAGGTGGCGCTACTCTCTGCTAATACACAAGTCTCGACTACCGATATTTACCGAGAAAGAAATGTGATTTTTTGGTATTTTTGTGGCATATTTCTTGCTATCGAAAATGTGCCAGCAACAGCTTATCGCGCTTGTGTTCTTTTCTGAATAACTGGCAAAGTACGTCTTTGTTAGTGAGTTTCTCCATTAACTTTGATTCGATTTCTCATTTAAATAACTAAAACAAGCACATGTATCCATCACACGCACCCACATTAAAAATGGAAGGAAACCAAAAAGTAAAAAAGTGAAATAATAAAGTCAAATAAAATCTAATGTATGGATATTCTAATGATGTCTTAATATCATACCCAATACTTATTTTATAAGACTCTGAGGAGATAAACAACATGTCCTTGAATATCTATCCCGCCAGATCGGATTTATCCAATATTTTAGTGTGCATTATCGTCCTACTACCATAATTGCGACTTTTTTGTTGATGTCATTCCCTCAGTTGTCAAGAAAGAGGAAAAAATTGCTCAGTGATTTCCAAATTGATACTATAATTTAAAGTATTATAAAAAAACAGAATGTATGGTCACACTAGCACAGTTACTGAAGAAAAATAAAAGTTCACAAGAATATTAAATATACATAATGAGCCATCTCTTACATACAAATAATTATTTATTCATATTAGTAAGAGATTCCATGTAACAATAATTGCCAAAAGCCGATTTTCAAAATCGATAAATATGATTGACAGATCATTAACCCATCTTCGACCAGTGTTTCTTGAAATAAACATATATTTCGAAGAATTTTAGCGTAGTACAGGTGAAAATGTATTGTGGTAAAATTTGTTTGCAATTCAAGATGAACGAGAACAAAAATATTTTATTTTCCACGTTTTAACTCAAAATGTTCACCTGTTTAACTAGATGTTTATAAGTGGTGGGTTAGGTGGGTTAAGGGAACTTAAAAAATGTATTTAGTTTAAAAGACCAGAAATTCAATTAAATAAATACCGTGTCTTGAGCAACATTTGGAACATGAAATCATACAAATACCAAGGAAAGGGGAATCGACAAAGATGGAAAATTTTGACGCCTTCGGACAGGGCTGCATACCACCCCGCAACACTCCTCAACTGTTTGCAAAAATGATAAGTACAACTAGACTCTTAGCATCGCTGATCATAATCAGTGCTGACAATAACAGCTTACATAATGGCCAAACGACAAACATGGGAGCACATGCGACAGGTCTTCGCCCAGGCGGTGAACGCTGTGCATCCGGAGAAGATATTCGCCGATTTCCACAGTTTCGACTTGCGGCCGCAGCGTATTGAGAACGGAATCTGCATCAAACTGAACGGAGAAAATCACGATATTAGTAGGAAAAAATGTCACATAGTGGGATTCGGCAAGGCCGTGCTGGGCATGGCCAAAAAAGTTCATGCGGACTTGGGCCAATACTCTGCCGGCGGCGTTCTTAGTGTGCCTGTGAATACACTTAAGCAGTTTGCTGAGCCCATCAGCGAGGGATTAGCCGTCTACGAGGGAGCACCCAACAATTTGCCAGATGCAGCGGCCTTAAGTGCAGCCAAAGCTATCAAAACGTTGGCCCAGAAGATGACTCCCCAAGATGTGCTCTTCGTCTTCGTGTCAGGAGGCGGATCTGCTTTGCTGCCCCTGCCTAGACCTCCCCTTAACCTCACTGACAAGCGAAATATAGCAGATAAGCTGATGAGACGTGGTGCCAGCATCCAGGAGCTCAACACGGTGCGCATTGCCTGCTCGGACATCAAGGGAGGCCGTTTGGCAAGATTTGCTGGCAATGCGGGACTGCTGGTTACCTTTGTCTTGAGTGATATCATAGATGATCCTCTGGAGCTGATCGCCTGTGGGCCCACCATCCAACCAGTCAGTAGAGAATCGGCTTTTGCGGTTCTGAAGAGGCACCTGGTGTGGGAGGAGCTCTCTGCGGAAGTTCAAAGTGTCTTTGAGGTGTCGGACAAGCAAGATAACCCTTTGCTGCCCAACCATAAGGTGTATGTAGTGGGTAGCAATGTTATAGCTACGTCAGCGGCAGCCGAACAGGCTGAAAAATTTGGCTACATTCCATGCGTCCTAAGCTGTTCTGTGCAAGGTGAGGTGGACCAAGTGGCAGCCGACTATCAGCGTCTGCTGAAGAGCATACAAGAGGCGAAGCAGTATGGCATAAGTGAGCAGCAACTGAAGGAGAACTACGTTTTCGGAGAAGATAGCTTCCAGGGATTCAAGACGGCGTTAGAACAGCACTTGAGCTGTAAGAAGCCGTTGTTTCTCATTTGTGGTGGCGAGCCAGTTATCAAAGTATGTAATAAGATTTGTAAAATCCAGTTATCATCCAGATATCACATTAATTTTATGTGTTTTAGGTCACAGGTCAAGGTGTGGGAGGACGCAGTCAACACTTGGCCATGCTGATGTCACAGACCCTACATCGCGATGAAACTCTGCATGATTGCACCTTCCTTAGTGCCGGAACAGATGGCATTGATGGACCCACAGATGCGGCTGGCGCCTTTGGAGACAGCAGCGTCATTGCGTCATTTTTGGCTAATCACACATTGGATGAACTGGCCGAGATCCTGCGCAACTGCGACAGCTACAACTTCTATAGGAATCTCTCTGGTGGCGACTACCACGTACACACTGGCCACACAGGAACCAATGTGATGGATCTACACGTGCTCGTCGTTCCATGATGAAGTGGGATGTACATACATATGTGGGGCAATTCGTTAATAGAGCTGCTCTTGAACTGCAGACGGGCAATAATCGTTTAAATTTGTTTTTACGATTTTCGTCTTTAATTTTTGTCTATCAAATTTTACGACTTTTTTCATTAACATTTTTAATATTCACTCAAATGTAAATAGTTTCGAGATCTTTATGCTCCGAGATGAGACCCTCCGGAGTGACAGCATAAATGGCAATTAGCTTTCCACTTAGTCACTCCCTTGTTACGAAATCAGCAAGGCATTTAGACATTTTCGGCATAAATTGTCTTGATTATGATTATCCGGTATAGGCAGATGCGATAAATCAATTTGTATGTACGATTATTATAAAGCATAAATATATTTGTGTAATACCCGGGCTCCATTCCATCACTCCTTTGTACTGCGTCTCATAAAAATGCGCTGCTAATAAATCATCTTAATTGTTCGAAACGCCAAAGGCAAACAGTAGCAACAGTCGCAGCAGTTCCAGCAGCAACTACAACAATAGCCAGCGATAATTGCAATTAAAAATTTAAATTTATTCGTCTTTATTTTATTTTTAGCATCTAGAAAACTAAAACGCGACGCGCGCCCTGTTGCAATATAAGTACATATAGTAGACATTTTTACAAACTAACACTTTGACTGCATATTTTTACAATTGCAATTTGTTCTTGTTTCTATTTCTATTTCTGCTTCGTTTCTGTTACTGTTTCCCTCTATCTTTCAGCGATTTTCACTATTCACTCGGAGCGTAGCTCTGATGTCTATAGTAGAATTATTTTTCCGCGCCACCATTATTAAATAATCACATTCGCCTGTCCCTCTTGTGCTATTTATTTAGTTCTCGATTAGGCTTGTTATTAACTGCGCTCGCTTGCACAGACATTAGCCGCCAGCAAAGATGACTAAGTTCTGATTCCTTTTAAAACTATGTTATTCATTCTGATGATGAATGCAAACAAGATATCCGAGATGAGCTGTGAAGCATAAATCCTCTAGGGAATGGAATATTAGCTACATATGTATATCAGAAGATCATCGTAAAATCCCATATACATTACAAATTTTGAGCATAAGCTGCAGGCCATCGATGTTCAAATTTTTGGAAAATATAATAGATTTTCGAGAATTTCGGTGTCTATTCGCAATCTTTCTATGTGGGGTTTGACAATCAGATGGACTTTTTAATAGTTTGGGTTTTCTTGACCTCTTTGGGGTCGGGTTAGGTTTCCGCAGCTTCTTCTATCCCATAGTGGATTGTGCCGTCATCTATACCTTCTTCTTATTTTCATTTTAGCACCGGGTGAGAATATTGGTGGTAAACATATTCCTACATTCTGTAAATATGTTTTCAAAATATACGTATTTACAGCTCGACCAGCTTATTGTTTTATGTTAACCACCTTTAAAAGACACCAAGAAAGAGATAATTCGCCATATATGCGACCATGTAGAAAATGGATATTTCAGACGAATAATTATCTATTAATGATGGTTAATTATAGTAAGTTCAATTCAGTTTAGAACATTATCGTAATTTCAATCGTAAGTCTATGATATCCTCTTACACTTCAGAAGCATTTTAATGTGAAATAGCTATCATCTGTGCTCCGATTTGACTTTCACATTACGAGAACCTTAATTG
This sequence comes from Drosophila bifasciata, assembly GCA_009664405.1. Taxonomy (NCBI): domain Eukaryota; kingdom Metazoa; phylum Arthropoda; class Insecta; order Diptera; family Drosophilidae; genus Drosophila; species Drosophila bifasciata. Next base: position 17,079,092 of record CM019042.1, on the reverse strand, counting down.
AGCACTGTCTACTTGTCGGGCGGCTCCGCCCACTCTCAGATCTACATATGCCGATTAGAATCACTTCCGCTTCCGTTTTCTGAAACTTGCACTTACATATGTACATGCCATCATCATCATCATCAGCAGCTGCTATATTTAACATTATTATTAGCCAGTGACCACCATCAACTCCGCCTCCTCCTCCCACATGACTGGAGAAGCAGCAGTCGCAACTGTGGAATGTCGCGTCAATTTGTCTGCCCGTGCATATGGCATGGCATTAATCTCAGTGTAGAGTATCGTCTGGTACCCATCTTCCCATCGAGTAGCAGCAGTAGCAGGCTAAGGCTGCGACAGCAACAGACACGGCCATGGAGTGCAAGTGACGCGTTGATTTATTAATTAAGCATTGGAGCGCGGAACGGCGGCAGCTAAGATACCCAGCAACGCGTGGCAACCGATCCGATGCTGGCGATGATGCTAATGAAGTACTCGCTGGAAATTTTAATTAACGATCCCCGATTCGATCGAGCATAGACTCTTCCATAGATGTGTTGACTTATGACATCACACCAAAGCTCCAGCCGTCGCAGCAGCTGCCTCTCTGTGATCATTGCCAGACAAACTGACGACGCTTATCACAGACACACACGGAGAGGAGCGGAGAGCATACCATACATACAACACATTGAACATTGCGCATACGCCACGTGGCCCCAAAGCGAGCAATTAAACAATGTTCGCACTCAGCAGCGACATCCATAAATTGCGTTCTTCTGTTCTTAATTTGTATAGACAATGGCACAGTTCACTCCGAGCAAGTATAATTTGGGCAAAGTTCAATTAGCGCGTTTTTTAGCATGCCTTAGTTGGGGCTGAGAGCACAAAAGATACAGAAAGCTGAATCAGAAGAAAGAATGCAATTTGCATATTGACTAACCCATGAATCATCAGCAGAGATCTTCAGATGGAATCTCTTAATTTGAAGCACATGCTGAAATAAGATTTTTTCGAAAATTTGAGAGTGCAGTACAAGAAACTCTATCCGACAAGATTCAAAGAAGAAGGGTTAAAGAAAAAATTGGTAATTGACAGCAATGTTTTAGCTTGTAGAATTTTCACGAACTAACAATATTACAGTTATAGAGGCTTCTCCAATACTATGTAGTTAGACATTGGGAGTACATATCTGCGGGCTGAATTAATTCATAAAATTGATATGAATTGATACTGGTTGGTATTATTTCCTACGAAAACTTACATAAGCAGTTACAAACAAACGACATAAAGAGCGACAGGTATATGTTTTGATGCGCAATAATCAAACTTTAAGTATCGAGATATTAAACTCTAGGGGTGTATAAACTTTGGAGTTATACTAATGATCTTGCAGCAGTGCAGCATGAACTTATTTATGTCCATTGAGACGATTATCTATGGCCGGGAATACGGATGGGGATGGATAATAATTTCTCCCTCCCACTTGCCACTTTTCACGGGTATTGATCTGTTCATTTGCCGAGTGGCGGCTTAATGTCAATCTGCTCTTTGTCCGGCTCTGAGCACTCAGTCGGCTGCATTACAAATAGGTTCGGCACACTACGGCAGCAAGAGCAGCACCAATAAAAACAACAGGAAGATGGGTCTTGGCCACAGACGCTGCGGTGCCGTTGACCAACGTGACTGAGATAGAGAAAAAATTTGCGCTCTCCGCATCAGCAGCCCAGCAGACGACCTCAAGTGGCAGGCATCGCAATCGAGTTGCTGCCTCTGCCCCAACGCTTGGCCACAATAAGCGAGGCAGCAGCAACCACAGCGTGTTGTGGTAGCAACAGGCTAGAGCTGTAACGAAGGCAGCATCCACAATCCACAATCCAGAAGCAGTTCAAGTTTGCGCCGAGGAATTCCTTGCCGCTGAAATAATTAAGCATTGCAACATTGTTTATTGTTGCTGTTGTTGCTGTTGCTGCTGCTGCTGCTGCTGCTGGGTGTTGCAGGCTCGTTTAACAAGGCAGCCAAGTTCTCAACAAGTTCCTCCTCCTGTTTTACAAGTTTCTTTCTTTTTTTTTTTTTTTTTTTTCTACTGCCCAGCATCAGTGGAGTTGGTGCCACTCAAAGGAATTTCCATTTTATTTACATTTAGAATGTGCCGAACGGACTCGTCGCATGTAAAGCGGGCCAAATCGAAAGCTATTAGAACTTATTTGCATATCAAGCTGGAACATGGAAAATTTAGTGGCAACAATGTTGCTGCCAGTGATACTTACGAACAAACGTAGAAAATCAGCTAAAGCAATTTCTTTTCTGTTCTAAGTTGTATAATATAAAGGACATACATATGAGAAGTAAGCCAATAAAGTAAGGAATAATAGAAGGCTTTAATAAATAGGGTTGAGAACACTGCAGAATACTATACATATGTATATTGTTACTAAGGAATATTTGTGTCTTAAACATGCCAAATGATTCAATAAAAGGTATCTTGTAGAATAAGCATCGATCGATTGATGAGTACTTTGTAACTAATTGTTGTGTCTAGCAAAAGTTAAATGATCACTTCCCAGGCGCTGTATTTACGGAACTGCCAGTCGCCAAACTACAATTTCCCGGCATTGCAATTGCGTGAAAGTGTCAGTGCTGCTGATGCTGCTGGGGCTGCTGCGCCTGGGCATAGCCTCCAATCTCGATTGAGATGGAGAGAAAAAAAAAGAAATACTCGTAACAACACAAATTTTCCATAACCTCAAAAAAATGCGTCGGCTATTTTTAAAATGCGCAATCTGCGAGATGCGTGCCCATGTCCGTCCGGCTGTCCGTCTGCCCGGCTTTCCGTCCGTCTGTTGATGCCGCCAGCTGTGTGCCAAGACAACGCAGCAGCCTCTCCTCTCTTACCCTGGCCCCTTCACTTACCATGTGTTGTCTGCGTTTATTGATTTATTAGAAAATTCCAATGAACAAGTTTTAATACACGACACAGCGACCGATGGAGGCGATGTTGTCAGCATGCTTGTTTTGCTTTTTCTCCTTGCTGTGGTTGTTGCTATTTTTTCTGTTGTTGCAGCAAAACAAAAAAAAATGTAAGAGCAAGAGCAAGAGAAAGAGAGAGAGAGAGAGAGAGAGAGAGAGAGGTTGATAGAGGTATCCAGAGAAGGGGCACAAGGCAGCAACAGGCAAAAGTAACAAGTGCAATATTTTAATTACGTTGCAACAATAACAGCAGAAACGGCCACAAGATCAGCCACTTGCAGCATGTTGCATTGATTTGGCTAGCCAGCGCTGCCAGACAGGTGCAAATGTTGGCCAACGTTGCGAATGGTTAATGTGGACAATACTTGGTAGTATTCATCTACTTGCTGATGAATGGCTCCACAATACTGTCACCAATTTACCAATTGTTTTAACTATTTTAATTCTAAACATCTTCAATAAATATCTTGCAATAAATAATATACTCCTTAGCAATTACTAGTACTTCAATTATTTCAAATATTTTCCAAATGGTGCTGTGAGACAAAATGACATGCAACTCCCATTACTCCAGCACACCAAAAACAATCTGGCAGCGCCAATGTCGATCGGTTTTGAAAACCGATAAACATCTACTTCGTCTCTAAGCATTTTGAAATGAACTTAGATTAGCATTAGCAACGTTGCACTCCTGAAGAGAAAAATAAACCGAAACTGTTGAGACACCAGCCGAAAAGTTAGATACATATGTAACAACTCTGCCAGAGAGACCAAAGAAAGTCGCGACGAGATCTGTGACTGAGATGGAAACTGGGACTGAGACGGAGACGGGGATGGAGACGGAGACTGAGAGAGTTGAAATATTGTAATTGTCTTTAGCTGTCCGACTGACTCTGACTTGTTTGTTATTGTTTCTTGAGCTGATGTTGTTTTTATTTTTTTTGTTTGACTTGATTAATAATTAATCGCATACACATACACACACACAGACATACAGACATTCACAAACACACTCATAAGGTAGTCGTATCAGTGTGTTCGCATATATGTATGTATGTACAGACACACATGCAAATGTGCCGCTTGTTTTAATTACTCAACTTAAATGGCGCTTTGAGCGACTTAAGCAACTTGACTTTGTAATGGTGTGCGTAGGGCTAATATACATATATATGTACATATATTCAGGAGAGTGTGTGTGTGTGTGTGTGTATGTGTCTGCCGATCGACTCTCACTACTACGAGCTCGAAACTAACTAACTAGCTCGCCACGGTTGCTGGCACTGGGACTGGGGCTGGGGCTGGTGTTGCTGCTCGGCTCGGCTCCGGCTCCGGATCGCTTTTGCCTCGCGCTGCGCTGCTTTTTGCCTTGCCTCGGCCGCTGAGGCCGCTCATTCAGTTTTTTGCGCTCAACGCTCGTTGTACGGAACCGAAAAACGTTCGTCGCCTCCGATTTGGGCTTGTCGCCAAGTCAAAATTTGTTTACTACAGGCCTAGGCCCAGGCCTCATTCGAATATTCTAATAATTTTTTTGTTTTCTCGCGGTTTCTACCGCTGGATATCCACAACGGAACAAAGTCGCGCAAAATAAGAGTTAAGGCTGCATAAGGTCTCAGCGACAACGACAACGACATCGACAACGACAACGATAGCAACAAGTGTCACAGATAGCAGCTGGTGGTGCCCTAAGAACAGTAAACAGCTCTTAAAGTTCTCTCCGATCCAACCCGATACGATCCGTTGTGCGGCTCCATCTCCTCTCCTCTGCGCAGAGCACAGAGCTCGTCTCGAGTTTTGTTTCGCAATTGTTCATCGTCTCAGTCGTCGATTTTGATTTGTATGAAATACAAATTTAAGTTTGTATCTATGTGCTTGTGTGTGTGATGGTGTGTAAAAGCCAAAAGCTAATGGCCAAAGTCTGAGCATTGCCTGAGCCATGTGAAGTGCCCATACCAGTGATTTCCATACCCAAAAGAGTGCAAAGAAAGCGAAAAGTATCTTGTGTATATTCATCCCATGCTGCCCCCTCTGCGCGCGCCCGTACGAATATAATGTATGCAACGTTCGTGAACTGCCAGAATTGGTTGTTGTTGCAGTTGCAGCCAAAGGATTTGTGGATTTTGGAGCGTAACTGAGCAGCAGTAACTGCAGCAGGTGCACCAGGTAAGTGACAGGCCTCAGCTGGATAACGCGCATACGCCATGGTGGATGCATGTCCAATGCGAGAAACTAATCCATTTCTGGAGAGAGAGCTCTAGAAACTACCATTGGTATACAATAATATCATTGGAAAACATTTGTTTTGATACTAAGAAATAACTATATACATATATGTATATATATGTATGCCTTCATGGGAAGGTTACATACTATCTTGGATTTGACGAAGGGCCATTACGCAAACGGTTATAAATGGGTAGGGGGAATGAAACAACAAGACAGAAGTACTATATGTAAATTTTGTGTAAAATTCAATGTTGTTTCATACAAACTGTTAGCAGTTCAAATGTTAAACGAACTACAGCAAAGAATTTTATACGACTTCTCTTTGTGTTGTTGCGTCAAGAATGGAAATTCCATCATTATGCGCCCCTTATCTTGGGGGACCCAAGCGAGTGAGTTTCGATTGAATATCGAATGTCAATTGAATATGCATCGCAACAAATGATGAACTAAATCAACGGCATTCCACACAAATCACAATTAGCGGCTGACACTGACATTGGCCATGGCAGGAACCCTTTGACCATGCCTTATAGTCGCTAATTTATGACGCCACTTGGCTAATTGAATAATTAAATGTGACTGGGCTGGCTGGGCGTGGTTACACTTTACTTTGTTATGGATTCGACATCGATCACGATTGCATAAGCCCTACATATAGCGAGAACGAGAGACACGATCCCACACAAGTCATGGTCCACATTTGTAACTGCATCGAAATCTGACTCTGACTCTGAATCGCTATCTGTATCTGTATCAGTATCAGTATCTGCTTTTCTGTATCTACGACTAGCGTAGTAATGCCGTCAGCTGATTTGCTTTGCTAATTAATTGACGTTTTATTGGAATCCAAAGGGACTACCAGAGCAGCCCACCAAAAGAGAGTTTAAGTCTGACTACACAATGCTCAATTAGATTATTAATTGCGTTGTGATTGCGCATTCGTGAAACGCAAATAGACTAATAAAACTCACTAAAAATTCGCGGTTCACTGGAAACGCGTTGACTAGGTGTGAAAGGTGTGCACTGAGGGAAGGCACCGAAAATAAAACGCGATAACAAAACTAAATAGCAGCAGCACCAGCAACAGCTGACGAAGAGACCGCGAAGGTCTACCACTTTCGGAAATTCGACAAAAAAAGCGAAATAAAAATCGTGAGCACGCAATGAAGCAGCAAAGTTGGAGCTGGCTTCCATCTCCAGCTCCAGCTCTATAGGCATCTCCATCTCCTCTTGGACCGGCCTGGCAAATCACGTTGCTGATAACAACAACTAAACAATGCGGCAATAATTTGCTGCCCAGCACCACACCTGCCATCCCCTTACGCCTTCATCTGTGGCCAAAGTGGCTACTGGTCATGAGCATCCGAGGCGGAGGCAACCAGTAACTGGCTTAGGCCAACATTTTTATCAAAAGTGGTGGCATTAGTTGGTCTCCGCCACCACCTCCCTCCCAGACCCGAGCCTGGCAAGGCTTACATGCAAACGAAACTGGTCACACTGGACATGAGAGTCCAGGTGGGGAAAGGATGAAGCGGAGCGAGCGAGCGAGGGAGAGAGAGAGAGGGACGAGGCGAGGCTCCCAATAGTTTCACTTATTTTACACGCATTTCTTAACGATAAATAAATTCCACAAGCAGATGCGACCAGCAACCACCGGAGCTAGAGCCAGAGCCAGAGCCTGGCCCGGTCAGTAACAACTTTTGCTATCACGTTTCCATGCAAACAACCCAGCAACAAAAATATTTTCATTGGTGTTCGCTTGTACTTGAATTGCTCCATGCAGTACATTGAGCCAAGCAGAGGAGTACGGGGGCTGGTAGCTGTGGCACTGGCACTGGCAGGGGTATGCAACTGCAACTAATGCGAACTCTAGTCAGGTGCTTGGTTGGTGGTGCTGCTGCTGCTGTTGGACTTTGCACCGATCTGTATGCCGTTTGGGCAATTCTCTGTCGGAATATTTCCGCCTGATGTGGCGCCCCAAGGCACTTGAGACTGATATCCGATACTGCCGGCTGGCTGCCGTTCGATGGGGCATATGCACAGAATTAAATCATTCATATTGCATAAGATGCTAGCATCTAGGATAAATAGTGGTATACATATGTACGTAGATCTCATTCATCTTGTAATCTGAGTGTAAATAAGAATCGACAAATATTTTCAGTTGAATTTCACAAAATTCACTTTATGGTAGTTCATAGAATGTTTGATTATTGTGTAATGCAGTTCGTTACTCTGCAGGTCTAAGGATTGAAAAAACTTAGTGTGTAGCTCTTAAAATCTTTATCTTTCAACTCTTGCAGAGATGCCTCAGTCAGCTGCTTAACTTTTATCTAAGCCAAGATGAATGAACTCGAATTCAAGGTGGTCCCACAAAACGTTTTGGCAACTTTTCTGTCTGTCAAATCGAAGACTCATCAATTTGGATTTTTATTTTATTCTTCTCTCAAAATATTGTATAAGGTCATCTTCTTCAGAACCTTGTCATACAGGTTTGCCCAGAAGATGCTAAAATTTGTAGTTCTTCACTTCTACACGACTATACGTTGTATTTGGAAGCCCGCTATCTGGGTTTGTTCGACTTGGGCTTCCTCTATAGACCACACGGCGTACAGTAGTATACCTAATATACATATACATACTATATGTAAGCCCCAGTCATTTTTTCAATTCACTTTGCTCTGGACCTTTCTCCTCGACTGCCATCATTCTTAATAAGTATTCCTAAGCATCATATCAATTTCGTAGATATATTTATTGCATATGATTTATCATGTCTGACACTTGGGCCAAACCACTTGTCAAATGGGAAACAACACAAGTAACAAGAACAACACCCAAGTAACAGCGACATCGACAGCATACTGTGATTTTAGATAAATTCATAACTCAAAACTCAACTTGTCTTGCCTTCAAAGTTCAAATCACTTGGCACTCACTCACACAAAACTCAGACTCGTAAAGACTCACACTCGCACACTCGCACACATACACACACACACTCACACACAAATTAATGCATGATCGTTGGAGTGTTTGCATTTGTATTTCATTTTAATTATTTATTTATGCGTTATTTTTGCGCGCGTTCATTTCGATAAGCTTCAAATGGAGAGACACCATTTACATTTACAGTTACATACTGATACTCATACTCATACTCATACTCGGATATCGCGTATGCCGTCGATTCCGATACTGATGCTGAAGCCGAATCGGGATAACTGTTGTTTTTGAAAACTTAATGAAGGGTATTATAATTATAATTGTAAGCACATGCTTGCAACGCGTAGTAGGAAGTACTTCTTAGGTAAAAGAAAGTAACCAGGGACTATTGCCTGTATCATAACCTTCTTTCTCATGCAAACCTTAATATCATATAGCGATCAGCGTGAAATACTTGAACGAATTTTAATTTAGTAAACTTGAAAACGCTCCAAAGAGCAAGCGAAACGATAAGAACCGCAAGTGCTGTATTTTCATATTCTTTCTGTTTGGTTTTTTTTTTCGTGTATCATTTTGCAATCGTTCTCCAAAATACAGAAAGTTTGAAGTAGTTCTAAACTAGTTTCAATTGTAGGACAGAAATGTATTTTATAATACTATTATCCAAAGTGAATTTGGTTTGTTGATTACTTGGGAACGTAACAGGAAATCCCCAGAAAAATGTTATATATCGTACAAATGTACGATGATATATTTCATATAATATATTTACATATGCATTTTCCACCAGGCGTTTTTGTTTATAAGTAAGTAAGTTTGAGTATGTCCCATTTAATAAAACAGACAGACTTCCATTTCCCACGTAATGAATCCAATATTAGCTACGTCAAATTATTGTATCCACATAAACAGAATTCTAAATGTACTCGTTAGTATGTGGTTTTTCCAATGCCACTCTCCATCGAATTTGGTTAGAGTTTTCCGATCAAAAGTTCTCTCAAGTTTTCCAATAACAAATCGCCGGTGAACCAATTAGCACAAATTAGAAACCCAAGGAAATCACATCTTCTGCTCTTCATTGGCCTCTGCTCAGATATTGGATTACAGAACACGTTCTCTGTCCACACTCGGATTTGTTTACGGTTTGTTTGTTTGTTTGTCGTCATAATCATCGTCGTCGTCGTTATGATCATGATAAGTGGTAACAGGGATAGCCACGAACGTGGGCTTCACAGTTAATGCCGTCAGCTGAAACCACTTTCGGTTGGATTCGAAGAGTTTAAACTAGATTCGAGATCCAGATCTTTACGACCTTTCAATAACATAATTTTACTATATATGTGCAATACTGAAATGGCATCCACAAAACTGCATCGTCCACAAACAATAATTAAAATGTATTGGCATACACTTTTATATAGTCCAAACCGCAATAAAATGCTTAGAATCCATGCGCTCTATTTACTCTATTTATGTGTACCGTTAGGTAAATTCCGTGTCTTTATTTTATTGTTACAATTGTAAGGAATATACAAATTAGCAGAGAGACAGAAATGTTAGTCGAAGGGGAAGTGGAGTCAACATTCTGCGGTGCATTCACACTCTATGTATACGTAAGCTTTTGTGCGGGGCCCTGCCCCTAAAATGTTCCATTTTCACTGATGCAAATCGGTTATTGGGACAAGAAAGTGCCAGACACACGCACATACATATGTATAGTATAAGAAATGTATTCAAGGTACAGGGTGATGCTGTCTTAGAAGCAGATACGGGAAGAGAGAAATTGATAATGGTATATTGTTAAGGTATTATGGCTGTTAAGTTGATATCGTTATATTACTTTGCTTATAGTATTTTTTAGTATAAAATGGAAAGCATTTTAAGACGATTTAAAACTCTATTCCAATTTTAGCAACGTCGCCCGAGCTCTCGAGTTTCTTTGTTAGTCTTTTTATAACCAGACTTCCATCCTTTTAGTCATCAAAAAAACTATTGATATTATTCCTTTGCTTGAAATCTATTTCTCTGATAATACTTTGAATCCTATACTGTTTAATGTAGTACAGAACTATCCTGTGATTTTGTATCTATATCTAATCGTGAATATCGTTCGAAGCTCTGGACACCCTGTATCTGCGTGGCTTCTGAGTGTGACACGCGCTCTCAGCATCGAGTCCATTCCAGCCGGGCCGCTCTGGCTATCACTTCACTTGACTTCACTTCAATGGAGCGGCAGCAGCAGCAGCAGCGGTAGCCGTAGCCTCGCAGTCTCCGCTTTTCTTCGCTTCCCTCATCAATCGTTGCTGCCCCTGATAAGCAGAGTCTGAATGCTGCTGAATGTGCCGCATACGTCTGTCTCTGCGCCTTTGCCGCGCTCGGCATCATTGCGAAAGGTCTTCTTTGTTGCTGAGAAGGAAAAACAATATTGAGAAGAGGAAGAAGATCAGCAAGAAGAGGAAAAAGAAGAATACGTCCAAGATGAAGATGCTGAGGCGGCAGCGGCGTCAGCAGCAGCAGCGGCGCTTCGCTGTAGCAATTTACAATAACAGCAACATCCAAAGTAGCAGCAGTACCAACTACACCACACACTACGTATACACTACACTACGCAACACATTATACTCACTCACTATGCATATAATAAAAGCAAACCACAATACCAGTAACATTAGCCAAAGCGAGCGTCATCAACTACAAAAATAGCTTTAAAAACTTACAATTTACCGAGTTTCTTATACCCTTGACGATCGATCCATGGTTACTATAGTCATTCGAACCTTATAAAATTCGGTGTTATATGTTAGAGAATATTCGGTGATTTCGGAATAAATAATTCATGAATTGGCTAAAAGAGTCCTCGATCAGGGCTCTAGTTCATATTGTATCTTTAGGATATATACATAGAGAATATTTTGTTTTGTTTGGGTAAGAAGTGTAAATTTGTAGGTACATATGTCAAATACTGGGACTCATATCAAATAAAGGATTACTGATGGGGTGGGAAATGCTTTTTTTTTGACACGGGAAACATCTGGTCAAATTTGAATACCCTTTGTAAGGGTATTAAAACGACAACGACGACTACTCCACCAACTGGCAGTGAGACGTTGATTGCCACGGAATGCCGTCAAACAGGTTAAAAATGTAGGTAGAAATTCAATTAAAAATTGGTTATTTATTTATTTTGGCATGCACAGAGATCGGCACGTATATCCACCGACCACGAAATACATATAAATGTTCATATACAAATATTGCCCAGATATAGCTGCTAATTTTTACACATCACATAATACTATATATGTATAAATAAATGCCTGAATCCAGCATAATGTGTAAAAGAATTAAATTGTTCCTTATTAATGTGGCAATTCAAACTGTCGACTGTTAATCATATGGCGTCATGGGCGCCCCATTCGAAAGTGAAAGCCCCCGAAAAGCGCAGCTTGGGGCTCACGACAGAAATTCGCAATTAAATCAAATAAAGCTGAGAATATGCACGCAAGTCAATCAGGCAATGAAGTGCTTGAACAATTAGTTAACTGGTTTATACCCTGTAACAGCTAGTAACAGCAAAGAAAACATATGGAATAGTCCACTCATATGAGTTGTATATGATATCGTTCAGAGAGACAAAGAATGCTTTTCATAAATTTGCTAAACAAACACAATATGTTAATATTACAATGGTACACAAATAGAATTTCAATGTACGATCGATAAATAGCGCACACATTTCAATACGTCTCTATTTATAAATATATGCCTTAAATGTATGTGTGTACACTATAATCATCATTAAAATCAAAGTGCTTTCATTAAAATCGTACTGAAAATCCTGAACTCAGTTCGAGCAAACCCTATAAAGCACGCCCTCAGTTCGACATGGTAATAAAAATACCAGAATCTAGTTAAAACCGATTGCATTTGATTTTATTAAATCAAACCGCAAAAAGTTAATTTTAGCTGGGCTATTTATAAATCTCCAACTTTTGCGGCCCACTGACAACCGATCAAGTCATGCACGACTTACCCATATACGTAAGCAGAGATATAGTTACGGTCCCAGAGCCCGTAACTGGTTGCCAATATTGTTGGCTCTATCGTTCCTATCGCAGGCAGAGATCCCGCGAAGAGACGGGAGCGCGATCTCAAATTTTGTCTGATGGATCGTTTCAATTTGTGACTGTGACATGCATGATTAAGATACTAATGCGATCGATTTGAGGATCAGTTAGGGCTGCGGCCTCTGCGGCCGTCCCAGCTGGAAGCTGCCTGGTCCGATCATTTTCCGCCCTCCGATTCTGACTGATCGCGGCGAAAAATGTACACTAAAATTCGCTTGAACTGCTTCACTACTCAGGGTGAATTACATTTAGCCGCCGACCCATCAAAAGAGAACTTTGACTTCCAGGAAGCAGCCACCAATAGATACACGTACATACATATGTACATATGTAGTAAGTATTTGTATAGGTAGACCAGACAACGCGACCAGATCACTGTTCGCTTGGGCGATAGTGATTGCGATCGCAAACCGCTCTGTTTGATATATGTAGTATAATGGAAAAGTTTTGCCCATGGCCTTGTGTGGAAGAATGTGTGGTTGGTTATTCGAAATGGTGGCATGCCGCCTCGCTTTTTGCGAGCACTTTTTTATTCTTCGAATTTACGAGTGCATATTTGTTTTTGGGAATTTTCGACTTTTCCCATACCATCCCATAACATTTCGACTAAATATGCGAAATAGTAAATTTCAATGAACTTGCATGACATGCAAATTCTAGAATACAAATGTTCTCACAGGCTTTCAGAAAATTGTGAAATCTGCGTGGGCTCTGGGCGGATGGGGATGCCGCCACAGGTGGATGCATTAAAATAATAGTTTCGTTGAAACATCCCTATGGGATTTGAGTGCTGAGAGATTTATGTGATCTCTTTAAAAACAGCTCGCCAAATTCGTATCTTTCTTTAAGAAAAGATAAAGGTTGATCATAATAATAGCAGTTTATCATTTAAGGAATTTACATAAATGTACATACATACCTAATTATGTACGTTATTATGTATTTATTGTAAATAAACACAAAATTCGACCTTTCGTGATCTTTCTCTACTGTCAAAATAGTTTCATTGCTTCATTAAATTCCTGTTAATTTTCTCAATAAATTGTTTTTCCTTAGAATAGTATCATTTCCTCGAATAGTTTAAATGTTGAATAAACTTTATTATATTACATAAACAAATGATAAAAATGGATCCCTATCTGCGTTACGTACTGAAAGATGAGTTTCGATGTTAAAATCGATTGTACAAATACGAATATTATTCTTCAAAATAATGTAATGTTAATTCATAGATCATAGAAAATTATCTTCATCATTGTGTCCAAGTGCCAAACTGAGATCTTTGATCGTTCCATACCATTTCACTTAGTTAAACGGCCAATATGTTCCTATCAACAAAATGCGCAATAGTTGCCCCCAAGGCTTCCATCGGGTAAATGAACTATCGGATCCGAAGTCACAGCCATGACCACAAACTTTGGCCTCCCGCCTATGATAAGGTCAGGAACTAAATTATTTACCTTGGAAATTCCCATGCAACTTTCAGCGTGTAAATAATTAAGCCATAAAAGTCAAATGCGAGTCGAATGAAAATGTTCCGAAGGAACGCTCATTTATGGAACGCTTAGGAAGAATCATTTATGGCCTGGTGATGGGGATGGGGATGGAGGCGGCGGCACAAGGCAAAACATGCAACAAGTTTATTGAAAGCCAAATTCACGGATAAATTAAAATAATGGAAATACTTTGAAAGGGTAATTGCGCCAGAAGAGGCGTGCTTGTTAATGCTAATGACCAAACATAAATTTCAGTGGGCCAAGAGCATGACGGAGATAGACCGAAAAAGAGAGAAAGCGAGCAGAAGATCATAAATATAGATACAGTTCTGTATATTTTACCGGCCGGTAAGGCGCGCATATGTATGCAACATGTTTTATTCGCTTTTTTTCGATTTAATGCCGGCCTCGAAATTACTCGCCTCATTTCCATGAACGCATTTTCATTGCGCGGCCACAAATCATAAATGTTTCGCTCCCGCTCCCCACAGCTGCAAAATATTTAGACAGATTTTGTTGCCAAAAGCCGTTTACAGGTGGCTGGCTGACTGGCTGACTGGGCCGAGACTTGGCGACTTTGGATGGGGACGGGAATGGGACTAAGCCTGTTGCCAGGGGATAGTGGGGTAGAAGACTGGCTAAAATCAACTTTGCAGCATTATCATCATCCCAGCTGGGCGGCGTGGTCAAGGTTATTCCAATGAGGGGATACTCCGAGTACACATTCATATCTGTATCTGAATCTTCATTTGTATTTGTGTTTGTATCTGCTAGCCTGGCACTGCAGGACATCATCATCATCGACAGGCGTGCGCTTCTTTTAACGATTTTAACAAAAATATTTCGCTTTCTGCGTTGCTCATTAATTCGTTTCGATTAAAAATTGTTTTTTTCCTCTCTCTCTCCTTTTTTCTGCTGCTCATCTGCAGCTTGTTATGCATAAAAATCACAGCAAGAGACCTCTGGGAGAGACTGTGCTAGTATACCCGGTACTCGGTGAAGTACAAAGGTATGCCACATTCGTGAACATGTTAAATGCTGCGCAGAAGGAATCATATCTTGATTACTATCAATAATAAAATAAAAAAAATTATTCTGAATACTATAATAATGAATTATGTTAAAACACTTTCAGAGAGATCTCAGTCGGACAAAAATTACAGCGTTAATGTTATTAAGTAGAACGAAAATTATTTTTCATTTTAGCAGGGTTGTTTTGTTGAATTAATTCTTGTAGAACAAATTCTTGTATCGGGTATCTGGAAGTCGGCAAAGCGAATACTTATATCGATCCTACTTGTTCCGTGTCGGTTGGATTTTGGCATATTTTCTATCGGTGAAAAAAAAAACAAGTTGGCGCTGACTCGAGTGCCTCTGAAATTTTTATTGGCAGCTTTTTTCGGTGGATATGTGTGTTTTCTGGACTTTTAGCCTTATCTTTTTCTTTGGCCTGGTTTGTTTATGTTTAAATCGTACGCTATGTGGAATTGCACTGGCAGTCCATTTGTTTATGGTAGGGTCGGTCTGCCGCATACTTTCCATTCGTGCCACTTGTTCTCACTTGGGGCTTTGTTTAAGTTGGCTCCGGCCATTTAGTTTACCAAAATACATGCATATGTATTTAGTTTACCAAAATACATGCATATATATATATGTAGTATGTACTCAATTATGGTTGCACTTGGTTTATCGCCTCCCTTTGGTAGCTTTTTTTTTGTATTTCAAGAATTTTCTCTTTTTTGTTTGGCTCGAAAGAGCCTGCGACTGCTCTCTCACGTAATCATTGCAAATATTTCGCACTGATTTGAAATTGCTATTTTCTAGCTATTTCGGATCTTTTCGTTGCTTTGTTTTGTTTTGTTTATTTGTGTGTTTGTGTTAGCGGGAAATAATAATTGAAAGTGTATTTCTGGGAATAGAATTTCAACAATTTGTAAGTGTTTTAGCTAATTTTTTGCAAATGCTAGGAGGAAAGACTCTCCGATGTTTTCTTTAGTCCACTCTGGCATTCGATTCGATCGAAGTTTGTACGAAAAATAATTGTTTGTTTTCAATCTTAGTTGCATTGATGAATGTTTGGCAAGGTTCCCAAGAAATCGGATCAGCCAAGAAGCGCTAACTGGTGGGCAGAAAATTTAAAGAGTGATTAGAATAAATATAGTAATATGTATCTTGGCTAAAAAAGCTGTATGAATGTGAGGAAGTTAGCGCAATTGGGCTTTGCGATATATCGATAATAACATTTCACCTATGTATATCGACCAAAAGAAAGTTGAGACCCCATCCCAGACAAACAATCATAACTCGACCAAATTTCTCGACAAATAATACTCGTATCACGCATAGGGATCCATTGAGACCCGTTAAACGCTTTCGACAAACACGGCGCAGTCATAGATATATTAAAATCTCATTACCAATGCTAATCATAGGAGGGACCCAAACAATTTCGACCCATCAGGTTCACAAAATCACAATTTTTCTTTACACTTTTCCGAAAGAGAGGAAGAGAGAGGAGACAGAGAGAGAGAGAGAGACTACGTGCAGATGCAGATGCATAGGGGCTGCAATATGAATATTTGTTATTTTCCAAGTGCCCACACGCTCTTACATAAATTATTAACAGCTAAAGGCAAATAAATAAACAAACATTGGGCCGGCTACTGCAGCGATGCCTCCTCTGACTCTTCCTCTGTTTCTTCCTCTGCTTGCCCTGCCCAATCGTTGATCATCGCCAACGCTAAAGCTGTCATCATTCATACCTGACGAGTGTCGGTCCGAGCAAAGTTCATCCGGGTGCCGTCCGAACCAGCGTGGCCCTGTCCATGAACATTTTCATGTCCCTGCCATTCTGGATGCCAACCAAAATTTTCCCGAGCACCCACAAATAATCTCTCTGATATCCCTGAGCGCCTGGGCCTGGGTACCCCGTGTGCATTACCGACTACTTAACAGAAAATCACTAAACTTGTTTAAATATTTTAACTTGTTCGGTAGCTGACAGGCAGCCTGTTTGCCGGCCAGCCACATTTGCAGAGCGGCAATATCTAAAAAAATCTCGCACATGCACAGCCTTGACAAAAGAAATGAACTGTTTTAAAGTGCTCCATGGCGATGAAAGAGCAGTGCCAGAGCCAGAGACTATGTTGAAAAGGCCTAGGCCAGGGCTGATTCTCATCTCTTCTGTGGGTAAGATCGTCCCAGCGGAAAACTACAAACCCCAAATTGAAAAATCATCAACCTCGTCAGCTCTGGATGTTCTTACTTGCTTGGCTCTGGTCAATATTTGACTAAGAAATTTTTCACATTACCAGCGCGAACGGGTAAGGTTCAAAAGAGTCATCTTTTTGATACCCTGCATGGGGTTGGGTTTAATAAACTATAATACGATGTTCAAAGAAATAGAGATATGAAAATATAAATTAATTATTTATTTTATCAATCTGTTAAATATCATTAATAATATCGGTAATCGGTTGCATGAAATTAATAAACATTCTGGTGCTTAGTGTTCACAAATTTGGATCTCTGAATATCTATCTTTATCTTTGCCGGGTATTTTCGCATCGAATACTTTCTGAGAAATGACTCTTTCGTTCTTGTTAAGCTGCGCCTTAGTCCCCAGCCTTTTGAGTGAAATGTTAGCAACACATACGCAGACACAAACCGGGGAAGCGTATACAGATTCGAACGCACACAGAGGCACAGACCTGTGGTTGTTGCCTAGGAATTGTTTACATAGCAGTGAAGCCCAGCCTCAAGATCTTAGTCGGCCCCTGCTCTGGTCAACGTTTTGTTTGATGTCGGCCTCGTTAAGAGCCAACGAAGCCAACGAGTTGTGGCCATGTACCATGTTGTAGCCGCTGCTGTAGATGCTGCTTAGCCTGCGTGTGTCTGTGTCTGTTGTTTGCTCATGAACAGTTGAACGTTGTCGCTGGCTCTCTGCCGCTTACTTTGCATTAAGTTATTTTCATTTTCAATAGGCCGTGGCTAGGAATCATCGCCATCGCCATCGACATGAACTTGAGCTGAGCTGAGCTGAGTTCAGGCTGAGGCTCAGGCTGTGGCTGTGGCTAAGGCTGAGGCGGGGGGCTAAGCTGCCTTCGAGTTCGAGTCATCTGCGATTCCTGGCTATGGAGTGTTTTTCTTTCGACGGCGCTCTCAAGTGCTCTCCAAACTGTTGAACTTCACTTGTTTTCTCCAAGCTATTAAGCCACTTGATCGAACATCTTTACCCCGACTCTCGCCCCATCTCATTTTCGGCACGATGACGCTGCCTTCCAGGAATTATGCAAATTTTCTGTCGAACATTATGCCTGCTGTAATGCTGGAACGCCAACTGGGACGACGACGACTGCAGTGATGAGCGTGTGATTTATGCTCATAAATCGCTCTAGCCGCTACTTCTGATTGCATAATTAATGAAGTTCAGCTCGAGTGTCTGACAAGTAACAATTTTTGGTGGGAAACTCTCCGAGTCTGATGCGATCCATCTACATCTACATCTACCTACAACATTTGTTCCCACTTCTGTGTGGCTGTGTGGCTATGTGGTGTGTCTCTCAGATACAAGATACAAACAAAGCCCATTCGTCTTCGAATCGCATTTGTTTACTTTCATTCCGCTAGTGCACTCTCGCTCGCACACTCAATGCTCAATGTCCGACTCGCTCGCTCTCTTTGCTCTGCATGCAGGCACAATGTTGCAAAAATGGACTTGCCAAAAGCTCACGAGCCGCAACAAATCAGCGCAATTATCAAAAATGTTTCTAAAAGACCTCGTTACCTGGGCCTGGACTTCCCCCCTTTCACTCGGGGATCGGATCGAACAGTGGAGACCATAAATTAGCAATTAAATGAGCTAGTGCGAAGAAACACACATTTCTAAACTAAATATTGAAACGCAATAAGTTCTCAAAATCCCCATGGGCACCCTCGATCGAGCACACACACAACACACCTCGGTGGCGTCTGCCCAGGTAAAGCAAACATGGGGACGGTGGGGCGGCAAACTTATCTCTTAAGTAGCGAATATATTTTATGGAATCCATGCTGATCAATGAAATATTTAGTTGGGAAGTGAAAATAAAATATGGGCAGAGGTTTGCTAGTTTCATAGTTCATATGTTTTGTTGGGCACTGTAAATGATTATCCCCATACGAGTATTTCTTAAAATGTTCATCCCACTGTATCGCATTTCCATTGCTATCTGTAACACGGTAAACCTCGATATCAATTTTAGAAACCTCGCGCGTCTCTCAATCTCTCTATGTCGCTGTCGCTGTGGCTGTGGCTCTCTCTCCCGAGAAATGGTCAGGGCACACTCTGGAAATATTGGATAGAATGACGACGATGATGGCGCGGGAAATTGCGCTGCTCGTTTTTGGCGCGTTTGCGCTTTGCGATTAATGCGCTTGTGTAAATAAACAATAAATATTAAGTGTGCTCCATGCCGTGGGCAAGCTGAGAAGAGGAAGAACAATCCGATGATCTTGCGAATAGGGGGGAGGTATGGTATGGGGTGCGTTTGGCGCGTAATTAAATGTAGCACTTTATGCTGGGCACGATCTCTGGGAAGATCTCTCAGCGCCTCCATGGTGGGTGGCATGCGTGTACTACCCTCAGTGCACGGAGGAAGGGATATAGTCCAGTCCCGATCCCCCGATCTACCGATCTCCCGAATTTCAACCCGTCTATCCATCTGGGATATTCCCACACCCCCTTTCCGTATCCATCCATGTGGGTTGCGCACGAGCTGCATTTGGATGCCATGCTTGGTTGGGCTGATCGAGCATCCAAAATCCCGTTCCCCCACTGCACCCCGGTCCGGATCTGGACTCTCTTTTCCACTCAAGGTGTAACGCACAAACTGTATTGATTATGCGCCTGCCATGCACTTTTCGTGTACGATAATCGCCTCCCGACATTTTCCTCTCCTTTCATTTTGGTATGCCCCGTAAATTTTCATTTGATTTGCAAAGCAATCTGTTTGTTGTGTAATAAATTAATGCACTTGGTTTAATTTCAACGCTAGCTGAGGATGGCTCTGTACGGCTCGGGGGGTGCGATGGTGGGTGGCTGGAGAGCTGTACGAGTATCTGTGGCAGGTGTGATGACTGAGGCCGAAGGGAGATGTTGCGAGACGCACTCACTCAAGCAGTCCGCAGGAGCAGAGCTGTTGAACTATTGTATTTCATGCATGAGCTCTGAAAAGGTGATCGCAGAGTTCAAAGTTCAACCAAAGTGACGCCATTTGTAACGCTAGGCTATAACAATTCATATTTGTACAGATCTCATCTTTTATATAGTTATAGCACAACAATAAAATACTGTGGAAAAAACTGAATATTCTTAGAAATTCAGCCATCTCCAAAACTAGATCTTTGAACTTAATTAGATTATTCTATACCAAACTTCTCTTATTTGTAATCATAATAAATAGTAAATCTGTACACCATTCATCATCCATTCATACCATTTTGTGCAAATTTTAAAACGAATTACTGATCAGTCTACTGATCATAAATATCTCTGGTCCTTTTTCTTTTTAGTAGAATAATTAATACTATTTCTCTGAACCATTTCATATATGTGGCTGTACACTGTGTGTACTTTTAGTTCTTTCGACCTTGACTTAGTCATTCGAATATATAGTATGTATGTCCGAATCTGTACATATGTATAACCCACGCAGAACGTGGAGATAGATTTTCGATGGAAACTCCCAACCAATTGTTTACAGATACATTTAAATGCAATTCGTTCCATAAATTTCACACTCTACCAGGAATCAACCATAAGATAATAATTTTAATTTGCTTACATATTGCTTATATAACCTGAACGTGTTCGATACCAGGAATGACGATCTCCGCCGAAAGGCCGAGTGGCCGATTGAAAGGTCAGGCAACAAATTACAAACGCAGAAAAGCGTGGCAGCAACTTGTTCCTGTTGTACTTACTGAGCCAATTTAAGGGGCATGTAGATGTATCTGTATCTGTATCTAAATCTGTATAGGCACGAGTATCTGTATCTATTGAGTGTCAGAGTGCCGAAGAGCAGGTATTGCCTGGGGCTGAGCGCTTTGCTTTTGATGTTGATTAATTGCAAAAGCTGTTGATTGATTTTTATTGCAAATATTGATAAAAAGTTCTGTATTAATTAACGTGAAAAACACGCGTTTCGTGTTAATTGGAAAATAGTTATTGAAACTAAACAGAACCCGGAGCTAAGTGAGCGTACGAGCGAGCAAACGGCAGCAACAACCAAAGCACCAACAACGAACAAACAAACAGACCGTGAGATACAAGATATAAGTTTCATTTTGTAGAACGTACAAATTAACACAGCCCAAAAGGAGAAATGAAAAGTTTCGACACAAGAACGACTACTGTACAGAGTGTATCAGCAGCAGTGGCAGCGGCAAGAGTACCTATAGCTGAACGAGTATCTGTATCTGTATCGTGGAGATATGTACCAGCTAGCATTTGATTTATGCTCAACTTTGATATTTACCGCCTAATAAACAAAAAATTAACTCAAACGCAGATAGAGCAGGCCGGATTATAGCTGAATAGCTGTGTATCTGTATCTATTTGTGAGCCCGATCCGATTTTCGCTTTGATTTGTACTTGACATGCGTGTGTCTGTCAGAGGGGCAATTAAACAACATCAGACAGAGTGCCAGCGAGGGCTTACCGATGGCTGCTGATCTACCATTGTGGACGGCCGGTAGGTCGAGACCCTCTAAGCGCCAGGGACCAGACGAGGGACCCCGAGCGTTGAAAGGCCAAGCGCTAATATTTTGTATTTGTTTGGGCCTCGGCACCCGAGAATCATTCGTTAGCGACAGAAGTCCGGGGCGGGCCACCAACGTAGCCAGGAGAGAGAGCATGGGAACGGGTAAGAACTGTTCTGGGATCTGTGAATGGTCCCCGTAAAGATCAGAGAGTTGTCAACAGTCAGCAATAGTCGGGATGATCCTCAACTTCGTATGTACTAGAATCTCTAAATCATTTTTCGCCTTGGTAATTAGTCAACTGAAGTGGCCAAAGGGTACATCACTCGTCAATGGAATGCGGTGCGCCTTGAAGTCAACTTTGTGGCAGTCATTGTGGATATTCTTTGTGGCCACAGGACCAATGAACCAAAATGAAAAGTCGCCCGACAGTCTCTATCCCTCAGAGAAGACTAAAACTCTGACGAGTCATAAATCAATGAAGAACATGGCAATGGGGCAAAATTGCATTCGCATTGCAGTGCCACAGCCCCAGGCCAGTCAATTGGCATGGCTAATGCGAATGGCAACTCATAAATTTATTAATTTTTAATTAAACTTACAACGATTTGTAATTCCAACGTGGTAGCTCCATTTATGGCCACAACTTGGTGACGGACTTGCCAACCAGTTGGCCAAATGAATGAATCTCTGCCGGGGCTGGGCTCCTCCTGGCTGGGTTCCAGCCCGGAAACAGCTCATTATCCTAATTAAAACGTGCGCCATGCGCGCCCCGTTGCCATATATGAGCAATGCACGCGATCTGGCAATCGAGGCAAGTCCGCGTCTGAGGCTGCATGCGAAATTAGAAGATTGCTTCGGTTCGAGATGGCACTCCCGATAAGATCCACCATCTGATGCTGGTAGAATAGGTCTTAAGCTTAATGATTACAAGACCACCATATTATATCAGTACAATAGGATAGCAGGTAACTACCCTGGGAACATTGAGGGAACTATAGCTTAGAATTAGTTTGATCTTTTATCGTAGATCGTGTTAGTATTTCGACACTTTAGAATTATTATTCATTATTATAGTGGACGTGGATTATGGAACTGCGACACAGTCGGAAAGATATTCATTTTTCCATCCCAAGCATTGGTTTCCATACACTTCAGTTGCTTATACTTCACTCACGATACCCCAGTTAGTCAGTCAGATCACGCGCTCACCTCCAACAGCATAGCCGATGACCAGCGCCTGTCTTCCATTCATACGCACTGTGGACAGTCAGTCAGTCAGGGCGAGCCAGTCAGTCCGTCGGCGAAGAGTCCACAGCCATTCACCAGACCAGGCTAGAACAGAGCTGGACAGCTTTTCCAGCTTGTCCTGCCCAAAACGGGATGGCTCTGAAGATAGGGCAGGGACAGAGACAGAGACATAGGCTAGGTGTGGTGCGGTGCGGTGGGGCTTTTGTGATTGTCATGCGTTGCATTTACAAGATGCCAGCTGGCAATGGCAACATTTCGCAGCAATTGCCCAGAATTGTTGCCGCAACATTGCGGCTGCTCAACATGTTGCTGCTCCATGTTGCATACTGATGGATTGCGGCTTCTTTGGCGTCTGCTTGACATGAATGACTTTAACCATTTTTGGTCCTACAGTTAAATACTGGAGAGCAACATCTGTGGCGGGGACAGTTGCATTAATAATGAGTAAATTGTGCCGCGGATTCCCTATGAATGAGCCTCGTAAATAGCTCGCCTGCCTCCCGAGTGCTGGCGGGGAGTTTATAAATTGTGCTGGCAAAGTTTATAAATTATTTTCAATGTCAAACATAAGCCTTATAAATAAACACGTTACATGAACCCACTAAAAATAGATCAATATCGAGTGGATCGATGCAGATTCGAGGCGAATCCCTCTCATTGGGTCAGGTTGTATCTCAATTGCGAGATCCACAACAGCCGCAGCCACAGCCACAGCCCCAGCAACCACGGCAACAACAATAACCACAACCAAAACCACAACTGGTTAAACAAACAAACAGAACTGCATTTTGCAAAAATTGAATTTCATCTTGCGGTTGCACTTAATTTGGCAATCGCTGCAATAATTTTGTTTACAATTTACGAGTACGAGACTACGAGACTGCGAGTATGGGTACGAACGAGTGTGTAAACTCTTATGCCTCCCAACATCTTCACTTCTTCTCGATTCCCATGCTGTGGTTGTTGTTCTGGTTGTTGCCTCATGCTCTCATCGCCACCTCGTATTGCGTTTGTTTTGTGGTTTTTCCGTGGCTGTGCTGCGAATTTATGGCGACAAGGTGACAGATTCTCGATCGATTTTATCATCTTGGCAACAAAGTTCCCTCTCAACCCAACATAGCCGGAATCATTGGGAACTTTGTTCCGAATGTTGTGCTTGAATGTTGTTTGCATTGGGTTGCGTAGACGCTTAGTTCGAGTATTTTATGGCATTTTTTGATTTGGCTGTAAAGTAGCCAGAGCTAATGCCGGAGCATGGAAAATGTAACATACCTTTATGGCTGTTTACTCTTTGAATTGAGGTCTGACTGTTCGACGGCAATCGAGGTTCCTCTCGTATAGTCATAAAATATGAAACGAAGAGGAAGTTAAATGCGAATGTTTGATATTGGAATGCCTAATATAGCATATATAATATTCGAAATTTGAAACACTTAATATGTGCATATGTACATATGTAGTTCTGCAAACTAGAATTTTAAGTTTTAAGCCAGCTAACCCAGAACCCGTAAAATTTTATTAACTATTCTTAATCTTTGCATTACATAACCCTTTCTGCCTATGGTCATCAAACGTATTTTAAACATTGTATGTATGTACATGCAATAGTTTCTTCGCTTTGATCACAAATGCTGGAAACCATTTGGCCACACACTTATCGGATTGGTATGCATTAGAGTCAGAGTTCAATTAAAGTAATAACCCATTGATATCAAAATGGTAGCTAAAATAAAGTATTGATACATAAAAATCAGCCATAAATATGAGGCAACATTTATGTAAGTGGCGATTATTGCGTCATTACGACTAGTTTATGTATTAACAGCTACGAGTACATTCAAGAACAGGGCAAAAACAACTGGAAGTGAGTGTTTACAACCAGAAGCGGAGAAGACAAAGTAAATTAATGTGTTCTGTTGCGGGATCCGAAATAGTTTGTATAAACAAAAAGGTTCTCATACGATAGATCTCGGGCGTGGCAACGGAATACGGAAAGATCTGAACCTGAACTTTGAATGGGGAACCTCCTCCGAGAGGAGATTGAGACGTCTGCTTAAATATTTATGAAATCATAAAATTTGATGTTTCCCTTCCGCGTGGCACTTGACACTAATGCCACCATTTGGGGAATTTGTCGAGACCAAATATCCTCTGCAGTTGCGGTGCTAATGATCATTTTGATGTGCAGCGAATGGATTGGCTGTAGGCTAACGGGGCCATTTTCACGGCGATTACGTGAAGTACTCCCCATAGTCCAGATATCTATATCCCCCCCTTCCACTCGTTCGATGTTTGTTTTATGCCCGAATTGTTGTTTTACAATTGCTGTAAATAAATAGAGGCCGCAGATCAAAGACCTATCAATTAGCACCAGCTTCGATTATGTTGCATGCTGCACTGGCTGTGCCTGTGGCAGTTGCACTTGCTGCAAACCCTGCCTACCCTGCCCAGTTCCAGTCTCAGTCCCTTATTTTGTTGCAATTCACACCCAATTAGTAATAAATTTGAATGCATGCTGCAATATTCCCTCGTCTCGGTCCACGATCCACGCTGCCATTCAGCCACAACAGTTATGGGTGCCATTAAGTTTTATCGATGGCGCTCCGCTCCATCTTGGAGTACCTTCGCCTCTTTCCCGGGGCCCTCGCGGAGCGGATTTGATTTGTGGCCCACTCGAGAGGGCTGCGAGCATATTCACCTTTGATATTCTCACACGTCCCGAAACAAAAAGATACGTGAACGCCTAACCAAACTTAATTGCAATTGACTTTTAATGCTCATGCGGGCTGCCCGCTGTGTTAATTCGAATTCAAACTGTTTCCATTAAGTGGAGTGGCCAAGTGGGAGCCATGTGGTCATGTCCCACCTCTAAACAGACATGTTGCATCACCATGTCGATGATGGCCAGGATGAGCTGCATATTGAAATACCAATCCTCACTCTACACTGGCAATAAAATATGTACTACATATGTATATGCATATGAATTCAATATTCCACTCAGAGTAAAATGGAACAGCAATTTTTTTAGTTCATTGAAAGAACATTTGAATGTATCCAATTGTATACACTGTTTAAAAAAACGATCATTGAAATCCTGAGATTATCCTCTCTGGGAAGTGATCTGTCAAATGCTAAACAAATTTATATAAAAGATATATTTGCACATTTCCCTACTGGGGTTGTTCAACAATATTCAAAATCAATTAAGGAGAGCCTCCTTAGAAATTCAAAAGTCGTCAAACAATTCCCTATACTATACACAAAACTCCATAGAAAATAATAGTAATTGCTCGTTATTGATTCCATAATTTTGTTGTAGTGCATTTGAAAGACTCCCGGGAGGGTCACAACTGCTATATTCCCAAATAAATTATTAACTGGCGCTAATAAAATGCTTCACAGTATTTATTTTGACCGCTTTCGGTGTTGGGTTACCATCAAGAATGCATAAATCAAGCGTTGCCAGGCATCGATCCTGATGGGTAATGGCCAGGCGAGTGGAGGAGGCGGCATTGTTTCCGACTTATAAACAAACAAACGATTCGGACGACAACAAAAGAAGGGACATCGATGAACAAGCATCAAATTACTACAAGATCGAGCCCCGGGTCCGTTCCGTCCACACAGCCCTCCTCCTCCATACCATCTTACAAAACGTTTTCCGAAGCGGGGCACACAAGGATCAGCTTTCACAAGATGCAACATAGACTGTGAGTCCCCAGTTGCAGTCGCAGTTGCAGTCGCAGTCACAGTGGCAGTGGCGGTGGCAATTGCAGTCGCAGTTGCTGCTTACAGCCAGTTTGTCATTCATCAAACAACGAAACACACAATAATAACGTTTTAATTGAACAAAAGACAAAGCCAACGAGAATCCAGATCCAGTTGAGCAACAATTGACAATTGTCCGTCTGAGATGTTGTAGGAATCAGACTCGGATCGGATCGCAGTCTTTCCTTTATTCTGTCTGTCTGTCTGTCTGTCTCTCCGTCTGTCTGCAGTTTCGCGGCTGCCTCTTTTTTTTGCCCCTGTCTCTGGTCTCTTGTCGCTGGTCTGGCAGTCTTTCTGTATCTGTATCCGTAACTACCTCTGCCTCCCTGTCTTGTTTTTCTGAAGTGACTGTGACTGTCACCTTTCCATCAAGTTGAA
This sequence comes from Drosophila bifasciata, assembly GCA_009664405.1. Lineage (NCBI taxonomy): Eukaryota > Metazoa > Arthropoda > Insecta > Diptera > Drosophilidae > Drosophila > Drosophila bifasciata. The sequence continues at coordinate 17,052,208 of CM019042.1, read as the reverse complement.
GGCAGGCGGCAGTGAAAGGCTCTGCGTTGATGTCCACGTGCCAAGCGGCATTGTTTAGACTCTTTATTCCAGGTTGCTCGAAGTTAATTGATTAGCTCTCCATACGAGGCAATACTGCTTTATTCAAGCATCGAAACGAAGCGAATAAATGGATAAAGGATCACCTAATGAGGTTTATTTGTGGATGTGTTTCGGCAGGCTACAAAATTATACAAACTAAAATCCAGGTGCAAACACATATAATGAGTATATTGTACATATAATAAGGAAGGCTTCCTTCCTTCGCTTAATATTTAACTATATGTATCTTGGAGATCAGAAACTCCAGAGGAATTTTAAACATTTTTAATTAAATGCATTTGCTATGATTTCAATACTAAGGATTCTAGAAATCCAACTTAGAATGTAAACATATCGTTTAGATATTTGCCGTTTACCTCAGAGAAAATATCCTCTCTCATACTACATATTAGTCTCCACCTTTAGTCGGACCGTTCTTATCTCCATGAGAGCCTTCATAGGTTAAGTGTGCATCCAGGACAATTAGGATTCACTCCCCCGTTGCGTGTCAGGGAAAACAGAGTGCAAAAAGGGATCATGATGATCCTGCTGTGTCCCAGGACAAGGCAAAGGGAAAAGTAATGGCCTGGCATGTGGTCAGTAGACAGCCGTCTCCTTCTCCTTCTCCGTCTCCGTCTCGTTACCATCCCAGAACCCGTGCCCCTCCGAACAGTGTCAAGGAGATTTTGCGCTGTAAGATGTTTTTGCCAAGCACTTGCCGCCGCGGGCCAATTCGTTTACAAATGACACACGAGTCGAGGGGCAACAGTTGATAAATTAACTGCAGCTGATAATGTATCTCGTGTTTCGGGATTCGTATGTATTTGCGGGATGACGAGATGGGATGGTCAGTGAAAGTAGCGCCGATGGTGAAGGTTCGGGCTCGAGTTCTAGGGATGCCAAAATATGCGATAGGCCTGGGAGATAGCGGGCCACGGACTCGATTTGAGGTGGTCCAAGCAGAGCCGTGCAAAAGGTAATTAAATGCTATTAAAGTTGAGTGGAGAGAATGCTGGCATTCCAGAGAGCAAATGTATCTGTATCTGTTTGTTTATCTGCTGGATGCAGTGAGAGTGGAGTTACCGAGCAGAAAGAGAAACAAACAGCAAAAGAAACCAAACAAAACGAAGGAGGAGCTCAGAGCACACACACACAAACAGAGTCAGATACAGATACAGATACAGCGAGAGAGACAGATAAAGATGGGACTGGGCGACAGACAAATCAGACGGCGGCGCTCGACGATTAACATACAAAAGGATTTCGAAGAACTTTGGATCCCGCCTTCTTTTCATTGTGTCTGTGCGAGTGTCTGGGTGTGTTTTGTATCTCTGAAGTCGCTTCATGTGGTTCGGTTTCTGTTCACTCTGCGCCAATGGGCATGATTCACTTCGGGCATGAGCCACAAGAGCACCGTCGAGGGCTGGGCATGTTTGATGGGGCAGCCAAAGTGACGACAGAGAGATTCGTCAGGGTATCCGAAAACGATCGTTCGGCTTTGACCGATCTCAATCCTAAGCTCGACTCTAAAGTGCTTACTAACATCTTCTTCCGGTTAGGGCCAACTGACAAATTGCTTGGAAATATGATGCTCTGCTCTCAGTTGGACTGGGGAAGAGGAAGGCCGAATACCGGACAGACGGCGGCAAGTGAAGTGAAGTGTAGAACAGAAACAAAGGCTACTTAAGAAGCCTTGGCGCCAGTTACATACATACATACATATATACATATGTGCAGCTGTGAGTGTGTGTGTGTGTACAAGTGTCCAAGAGAAAAGCCACAATGTCTGGCAACGCTTAATTTGGTCAGCCTCCGGACCAGACGACGCCACTGAACGTGGATAGAATAGGACCAGGGAGAAGGGATCTATGGGTACATAATCGATTTGTCTATGTACTCCATCTTCATGTTGTCTGGGTTTCAGTAAGAGGGTTCCTAAACGGATCTCATATCTGAAAGAAGTTCATACATATAAGAAGATCGAGTGATCAATGCTCTGAAATCTCGTATTCAATCCTAAGCACCTGAACACACCTACATATGTAGCATGCATCATTGCATAGTGCTATCTTTAGACTTGTATCTTTAGACTCTCCACTGCCCTGCATCTACTCCTGTAACTCAATAGAAAACTCCCTTTGCAGAAAGTACTGCTTAAGAGACTTTTTTTTAGAATCTTTCTTGGCCTCTCCTGCAGTTCAAGGCAGCGTCTGAGAGCCAAGTCAGTCTCAGCCAGTCATCCAGTCAGCTCCACCTACCGTGATTCGAGCGCCGGCGTCGTCGAGTTGGCTGGCTTGCAGCACCTGCTGTCTCGGTAAAAACTGCCGCTGCAAAAGCCGCTGCAGCAACACTAAAATCACCAACAACATACACAATCTTTTGTGGCAGAGTCACGTTGGCTGCGCATGTGCGGGTGTTTTTCTGGTTGAGTCGAGTCAACTAAAGAGTCATCTCTGGGCGCAGGAGGAGGAGAAGAGGCACCAGGAGGAGGAGAAGCAGAAGAACGGCTAAAAAAGGCAGTTAAAATGCATTCAGTTGCAGTGCGATGGTATTGGTGCGCCGCTTTGCTAGCGAGAGCATCTGTGTGCGCGAGTGTGAAAGAGCCAGCAAGTGTCAATCCTATGGCGGCCGCTGCCCTTTTTTTAACCTCTTGCCAACCAATAAAATTATACTAATTCCTGACTTTTTGATTTCATTTTCTGTTTGTGGAACGCAATGTATCTGTGTGGTTGCTAAGGATTTCGTTACCTAAACACACACGAACAGACATGTGTTTATATACATGTGTACGGACGTATGTGTGTATGTATGTACAAACACCCGCAGAGTCATAGATACAAATACAGACACAGAGTCTTGAAAAGAAAACAACTCGACTCGGGGGCTCTCGCTCACTCCTGTGGCAGTGCGATGGCCCATGGCCCATGTGCGATCAGAGCGATCTGGCTGCCTTTCTGGCTGGCAGCTTCAGACTCCAGCTTCAGGAATGCACGACCGCGTCCGAGCGAGACAGTTCGGTTTCATACTTGGCTCATTGCGCTCGTGCAACACCCCGAAAAGAGTCAAGGTTCTTAAATGTGCCCCTCTCTGCTGATTTTGCTCGGCAGGAAAACGAATTAGGGCTTTCGCAGTCGGTTTGATACACCCTCTAGAATATTAAAAGTAAGTAAGGAAGAGATTGGTCTAACAAAACGACAGAGGAAACTGTAAGATTCAGATCTACGAATATATATAAGAAAAAGAGTTTGAAAAAGATATATTTGAAAAATATATATTCCCGTTCAAACTTTAAATTTATGTTCAATAGAATTCAAAAAAATATAATACAAATTTCGTTCCTCTTGAAAAAATATATATTTAAAGTTTGGTAGAAAAGTGAATTCATTAAAAGTTTTTGATAGAGTTTAACAGGAAAATTGTGTTACAATTAACTTTTCAACAGTTTCTTTAGTATAACTGTTGCTTCAAACAGAAAGTGTCGCACAAATGTTGTCAAATATCGATCACCGTTTACTATGCCGAAAAGTGATCCCTAAAAATTCCGGATAAATTCCTAAAAGAAAGAAAATCTTAACGTTCTGGCATTAAATTTCTTATAGCCAGCCTTGACGAATTAGAAAAAAGTAGGAAATGAAATTAGAGTGCTCTCAAATAATGATATCCGAGTAAAACGTACAAAATACTTGTATTTTACATGATATTGTACATTACATTCGACATCAGATCTCTACACAGCGTTCTACACAGCATTTTACCCTCCAATGCAATTCTGTATGGGTCGCTACTATCTGTAAGATTATATTCGTAGGATTTGTATAGGTATTCATTACTAACATGAATTTCATCTACTAAATGTAATGTCCATAATATGACTTCTCTTACTCGAAATTCTGTCTTAAAACGCCACTCTTATGTGGTAAATTGCGGCGAGCCATCGATTTGACGGTTTTTGTGCAGGTCGGTATGAGTGAGAATGTGAGTGGAGTGAAAGAGAGAGGCACAAAAAACGAAGACGATTTTTGACGTCGCGCTGGCTGGCTGAACACTGAAAAGTGGCGCTAGACAAGGTGCGTGATCATGATCTTCTCCTCGATAATGATCATCCCGATGAGGATGATGATGATGTAGATGAGGAGAAGGAGGAGGAGGAGGCAAAAACCAAAACTTTGAGAGGGCGCGCTCTCGTGTGTCGTGTCTTAACGTCTGTCTCTCTCTTTCAAGTATTGCTCTCAAAGTGAAGCTGCCGAAGGCAAGAAACGAGCGGCGAACAGCAACGCTCGAAAGCCGAACACACACGAGTGAGCCGATGAGGTTTCGCTCGGGTGTTACTGTATCTGTATCTGAGTATCTGAATCAGGTAGAGGTAGACAGAAAGGCGTTAGTCGTTCCACAGCGCTGATCGAGTTTAAAACTATTCCGCTGCACGGAGAGCATAGAGCGGAAGCCAAAGTAAAAACTTAACGTAACGAAAAACACATCCAAAAGCTTTCAGCGTTGGTCAAAGAAAATCGTTCTACGGCGCGTCGAAACCCAAACGATATTGAAAATTAGATGCAGAAACAAAGAAATCGATGAGTGTGCGGTGCCAAGTGGTGCGTGTGTGCGGTGTGCGGTGTGTGTGGTGTGGAATGGAATGCCAACCGACAAGTTGTAAAGGGAAACCCTGAAATCCGAACAGCCACCAGTCAGCGGCAAACAAAACTGTGAATACGAAACAAATACACGCAGCAGATACTGCCAAAGAGATACAGATACATCTCTTGTCTCTCGCGTGTGAAGTGCGCTTCGAACACAAATAACAAGAAACAGCAGAAACAACAACAATAAATCTGCATAAACAATTGAGGCTCTCCTTGGAAAAAATGTGGATTACTGCCATAACACGGCCCCGCTGCCGCGGCGAGTGCTCGGACAAATGGCAAACGGGAAGAAAGTAACTGAATCCGAATGACAAGTGTATCTGCCAGATACTCACTGGGCAGAGTGTCATGTGCCGCGGCATTCCGATCACAGCAACAACACGAAGCACAAACGCCCTGCGCCTGGAATGCGGCAATACAATTTTCAACAAGAACTTGATCTACTTCATCTACAATTATCGCAAGCGAAAAACCAAACGGAGATACAGTAGCCCAAACACGCACGCCACAAATACACAGGTACAGGTGAAGATACAGATACAAATCCAGATACAGACACAGAGACAGAGCGAGTGAGAAGTCCCTATCAGATATTTACACAAACGTGATTTATTTGAAAAGCGAAACGAGAGGCACAACAACAGTACTAGTAGTGAACGGAAGCCTCAAGTGCCATAAACATCTGTAAATTGTGCAAATATATCGGAGTGTAACCAAAAGCCGCACAGCGCGATAACGCACTCGCACTCGCAGTCACCGTCGCTGTCGCCGTCGCAGACGTTATAAATTCAGTGGAACGAAAGGTGTCAGCCCAGGCAGGCCCAGCGACCACGACACAACCCCGACCGACGAGACAGTTGGTCGCTTTTATTTTGCTTACTTTTCGGGCAATCCATCAATATCCCTCTATATACAAACGGGGCTCAAATTAACGACTAACACACATGTCGTATAAATCCCAACATACACGGGCTCACAAAGATCTAATACTACCAAGCGATATCATTCAACCATAGGAAACTTTATAAGACTGAGGTGAGTGCCGTACCATAGCTCGGAGGGTTTTTCTTCTCGATATGCATTATTTTCACCCTCGACGGAGCCTAAGCTTATGTAAATGTGTCCAAAAAAATTTAAAAGTGAAAATCTGAACTTGGACGAGCTGTGAGAACCACTCACAAAACTGAACCATTGCATAACCAGAGTGGCATTCGATACGGAAAAATTTGATATTGTTTGGGGAATGCTTTGTGGGGATGGCATGTGGCTTCCAGGGAGAGTGGATATCATTTCAGGTTGTTCTTTGACTGCAAACCTGGAGATTCTAGAATTCTTGCCGAGTTGAATTATAAGATCTATAGAGTAGATTTAATAACTTTTCAATCCAAAGTTTCTTCCATACAAACTAGAACCAACATAATAGTTATCTATAAATATTTTACCGTCTGAGTAGTTTCAGTTCTACATCTGATCATTTTCTAACCAATCTATAGCAATATAGTAATTGTTGAACCATCTCCATTCTTATAGAGGAGGCGTGAGTTTCGTACTACTCATCAATCTTGACTCGCTTGCAACCCCTACGCATTCTCCACCGTATTCTTAATCAAAATATTTCTCCCGTACATCATTATTGAGTTTTGGACTATCTAGTCTTCCGAGAATTCGCTTGACCTTTGTTGGCCCGCACAATAAAGTACCGTTCTGAAACAAAAATAATAATTTTAAAAGATGAGACCCTCTTAAAAGGTGGAGAATGGTCACATAAAAAGCGGCGGCAAAGACAAAACAAAAATGTCATTATCCTGGGGACATAAATTTTCCAACAAAATATAGATTTGGATGCAGTTGGTTTCTATTGTATCTGTATCTTTGGCGCAGCGAGGGTTTTGTCTACGTTTGCGTTTGTTATTAACCAATCTAATTGCTGACGTTGTGCGGCACAGATAAAAATGTTCCTGTAATTGTGTGTGTGTGAGTGTGTGTGTGTGATGATATTGGGTAACCGGAATGAAACGTTAATAAAAAATGTGTCAATTTGCGAAACATTTCGAAGTTTTTTTATTTTTTAGTTTTTGAAATTTGAACTTTAGCATGGGCTTGCGACATTTCACAGTTCGCATAGAGGCAAGTCCGCGTTATAATTCATTGAATGGACGGAGCTTGAAAATCCCAGAAATCCCCCGGTGGGCAGGTAGAGGCGCTATGTGGGAAATGTTGGAAAACAAAAAGTAAATATAGGAGAACATCAAACTGAAACTGAAACCACACGCTAACCACAGAACCCGGAGAATTCTGGGAACGTATTAAAGACAAACAACAAATTATGAAAAAATCATAAACATATTTATGAAATTCACCCATTTCATTCACCCTTCCCCCGCTCCACATTGATCCGCATCTCTCTCTCTTAAGATTTCCCAATTTTCAATCCGTCTTATCAGAGCTGGAAGATCTTTTTCAGCCCTCACCGCCGGATGAGGACTGGAGACCTCTACTCTCTACTCTCTGCTCGCTGGGACTGCACCCCCCAGCGTGTGCCATCTCCCATTCTCTTCCCAATTTAACAATTTTCGAAAATTTCTTTTGCGCCCAAGCGCCCTGTCATATAACAAATTTTTTAGTACAAGATAAGATGCGTATCTTTATGTGAAGAACAACATGTAATTTGTTCTAGGTGTGTGTGCCTGTACCTTTTGGGCGCATCTTGAGATAAAATCTTGAAAATTTATTGCCTATAACCAAAATATATAGAATACTTCTAATAATTTTCATAAGTTTTCCAGATAAGTGGGTTTTTAGTTTTGATTTTCTGTGAATTGCCGCCTGTTTATAAATCAAAGCACAGCGATAAGAACGTGGATTGAAACCTCTCTAATAACCGAAAACCTGCATCGAACCCCACATGGGGTTGACCAGGGGGCCTGAAAGGGGGCTGGAGGTAGGGGCTGCATGGAACTATATTGAATTTCTAAGCGTAGACATAAAACGGGGCACAGCGAATGCTTTTGGTATGCCGATATGGCCCAGAAGATCGCGTGTCAGCCCGAAAGGTGCAATGTCCGCCCGGATTGCAACACTTGCTTATGGGTGAGGTGGGGAGAGAGTGCAGAAGACACAGATAGAGAGGAAAGTAGAGCCAGTGCCGGTGCCAGTGCCATTGCCAGCCATTTTTTAGTTGCACCTTTCACCCTTGTGGGCCATAAAAGTTTCGTGGCAGACCAGAGCAGAGAAGAGCAGGCGCTTCTTGAACTGTGCCAAGAAGAGTGCCCGAGTCCCAAAGGAAGTGGCTGCGACGGCAAGTCGCAGTCGGCGTCTCCCACGCAGCGACGCCGTCCGCAGCAGCGCAGTCTTTACCTGTGGTACCTGCCGAAAGAGCCCGATCGTGTGCCTCTCAGTCGAGCATCGCACGTCGTCGGGCACACACACACACAGACACACACACACAGGCAAGCAGAGTGAGCGAAAGAGTTGGGCCTGGCCTGTATAGTCGTCTCGCTTCAGCTGAGGGCTGCACTCAAACGCTTGAGTGAAAGAGCGGAGGACTGATCGATCCGAAGAGTAACCCTTTTCGACAAATGCTAAACCATTTCTCCCATGTTTTTGTATCTTTCCAGAGTTGCAAGCGACCATGCGCGCATGGATTCTACTCCTCGCAGTGCTGGCGACTTTTCAACCGATCGTTCAAGTTGCTAGCACCGAGGATACGAGTATATCCCAGATATTCATCGCAGCCATAGCACCTAACCGCATTGAGCCATCAGCAGCAGCAGCAGCTGTGGCAGTCACAGCAACGGCAACAGCAACAACAGCATTAGCAAAAGCATTTAATCCCTTTAACGAATTGCTCTACAAAAGCAGTGATAGTGATAGTGATAAAAACCATCTACATAACAACCTAAATAAAAGCCCGAGGTATACCAAAAACAAGGGCAATAGACATAGCAAAAGTGACGCGAATCGACAGTTCAACGAAGTGCATAAACCAAGAACAGACCAATTAGAAAATTCCAAAAATAAACCTAAAAAATTAGTTCATAAATCCAACAAAATGGCTGTCAAGGATCAGAAATATCACCAGCAGCAGCAACATCACAAGCCAGCGACTGCGCTTACATCCACAGAATCTCATCAATCCCCGATTGAAACAATCTTCGTCGCTGAACCCGCCCTGTCCAGGGAGGAGGAGGTGGCCTCCATCAATGTCCCCGCCAACGCGGGCGCCATCATCGAGGAGCAAGAGCCGTCGACCTATAGCAAAAAAGAACTCATTAAGGATAAACTGAAACCAGATCCCTCAACTCTAGTCGAGATCGAGAATAGCCTCCTGTCGCTGTTCAATATGAAGCGACCGCCCAAGATCGATCGCTCCAAGATCATCATCCCCGAGGCCATGAAGAAGCTCTACGCTGAGATCATGGGCCACGAACTGGACTCGGTAAACATACCCAGGCCAGGATTGCTGACCAAATCAGCGAACACAGTGCGGAGTTTTACACACAAAGGTGAGTTTACCCAAAATATATAATATGATAGTATACATATTTGTAAATCCAGGGATATTTTGTTTTTAATACTTGTAGGAGGATCATCATAGCAGAAGATAGTTTTATAATAATAACAGTTTGAAGGACATAATATTCTAATTTTTCGAAATGCTCCCAAGGCATTATGAGAAAAGAAAATAATTATATACCAACTCTCAAGCGGCGCCCCTTAAGTTTAAAGCCTTGAGTCCGTGTGATTTCCATTCCTCAAATCTTAGTTTCAGTAGTAGTATCTGTTAGCATGAACATCATTACACTTGGAAAGCTGGCCAATACTTTAGGATTATTTAAGTATTTGGTCAAGTTTATCAATTTATCATTTTGAATATTCAAGCAAATACTTTGCAGCCACAAGTATTTGATAGATATCCAGCTAAAATGTACAGAAGAGGCAGTGCTAACGTAAATACATTGCTCGGGAATACATACATATGTCCATAGGTTTCTACTTTGTGGACAGACAGCATTAATTGTAATGTAAATAACTGTTTGCAATTTAATTGAAAATTGTTTGAGTGAGAATGTTCCAACGTCTCTGTCATTTGTATATCAAAATCTTAATGGTTAATGCGTGAGATTACCTAAATATAGTGAATATTTTTCACCTGCTCTCTGTGTGGCATATGTGCGGTGGAAAAGAATCCAATCTATCCTCTGGATTTATTTCCTCCTTGTTTCCACTCATGGGGAACGCGTACTTTCCACTACTAAAATGCGAATGAAGAGCGAGTATGGATTTTCCCTGAAATACTGTTTCATCTAAACGATTTGCATACCTGCTCGGGTGCATCATTCAAGCAGCCACACAAACTGTGGAATCACGCGGAATTTCCGCAGCTTTTGAAAATGAACAGAGCGCGGGAGAGGGTCGCAGGCGAAAAGGACTGAGTGTCCTTTTACCTGCAGGGCCGTTATCCGTGCCCAAAAGTGACCTTGAAATTTTTCAACGGAATTACACCCGGAATGTTTAGCGCATGCGCTAAATGGCTTTTATATTGTATTTGTAGAAACAACAATTATTATTAAAACGTATTTCGCATTATTTTCCGCAGGATTAGAGGAACGAACAATAAAGCAGTTAGAGCAGGGCAGGTTAGGCCGGGGTGTCGAGTCCTGAGTCCATCAAAGAGGACATAAATACATATATACGTATGTACATACAAGTAACAGGTAACCAATCCAGTCCAATCCAAGCCAAACCAGGATGGCAAAGTGTCTAAGGCAAAATGTCTAAGCCTCAGTTTGGTTTGTCTTGGTAACGCTTCAGTTTTGGTTACGGATTCGAATGCGGTCCGCAAATGCAACTGCAACTGCAATATCATCTGTATCTGTGTAGGGGTTTGGTTCTTGATTCTTAAAAGAATTTACGACTATTTTCCCTTTGTGTGTATTGTGTGTAGTCGAGTGGTAAGATGGCAGCGGCATCGATTCAAATTAAGATTTTTCGGCAAGCGTGCAGAGTTTGCACCTTGCCGGATCGGATCCTCAAAGGCAGGCCAGGGTGGGCCAAAGTCTTTAGCACAGGCGCCAGTCGTAAAAAGGCGGCTGGGCAACTGGAACGTGCGATTTTCGACCTGTTTTTCCATTATGTCTAAGGAAACTGCCATACAGTTACTTCACCTTCCACTCAAGTAGTGGGAGTATCTAAGCGGGGGTACTTATGAGTACAGGTAGAAACCAGGAGAATATGCTCGAATGTCTCTCTCAGAATCATCTGCTGTGGTACGCAAATTCAGTAGGGTTTTATGTCCCCACTGATCGAGGAAATTTTAGCTGATCTAGCAGATTAACCTATTTGATTCCCTGATCCTCACTCATATAGTATATATCTAAACCCATTTTTTCCTGATCCGGATATTGAAATCTCTCTTGCAAGAATCACGGATTATCCCACATCCTATCAATTAAAAACTCTACCCTTGCCTTGATTCTTACTCAAATCGAAACTGTATTTTATTTTATTGATTGCAGATAGTAAAATCGACGATAGATTCCCTCATCATCATCGGTTTCGGTTGCACTTTGACGTGAAGAGCATACCCGCCGAAGAGAAGCTGAAGGCTGCCGAGTTGCAGCTGACCCGGGACGCGCTTGCGCAGACGGCGGTGACTTCCACGTCGGCGAACCGGACACGGTACCAAGTGCTCGTCTACGACATCACTCGGGTGGGCGTCCGAGGACAGCGAGAGCCGAGCTATCTTCTGCTCGACACGAAGACAGTGCGTCTGAACAGCACCGACACGGTGAGCTTGGACGTGCAACCTGCCGTGGATCGGTGGCTGGCTACACCGCAAAAGAACTACGGCCTGCTAGTGGAGGTGCGGACGATGCGCTCACTGAAGCCGGCGCCGCACCATCATGTTCGTTTGCGCCGCAGCGCGGACGAGGCGCATGAACAGTGGCAGCACAAGCAGCCTCTGCTATTCGCCTATACGGACGATGGGCGGCACAAGGCGCGCTCGATACGGGATGTGAGTGGCGGCGGTGGTGGTGGTGGTGAGGGTGGAAAGGGCAACGGAGGTGGCAGAAATCGGCGGCACCAACGGAGGCCAGCGAGGCGCAAGAACCACGAGGAGACGTGCCGCCGGCACTCGCTCTATGTGGACTTTGCGGACGTGGGCTGGGACGATTGGATTGTGGCGCCACCGGGATACGATGCGTACTACTGCCATGGAAAGTGCCCGTTCCCGCTGGCCGATCACTTCAACTCCACGAACCACGCGGTGGTGCAAACCTTAGTCAATAATCTCAATCCAGGGAAGGTACCAAAGGCCTGCTGCGTACCCACGCAGCTGGACAGCGTCGCCATGCTCTATCTCAATGACCAAAGTACAGTTGTGCTCAAGAACTATCAGGAGATGACAGTAGTGGGCTGTGGTTGTCGATAGATTCGAGCGAGCCAGTGTATACAGAGCCGAGTGTAAAAAGAGAGACCAATCGAATGAATCGAGTGGATCGAACTGATCGAATCAAATCGAACGATTGTTGAAAGTCGATAGAGATCGTGAGCGAGAGAGCATCAAATGCTGTTTGGTTCCAAGCCGTCAATGCTTTAAACAAAACGCAAACAAAATGGACTGAATATTTGAATTTTAAGTGTAAATCGTTAGACTTTAATTGTACGAGTATATATGGATGCAGCCACAACCCACGTCCTAAGCCCCAAGCCCCACGCCCCAAGCCCTGTCGCGCCACCTTGGAGATGAGCCTCTGTCAGTTTCCACAGCTAGGCTTTGGAAAACCCTTGATCAGAGCAGATCCGAGCGGAAGCAGAGCCCACTGTAAATAGCCGCCATGCCCAACCAACTATCCTCCACCAACCACCAACCACCGAGCATCAATCCCCAGGTTCCCGCAGGGCGACCTACATACATATATGTATAGCCATCGAAGATACACAAGTATCTCAACAGCTGCTGAGAGAAAACACATTGAACAAATTGTATAAAAATAATAAAATATAGCTATTATCTATACGCAAGAATATGGAAAGGAGGAGAACTTTTGTACTAGGGTTTTTTTGTTAATAACTTTGTAAAGAAAAAATCAGTTGTAAATTTACTAGAGCAATCAAGCGATGCGATACTACAATCAATGGAAAATGACTTGAAATTATTTAGGAAATATAAACCCGTTATGCACGCCTACACACACACACATGCAGTAACTCTCTCTCTTGTATATGTTCTGTTCAAAATCCTTATATACCCTATATGCAATACACACACACACAAACATAAATCTACTTCGTTCCGAATACACGTAAACGTAACTGTAAAATAAAAAAAAACATGATGGAAAATTCTAAGCTAAAACCTATGCTCTATAAATATACATACATATACAAATATTTACATCGTTATGCGTTCTAAGCTAAGCTCGAATAAATCCGTAAACGTTAATTAATGTAGCCATATAAGATTGAACAGTTAAGCTCAGCATGTTGAATAAATTAGTAGAAACGAAATGGAAAACCAGAAGAAAATGGAGAACACCACAAAAAAATGAAGGCAAAGAGAAGAAGAAACCTCGAAATGAAAATATAGATTCGTGCCTGATGTTGCAGAGCACGATTTGTATATGTATTTTTTCATATAAACTTTATTATTTTATTTATTTAAAACAAACACACATATTTTTGATGATGAGTGCAATGGAGCGACGAGAAAAAAGAAGGAAAGAAAAAATATAAGAAAACAATTTATTAAAAAATATATACAATATTGAAGTTTATTTTATTATTGGGATTCTACTATATGTTGGTCTGGAATAAAGATTTACTACTGATCTTTGGATTTGAACAAATGCTTCACAACACAAAAAACACTCCAAAAGAGACACTCCTTCGAGCCGGATTTGAACCAGCGACCTATGGATGACTGCTCCATAACCCTCCCACCTCAAAGAGGGATCAACGAGTCCAAACACTTCTACAGTCCACCGCTCTACCAACTGAGCTATCGAGGGCGTTGTCGAAGCAGGTGCCAATCCGAAATTTCACTCACTTATCAGCGGAATGACCAGAATGACAAAGCGCCCAGCAAAAAGCGAAATCAGTCGAAACAAATGCAAACTGCTTATCGCAGCATAACGTAAACTCACAAAAAATTGTCATAGGTATACGAGAGTACGTGAGAAGAGCAGACCCGAAGATAAGCAGGCAAGTGCAAAGCACCTCATACAGGCTATATAATAGATTAAATACTGTATAAAAAGAAAACATTTATGAATTGCAAATAAATCAGTTGCGTGTCGCGGGGAAAAGGTGGAAAACCAGCTACGAGCTCGTGCCACAAGGGCTAATTTGTGGTGCGCTCCAACCTAAATAACATTAAATAAGCCAGATCCGAACGAGTGATAATGATCTGCATACATTTGTGGACGGCTGGCATATCAACTTTCCATGGAGCTGTCTAGAGATTGAAAAATTGCCGGCAAACGGAATGACAGAAATATAGACAAACTATTCAAACAGCTGAATGAACTTTGATGCTGATAAGAGTAGGCAATAAATTTGAATTATAATAAGTTGATTTCCATCCAACAAAATTCCAATAAACTTGTCGATGAAACTTTTAAAGGTTGCCAACTATTTTAATTCAAGTGAATAAAATAAACTTCAAATAAATATGAATTTTATTATTGGTTTGCACATCCATGTGTGAAATCTTTAAAGCTTTGAAAATCTAAAGGGGGCCGTCAATGATCTATAATTTGGTTCAACAATTTTGATGAATGAGATGTAATAAGTCTCGCTGCTCAGTGTAATCGTGATAGCATTGGGAACTGCCCTAGACTAGTTTATAGTACGAGACCTAGAAACGACCTACATATATGTACATAGCTATTTTTAGCTGCAATCAAACTATTTCAAAATTCAAAACCTCAATGGAAGAAAATTATATAGAAATCGATCAATTCCACTGCAAGTTCGAGCCTGATGGAACCGGGGAAAAAACGAATGGTTAGATGAGTCATGCGGGGTTTGTGTGTTGGCTTATCGCGGAGTAAATTAATTTACCCGTCCCTTGGGCGGCTGCAGCAGGCACACTGCACTACGACAAAGTGAAATTTTTCGGCTCAATTAAATGACTCATCAGGCGGCAGAGTGATGCTGAGAAACACCAAATTGCCACACACAATGTGAGACACGATAAAGTGTACATCGGTCAGCATCTTTGCTAAAACACTTCTGGGGTTTCCTAGGAACTTGGCAATTTTCCGATGGTTCTGTTAGATTTGTAGAGTCGATAAGACTAGGCCCACATATTACAAGAGAATCTTTGTGAAAATTCATTCAATCATAGCAGAAATTGATACCTACACAGATCAAAAGTGCACAGCGACCAGGAGATCTAAAACCGCTGATAAACAAAATTGGGAAAGAAATGTTAAAACGGAAAACTAAGCTGAGAAACGATTCGAGTCATTCTTAAAATTATGAGCATTTGTTGTAACATACCTGAGCAAATTACAAATAACTAACCCAGAGGTTACTCGGACCTCTGGCCCTCGCTGCGGGAATCATTTTTCGTTATCTAACAAGGCATTTTAAGCAATCGATCCACACGCACACAGAGAACCACGGATCCCTCCTAAGTATTACCATCAGACGGGGCACGGCACTCTTCTAACCTTACTCAATGGATCACACACAAATTGCCGCTTATGGCGCTTGGACCGCCATCTCAGCTGTCCCTCATTTCCTCCAACAACCCATCTGCCACAGATTCTCTCCATTTCTCCCTCTCTCTCTCTCTCTCTCTCTCTCTCACAACATCGCTCTCTCTCTCTCTCTCTCTGTCTCTCTGCTTGAGTGTGTATGCGTTTTTGTCGGTAATTATCCATAAGCTGTCAGTTTTTTCGCTCCGCTTCCTCCAGTGCACTTTTTGGCTAACCTTTTTCGTCCGTGGTAGGTGTATTCTGGAGATGGGAATGTGGAAATTATGTGTTACTAACCGATACTGGGATTGGCAAAGCTGGTAAACAGATATTAGACGCATTTACCAGAATTTCACAAGAACTAATGGATGACACGTTATGATTCTTATACCAAAAACAATATACATTTTCCTGATTCGTGTATCACGCTCCCATCCCTAATTTATATACATATGTATAGATAAACTGATATTGGGCGGCTGCTCGTTTTCAGTTTGTGTTTTTATGACTTTCCGCATTTTTGGCATCCTAATTGGTTTGTTAAGTATTTCTCTCATTTTACCTTTCGGACTCGTCAAAAATGCCCCTTTGCTTATCAGGAACACACTTTTTCCGAAGCAGGGACTGACCAACCGCCGCTGGAGATGCTGCTGCGGTAGTTTGTTGCTCCTAGGCTCAGAAGCGGATCGTTGGTCAGGCCCAGGCCAGGCCACCACTTGACTGATAAGAGCGATCGTGTCTTGTGCCCGTCTCAGGCATGAATCACTTGGGATCGAGCCCACAGGCGATGCTGCGTATCTACTACGCTCGCCGGGGATGACGATGACTCACGGCTGGCGTTTACTAGATGGCCGCATTAATTGTCGCCCATCGCACTGTCTTTGTTTACACCAGGCGCCTTCCTTTCATCTGACCGAACACCACTCCACCCAGCACCAAAAGCCGATCAATAAAATATTAGACCGATCCGAACCGAAGAAGCTTCGAGTCTTACATTCGATATTCAATGCTGTGCTGGCTCTGCATAAAGCAAAGCTCGCCTCCCTACACGTTTCACCTCACCTCCACTCTTCGCTGAATGCACTCAAAATTTGCCTCTTACTGATAAGTGGCCATTCATTAAATTTGGTTTTGAACTCGCTTTGCGCCGTCCGAATATAGACCTTCGATAGCTCAGTTGGTAGAGCGGTGGACTGTAGACAAAGATTCATAGCAATAGACATCCATAGGTCGCTGGTTCAAATCCGGCTCGAAGGATTCCAATTTTTATGTAGTTAGTTTTTTTCTTTTTAAGGATTCGCTAAATCATTTTAAAGAAATTATATAAGAATACCATGAAAAATCTGTACATACATATGATCTTATTTTATAAATTCATAGGTAAAGTGTGACTCTTAACAGACAGACTGACGCACTTACATACATATGAAACAAGACGAACAGACGGACGGACAGACAGGGCTATATCGACTCGGCTATTGATGCTGATTAAGAATATACAGTGGTGCTCATAGACTTAAGCCACAAGACTTCAACCAAAATTTTAACGAAAATTAAGAAAAGTTTTTATTTTACAGTTCCAATTTTTGTGTCACATTAGTTCTATATATCAGTGTTCTAATAGAAGAATAACCAAGTTATAAAAAATATATATTCAACGAAAAACTTAAAAAAATCTGAGACCATCTCCAAAATGTCCTGCTCACATACTTAAGCCACCTAGTAAAAAATGGTTGAGAAAGTGTCCAATTGTTTGTTGGGAGGACGTCGTACATATAGTTTACCATCACTCCCGAAGACATTAAACTTGGATTCGTCGCTCCAAACAATCATGTTCAAAAATTGGGACCTTTTTGAATATGCTCTGTGGCGAATTGAAGGCGCTTTTTAACATTTTTAATGGACAGCTATGGTTTTTTGGGCAATGCGTCCATATAACCCGAATTCATTTAGGCGTCTTCTTATGGTCTTAGCTGACACATTCACGCCATAATCTGCCACCATTTGACCTCTGATTTTCGTCGAAGTCAAAAACGGATCGACTTTACTGATTTTGGCAATCCGTCTATCGTCGTTTAAAGTGGGTTTTCTGTGCTTTTCACGTGTAATATTTTCCCAGGTTTCATGTTTCTTATAAAATGCAATGGCATTTCTGACTTTGCCACGCGAAAAATGTAAAGTCTTACAAATTTGTATAATATTTGTTTTATTTTCGTAATATTACCATATCAGCTTTCTTTCGGCCGGACTTTTATTTTTATTTTTAGCCATAGCGGTCAAATTGTTTTGGGAAACGTATTTAGTAATCAAATACTTAGTTTAGAAAATAACTAGCAAAACTTTCCCGGAAAAAAATACAAGTTTGACGATTTTAGCTCATGGTGGCTTAAGTATATGAGCAGAGCGCAATACTCCTTTTGACATTTAGTCAATTTTTTTTTTTGGGAGCCCCGAATTCCTAATTGTCATTTTTTTTACTGTGATCAGCTGCTTAAATAACAGTGTTTCAACATGTAAAATTTCAGGCCGAAATAAATATGTTCAAAAAAGTTATTAAGAAAACAGTTTATGGTAGTGGCAGTGGCTTAAGTCTATGAGCACCACTGTATATACTTTATAGGGTCGGAAATTATTCCTTCTCTATGTCACACACATCCACTTTTACCACAAATACAATATACCCTTTTACTCTTCGAGTACGGGAATATATATATGAACGTTGTATGAGCATTTCGTACAGATCAAGAATATATGCACATAGATATGTATATATTTACTATATGTACATATCCTCGGATACTTATGTAATTGTGACGAAGAGGCATTCATGGGAAAAAGTTCAATAAATCCGTGACCTTTGGGATGGAAAACAAGTTTTTGGTTAAATAATCATTTTATTTTTCAACATAGTCTTCTTTTAGCATTCTTCTATATGCTTTTTCCATGATTTTACCCATTTTCATATCCTTTCCATTTATTAGGATTTGCTGAGTTTCTCAAAATACGCATTTTTTGTGAGATGACTCATTGGACTCAAATCTCTTTCCGCTGAGCTGTATGTATTTTCAGGTTTGAAAACCAGAGAAAGTCACTATGGACTAAATCCATAGTATGGGGGTTGAGGGAGCAATTCGTAGCCTAATTCATGCATTTTTGCAATGGTTTTTTTTCTTATACACAAGAATTCATTCACTATTAAAACCACTTAGCCATCGATGAGCTTGCTTCTGGCTTCCAAAATACTTTGCGAATTCGGTATCCGATCTGCCAACACAAGATCTTGAGTTTGGTATATTTCTTCGGGTATGGGATGGCTGTAAACCACAAAAAAACTGGCGCAGCATCTTCAGATTTTGACAGGAATCAGCTAATAAAAGCTTTTTGACAGAAAAACTATTGCAATGTAAATTAAGAGGAGGGTATTTTTCATATGCTATCTTAGGAATATTCAAGATCAAAAAATGTTAAAGTAATGCAAAATTTAATAAAGGAATAAAATTGAAAATATAAACAAAAACAAGAGAAATAAACCACAAAAGATCTTCGCCCTATCATAAATTATAATAATTAACACATCAAACCTGAAGGGAATCAACTTAAGAGGCTCTCAGAAAGTCAGAACTCGGTCGAAATAAACCCCTGAAGAAGCTGAAGCGAATCAAAAGGGAGAAAACAAATTGTAGCAAGAATTACAGGCCTCAATTTGCATTTGTCCTATTACAAAGGAACGAACCTTCAATGAGACGACAATGCCAGCAACTGGTAGCCAAAAAGGCAACAAAGACCAGAAATATAAAAGTCCATTTCAGTTTCTGTCTGTGTCTGAGTCCCAGTCTCAGTCTCATTCTTTTCGACTCAAAATCGCTGAATTGTTGCAGACGTCCTGCCGCTTTGGCTGCCGTTTCGTTCTTGCCCTCTTCTGTGGACCGTTGTGGCTGGCCCTGCCTCCTGCTCCCAAAACAGATGCTATCAATACATCATTTGCCTTTGTGCGGCTGTCACAAATTCATTCACCTGTTCTCGGGCCACGACTTCATCATCAGGGGCACCAGCAGCAGCAAGCACCAGCCAAAGCAGCAGCTCAGCCAGACCATTATACTGCGTTGATCTCCAATTAGGCTGTCGAAACTCCATTTACACGAATCCAGACTGGCCTTTCATATGAAAGGAAATACATATAAAAAAATGAAGAAACAGATTCAGCTCTCGTTAAGGTGCAAGTCATCTTCGCATCTCCTTCCCATCATCGTCGTCTTCATCATCATCATACTCATCGGCAGGTTGGGTAAATACAAATATGAATGAATTGCTCACTGTGTTGGTACGAGTAGATTTGGATCTGCATCTGGATCTTGGCAGATCATCATCCGGCATTGTTTCAACAGTCATTTTCCCCTTCCCCAAAAACTTCCACTTCCAATTCGAGTGAAGTTCATGCGTAAATCTAAAGAGTGTTTGCCCTTTCAGCGATCTCCATCTTTTAGCCATATAACAGTTGCACTTCTGCCTCTCTTAAGATCGAAATTCGTGTAATTTCTTAATGGGGCTGAGTTACACCAGCCATATTTTCGTAAATATCTATACAGATACAATATGTGTAGGCTGTGGGCCTGACCTTTATTAGTTCCACACTCGTTAGACATTTAACAAGCCACAGGTATTTGGCATTACAGATTTGCATGGCAATGAATCTCGCGATGGCCAAAATATTAACAGGAGCTTCTTCTTCGCAGTACAGCTTTTTCCCCATTAGTTAAATTCGAATAGTTCAGAAATAGAGAGCGGTACGAAACTTTCGAAGAGTGTACATATTGTTCATATGTACATATATGCATATAAATGTACATATGTACTAGCTCTAAAGTATATATATTTGCGATAGCAGCTAGCTGTACGTGTGTTTTTATTTGGAACATATCTCCTATCTATTAAAGTAGTTCCTTAACAATGTTGAATAGGTATTATGGTATTCCAGACTCTTATTCCATTTACCAATTGAATCAATCTCCCATACTTCAACTCCTCGATTTTTAACAGTCTTTGTGGTTGCACATTAAACTACATAAAAAGACCATCATGCAAATCTTGGCATGATAATAACCACACAAACACACAGACAGCACATGAGAACACGGGTGTTATATACATATATGGGACGCCACATCCAACAGAATCAAGAACCAACACACCCAATCATGTGACTGTGTGGATGTGCAGAGCGTCGGTTTGTCTGCAGCTCTAGTCGCGGCTTCGTGGGCTTCATGGGTTGCCTTCTTGACTGGCATGCAACGTAAAAGCCACCCAGCTTTCTCCGAGAGAGGAGCAGAAGGGAATGGAGCAGTGGCAGCATCAGCGGGAGCAAGAAATCTTATTAAAGCGTAACTAAATGCCACGGATTAGTGTCTAACAGGCGGTGGCAAACAACAGGTGCTGCGCATAAATGTCAGTTTAGTGGCCGGGCTGACAGCAGGACATGCCGGGCGGCTCTGGGTGGATAGTGCAGAGAGTGGCAGACCCCACACAGGCGAGCGCCGCTGGGGCATTAGCATATAAGCCGGGGCAGGCTAATGAAGGCAGGGAAGCCACTACAACTGCCACTGCAACAAGTTCGTTGGCCAAGTCTTTCATTCGATTCTAGCGGAAATGAACGGAGCAGCACAAACAGGCAGCTAGCGAGGTCCGTTCAATTGCTTATTCGAGTGCAATCAAAGCAAAAACAAAACAATTAATCAGCAATGACTTTGTCTATGAATCGAATATATTTATATTTAATACCTGCTGATTAGCATATCCGAACGTGTGCCCTGCTATTCAAATGAGGCGAGAAGTTAATTGAATGTGAATCAATTGCAACAAGCCCGATCCGCATGGAGCTCAACTCAGCTGGAGTTTGTCTTCAGTCTTATCTGGGTACACGTACCCGTATACCCGAACTAAATATGTTTGTCAAATCACTTGATATCTCTCGCCACCAGTGGTGACATTTATAGGCTTGTTTCACAAACTCTAATGACTCAGCCCAACCAGACTATAAAATATCAATTTTATTTCCTGCTCGAACTGCCATTAGAATTAAATTGAAATTTATCTTTACAGTTTCACATAAATTACTCCCTAACTGTTCCCTTTATTAGAAAAATTAACAATAAAACGGTTGCTACCACACACAGAGAATCAATCTTCAGTAAAACTACATACACATACTTATAATGCTTAATTGGAATACTTTATGGAACACTTCGTGAAAGTACAGTTGCAAATTTATGAATTATGTGATGTGTTTACATATATGCAAATAATTGATTGATTGAATTATTCAAAGATGATTATGTATGTATGTACATATGTACTACATGTGTATATGTACTTATAGATTTTTGTGTATTATATATTTATTAAAGTTCATAAGAGATTTAATTGCCTGCAATAATTTTACATTAAATACATTAAATTTAGAAAAAACCCTTCACAGCTATTACAGTACTATGGTTCTTATTTGAAATATATATGTCAATATTGAACCCTTATCGAATATTTGCTTAGCTTCACACTTGAATGCAGCAATATTCCCACTAATCCGATAGTCGGTTCGTCATTACAAGTTCTCCCTTCGAGTTCTCTGTCACTAATTGCATTAAGTAAACAAAATAGTTGCTTATATGCGTAATTATGAATCGCATTAGACGGAGTAGTCATCCAGCCCGCACGCTCGCACCCCATCCCGCCCGATCCCGGACTATCCATAGACTTTCCAGCAATTAATAAATTAAAGACTGCATTTGAATTTTCAATTTGACACAAGCTCCCCGAGTCCCAGCGGCCGTTGAGTGTTGGTTTGATTTATCATTTGCTAATTGAAAAATTATACTGTTTTGTATTTGTCAGGCAGTTAGTTAAAATGTTGTCATGTGAGGGAGATGGAGATGGAGGACTGACAGTGCCAATTTATTGAATGATCAGACTCGGAATCAGGCACGCTGCTTTCGCAGGCGCAATTGTAAATGATCCGACTGAGGAATTTTTTCCTAGGAATTTTGATTGAGTGGAATAAGCAATCGCGAATGGGCGATTTTCGCATTTAATATGTAAACGAATTGTGTAAGTGCCTGGCTAAAAATAGCGGCCACAGTCCAAGACATACCGACTGACTTTACGAATTACCGCCCTGCCATGCAAACCAATTCCAATCAAAAGACTTAGGCAATGAACTTGTATAGTACATGGTTCGATCTACTCTGGAACAGTTCTCCCTTCGGGTCGGCTTATTGTTGTCCTTGGGGAGGGTGGTCGGAGCGGGGAAGCACACGAAAAATGTATAAGCTCCCAGGCGAATTAATGCACATAAATAAACAAAATGTGACGTTGAGCGAAAGACAAGGCACTTGAAGTATTTTAATTGTCTAAATGCCAGCGCTGATGATCAGCCCCGAACGCCGACAACAACCGTTTCGAAGTAACCACCACCAGCCACAATTGCTCCGATCTTTAAGGACAGCACTGTGCAACAAAAGCGAGTTTATGGGAAATCTATGGGATCTCATCTAAAGATGGTGGAATGACGACATTTCGAACACTAAATCGCAACAAAGGAATGGAAAGTAAAAATACTTTTTAATATATATTAATAAACAAATTGTAGCCATACAATTTATCAATTTATTTCAATGGGATTCTTATTATTTCGTACATACGGTTAGCCGGATACGAACATAGAAACACATGTTGATGAATTTATATGGAGCGGAAGACAAGTTTTGAAAATTGGCTAACGAAATTTGAATTACTGTAATCTAAAGAGTATTTATTTAGGAACCCAATATCCCTGCTGCCTAGTGAAGTAAAAAATCGACTCCCAGATGACTTGGGAAACTGTGGAAGCTGTGTCAGCAGCAAGGAACAAACGTCTCGCCCGCTTGCGCCTACGACAATTTATGTGTTGGTTTGAAATTTCTCACAGAAAACAAAAGAAATTCCAGTTGGGCTAAAGGAATGTTTCAGGCGAGTGAGTGGCAAGTCCTCTCTTTCCCTCTCTATCTCGCTGTCTGTCTCTCTCGCTCGGGCAGTCGGTGTGGCTTGGAGAGGAGAGTCTCTGTCATTCGATTGGGCCGCCGCTGCTGACATTTTGCATTTCGTGCAACGCATTCCTTGGGGCGCTGCTGGGCGCATGCGTACCACACACCAAGGAGGCGAAACCGACAACGACGACCGTTGCCAGCATTGACACTGATGAGCCTGGCGTACCACGTTGCAAGAAGGAACAACTGAAACAACAGCGATTGTCGTAGCCAGAGGCAGATCGGTGCGGCCCGGCCCGGCCCGGCCCGAGTCTGACCAGCATCTGGCAGTCAAGGTGGTCACCCCAAAAGCAACACGCAACAACAACTGCGGCGTGATTATTATGGCTGTGTTGGCCATGCCTGGCTGTGCCTTGTTTCCCCACAGTTGCATTGTAAATTCGTAAAACAATAAAGAAATAAATTACTTTCGGCCCCGAGTCCAAGTCCAAGCTCAAGAACTCTTGTACTTAGGAGGTAGTTAGGGGGAGCCAGGAGAGGAGACACGGCCAGACAGTCGGACAGTCGGACAGCATCGCACAAAGAACACGACAAAGCGTTGAAATCGTCGTGGCTTTTGTCTGTCTGTACCCTTGTGTACCCTCCTCCTCTCAACAGCCACAGAAACAGCAAACAAAAATACTTGTTCAGAAAAAATGGCCGTTCCCTCAAATCGCCAGCCAGTGTGGCCCCGGACGAGAAGTGGTCTGAGAAGCTCTCTGTGAATCCCAGGCCTGCTGCTCCACACCATCCTCCCACAATTCTCTGGATCCCAAAGCCCCAGTACCAGTACCAGTCCAAGTCGAACCCAAAGCAAACATAATGTCTGACATGAACTTTGCGCGCTGCTGAAATTGCAATTTTAATGCAATTCGTGAGCGGCAATCGCTCCGCGGCCAGCCAATCGTTCAAGTCCAAGTACAATTGGACCACCCCGATGGCAGGCGAAACCCGAGGAGAGTGTAGTGTAGTATAGTGGATCCAGTCACGGCTGGGCTGGGCTGGGCTGTGTCTTTGAAGATGGAACTGGAACTGAAACTGGGGCTGTGCCAGGGATTGGCAGTAAGTTACATTTTCTCAAAGAAAGGAAACAAGAAACACCCGCACCATGCGAGCTAAATGATGATGAGGCGGCTACCACTCGATTGGCGAGGGTTGATTTAACTATATTTAGTAATACACCATGTACTTAAGTATCACATATAGCTAATAGTTATAGCTATTGCTGATGTTATTTTGTGTTACTTAACTAAATTTAGATACTTTTCAAATATCAATCAATCGCAAGCAATTTACTTTACAAAAACCAACCATACCCTCGATCCACCCTCGTATTTATGAGATTCTCCCCCCAAGGCATAAAGAAACAGAAAATCATTTGGCGTTGCCAACATGTCTGCCATGACAAAAGCTCCACGGCACTTCCACCACGCGGGGTTCGGTTCAGTTCAGTTCAGTTCGGATCGAATCGAGTTGTGGATCTGGAGTCTGAGTCTGAAAACTGAAACTGCGACTGAGATACTGTCATGAAATGCCAAAATGTCTAGCTACAATCGCTACACATATGTATTCAGTGAAAATACTATAAGAGATCCAACATCAACACATTGATTTCAATAATCAACGGTGTTTCTCGTTTCTCTCCCCCTTTTTTTTCGTTGTTGTTTTTTCGGTTTTGATTTGTATGCTTTTTGCCTCAAGGGTTTAATCTAGATATATGAACATATTGTACTCATACTCGAACACAAAAAAATGAAGACTTAACAAACACATCGACAAACAACAGAAAAAAGTGCTTTAAAACTCGATATAAAGGTAAATTGAGGTTTCAACTTTTTGTTGTTGCCTCTTTTTGTGTGTTTCTGAGGGGCGCTGGTGCCACACCTCCCTGCCAACCGCTGAGCGATCGAGCAACTGTTCAATACATTTTACGTATTTAATGGAATTCTTATCGTGCAGCAAATTATTGTTATTAATTATTTTCAATTCAATGGATCGGGAACGAGGAGCAGCAATTGCTCAAGGGTTGGGAGCGACACGCTGTCTGTGACTGCCTGAGAGACCTCAACATAAATATTAAAAATTTCATTAAAAGTTTATTAGTTGCTCAAGCTCTGGCAGTGGCTGAGGCTGTGATTTTGTTTTTGTTTCTGTTTCTGATCGAGCCGAGTGGCGGGCACACCTTTTGGTGCAAATTAGAAATCGCCGCCGCATTCGCCGTGTTGATTGCGGATTAGCCTCAAGTTAAATGATGTTTGACTGATGTGGATGTGAATGTGGATGCGGCTGAGGGGATGGAGCTGGATCTATAGACAGATCTGTAGGTGCGTCTCTATCGCATTGAACTTCAACTCATAATTTATGAGCATTTACAATATAATAGGATTCTATATATGTATGTAATTAAGGGGCTTAAGTTGGACAGCGAAATAAATTTGGCAGAATGTAGGGTGGATATTAAACGTATTAAACTATATTCCAGGGACTGTATTTTTAAGTTGTTCTAGAGCAAGAAAATTACTAGTATTACAAAAATGAATGGGCTATCTACTGGATATTTTAAGGAAGAGTTTAAATTGGCACACGGCTGAAAATATTTCTGCACTAGCTTTGATTTGGAAGGATTTACTTTAAACAAAAACTTCTATATTTTATAAAACGTAACTTTAAATAGAATCAAAAGCAATAATAAAAGGCTTTGATGTACCTATGTACATATACATCTTTACCAGCAACGATGAACAACAGCAACAAATTCGCAGAGTTATTAAACATGCCCCAGTCCCGTAACCCCCATCCGGGTATACAAACCTAACCTTCTCATGAGACGTGTGTAAGTTTTCTTTCTACTTGGCTTTGGCTCCCTCTCTCCACGAGTTCATGAATACAATGTTCACCATTCATTGGCCATCAACGTTGGCGGCATTGAAGCCTTTGGGCACTTTTTTTGCACCCCATGGTGTGCCAAAAAGTAGCCAAGCGTGTGTTGATCGCTGATCTTTTGGCTTACAAATTAGAAAAGCCAACAACGGCAGTCAGTGGAAGCAGTCGGCAGTCGGCAGCTTACAGGATGAAGATGAAGCTCTCACAGCGGCAGGTCGATCATGATGATTATTCATCATTATCATTTATCATGTCCAATATTCAATGCGTTTTGCGTGCAAAGAAAATAACAAAAAAAATTTCTGTATTCTGGCCTTATGACAGGCAAAAATGCCATAAATGTGTTATACGACCGAATGAGAAGGGGGGGCAACAGCAAACAGCATCAAACAAAAAACAACAAATACAAATTCAACATTATTTTAATGATTTGTAATGGTTGTCAGAATTTTGGAGGCTGCGCCATATAGGAGTGCTTGCGGTGTTGAACTTTAAGCGTTCACCTGATGGGAATTCCTTGGGTGGTGGCTGGCTACAGGTACTATATGTATGTACATGCCATGCCTGGGATCCTACAGATACACTGTCGAAAATACTAGTATTAAACGACAGCAGTTCGGGGTCACAATTTAGTGTCGTGCATTGCCAAAAGCGACCATTAACAGATTTAAGTTGGCTTAACTGTTCGGCTGTTAAGATTCTAAGGGGTGGTAATACTCCTCAAATACTAAAGTTAGTTTCTCCATCAAGGAACCATGTTTGCGAGTATTAAGATCTTGTGGTCATAATTTATATTATGTAGAGAATGCTATTAAAGCAAAGTTCTGAGTCACGTTTTTAGTATTGTTGCTTGTACTCGTATTAGGGGCAAAAGCTAAAATTGCTTTTAGTTCTTTAGTATTTATCCTGAGTGAGCTATAACAACTTAAAATTGTTTATTTATACTGGCTGGTTAGCTGAAGCCGATTGCCGGCTCCTGTGCCCGGCCAGCTAAACATCAGGAAGAGAGAATTTAACGCAACTACATACATACATATATGCGACGAGGGATTAGCATAGACTCATTTGGGCGCCATCGATTGATCAAAGGTAAAGCCGAAACTCAGCGATTACAGTACATAGTTTGTTATTTGATGCTTTACGAACCAACAATCGTACATATTCTGTTAAATTACATGTTTTAAGTTGGTAAGAACACATCTTCATTCATACATACTATAGGACTCAAAGATGTTCCTTTCTTAATGTAGGGCCTTATCTCAGCTAGGGGGTTTGCTCTGTTCGAAGTGTATCTTTAAGGAATGTAATAGTCGCTGTATTACTCACTTAGATCACTACCATTTGTTCCCAAGAATGAAAAAGTATTCATAGTTGTATTCCGTTTTTACGAAAAAACCGATTAAAAGCATCCTTTTGTAACAGACTTAATTTTGAATAGGGTCTCCGTCACAGGCCAAGCGCAGTTTACTAAACATCATGTCCATTGGAAGACACAAACGAAGCGTCCGAATTTTAAGCAGCTGATTAGCGCTCTTCCAACATTTTTTAGCAAGGAAACAAATTGGCTCCATTTAAGCAACATGTGGAGGGGTCTTCCAAAATGATTCCATCAAGACTTGCCCGAGACGTCGCCGTTGCCAATTTGGTATTGAATGAAAAAGCGAAACCTGGCCAACACCCGAAGTGTCTATGCAAACACCTTGACCACATCCTATGCGCAGCTCTTATTCGTGCCCCCCTTGCATGAACCCGCAAAGTCTAAACAAAGATAATAAAATAAAAACAAGAATCATACACAGAAACGTTAATAAATTTCATAGACGGGCAAAGGTGCGGACTGGGACTGGGACTGGGACTCGGACTCTCGGATCGGGATTGGGATTGGAAATGGAATGGGTATTGTGATTGAGATTGGGACGGCAGCAGCTGCAGAGTGTATTGGAATGGGAAGAGCTACCCTTTTATATGGCCCAGCTTTTGGGCCCGCAGCCAGATAATCTAAAGTAAAACTCGTGGAACATAAATAAAAAAGAAATTACTTAATTTCTTAATAATGTTCAGTTTGTGTGGCTGTCGTTGTTGCTGTTGCTGTTGCCCTTGCTGTGGTTGGCTTGTTTCGACAACTTTTTTATAATCCTTTTAGAGGGCTCTCCCAGGCGGCAGTCTCAGTCTCAGCACCAACGGCAGCTGCACTGTGAGAAATGTCTGTGCGGTCGCCTGTGTTTTCAGGTTTTTGTTTTACATTCTGTTGAAATGAAATCTTTATTTCCTTTCGTGACTATAATTAATAATTTTCGGTTGCTTCGGGAGGTCTGGAGCAAATGCGTGGCAGCCGGGCAGCATCTGACCACCGATCACACCACACACGCAGATTATCATCATCTACTCCGCACAAAATGATCATCAGATCAAGTCGAGGCTATAGTCTTATTCCTATATACTATATCTCTCTCTTTCTCTATCTCTCTTTCGCAGAAATTGTTTTATGTCTGAAAATTATTGGGTTGCCTGTGCCTTTGGTTTTGATTTGGTTTGTTTTTGGTTTTAGTGGTTCCCTGGTGGTCAGCATGTCTCCTGCGGCTTGCCTGTGTATCTCTTCAAGCTTTTTGGGTGGTTACCTTACGCATACACTTACATTCGCGTGTTAGTGTGTGTGTGTCTGGTAGTAAATCATTTGCTTATTAGCAGGATAACTCAGTCAAACATAGAGCTACATATGTATGTATGACGTGTGGGAGGAGCAGACTAGGCAGGCAGCGCTAATTTGATTATAATTGGACTCGAGATAGGTTTTAGGGATATGTATAGCAAACTAAGTCATCATCCTTATACCTGATGGCTTGGTCTTTTCAAAATTAATAACTGCAAATATTTTAGACCGTTTTTCAGACCTACATTTCCTCTAATATAAAGGGATTCGCAGTATTCATATGGTAAACAAATTGAGAGACAGAGGAAGTATTTCACTCCATAAATAAACTTTCAACATCCATCTCTATGTCTCGCTCCACTGATTTTATTTACTAATACTCATTAAGTATTCGATTGATGCAAAAGTCTGTTAAGACTAAAAGGTAGTATACAGTCTGTATATCTGGATAATCGATCAAAGACTTTAAGAGCCAGAGCTATCAACTATTTGCTATGGAACTAATGAATAAGGAAAAACAGAAATTCATATATAACGAGAAGGAACGTGTTGAATCGCCGTTACCGCGACAATACTTTTATATCCGTACTTAGTCACATAAATAAAATGTGTACGATTTATATGGAATTTTAAAATATTTTATAATTTTTACACTTTACATTTTTTTGCTGCATCTGTTATCTACATAACTTCTCAAAACAAGATGCAGTTTCGATCTCTGCGTACACTGCACGAGGCAGACCGTGTGAACAATGTGTGAGCGAGCGAGAGAGAGAATCAGCAGTAGTTGCTCAATCAATTTCATCATTGTGGCTATAATAATGATCCGATCTGAACCAGATTCGGCAATCTGGTAGATATGGTAAATCTCTACGATACTGCATATTCCATTTTCAAAATCGTGGATTTTTGCCTTTAGTATGGGCGGAAGGGGGCGGGGCGAAATTTTTAAATATACTTGTATTGAAGTGGTAGCACAGGTTTTGACAGAAAGTTTTGTTGCCCTAGCTTTTATAGTCTCTGAGATCCAGGCGCTCATCTGGACGAATGGGGAAAGAGGCGAGTTAGTGTGTGAGAGAGAACGATGCCTTTCGAAATGGTTTTCTCCATTGTGGCTATACTACTGATATGATCCAGATTTGGGCCTCTGATAGATATCGCTTTCTCTATGATTCTGCATTTTTCGTTTTCTTCTTTATAGGGGTGGGGCGTAATTTTGAAAATCACCTGTAGGAGAGAGATAGCAGATCAGTCTGGAACAAAAATTTGGTCGCTCTAGATCTTATAGTCTCCGAGCACTGAGCGAAAAACAAGACGGACGGACGGACAGACATGGCTATGTCGATTCGGTTATTGATGCTGATTAATAATATATATACTCAATGGGCCCGAAACGAATTCTTCTCTGCGTTACACCAAAAATACAATATACCCTTTTTTCCGTTAGACAAAGAGATAAAGATAATTATAATTGTAGGGAAAAGGAACCTGCCGTTGACAGGGTCTCGTTGCAACCACTGTGCCAAAAACTAAGTTAGCACGCAGATGCTACCCTTGATCTGAGTATTGTGGGTTATATTTGTTGGCAATACACAATTTTCGTGCTAATGTCGAAACAAATAATGTACATCAGTGTAGGTGCTGTATGCTCACAGCAGATACAGATACAGATATGTTTCCTTTGTTACAATTGACTTGAACTTTTTAAAATGACGGAAATATACAAATATAACAACAGTGAGAACGGCATATAAAATGGTTCCCATTTTTGCAAAATTATAGAAAATCTCCGCAAATATATATTACAAATTAGCTGTGTTGGCATTTTGCATTCAGAACACATCGCATTTCTTAACCGATTGAAATTACTTTGTATGTTATATGGTAATTTCAGCTGATTAAAATTAATTGAAGAAAATCCAGCATTTAGCGAAATTCCTCGTGCAATAATTTATTGAACTTCAATTTGTTGGGGAATTCCCCAGCCATAGTAGCTCCCAAATAACTCTTCCAGCTCCGGCAGTTCGTTGCCTAAGTCTTTTGTTTACCACCAAAATCTGCTTCGACATCCACCAGCCGAGCTTCACTTTCAACGGCCAGACATTCCTTTCGATTTGTTGCCGTTGATCAGCCGAGAAATAATGTCTTGCGATAGCAAATTTAATTTATTGCGATAATTTTTTATTTTTATTTTTGTCAACGGCCACGACCAGAAGGTAACCGCAAAAAACTGAAATTTGAGAAGGGGAACCCGCCGGGAAGGAGACGGGAAAGTCTGCTGCGTGTGTCGAAGTAGCCATCGCTCGATAAGCGGTACTAATAATGGCTAATAAGCCCATTAAAAAGGTATAAATTGTTTCGTTAGCACTCTTCATAAATTTAGCAGAAAACTGTGTGTTTTACCCTGCCAAGCAGCATCCATCAGCTTGTGGAACTCTGCGGCAAATGGCAAATGGGGTTTCGTTAATTTATGTTAATGGAGAGTAAGCTACAAATTGCAATGTCTCTGTTTTTCCTTTGTCTTCCACTCGTCTCCACTCACTTTAGGTGGATTTTTATTATTTGCATATCACTGCCAGCAGATTTTTAATAAATTAAAATCCTCGCTGCTGCCGCTGCTGCTGCTACTACTTCTGCCGCTTCCCATTCAATTACTGTTGTTATGGGCCTTTACATTATCTCCTCCGCTATCCCCACTTGGGTCCATGTCCCAGACTTGCCAACATTTTGTCGGCACTTTTAGTCTTTGTTCGGTGGCTGCTGCATTTTTGGCTTCTTTTTTCTTATTCTTATTTTGTATTTCATCGATTGTTCATTGTTTTGCCTGCTGTTGTCGCCGCGGCTGCTGGGGGTCTTAATGTGGCAGCCGCATTTATTATTTCGACATTCTTAACGAACTTCAAATTTATGAGTTAATACAAAAGTACCAGTGAGCGTTGCGAGGATCTGAATCGGACTGACTGCGGTCTCAATTTGTAACCGGTCTGCCGCGAGCTCATCCTTAACAGGCAAAATTTCATTACATAAATTACTCGCTTAATTGGCAATTTGCACTTAATTTTTTGTTCTCCAAGTTAACAAAGTCGCCTTAGTCGCATCGCGCATCGCGCATACGCAGCGTGTGCCGGGTCGCCTAAAAAGAGCAACAAGCATTTGCCTCGCTCTCCTGACCTTGTCCAAAGTCTCTCTCACTCACTCATCGATACGGTTATTATTTATGATTATATCTCCGCGAATAGAGCCACAAGATAAGTGACCCCGAAATGGGTGGAAGTTGTTAAAAATGAATACCCAATACGTGTGACAGCCAACCAATATGGGAATCTACAGCCATGAAAGCACCGTAAGCTAAAGCTATTGCTTGGTTATCTGAATCGGAAGATAGAAAGAGAATAGATTTCAGATTTTGGTCCAAATGATTGACATTTTGGTCTGAAAAAGACCCAACAATCAAAATTGAACGAAAGAGAACATTTTAAGTGGCTGCAGTGGCCGCGACTCTACCTTTATACGCGAACTCTGTCAGATTACATACATATGTAGATGTGAGCTTTTAATTTATGTGCAATTTTATAATATTTTATGTTTCCTTTTTGGCTACATCTGTCATCTACATCTGCTACATCTGTCATATGCTGTGCATATGCTGGCAGAATGTGTGAGATAGAATAGGTAGCGCACACTGGAAGGGGGTAGCTTAGCTTAGCTCTGGCTAAAATAATAATCTGAACTGATCGTCAATCTGGTAGATATGGTCGATACTGCGATTTTGGTTTTTTATGGGATCGAAAACCTTTCCTTCTCTGCGTTACACACATTCATTATTCCCATTATTCTTCGAGTAATGGTAAATTTTAACACTAACTTTTCGAGTACCGGGTATGAAAACGGTAAGGCTTGTTGAAAATCGTGCCCCAAACGAAACACTTAAAACATGTATGTTTAGGGTTTGTTTTCACATTTTGCATGCATAAGAGATCTACATAAATTCGCCTCTTAGATTTCTGACTCTGCCAGGCTGGAGACGTGTTGTCTGGCAGCCAGCACTACCCAAAACCTAGGCAAAGGCAGCCTGATTGGCAAAATCAACAAAAACAGTGATGGAGGAGAGGAAAAAGCTGCTTTGAAGCAGCTGCCGATCGACTGGGAATATCTTGTATTTGTGCGGAATTAAAAACCTGTATTGTGGTCTTTTGACAAATGTCCAACATGCGACAGCTGTTTACCCAATAAATCCATTAGCTGTACAAACAGAACAAAAAAAACCATAAATTTAGCTATTGACAAACAAAAGCGCTGTCTGGGTGTGACCAATAATCGATAATTGTAGCTTAATTTATCATCAATAAATTGTGAAATTCCTGTACTTCCAAAACCGATAAAGAAATTGCCTTGCGATAAAAAAATCGAATAAGAAATTAATATTAAATAAATGGAATGCATAGAGTAAACCTACAATGTAAATCCGTTCCTTCAAATAAGTAACTAATATAAAGTAATACTCAGTAGTAGAAAATTTATAAAGCTAAGATGATATTAACCAAAATAGATCCGAAGAATGTTTATATTTGATATGACAGTGCTTTTCAAATCCTAGCCTTACCCGAAACAACTCCATTTTCCGTTGTCCCGCTCGACTAACCCCAACCACCTCGAATGTAATTAGCAAATGCATGGCATAAACACATCAAATAGTGGTTGTTATGGCCGTTTATCTAGACGGCATCGCGAGCCAGCGCCGGAGCTGATGTCGTAGACAGGCCAGCGCCAGCGATGGAGCGGCAGAGCACCGGAGCGGCAGAGCGACGTTGGCAACAGATTGCCGGGCCAGTGCCAAACAAAAGACTGACTCGAGCGGCAAACTCGAAAACGTACGAGCCACACGCACACGTTCGCACACGGCTCTGGCACATTTCTCTGATAAGCAGAGGAGACCTTTGGGTGTGTTCGTATTTGTGTGGCGAAGCGTAGTTGTTGTATCTTATCTGGCCAATCAATCTTTGTTGTTTGTTTTAAACACGTTTCATAAAAATTAATTTTTTTATTTATTAAGCAAAGGCATTTGATGGCGTGCTGGGAATGATCCACTGCGAGAGATATGTATGTATGTATGTACATATGTATGTACGTACGTACGATCGTCGTGTGCTACACAAAACTCACCAAGAGAAAGGCGACATGAAGAGAGACGGTGAAACACCTGCTGTGTAACCCTACCTCTGCGTCTGCCTCTGCGTCAGTCCCATCCCCTGGCAGATGTCAGTCCAGCCCCTACCCTGCCCAGCCCTGACTCTTTGTTGTTGCGTTTTTATCATATGATATCATCACCCGAAATTCCTCGCTCGCAAATAAATCCTACATCTAAATAAATTTCAAATTCTTGGCTCAACAAAAAGATCTCCCGCTGCTGTGTTTGCATACCGTCGGCAGCGCTGGTCAACATCATAAAATATTAATTAATTAGTCAAAGAAAGAAAAATGTTTCTTAGACGCTTAGAAAGCGTCTCTCTCCGTCCACCGATTTGGGCAGTAAACCCTTTGAGATAAACTCAATCATTAATTTCTTTTGTATTTGCTCAGCCCGAAACTAAAAAATTCAAGTTTATGGCCCGCTATCTGTCTATTCAATCTGCCTAGACCCCGTCACCGATCGCTTCTACACTTGCTCTTGAAGAAGTTGTTAAAGCTCGGTTTATGGACTCGAAAATGATGAGAAAATCAGCCAAATATTGTGAGTCTCGCAGCTCTTTGGCGGTTTCGATTCGGTCGATAAGCAATTTTATTTTTATTCCATGATTAAATGAGTCTTTATGTGCCTTAACGAGAGACGAACGAAGCTGGAAACTTGTTTCAAATCATATTAACCCATTAACTGTATATTTTTCGGTACTTGCACTCAGACAAGTTTAAATGATTCTTCATCTTCGGTTTAACTAAGGGAGATTATTTTAATATAAATCCATCAATCCGACTATATTATACTATACTATTATGAACATATGAAGTCTTTCATTTGAGTTTTGTGCGTCACATGTGTAGTCAGTGGGTTAACACACATTGAAGTTGTCGCAGGGCGTATGCGCAATAAGGAAATGCAAGCCCAGTTAAAAGGCTTTTAACGACCACCCACACCATCGTGGCACCAAAACAAGTTCAAGAGCAAACACACAGAGCGAGACAGCATGAAAGAGAGAGAAAAAAAGAGCTTAAACCTTTTGTGCATAATTGAAAATTAATCATAAAACTGTATTGTTCCGGACTCGAAAGAGAGGCTGCTCCTAAATTAATCTGCAACAATTAATGCCATTGTTTAATAAAATTATGAATAAATATACTGTACGAAGTGCTGCCAATCGAGCTTTGGCCTGATCACTTAATGTTCCTATTCATGGCGCGCACGTTTCTGTAATATGTCACTTCAGACTATGCACACAGGTTGCATTGACAATTAGTTAACAAGGAAAACAGCAGCAAAAGCTTTGTACATATATCTGCTACTGAAACAGCGGCAACAACAAGTGGGAACAACATTGACAGTCGAACCGCAAAATAAATTGCTAACAAATTACAAAACTATTTAGAAGGCATTCCAAAAATGGCAACCCACGAGCAATAGCCGAGATGCGGCAGGCATTTTAATGACCATACAAATCCCAAAAGCGACTATAGAATACACTTCTTAAAAACTCTTTACAGCATGTACAGACAACCAAATAAACCTAACTATTTTTACTACTGAAGGATGGATAATTTTCATTGGTTTCGTTAGATCTTTGTTGACACTTATTACCTTCCAAGTTCAAACGTACTCACAGCGAAGGACAAACATATGGAACAAAATAACGATAATCATTTTAATTGAATAATATAAATTAATATAATAAGTTACTATTACTTTTTGTCTCTGCCCATTCCTGCCCTTTACCCTTTCCATTTGTAAGCATGGTGGAAACATCACAGAAAACTATTTGCGGTATTTGTCGACAAGATTTCCTCCCATTTAGTACAAATTTTCATCTGGCAGCCGTAATTTATATCGCCTACCACAACATGTGCATTAGGCTGGCTGGAATTATCGAAATATCTGTTGGGGCCTTTACCAAAATTGGGCTCCGAAAAATACAATTTAATTCCATAACATTTCTAATGAGTACCCCCCTTTATCTGGCATGGTCACGTTGGTGGTCCGCCTGGCTATTTGCCGTCTCACGTTTTTCGACTCATGCTGGAAGCTTTTTGGTCTAGGGAATCACTTAAGCCACTGCTGCCGCTGCGTGGAAATATTTTAAATAGTTTTCTAATAGCCGCCACGAATGAAATTGCTGCCCTCTATAGTCGGGACGACAGAGTTCTCGAAAAACGAATCTCATGACCATAACTGATTTACGTGGCGATTACAGCAGCTGCCTAAAGAGGGGCGATTGATGGTTTCTCAGAAATAACTGTGCTTAGCAGTGAGAAAAAAGGAGTTCGTATGATTTAGAAATATTTATGTGTCAATAAGGGATTAAAGTGGAAATAATAGTACTCTTATGTCTATATGTTCATTGAAAAACTCACCCGCAATATAATTTTATTTCTCTAAAATGTATATATGACTGACTACTACATCCAGTCATCTTCCAGTCATCCAAATAAAACAAATGATACCTTTTTGAATAGATTGGAATGTAGACATTAGAAAACCGAAGAAGTTTCATTACATTTGCTTTCTACTTTCTTGTTTCACTTGACTTTAGGCGAATACCCATGAAATCTGCTGTTCAATAAAATAGTAGTGCTGGGATAATTTAATTTAAAAAAATGAAAAAAGATAGAAATTAATTTAAAAGAGTCACAATCCGTAAGCTCAGTTTAGTTATTATATATTATGATGAAAAACATGTTTGGAAATAGCGGAACTTTCGATTTTGGAGCGTAAAAGAAATCATTGCTCGGTGCAGAAGAGGAGACATCAGAGTTAGACCAAAAACTAAAGGTTGGAGGTATAAGGGAGTTGAAAAATAAGTTTTTGTACTCTTACTATTGTATTTGACTCAATTGAGTACAAAAGTAGACTGAAAATCAATTTTTTATGTGAAAAACATATCTTTTGCATGGAGTGTCGACGAAGGTTAAAGGCAAGACCCAACCTTCAGTACCCTCAAAAATGATGAAAAAAATTTTATATCGCTTTGAAAGTGATGTGACAGTTGGTAGACAACTGATTACACATTATTTAAGTCCAAGAAATCCTGAAACTTACGCGTTTTGGTTATAAAGCACATAGCCCCACGACTCAAGTTAGCAGAAACGCTGTGGGCTGGCCTGAGTCGCAGTCACGAAAAATACTTTTGACTGAAGAGGGTAAAGTTGTATTATATGGTAAGATAGACGCCAAAGAATATGTTTGGCATTCAAAGAAATCCGATTTCCCCAAAATCTGGAAAAAATAGCATTGAATATGCTGGGCTTACCCCTATGGGGCTCAGCTCATAAGAACTAGTACGGTATAGTCTGGCGTTGGGTATTTAACAAAACAAAGTATGCAGATATACTTTAATATACCTAACGTTCATATTAAAATTGAAAAATGTTTTTAAAAAGAATCTTTCAACATGATAATGACCTGAAAAAACATCACAAAAGCCCGCTAGGAATTGGGTCTCCTCCGAAAATATCGGCGTTTTGCCATGTTCAAATCAGTCCCTGGATCCCAATCTCATCGAAAACTTATGGGGAATGTCAAATACATTGTTAAAACTGCAAATCATTCAACCAGGCTAAAGTTTTTGGCAAGTGGGCTAAGCATAATCGGCAGAAATCCTATTGACGCGTTGGCAGGACCCTATTGACCCCATGCCTGTCTGGTGTATGGTCATAATGACAACAAAATTGATTTGAAACTATATATTAAAGCTCAAGAAACATGAGGAATATGAATCATAGGTTTTAATTTGAGTTTCGTTGATTTTTCGATTTTATAAAAAAATACTACTATTTTATTGAACAGCAGATTTCATGGGTATACGTCCAAAATCAAGCAAAACAAGAAATTGGAACGCAAATGAATTGAAACTTCTGCGGTTTTCTAATGTATACATTCAATCTATTCAAAAAGGTATCATTTGTTTTATTTGGATGACTGGAAGTGTTAAAAAATGGTTTTGAAAATATGTTGAGGAGCACTACTATTATTTTGAACACAGCTGTATGTATATGCCCTACTGATGATCGGTTTTCCAAAAATAATAAAGCTACAAGTTACTTTAATAAAGTGACATCTAGCAAGGGTCTCCTATTCACCCATGAAAATCACAATTGCAGACAAACTATCGCCAAACTATCTCAACTAGGATGATACTCGTATGAATGTGAATGTAACTGTGAGAGTGTGAAACACTGAAAACTTTCGATCGAAGGCACCGCAAAGTCTAGCTCAAGAAATGCTTTAGGCAACAATCAAAGGTGGCCAAATTTGAATGGTCTGTCCGCTGGGGCGTTGGTGACTGACTGGAGGCGAGTGCCAGAGATTTGACTCAATAATTCTTTTTAATATTAATAAATAAGGCTTTGTGGGGCTGTTTTGCTGTATTGTTGTTGTTATACCGACTGACGCTGGCATTCGGTCTGCTTATATTTGATTTTATTGCCGGCTTTGTTGCTGTTGTTTTGTGTGGCTGCTGAATAAACAAAAGGCGTGTGGCCGGCCAAGGTTTTGGCTTTGAGAAGCGTTTAAGCGACTCCGAGCTGCCACATCTCCCTGCCGCGACTCTTGGTCTGCTGTCATCGCTTAACAATTTCGCCAGCCCCTCTCGCTGTTGTTGTTTGTGTTTCACATTATTAATATTATTATCTGTTTTGGTTGTTGGTATTTTATTTAATTTTTTTTTGTATAATTCGTGTAAGGTGCTGCAGGGTGTGACAAATTAACGTCGAGCACAGCCAGGTACCCGACACCACTGCCAGATCCCCATCGAAAATCGCGCGACGTCAAAAGCGACGACGTGCAAAACATTTGGAGCCGAATTGTCTGGTTAGTTGTTTTCTTAAGCCGATTTGTTGATGCTTTTGTTGTTTTTTTTTTGTTAACATTGTGGAATTGTTAAGGTGTTGGCCTAAGTCTGCGCAGTTTTCTGGCACTGGGCTGGGTAGAAAGTTGATTCTTATGGAGCTTAACTTAATTTATTTGGTAATATTTTATGTGGAATTAATTTAAAAAATTCTATTTATATTTATAGACTGAATAGTTTGAATTTTTGTTACACTTGTGTTTGGAAACTTGGGGCTTTTGTTGTGGCACATAATGGAGGGAAACTCAGCTTGAAATATGATTGAATAAAAGTATTTTGAACAATACCGATTATTTCGACAATACTGACTTTATAGGTAAGTGTTCGGAAAACTTACTGATTCATGTTTGTATTGATGTTTTGCTAACATTTTTAACTATTTCTATGCGTACATAAATACATATGTACTATGTATGTCTATACTTATATGGTGTATCAAGTGAAATACTGAAATCCATCTCAAAAGCTTTGTCAATTCATTCAATCAAGTATTAAACTTCTAAAATTAATCATAATTATTATAATTCAAGCCTGTTTCCGGCCATAAATATATATATTTAAAACAAATATGTGTGGCGTGATTTGGTCTTCTGCTCTTCATAGTATTCGAATGCTGCTTTAAACAAGTCAAAGTCAAGTTTTACGATTTGCGCAAGAAATAAATTACCATCCACTTATGGACTTGTATTCAATTTAATGGTTTTTGGCTTTATTAATTTATTACATTTTTATTTATGAAATGCGAATGTTTTAAATAAATATGCCAGTGGTTTTGGGTTCTGCGTCTAAATGGGTCACTAAGCCTGACATTTATAGGCCAATATTTAACCACCGGATCTCACGGAGTGTAATGGAGTGCGCTGTGTCCCCACCAGGAGCTCCCCGTCAGAACAAAAAACTTTGCCACGAACCCTAGTGGTCTTTACGGTTTTTGTCTTTCGAGTGCCACTCATAATTAGTCATGCAAATCAATGCTGTCAGCGTAATTAAAGCGAAATCACTGCCAGCCACCTAACGGTCCCAGATGCCATAAACAATTTCCACCTAGTTAGAGACATCGAGAGACTGAGGTATGGGCCTTGTCAGAGCTGGACCGCACCAAGAGTAAACAATATCTTAATAGCGAATTAAAGCCGCAAGCGCGTTCGGCGGCAGTCCACCCCGACGACTATTTATTTTACTGTACTGCACTTACTTTTTTGTATCTTTATTTTTTCAGGAAAATAAAAATCCATGTCTATTTCCATAGTTGCGGTTTCTGTGGCCACCACCACTATTCGATTCTATACGATTATTTATGCGCTGCTCGGGGTGTGAGCGCGTGGGCTGCTGCTGCGAATGAGCTGGGTGAGTCGGGTTTGGGGGTCTGCTGTGCCAGGTGTCACTTTCACGACATTTTATAGTACTGAAAATCGAGGGTTAGACACAAATAGATTAATGTAGTGACCACAGGGCGATCGAAGCCGTAAGATATCATATGGTGATTTGGGATAAATCATAATGGGTAATGTATATTGATGTACATTTTTAAGTAAATATATCCGAAGAATGTTTCAAAACTAGGCTGGAGACTAATTGAAGCATATTCGTAAAAAAGTATTACCCTACTTGCATTTTGTTCTCTTCAGCTCTCTCATATCAACTTAAAGTCCACTTTATTTGATATAAATAACAGGATCAAGGCAGTCAACTGCTGACAGACGATGGCGACAGGTTGGCTCCTTCAGGTGGTTATTCTCTGTCTCTGATTTTTGTCCCTCGTACGAGTCTTGGCTGGTGTCTGATGATATTCATTAGCGTATTGGTAGCGTCAATTTTTCAAGATTAAAAATGAAAAGTGTCATGCAGGGGGGTGGGGGTTACTTCATAGGAAATATATTACTCATACGCAACGGTGCACCTGCAGCAAGTCAGTTTGAGTCTAACAAAACTTAATTACTAAGCAGGAAATATGTATGTATGTATGTACAAGCGGACACAGTTAAAGTAAATAAAACTAATGAACAAGAAATATTAATTTCACCAAAATAAGAAACACGCAAGGCAGCAGCAGCAGCAGCGTCAGCGTTAGCAACAATCAACAACTTTCAAGTGCTGCCAAAGTTATTACCTTACCCCAAGCCAGATCAACACTTTGCCACGAAAAACCTGAACATGCATTTTAATTGCAATGAGCCAGGCTTTGATCCCGACCCAGCTTGCCAAAGCCGAACAAAATGTGCTGGCACAATTTGTTTGAAGCGCGGCAGCCCGACGACTAATGGAAAGTCGAGCAACTATATACTCAATGAATTTTGGTTACACTTTGATTCTGTCGGTGGAAATTACATATCTCAGGCGGATATCTCTCTCGAATGAATCAAGAGAGATACAATTTATACTATTATTTTCTTCTTATTTAAGTAAACGACTGCAGAAATGTTA
The DNA here is from genome assembly GCA_009664405.1 of Drosophila bifasciata. Lineage (NCBI taxonomy): Eukaryota > Metazoa > Arthropoda > Insecta > Diptera > Drosophilidae > Drosophila > Drosophila bifasciata. Next base: position 17,010,736 of record CM019042.1, on the reverse strand, counting down.
TCAATATATTTTATTGTATTTAACTGCTATAGTTCAAAATCTAAGGAATAGAAATGCCAATTGGACAGTGAAACCACACAACTTTTCAAAGTTTTCATATGTATATATACTAGTAAGTGGCACAAACAATCGTCTGCACCATGTCTAGTCGCCGTCATGTGGTCTGGTTTTGTTTACGTCGTTGATATTATTTTTGTAGTATTTGATGCAATTGTTTATTTTGTTGCTGTTGCTGGCTCAGTCGTTGCACGAAGCTGTATAAGCAGCAGCGATGCTAACGATGTTTGGGCCCAGACCTCAGACCACGACGGCTGTAGCCCAGCAAACAGCCAGAGTTGAGCAATCAAATGAAAATACTAATCAAAAAAGAGGGCAAAAAATATTGTCACGTCAAATTCATGTCATTTAATTAATTTTGTTTACTTGTTTTGTTTACTCTATCAGTGGCAACTTGTTGTCTTTGAGAAAAATTTCCATCGTCGTTTTAGTGGAAATTGACGTTGCCAGCTGAATATCAAGCACACAGACATCGGCACTGCCATACATACATACATACATATATACTTAGTCCACTTGAATAGCAAGCGCAAAAATTTTTCCCACATGACTGCACTTTATGCAAATCACAAAAAAAAGGCAAGAAATTCGCCTGAAATCAAATTGCTCGTCGTGTGTATTTCGATTGGGTTTTCTTGTCTGGTTCAAAGATTTGCCGCCGGACTCTTGACGGGCTGTCAAATAAATGTCGCTTTATTCAAATTTCCCATTCGCACTAATTGTCTGCTGAATGGAAAAAGACAAAAGGAGCTGCTAACAAGCCGAGGACTGAGCTCTGAGCTCTGCGCGGCTTTAAGTGCAGATTAGCCCATGACTGGGGCAGACTTTGTGTCGCAGGCCAGGCCGGGCCGTGATCTGCTGCTCCTCAATCAACTTTCGATCAAAACGCGCCGCGATTTCGCTTCGCTTTTGTTTCACACACAAATCCGAAGAAAAAAACAATGTGCCCCAAAATGGAAGGAGGTTCGAGTGGAACCTTTTTGCATGGCTCATTTGATTTTTATTTTAGATGCTTTCTGATAGAACAAAAAATGGACCAGCACAGTGGTTTGAGAATGTAAAATAATGAGATCCCAAAAACATTCACAAAGTCGTAAAATAATATACTTTAAATAGTTTCCAATTTTTCGATGCAACATCAAAAGTTATTTAAACCGAAAACATTATATATAAATTTGTGCTAAAAATATGAAAATATGAATACGCTCCACTGTCCAAAGATACCGCCAAGACGGTTTATTCATGTTGAAAAACGGAAATTATCAAACGAAACGAAAGAGATACGATTGCTGGGAAACATACGACACCGGATGTCTGGCCGAGCCGAGCGCGGGGGGTATACATACATACAAGTATGAGGAGCAACAGGCCGAGAGATAGGGCCAAACCGACTAACTGCCTACAAAATGTCTGCTTAACCTGCGGATGAGTTAATTAAATCTGTCAATACTGGCTGGCATACATACATACTATATACACATGTATGTATGTATACACCAGCATGGCCCAAAATGCAGCAGCAGAGAAGGGACAGACCGTCAAACGTCCATATCCATGTCCCTGTCCATGTCGTCGTCCATTCAAGCGGCCCATCATCATCAGCGGCAACAGCAACAGCAGCAGGAGCAGGAGCAGCAGCAGGAGCAGGAACGGCGGGGGCCATAAAAAATGTAGCACGCCATGTGCGGGCTGGGCTCCCAGAGCCGGGATCGAGGATAGGGATTCGAGGATCGAAGATCAGGGCGCGAGGTCCGGGGATCGGAATCGGAAACTAAAGCTGGGCTCCGTGCCTGGAATGTAACTCGATTCTTATTAACTCATCAAGTTGGGCGCTGGGGCGTTATATCTTCCCCCTCTGATATATATGTATATGTATGTATGCTCACATATATATATATTTTTTGCTGATCCTCTGGTGGCCCGTCCAGCAGCGGGTTCAGAAATAAGGCTAAAATTAAATCAGTTTCGGTTAAGCAAAAACAAAAAGGCCTTAAAACGGCCACGGCTTAAGGCAATTTGTAGCCCTGTGCGGTCCTTTTTCACCAACACCAACACCCGTATCTAAGAGTGTATGAGTATGTCAATGTGTGTGTGTGTGTATGTGTGTGTGTTGGCTTTATAAAAGCAAATATGTTCACACACTTTGCTAATAGCTTCATAAATAATAACCAAAGAGGTCAAAATGCACTGACAGAAATTATTAATTTGAATAACCATACATACATATTTGTAGAACAGATCTGTTATGGAAAATGGAGAATATTTGGATATATGTACATATATTCTATAGTAAAAAATGTTTGAAAGCGAAAAAAAGCTTAGAGATTTAATTTTCTTCTAGTTTATTCCAGAAATAGAAATTTAAAAAAAACTGTTTGGGTCCTCCTTTTTGAAGAGAGACGGATAAAATTAATATCTTATTATGACACAACAGAAAATTATAATAAAAATTCTTTCATAAGGAAAAAGGTGCGGTAAGTATAGCAAAACTGGGCAGTGAACAAGCTTATTGAAGATTTTTTTACTTTAAGTATCCGTAAACGGTATACGTGAATATTTAAATATGTCTTTTGTGATTAATTCCCAGACCAATGAATTGAGTATTTATTCAATGGATATTTGGATTATTAAATCAAGAAGAGATAACAATTGGGATACCTTCAATTTTTATGTTTTACGGGAATTCTATTAACTATGGCAAGTTTTGAGTTAAACTATTCGAGTTTTTTCAGCATTATCCAAGGACGTAACTTGTGGTTCCTGCCCATCTAAGAATGTACCTAAGATTTTGTTGACTGTAGACAGCGTCAGATTGAGAAAGGGAGCAACGAGAGGGGGGACGTAGCCCCACTGTCAGCCGGTCAGTCGTACGTCCAGTCCCCTTTGGCCCCTCAAGCAGGCTCAAGCTTCCTCCGTGCGTGTGGATACCTCAGTGACCTACACAGAGAGCAAAGTGAGCCCTGTCGTAGGTGCTGATGTATCTGTGTGTGGTGTCGGTTACGCATACATATATGTATGTATTTCTGCTGTTGTTGGCGTGTGTGTGTGTATGTGTGGTGCGCCGTTTGTCTCAGGTTTTCAACAAAAGATATAAGCCTATAAAGAAGGAACAAAACCGAAAGGGATGAGCGGCCAGCGAACAAAAAGAAAGCGCAGGCAAGGAGAATACCTTAATTACGGTTAATGGAGCGTTCGAAAAAACAAAAACCGATGCCACACTGAATACTATATATGTACGTAAGTATACACATATGTATGTACATACCACTCGCATACATATATACGCATGTACATATGTTGGTGTGTTGTCTGAAAGCTCTAACCTGATACTGGATCTTTGCCTGAGTGCCACAGCGAAATAACTTAATCACATTTCCAACAGACATGGCGAGAGTCGACCACAAAAATCTGCGAGCCATGTTCGTAATTTTGTATATAAATGAGATGCGGCCACCCTAATGAGCCTGATTAACCGAGCCCGAGCCCCAAACCCGAGACCGTAGGAGCAAGCAGTCGCGAGCACCAGAGATCCACACGGGCGGTCCAACTTTTTCTCTTTTTCTCCTTTCCGCAACTATACTATAGTATTTGCTGCGGTGTTTCATTTAACTGCTTTCATGCCACAGATCGCGTCGCGTCCTTTTGACCTCGAGCTTGGGTTCGGGCTGTGCGATCTGTTCCGCGATCTGGGATTTGGGATATGGGATCTGCTGGAGCTGCGATTTTATGATCTGACTGTGAGACGCTTTAAATTTGCATACGATGTGTCAATGATGTGGACGATGACAACGGCAACGTCGCGTGTGGTTCTCCTGTGTTGTTTTCGTTGTTTCTGTGGTAATAAAAATCGGCTTTGCTTTAAATGCCATAAACAAAACGCCTGAACATTTGTGCTGGCAGATGTCTTCATTGAAAATTATACAAACCAGGGAACTGGGGGGGCGCAAGGGAAGAGCCTGAGCTTGGGCTTGGGCCTGGTCTGGTCTGGGCTTTGCCCCAGACATCAGGTGGCTCAAGCGTGAGAAAGTTTCACCGAACTTTTGCACTCGTCTGTACTCGTAAACATTGCTTTTTCATTTTTGGGTAGGATAAAGTCTTAGGATAGGTTTGTGGATATGAATGGAATAGAGGAAATTTCGGTTCCTAGGGGTACTACCATTTCATTTAAACAATATGCACGCCCCTTTACTTGTATCTTGCAATTTCATTAACGACATTTTATATAAATACATATTCGTAAATATGTATTGACATATCCTCCAGGAGCCAAAGGGCAGCCACTTCGTTCATCATCAACTATCCTGTCCTGTAATATTCGTTTCTCTTTTTTGGGCCATCGCTTAGTCATGTTTTGGCTATTTGGAGTTTCTGCTTTGACTCATGGTCTGGGACCTGTTTCCCTGGCTGCTTCGCAACATAACTTAATCATAACTTTTTGGGTGGCCCCCAGTGCCCAAAACAATGTTGAATTGTTCTCCTGCAGAACTGTTCCGAATGAAGGAGGAGACGCGCGCTTTGATTTCAATCTGATGCTGGGGCAGCATAATAATATTGTATCATTGTATCTCAAGGAGCCGCAGAGGACGACGACGACGCACCGTCACACAGTGGGGCCTTGGGCCATTTCAGCTTTCTAAATAATTCAGTTCTGAAGGAAGGAATAAAGAATAAAAGATATCTTAATGAAATAAATTGAAAAGGTACTTCGGTGTCTAGAAGCTTTACAATAATATTGTGAATAATAAAGTGAATATTGTTTAAATTGTTTAGAAAGTAAGTTTTTCTCTTCAGCTCTCCACACAGTATTGATGACCCCTAATGAAGGATAATAAAACAAATAAAAGGTTTGAGAATTCAATGTTTCTCATACCTCCTAGACCAAAAATGTTCCTATGGTTTTTTGTTTTCAAAAGCACTGGAATACGTAGCCGATATAGATGGCTACGTATTAGATTTAATTTTATCCGAAGAACTCACCCATAAATTACTTTTGCCACCTCTTTTCGTTTAATATCCCCACTGTGCGTCGTGATCGTGGGGGTTTTGTGTGATTGTGGGGCAGGCAACAGCGGCTTCGGCACATCATCATCTCCATCATCAATGGCAGCTCTCGGCCTACCGTACAAAAGGCTGTCCTCCGAACAATTTCTTTCTTCTTCTCCCTCGTTTTTTTTTTTGTTATTTGGGTTGTTTCTTGAGCAAAGTCTTCGACTTTGGCACGCTGAAAATTTTATGACTTCATTTTCTGACCACCAAGCGAGCGCAGAAGCCCCCAAAAAGAACAAAACGAGCCAAAAACAACGAACAACGAAGTAAACACTGTTCAAGAGAGCCTCATAATAGGCCAGGCCCGCTTGCTTTTTGATGCTCAGTTTAGAGCTTAGTTTTTTCTTCGGTGTTGGTCCCGGGGATGCAATACTCGGAATTTCGTGCAGAGGCAACACAATAGCCCAAAGGATTCTTTGAATTTTGATCAACTTTGCGATTGGGTGGCTCAGCTACTCAGACTTGCAGAAATTAACTAGCTCAGCCTACGCACTGAAAAACTGAAGATTCTGACATGGGACTACTTACTTAAAAGAGTCGAATATTATAAAAATATATCAAAATAAATATTAGCTGTCATGTGAGATACCTTCCATTAAAAACTCGAATCCAGTGAAAGCTCTTCTAAGCGATCCCTCATGAATCCTCTACCTATTGGATGGATTGTATCGTTCAGTGCAGAAAAACTGTTGATTTCAAATATTAAATAATAATTTTGGTCACTTATTTTGTACATTTCCCAGGGAAGCAAGCAAAAAGTCCGTCCTCCTCAGTCGCACTCCCAATCCGCTCTGCTTTGGTTACCCCATCCATCCCATCCAGCAACTTCCACAGTAAAAAGAAAAAAGAACAACCTATCGTATCGTATCGTTATCTGTAATTTATGCACTTGTACTTTGAATCACTTAGTTGCTCTTGTTCAGCCTTCTGCTGTTTAGGTTCCGATCCCACCTCCTTCTCCACCAGCCCTGTTTGGCCTGCTGTCAGAGTCTCTTTATTGTTGCTGTTGTCACACACATAGAGAACGATTAAGGCGATACGACGACTGTGATCTTATCATCGATGCGCAACGATCGGTGGCAGCCACAACAACAGGAGCACACACACAGCGGCAGAGGCAGAGGCAGGGAGGACACACACGCAGTTGGCAGTGCCAGAAGGAAGGAGATTGGACGATTCTGGATTCTGAATGCTGATTGTGCTGGTTGTGAACGGGTTACCCGGGTACGGGCTACGGGTGTTTAACGTGAACAAGTCACAAGTCCCGGGGTGCGTGCGTAGAACAGCTTTATAAATGTAAATTAGATCTCGTTTAGCATTGACTATGGGCCTCGTAAATAAATGCCAAATGACATCATTATCATCAATGCTTTTTTCGCTGCACACACCGTGTATTGGTCCTGGTCCCTACCTCTGGAGCACAGTGTAATGGGAAGGAATTAAAATGTGGCTTTTGAAATTAATTTCTTCCTTTAATGTAAATGTCCAAAACTCTGCATATCAACACACACAAATATCTTACTATATATCTTCAAAACTAAAAGAGATGTTTATTTTTATTATGAATACACAATAAGTCTGTCTGAAACGGAATAGAAATCAGAGTATAGATGAGAGTATAGATCTCCATCCCCCTGGCACTGTTAGTAAATTTTTGTACAGGTTTTTTGTGTGGTTTTCGACCACGGTGCCTGGGCTTCTTCAGTCTTTAGCTTCTGATCCCCTTCCCTTTTGCGGGGTTGCTTTTGCTCCCGTTTCGAATGTCTTTGTTGGTCGTTATCTTTTGTTGTTGCTACCTTTGATGTTGTTGATGGCAGCGCTGATAAGAGTGTGGGGGGATGGGAAGGGAAGGGGAGCAGCAAGCGAGGGATAAGGATATCCTGACCAAGGGATATCTGTCTCCCGCCGGGTGGACGTGAACGTGGACGTGGACCCTTATCGGCCGCCGGACATCGGCAATCGGCTCTCGGCTGGTGATAATGACTTGTAAGTACAAAATGGCTTGTCAGCTCTGTTGGGCCTGCCTTCGGCGGATATTGCGGATTCTTTTGGCAATTCGGATTGTCTTTTTTCCCGTCTTTTCCTCATGTATAGTACTCCTCTTTTTTGTTTAGCTTAACAATTTTGCCTGCACACCACTTTAATTAATTTCGCTGCTTTAATTTGCGTTCTGTTCGTAGTTGTTCCAGTCTTCGCCGCGACTACGGCTGCGGTTGTCTCTCGGGTTTTACAAGCAAATCGTGTTCCACGGCGTCCGTTCGTCTATGCCAGCTTCATTATTTTTTCTTTATTTGTTTTTCTCCGATGCTCCGATGCCAGCCTGCTGCTGACTTGCAAGCAGCCACTCCGCAGCGACATCATGAAAAATGCATTTTCAATGAGAACAGGGAGGAAGGATTACAACCCATCCCATCCCATCGCAGAGGCAGAGGCAGAGGCAAAGGTAGAGACTGTAGACTGTCTGTCTCTCCAGCCTCAAACTCACTTAAAATTCTTGGACCATGTCTCCCAGCGGGGAGAGGCGACTTACAGGGGGGGACTTACAGCCGATGATGGCAAAACTTTTTTCGAGTATTGTAAAATTGTGTGGACCGGGCGGCGCTTGAGCCTTTAAAAACAAAAGACGCTGATGGCAATGAGTGTGTGGCCAGGATGCGAGAGAGAGGGTTAAACCAGAACCTACACTGGACCACAAAGCAAAGGGATGTAAGAAACTTGATATGATGAGCATACCCCAAAAGAATAAAACAAATGAAAACAATTTAAAGTCCTTTTTAATGAATGTCAAGATTTCTGATCGAAGCTTATCCAAGATAAAATTTTAAGAAGTTCGTCAATAACATAAATTTAGTTATTAATTGAACCTGCTAGCTATTAATATAGATAAGAGTAATCTCTAAATTGATTCCAGTCGCCTTTCCTTACTCTGTTGCCGAGTGTAAGTCGATGTTCAAGTTAATGACTCTCTATGCTGAACATGGTCAAGAGGCGGCGGCGGCGGGCAGTTTATTCTCCATCTGGGGACTGCGTATGTCTTTTCCTGGAAAACGTCGCCCACATAATTTTCAATTTTTTTGTGTACGAGTATTTTCAGTTTAGTGACTTTGGGAAACGTTCTGACCACCGGATGTAGGCGATTGCTGCTGCGGCTTCTAATTGCCGCACAGTCCGTGGGGAGGCGGGGTCAGAGTGCACTCGAGTGCGGCGCAAGGTGCACGCAGCAAGAAACTTCTGGACATCTGCTGCAGACCCACACTCGCGCAACCTGAGAGTCAGGGGAGATGGATGGAGAAGGGCAACAAATTTTCAGGCAATTAGTGAAAATGTTTCAATTTACAAAACATCCAAATGATAAGCGGGAAATTAGTAAATAAAGACATCAAAGCGCACAAGAGCGCGAAGGCCCCTAGGAGGACCCAGGAAAGAAGCAGGCGCTAATGGCGCCAGAGAATGAGAATAAGAATGGGAATGAGAATGAGCATGGAGCAGGGGAAGGGGAACGACAGGTATGAGGATCGGGGCCACAGATGCATACAACAGGTGATTAATTATAATCACTGACAAAACATAAAAATAAAAAATTAACCACGTACACAAATAAACGAAAGCGGCAGCATTAGGAGAGTGTAACTCATAAAGAGAGATGGGGGAGAGTGCATCGGATCGAGTGTGTGGGTAGTGCAGTCAGTCCGAACATTTTTATATTCCTTCATTTCGGCATCTACTATATGTATGTATGTGTGTGTGTCTTTCTTTAATGTCTTTCGGTGTGTATGTTTGTGTGTGCCCATTAATCGCGAGTTAATTGCCTACAAGGCGGCAGGCTAATTGCCGATACTTTAGAGAACCATTGTTCTATGTATAAAATGGAAATTGTACCTTAAGAACATATGTATAAGTACCTGCAGGACATATCGATTGAGAATGGGAAAGAATAAGTTTTAACTTGCACTTGATTTTATAACAAAATACTTTGAATCTATTTTAGCTTAACTCTTTTATATTTCGTTTTGTTGTTTTTGTACAAATCATAAAATTAAGTCAAAGTCCTATAATAATGGTATAGAACATTTTCGTAGTTTGGTTAGTTTAAAAATGAGTTACACAATAAATACTCCTTCAACTTTACGGTAGGTGGGGATTTCTCAATCTCTCTAAGCCACGCAAATGGTCAGAACCCAAAACAATTCTACACCGTGACCGCATGCTAGCTTGACTTTATTATGCAAGAGACCAACAACAACAAAAAAAAGTATCAAGAAAACCAAACCAAAAGGAAGAGCACCAAACACTACGTATAGTATACCCAATGTGAGATCAGGTTGTGTGCGGCTTTCGCTTTGGTTCTCTATGCTCTCTGCTGGGGCAGACAAAGCGGTGCGTGTGCAATTGCCAACTCCAGCCAGAGAGCAGCGACAGACCCCCAGACGTAGACAAGGCATGGCCCAGAAGGGGGGGTGTAGAGAGGGGGAGAGATCGGCTCTGCGGCATAAATTGCGCATGAAAACATGAAAATGAAGCGATAAACTTGAGATATGCGATCGTAAAGCAAAGGCAGCGTGGTCCTCTCCTTCGGCTTGGTGGGGTCTTCTCGGGCCTGACCCAAAGATCGATCCGGTGGGGATGAGGCAGAGCAGCATGTGGGGTAACAGCCTGGGCCCTGGCCATATGCAGCAGGGTATTTGTTTAGGTTTGATGAAGCTGTTGGCTGCTGTTTGTTGGTGGTCATTAGTAGCAGCCTGGCTAAGAGAAAACTGCCTCGGGGCAGGATAATAAAGACCAAGAAGAGAGGGATTCATCAGGGTCATGGCCCGTCCCTTCCCTTCCCCTTCCCTTACATTTTCTCTGCATTTATTTGGATTTCATTTTTGTTTTAATGGTCCCTTACTGCGAGTGGAGTGGCGTTGGCATTGGCCGGGTCATGTGATGCGTCACGCAATAGTATTTTTGTTTAAACTAATTTCTTGTTGCACATTTTCGTATGACTTTGGAAATGGCCAAAAGCCATGAAGGCACTCATCTTTTATTATTTCTTCATTTGACTCCAATTTTCTGCAATATTTTGTTGAGGTTTCTGTTTGGGTAGCCCGGCTAACAAGCCGCTAACTAGCCGACTCCAGGATGATCCATTCGTTCATTCGTCGTTTGCTCTTTTATTTTTGGGCAAATATTTGGCCCTCCGTTCGGATCGTTTCTTGTTTGGCTCTCCTCCATCATTCAAAGGGTGCTGTATTATTATTGGGTTGAGTAATTAACATGCCGCTCCCGTTGTCAGCGTGGACCACCGAAGGCGACCCAAAAACTGTTTGTAGTAGCAGCATTATGCAGTTAGGGATAATACTATTCTGAACAAGCTACAATAAATAGGAATCCAATTCTCAAACAAACAAAACTAAAATCCAATTTGAGAGAACTTACAATTTACAAAGCGGTAGCAGTTCGCCAGCCATTGAGACCGTCAAATGTTTTTGTGTGAGCTCGCACCTAAAAGGATATATTTTTCGGCATTAGATAGATTTTTCATGAAAAGACTTATTTCCCATGTTTGTCGATTGGGAGAACGACCTTCTTTCTTCTAGTTTGAATCCAAACACTTCAGCATATTATAATAATCAAAAACATTTTCGAAGTCCGATCCAATCGACCAGGACAGTGGCAGTGATTATTATCATTGACGAATATTATTCATATGGTCAGCGGATAATAAATTAGTTTTACAAGAAGTTATATGCAAAAACAAAGGGTAATGGATTAGATAATGCATTCAAAAGTGCGTTAACAAAACTGCGTCTAAAACTGCAAGAATGTAATATAAATGAATATTTATTTATAAATGCAGCTAAATTTGTTGCAAAGAATGGAAATTAAATAAATTATACATTAATTTGAGTAGAACATCTGCACTAAGAGTTTTTGAGCAGACAACTCCCCCATTTGCGAGCGGTGAGATCGAGGTTTATGACTACACTTAGCATGGCTGCACTGCCTCCATAGATCTCAGACTCCAGCCCAGTCATCGACCATTCATGGGGTTCGCTCCACCGCTCTCTCTCTCTCTCTTTCTTTCTGCTTGACTTCCACTTCCACTTCATTTTGTTGCACTGGCCCTGGGATCGTCCGACCGCCTGACTGGCTGTTTGTGCTGGTTGGGCTTCTCGAATTTTGGAATTTGTTCTGCCTTGTTAAGAGTTGTTAAGATTATGATATATGTATGGGATGTATGTGTGCTGTGTGGCTGTGTGTGCTGACAGAAAAGAAACCAAGACCCAGACCAAACCGAACCCAGAGAACCAAGACAGACCAAACCGAACCAACAGAACCAACAGAACCAAGACGACGACAGCGGCAGCCATTATGATTCACAGCAGGAATGTGGGAAACGGCTGCCTGACCATTTTTTTTTTTCTTCGGTGGAGTATCTGCTGCCTTGCTGCCTTAGTGCTTTGCCGCTTCCTCCAGCTCCCGCGAGCTCCCCAGTGGGGACAGGAGCACGCTCACACAGATACTCACGCACACGCCGACAGTGCATTTACCACATAATCGATTCATGCATGTGGCAGGCTAAGAATTTCTTTCATGTTGCGTTTTCGTTGTTAGTTTCTGTAGTCGTTTTTCTCTCAGTTTTTTCTTTATAATTTGTTTGAGCCGCATCTTTTTCGGACCACCCGTGAAATCACTTTGGGTTACCAGTTTTTGGGACAGAGTTTGACTTCGTTTTTTTGGTATTTTGGTTATTTTTTGTGTGTTTGGTGGGGTTGGCCTTTGTTAAATTGCTCTTGTTTATGTTAACATTTATATTGTGGCCACGGGTAGTCGGGATAGTAGCCCAACCCAAGCCCATCCCTCCCCCCTGCCCTGAGATCCAAACCAACCAAAACCAATATTTAAACTCAAAGCTCCATGAATAATCATCGTCATCGTCAGCGTCATCATCTCTTCTGCGGCCTTTCAGCAGGGCCATCAATTCTGATTTACCAAAAGTGTTAATTAGGCTACGGAACGGATTGGATCGGATCGGTTTTTTCTCCTCAATATTGTTTGCTTCCTCAGATCGGGAAACTGTTTACAGTGGGCCCTCGAATAAGCGGATGTTTTTATATATATTTTATTTTTATATTTTAATATGTAAATACACCACAGAAATCTTGAAATATTAAAACGAAGCTGTACAATAATTTAATTAAAGTAATAATTCATTTTAGTTTCTGGCTTGAAGTCGAGATAGTTTCAGTTTGTTTTTTGAATTACGTGTCATATTATTTGCTGATTCGCTCATTCGAAGATATTTTACGAAGCGTTTTCAATATGCACTTCATGGATTCTATTATCCAATTACACAAGAATTCTATCGAACTATTTGCAGATAATTGTATTGTATTGTCCCACCTTTCTTTCCTAGTTGAATTTCGTTCAATTTCATTACTTCATCATTTATTACTTTTAATTCGTTTTGTTCACGCTTTTCCATGTTTTATTACTTATAATTTACTTTGAACGATTTTGCAATCTATTTCGTACTGCCCTGAAATAATATATATGTATGTATGTGAAGACATGTTCACTTTATGATTCAGATTTTCTGTGCGCACTTCTCATAGTAGTAAAACCAACCACAATGGGATATCCACATCATTCGAAAGCTCAAGCTAGATGGATAATTTGACGCTTCTTCGTGATAGCCTCGCCACAATAAACACCAGTCAACCAAGCGACATTCAATCAGTTCAGTGTTCCAATCCACTCTTGACCGTCCACATCGAGCGTCCCCATTCATAGTTCGCCAGGGATTGTGCTAATTGCTACGGCCTGTCCCTAACCCTATCCCTGTAGATGTGCCTGTCCCCAATTGCCGCGCATAGTTGTCGCCCCATAATTGTAGCCGAGGTTGCCGCCGTCAGCGTCACCATGAAGGGAATCGAGAATCAGGCGTCAGGCATCAGGCATCGGGTAAGGCCCATCATCGCCTCAGACGTTGACTGGCTGTCTGTCAGCTGTCCATCAAAGCGTTGCCAAGTTGGTGTTAATGGGTGCCTAGAATGCGAGTGCCCGCGTCGCGCCTCCCCGAGCTTGTTGTACACGGGACTACGCATGTTTTTGCTTGTTGTCCTTCGGGGATTAAGCGTCAGGTTGGAGTAATTGCCGAGTGTGGAGTTCCTCAGCTTGGTACCTTTGTGGTCGTTTTTTGCCTTGCATTTAATTTATTTTTGGATATTCTTAAAGTAAAAAGAAAGAAGCCACACGGACACATGCACCCAGCCCAGTCCAGCCCAGCCCTGCTAATCCCTGCCCAATTGCCCGCTCAGCAGCAATGGAAACGGAGCAGCCGCTCCTAACTTGTCGTCGCGGGGGATTGGATCTCGCCGCCCAGGGCGGAGAGCTCCTTGAGGAATTGCCTCGCGTTGGTCAGCGTGGAGGCGCCGTAGATTATGCGCCTTTGCACGTTGGACGTCTGCTTCTGCTTAATAAAGTCCACCAAATTCTGGTACTCAATATAGTTGCCGCCGCCCACCATGAAGACGACGGCATCCTGGAATGGGGCACGGTTCTTGGGCAGGACATCGCCGCCCTTCAGCATCTTAGGGTCCAGATACAGATAGTCATCTGTTTCGGCATTGCTGCGGCACTCCATAACCTGCTCCGTGATCTTGGTGACAGGCAGGTTCTGCAGAAGCAAAGAGACAGTTGGACATTAATGCTTTAGAGTGATTTGACTGCATTACTCACGTGCCGCTTCACAACCAGATTCTTCACGCCCTCCATGACGAAGGAGCTGCCCTGTGAGACAAGTTTGGTGAACATGGAAACCGTTTTGGTGCCACCGCCCTCGTACTGGGTGGCTTGGCTAATGCCTGGCGAGCGATTCATAAGCGCCTTCCAGCGCTGCACGTAGGCCAGCGCGGTCAAGTCACAGCCGGCGGCCTGCAGAGCCTCCTTGAGACGCTCTACCTCTGAGTCGGGCAGCTGCTGGGCGCAGATGTAGTAAATTATGTACAGCCGCAGCTTGTCCTCGACTGTCCAAACTCCGGGTCTCGCAGCAGCTCTAGCAGCGGCTTGTCTAGAGTCTGCTTCGACATCACCTTCTCCTCGATCTCAAAGTACGAGTCCAGGCGGCGCGCCTTGATGTAGTTGAGGATGGCTGTGGCTATCTTCGTGTGCATGTCGATCAGCCGCTTTTTTTCCATCAGCTGCGGAAGCGAGTTGACGGCGTTGGTGAGCCGCGTCGTAGTGTCATTGACAAGCGAGAAGGCAATGTCCGACTCTCCCTCCATGCCCATCGAGGTCTTGAGACGCTTGATTTCGTCCTCCGAATTCCGATAGGATTCCAGCTCCTCCTGGATGGCCTCAGCCACCGTGGGGAAGGGACTGCCCTTGTGGGTCATCCAGAAACGATCCGTGCGATCCAGATCACAAGCCTTCGGCTTCTTTCGGGCTCCTAAAAAATATTTCAAAGATGTAATCGAATTAAGAAAGCTGCAGAAACCTACCTCCTGCCGCCTCATCCTCGACGTAGACCAGGTTTAGCCCCAGGTCCAGGACATCGTGAACCAGCGCCTGGTACGACCATGTGTGGTGCAACGGCGTGGCCAGATCAATATTGCGGTCCAGCAGCAGCAGTACAGGCCGCTGGAAGCTGAACACTCCGCCGCCGGCCTGGGTGGCGTCCATGTGGAACAGATTAGCGCGCGCGTCCCAGAGGTTTTCGCGCAGCTTCTTCTCCAACTTCCTGGCCACCATCTCGGCGGCACTGTTCCGCGGACAGCGGATGATGGGCACGTTCCCCAGAGTGACGAACAGGGCGAAAAGAGAGTCCACGATAGAGTCCATCAGCGCCACCATATCCTCGTCGCGCGTGTTGGCCCGGTTGATGGCGTAGTAAGACAGTTGGTCACTCTGCTGGTGCTTCAGAACGAAAAAATCGTCCTCCAGGCTGATGAAGTTCACGTACTGGTCGTACATCCTGTGGATGTTGGCCACGCACCCGGCGTGCAGGGCGGCGGCGGCCAGGTTCTCGATCTTGGTGCGTGTAATGGGCGCCAGGAAGTTCAGGTGATAGATGTCGTACAGGCCGTTGGAGAAGTCCTGCTGGATGCGGTCGAGATTCTCGTCGGTGGGCAGGCAAAAGTAGATGGCCGGCACGTCGGGTATAGAGTCGCGATCCGAATGGAGTTGTCTGTATCGGGGGAATCATACATATCTGAGTATACAGGGAATAATGGCTTTATCACCGGACCCACGGGTCCGCACCACTCACACATGCAATGTCACGCCCAGTTCACGCAGCTCCTTGATTGAGATGACCGGCGAGATAATGTCCTGTCCCACGCGGTCGTAGATGAGAATCTTCCAAACGGGCTCTGCGGCCAGGGCCTTGGGCTGCTGCGAGTTTAAATTAAGCATTTGCTTAATGGCATCTGTGGAAGGAATCAGATATTAGTCAATTACCCTACCGCAAATCTGATTAAATTTACTTATTTGGCGCTCCCTTAGGGTCAACATGGTGTATGGTGTGTGTGTCCCGGAAAAAATTAGCAATAGCAGCGATTGATTTATAAAAGATTTATCTTTTAATGGATAAAAAACATATTTTACAAAAAACAACACGTCACAAGCGCCTAAGACAAACGCGTTTGGGCAAATTTAGTGTGAAGATGGTGCAACAGCTGTGGAATTTGTGTGCACGCAGGCGGAGGAAATACCAAAGAAGGTAATTTGACATATATCTTGGGAGTTTTTGAAAGTGTTTCCACCATGTTTGTTTGATAAATTCAGCTATATCTTAACAATACCATGAAACGAGAGGGAACTTTCTGAGTCGATTCTGATGCCGCGACCATCTCAGAAGTGGATGGTGGATGGTCGCCAGTGTGAAATGGTAAACAATTTATACGCAGTATCCAGATTTTGGACATCCGATGCATATAGATGTATATAAATGCCGATGCAAAATTAACATATAAACATATGAACTTATACGAGGAGTGGACACAATATGAAGGAGAGAGAGAGAGAGAAAGAGATGTAGATTATCAAGAAAATTAAATCAGATCAAATATTCTTAAACAGCGAATTTGATACGATTTATCGATAACCAATTCGGTCTACTACAGCGGTTCGTAGAAGAACGAAAATTATTTTTTACATAGTCCAACAATGCAATTTGTATTGACCAAATTTTGGCAGCAATGCCATTTTGAAATTGGCTTAAAAAATATTATATCAAATCAGGTCTGAAATTAACAATCATATTAATGAGAGATCCGTAGGACGTCTCTTCCGTTTTCGATTGAAAACGCGGCCAGTGTAAGAAGGCTAAAACAGTAACATTTTAGGTAACATTAACAGCTACAAAACAACAGAACAAAAAGTGCAAAAGAGCGCAAACAGCTGCTTGAAACGCAAATATGAGCACGCCCGGAGATGCTTTGGACTTGTCGAGACACTTTCAAAACAAAATTTTTTACATGTCGGACGGTCGGTGCGCGCAAGAAAAATTCTCAATTATAATAAAAGCAGTGAAAAACATGTCGGCCTTGCAACAACAAACTTGAAAATAGTGTCGAATTATTTTCAGAGTTCAGAAAAGTCCGTTCAAAAATCTGACAAGAAAAGTTTCAATCGAGCTGTTCTGTCAGCCGCATTTTGTTTTTGACACGTAAAAAAACATTTATTTCACGTCGTCTGGAAAACACAAACAAAAGCAAGTCCGGCGATAACCTGCAAGTGAAAGTGCGACAATGATATTGGAAGAGGATCATCCGGAGTTGGCCATGGTCAACGTGTTCCAAGCAATGCGAGTGGCGCAGGTCAGATGGCGATTGACCCACCAGCGGGCGCTGGCCGCCGTCCACGTTTTGGGCCAGGAGAAAAGCCGCTGCGGTGGCCGCTTTGTGAGCCGCCACCACTTCTTCAAGCACAGCCGCAGTTTCCTTTGGTTTATGATTTGCAACCTGCTTATCTCTGGCAGTACCAGCGGGGCGGAGGCGCAGCTGCTGATCAACGTCCAGAATCAGGTTCGTGCCGGGGAATCGTCGGAGAGCGAGTCTGCGAAGCAGCCGGAAGAAAAACCAAATGAGAATGAGGAAGAGGAAGTTTTACCCATGCAATGGGCCCCAGTCGATGTACAAAATCCAGGAGTAGATTACGAAGAGCTTATCATGCAGTCAGCAGAAAATTAACCACAAGTAGTTGCGGCAGATCAAAATGAACTCCAATAAAGAAGCATTTTGAGGTGGATCCACAACATAAACAAGAAGCAGGAAGAGCAGGAAGAGAGCGCGCCAAAAAAATGGGAGGGAGAAAAAGACCAAGCCAGCACCTGGAATGATTCAACAAAAATAAACGACGACAAACACTAAAATTAGATTTGCTTTTTTTAAATATTTGCCTAAAGAAGTTAATAATGGATGGGTTCAAGTGGAGAGCCTCGATTCCCCTGGAAATTAGTTTGCCTCTGGGGGTTTCCATCAATTTTAGATTAGTTTGCCGAAAACGTTGCCACGCTGTTCTTGCTCTTGCTTACAGTACACCCTGTATCCATCCGTGTGCTCCTGTGCCAGTGTGTATGTGTGTGTGTGCACATATATTTGTTTACATGTGACATCCCTCATTGTTCCCGCGTGCTGTCCGTGGCCCCAAAATTTCCCCCTGCTCAACACTGCTTTGTTTGCATGTGCTTTTGTGCAAACACAGGGAAAGCTAAGCAGCGACGAGGCAGCAAGAACAATACCAACGCAACAACATGTTTGCTCATGTACACACACACACACACACACACACACACACACACACACACACATAGAGCAAAGGGCACACTTTTTGTTGTTGAACTACATTTCGGTGAAAAAGAGAAAGAGAGAGATTGTGGTGCAGTTGACCCTGCTTCTTCGTCTTCTTCTTCTTGACATTTCCCATCTCCGTTTCGTTTTGGCAGCGTTCCTTTTCCCATTTTTCGAGTCTCTTGACTCTAATTCGGTTCAGGGCCGCCCTGCTTCCAGCGGCAAAAGCTGTCATAGTTAATTTTAGAACTGACGACAACCCCAGCCAGAGACACCCCCTTCAGTGCTCAGTGCTCGTTTATTAATATTCTAGTAGGATGGGGGACGAGCGGATAAAGTGATAAAGTACCGAATAAGAGGTCTTAAATCCCATTCTAACACTTGTTGCTCTCTCATGCGATTTTTTTAGGGCGGGGAGGTGATCCAGGAGAGCATTACCTCGAATATTGGCGAGGATCTGATAACACTCGAGTTCCAGAAGACCGACGGAACGCTCATCACCCAAGTTATAGACTTCCGCAATGTAAGTATCCTTCATCATTAAGGCGGAAGTGGAGGGATTCCGATGATTTCCACTGCTTCAGAAGTCTCATTGCCTTTTTCGTCTTACTTCTGCCATTTCAGGAGGTTCAAATCCTCAAGGCCCTGGTGCTTGGCGAGGAAGAACGCGGTCAGAGCCAGTACCAGGTCATGTGCTTCGCCACCAAGTTCAACAAGGGGGACTTCATCTCCTCGGCCGCCATGGCCAAGTTGCGACAGAAGAACCCGCACACGATCCGCACGCCCGAGGAGGACAAGGGCCGCGAGACCTACACGATGAGCAGCTGGGTGCAGCTGAACCGATCCCTGCCCATTACGAGGCACCTGCAGACCATCTGCGCCGAGGCCATGGACGCTACCTATGTGCGTGATGTGGATCTGAAGTCCTGGGCGGAACTGCCAGGTAAGTCGGATTGTGGATTGAACAGATTGTTTGAGAAGGTGTAAACATCTATAAAAGATAAGATACCCAGAGTTTGGTGTGAAACCTTTCGCTAATGTCAGGGGAATTTGACTTAAGGGCTGTCTCCAGCACGGTGGAAAAATCCAGCCAGGAATTTTATATTTAAGCTTGGTATCCAAGCTCCTTGGAATCGAAAAATTCCTGTCAAGCTTTATATTAAAACTGTTCCAGGGTACATTTTCTGGGTACATGAACAGAACCCAAAGATTTATATCGATAGATTCCTGTTACCCAGTTCAGGAATACACGGCTTACATTCCTGAAGTCTAGTACTCACCCGCGCTTAATTTTCCGTCGACCGAGAGTGATATATATATATGTATAGTCGCTTTCGGTGCCCAGTCAAATTTTAAATTTTTGTATTAAAGCAAACAGAAATATATTATTGTTGGGCGCTGCGGAACTGTAGGACGACAATGCACACATCAATATTTATTGTGTTGTGTATGTGTGTCTTTTGTAAGACGAAAGTTAGAATAATTCTATATTCCGTTCGAGGTGGCCAATTCCATCGGTTGCTTTTTAGTATGTATTGGCTTGTCTTTCTTCAGTACTTACTACCGGTCTGCGAAACGCAGGCCTGCATTTTGAACTTTGCCACATAAATATCATCCCTGATTCGGTCGACGCAAAATTGAGCGCGTCAGAGTTTTAGGATTAAAGTAAAAAGTGAGAGATGCAAAAATTGTGCGCAAAACCAAAAAAAAACCGGAGATGAAAATAATATATGCCGCCATCAACACAATCACTTCGTCGTCAGAGTTAATTTCTTGCCTCTTCCACCATATTTTGACAATTTGCGCTGTTAATAAAACACAGCTGATTCGTTAGAGTTTTTTGATTCCGCGGTGCTGGATACCAAACTTTAACAAAAGTTACGTGTTTCAAGACATCTTCGCTAAACTTCCACTTGAATATGTTCAAGACTAAATCAAAGCAATCCGCAATTCATATTTAAATAACAATACATTGACTGATTGATTAATGATGCTAGAGGTCGAGAAAACTAAGACTTATCATGTTAAAAAATATGTAAATTGTGAAATGATTTAGCACTTATTGAAACAAGTTTTAAACAGAGACATCTCAATCCTTCGACAATGTTCATCAGCATAGCTCTTAAGACAGAAAACATTCATTTTTTATGTTTATTTTTTACAGCAAACGGATACTTTGCTTGTTTAAATCAGTAAATCAATCCGTATTAGTATACGATCATTTTTAATTCTTTTTTAATTGATTGGTTTTATCTTGTATTGAACAAGTCTCGAGGGTATAATTTTCGTTTATACCTTATCGGTTCTTGAAGTTATTGATTCCATACTTTTCCAAAGGCTCTCAATACAAACATTTTTGTAGATTTGATTAGTTACTTAGAGACTAGCAGTCTGATTAATCTAACAAGAATTTGTTCTCAAACTTTAAACTAATTTTAAGCGATTTTAAGTGGGCCGCAAATGTATGGAATTTTTGGTAGTTTTATAAGAAAATTTCCCCGTGGTTAACCAATATTCGGTGAACCGAATTGATTTTTTCCTTTCACGCAGCTCCTTAAATATTTCCCCTTTTTTGTTTGCATTCTGGTTTCTTGCTGCTTTTTTGTGTTTGCACCGGGCTGTCCTGCAGGCTCGTCGATCTCCAGCCTTGAGGCGGCCACCGAGAAATTCCCGGACACGCTCTCCACGCGCTGCAACGAAGTGAGCAGCCTCTGGGCGCCCTGCCTGTGCACCCTGGAGACGTGCATTGGCTGGTATCCCTGCGGCCTGAAGTACTGCAAGGGCAAAGGGACCGGCGCGGACTCGTCCGGAGCCCAGCAGCAGCAGCAGACGAATTATCGCTGCGGCATCAAGACCTGCCGCAAGTGTACACAGTTCACCTATTATGTCCGACAGAAACAACAGTGCCTCTGGGATGAATGACGGCGCGGCGAGCTGCAGCTGGTGCAGATGCAGATGCGCTGTGCTAGGCAGCGGAGCGACACGGATGCGATGGATGCCTGCGATGCGGCACTCGGGATGCAGATGGGAGTTGCAAGTGAAACAAGAGGAGCAGCGACAATAACAGGAACAGCGACAACAGCAACAACGAATGGCAGCAGGAGAACAGGAGAGGACACAACGGCAACAACGACGACCAACAAATTACGCCAACTGCTTTTGTTGGTGCAGCAGCAGATGCCTTTTGCTCTGTGGAGCTTTCCGGTCCATCACATTTCCCATCATCGTCAGCAGCCAGGGGAGAAGGCGAACCAGAAGCACCAGCACCAGCACCAACAGCCTCATCATCATTCTCAGGTTGCCGCCACATCATCCTCCACATCCACAATGGCTGCCGTCGTTGCGTGATAATGATAATGCTGGGAATATTCAACCAGCATCCAGGCTCCCCAGGCTCCCCCGGCTCCCCGAGAAATGAGAGTGGACACTTTTTTCCTTATTCACCATGAAGGACGGGGGCGTAGGGCCAATGGGTGGAAGGATGGAATAGTGTCCTGTATACTGTGTACATAAGTATGTACATATTTGTAACTACGATTAGCTTTTAGCCCGTTTAAGTTATACGCTTATGCAGGATTTCCTTTAGCCTTAGGTTTAGGCTAGATATTCTAATTATCGTAATTAAATTTAGCCCACAGAGAGCTCTCTGGACTTATGATTCCTACCCAGCTATCTAGCTAGCTATCTCTGATTATATACTCTGACCAACGAATTTACGTTTGGCTAATTTAAATAACATTTCCGTCATATTTCATTCAATTATTTATCTATGTATATACATTATTTCCTCTTTCGTTGCTCGCATTATATATTTTTACTGACGATTCCTACTGAAAGTTCTGATTCTCTTGACATAATTTTCACACTTTTTTCTGAACACAATTTTTGAGTAGTTTTGTTCGGGCTATCTTTTAGCAGTTTTATATTTCACACTCGTGCACCATATTCTTATTCATAACTGAAGCCTGACTAGATCTAGTCCTTTTCCAGTCGTATTCCGCTGAGCTCAAGATTATTAGAATTATAGGAATATAAATAAATTAAATGTGGCCTTAGAATGTTTTATGAGCGCAAGAGGGAGAACCCAAACCAAGGAATTTGTCGGGCAG
Source organism: Drosophila bifasciata (assembly GCA_009664405.1). Classification (NCBI taxonomy): domain Eukaryota; kingdom Metazoa; phylum Arthropoda; class Insecta; order Diptera; family Drosophilidae; genus Drosophila; species Drosophila bifasciata. Next base: position 16,988,748 of record CM019042.1, on the reverse strand, counting down.
ATCGGAACTTGTAATTCATAGTGCTCATATTGAAATCGGAAAATAAAACCAATAAGAAATACGATACGGGAAATTACCCTAACCAAAACGACTGCCGCAAGAAAAGCTTTTTTATTATCTATTTCAAAAATGGCTGTATGGAGAGACCCCTATCGCATTACTTCTTTTCCACTCTTCCCTATATTATGTAGACTCCTTTACACCACCCTCTTTATACAACGGTAACTAAGCTGTAACACACCTGCCTTCTTGCCTTTGACTTGTCATCTTTTCCACTTTTCCAAACCCAAGGATTACCTTGCAAGAGTATCGAAGTAAAGCTCGAGCATATTGATTGATACCAATAATAAATAATACCAAGAACAATAATCTATTGTATTAACTTCGAACCTAGTCTACTTAGAGTCTTAGAATGGCATATTTTCCTAAAATCATACTACAAAATAAAATTGTGTAACATGTTTCGACAAGAAAAACAAACAAACGGTGATAATTTTTTCTACCATATAGAAAGGCAACTCCTTGACTCACTGTAAAAATATAATGGAAATGAATTTGATCTGATCCAGTGTAAAAATTGATTAGTATTACTGAGCATTTACTATAAGGGTTCATCGAACGAGGGAGAGCCCAATCTGATTCGTGTGAAGCGCATTAGCCAATAATAATAATAATAATCAACTAGTCCTAACAAAGTAATTGAAATTAATAATTAGTCCTAATAAAGAAGCTGACAAATTCTACATTTTTTATAAAACAAAACAATAATCTTTTCTCTTTGATACTTTTTCTTATGGCCTGGAGTTTTATTTCAGCGTTGAAAATTCGTCGATTACCTCTGCATTACCTAGTACTCGTATTAAGTACGCTACTCGGGACCTAGGTAATTTGGTCGAAATTACAGAAATTACTTAGCTTTATTAGAAACCTTGAACTGATGATCAAATTATTGTTACGAAGCTAACCTTTCTTATAGAATGATGAATACGATATGCCGACAGCAAATGATTAATCGGAAATGGAGAGAGTTAATGGTATCGTACTTTGAAGAGCCTTCCCACACAAATCTGCCCAGCTAAAGCCTATATCTTGATTAAATATATTCTATTCAACAGCAAACAATATTTATTAATGCATTCATTTTTTCCTAATCATTGAAGGGCTTTCGGAATAGCCATAGCCATCTTCGCAATGCATTAAGATGCTCGGCATGCTTCGAGTTGTTTGTCAAACCATTCGACTCCAACTCCTCCAGAGCCCTCCAATACTACTCCTGCCAGCACACTCCGGAAAACAAACAGTTTGCAATGCAAAGCTGCATGGAGGCTGCCTGCTGGAGCCTGGAGTAGATCCAAGCAGCTCTTGAGCCAGTGGCAAATCCTTTATGCGATTTGTAATTCATGAGCAGAGCGCACAGATTCTTATCATTTATTTTACTGCGCAATCGGTATTGGGTCCGTGGCAGCGGATGGTGGAGAGTACAGACTGCTAGACAAACACTTGCAGCCAATAACTATATTCATGGCGTCGACTGTAGTCGACGATGGCTTAAGACGTGCGGAAACCAAATCGGCGTCGTAGAAAATTGAATTTGTTACGATTTCGCAGAGGGGTTGAGCATAGCCCGAAGGATAATGCGGGGGCCAACGATGAACCCTACGGGAGCAGACGTATGTGCATGCCTAATGAGCCATGAAATGCCGGAGACTGGATCCCTTTACCCCAATTCCACCATTCCCAGCACTGAGTTTAGGGGCATTTTTTGTGGAGGGTAATCAGCGACAGCTGGCTACTCGGATCTCCTCCTACACTTAGGAGGCAACACGAGGAGTAGCCTGTCCCGGGTCAGGGCCATCTCCTTTGCGGCCCGCAGTTGACCTCGCTCAGCCCCTGCTGACCCCCCCACATCCATATAATTAAAGCGTGCAGCGGCTGGCGCGTAAATCAAACAAAATCAACTCTCTTCGGCTGCTCTTAATTAAGTTTACACTCTCGCCATTCGATTTCTCTCTCTCTGGTTTTCTTGTTTTCCGGTGGTCAGCTGGCTGTGCACCCAGCAAATGGGTCAAAATCGATGTATGTAAGTAGAAAAAAGAATCTCATTTAGTATTATGTTGAGAACCAGTTTATTGAATAGGTGGAGCAATAAATAATATTAACACACACAGAGAGTGTAGACAAACATTTATGTATATGGATGTATGTACATATCTAAAACAAAATATATATATATTGTAAGTACCTTTAGTTAAAGTACTTTTTAAATATAATTCTCAAAATCTCCTTCGGAAAATACATATACATACATATATGTATATATGCCCCCAAATATTATTCAAGCTATGAATGTTTCGACACTTACTTTTAAAAGTTGATGCTACATAAATCTAAATTTGTTCATTTCTATCATCAGCATGTTCCCCAAACTTATTAAAGATATTCCACATTGGAACCGACATACCTTTCGCCTGGGCAAGTTCGGGTCGGGTCAGTAAAACAGCCTTCTCGACGGACCCTCCCCTGAGTGAAGTGCTCGCGTGTGGGTACAAGTATTCTCCATTTGTGGCAGGCCTCATATTGCAGTGGCCGTGTGAATTTTCCCTATTGACTTTTCAGGTCAGCAGTGCGCTCGATATTTGCATAACTACTTAAAGCCTCCCGCCCCCGAACACATACCTAGGTATGCTCTGGGATATTCGCCAGTACCCGTGCACGTGGCGGGGATCCCTTGTATGTATATTATGAATTTGTGTGTTTATGTCTGCGTTAAATTAAAATCACTTATACGCCGTGTAATCATCGCAAGTAGGCTCTGAGCCGTCACAGCAGAGTTCAAGGCGTCCTTAAAACGGGGGGATGTGGGGCCCAACCTTCTCCGTTTCTCAGATCCCTCTCCGCCACTAATTTAGCCGAGTCACGTACTAGGAGAGTAAAACAACAGCAGCTGCAGCCCCGAATAGTACTTGCCAACTACTTTTGAAATGTAATTTGCACTCTTGCCAGCTTTTGGGGCTGATGGACTGACATTTTGCCAGCCTGTTGTTAAGTAGGGTTCACGGGATAGACATTCGTTTGCCATCCGCCTGCCTCTACTTTGTTGTAATGAAAGTTTTAACAATTAGCACGGTCTACCAGAAGAAAGGGAAGGAAAGTCCCTGGTTGATTCAAAACATTTCGATGCCTAATGGGAGATCGCCATTTTATGTTTTTTTTTTCCTCTTGAATTTAATAAAATCTTTACGTCACATAGTGCCAAATTATCTTTTTATATGTATTTTGGAGTGTTCCAATAAACGTTTAATATGAATGAATATGTATAAAATATGTATTCGTTCGTTACTTAAGTAAATTATATAGATATTGTGGAGCTTCTGTCTTCGAAACATTTAGGCCGATATTGCAGTAAACTCATTTATAATTGTCACTCGATGACATTTAAATGAATGGACCCCAACGCATTGTATCGCCCTAAATAGGGTTTTTTTTTATAGGTGAGCGGCCTTCGTCTTTCTTTTGCCATCATTATCGTTCCAATTATACGTGGGTGCTACGGACACGAACCAAGTACGTTTTTTCAGTTGTTTCGGTCGTGTGCCCCCAACTGTAATGCGCATAAATCAATGACAATCAAAATTCATTTCGTTTGCGTTGATTTATTGCTTTTGTTTGATTATAGGGGATCCTCCGGATCCCTTGATGTCGGCAGAAGCTGAGCTGATGCCGAGCTTTCCCTGCCTCCTGGTCTGATGTGCTGCCTTATCAGCAATGCATATTAATGTGAGTTATGTGTGTGTGTCCCAGAAACAACAAAACTAAGCTCGGTTCCCCAATATTTTTCTTGTATTTTCTCTTTTTTCCTGTACAAATATTAAAGATACACAAAGGAAGAATGAGAGAGGGCCAACATGTGCACGCCCCATTCAACTGAGTAGCAACCTTTTTGATTTATTTTTTTGTAGGATGGCTTATACCCCCGCCCCACAGTCCCACTGTCTGCGTCCTACTGCCAAATCATCAATCAAACGCGTGTGATTTGCTACAGTTCAAATTTCGCTCTCAGTTCAATCGTTCAGCCATTCAAGCAGAAATACAAATATTTGTTTTTTCCAGAGTACAAAAGCATCCAGCCTGAGAGAGGGGAAATATAGTGCAGAGGGGCGGTTGAAAGCCATCTGGCAGGGCAGACCCAGGGCTTAGTCCTGTCCTTCCTGCCTGACTGACATGGCTTAAAAATCGAGGCCTCTTCGCTTTGCCCGTCAAGAGGCGTAGGCAAAAAGGGTAAGCCACTCCCGGCTCCCAGCTCGTTCATAGGAAGCAGATGTTCCTTCTCTCGACTGCCTAATCTCTTGTGTGATGTGATGGGCTGGCAACCTGTTACATCGCTACCCGTGCACCCCTTGACGTGCACTTCTGGGACCTTTCTGACGGACCCAGGAACCGGCCTCATCGCCAAGGCTGACAAATGGCCGCCGTAATAAGGCGCTGTGAAATTATTTAGAAAATTTAGCTAGCCAAGGGCATCACCTTTCAAGAAACATTCGGCAACAGACATAGGGCTGGGTTGTACCAGTTGGGTGGGGTTGGCGTGTTGCTGGGTGGGGCAGAAAGTAAAATGGAATTTGTTTTCATCTTGTGAAAAAGTTTTTGTGGTTGAGAAATTATTGAAGGGCCCAGGAAAGCTTAAAAGGTTTAGCTGCTTATTATAATCCCTGAAATTATTTTCACTTTATCTGTTGAATCTATATGTTCTAAGAAAGAAGGATTCTTTTGGGCGTTGATGTGTTATGACTGCACCATCAAGTGGCCTTTGCGACACCAAGCCGCAGAGTCCCAGCAGAAGATCCTCGACAGTTCATCTAAGGAATAATTCCATCTACAAAGTGCAAGAAAAAAAGTTTCCTGAGTTTCAATTAAATTCTAATAGTAATCGTGAAGTCAATGCAACTCAACAAGTTAGCAAAAGGAAATAAATACATAGATGACATATTTGTGAATTGCCAAGGATTTGACACCATAACCAGGGCAAATGAGTTTGTGCCCCTTTAATAAATATGTTTTTTAACCAAACCTCTAAATTGATCTACAAAAAGTAGAGCGGGAAAATGATTTCTAGAGCGGGAAAAATTGAGTGACGGCAAGATGATGATCATTCTGAAGAAAGCTTCCACGATATCCCTGCAAATGAAAAACTAATTTTCTCCACCTTTAGGTTGACGGCTTTTATTTTCCTTTGTATACATCATTGAATGTGAGGTCTGGGGCTAGCCGCGAGACAAAAACTTGTCGCTTTGGTGGGACTTCCACCAGTAGTTTTGGTATCACCGGCCTGGTACTTGTGATGGCAGTATCTGGGGTCCAGGACGTCTTTTAACTGGACGGACAGGGACGCAAATTTGGCATGCACTACGCTTTCACAAAACCAGAAAGAGATTTTTGCCTGATCATATGTGATATTCTTAAATAAGCTTCTTAAATGTGAGAACGCTACTGCACCGAATGTTTCGTGAACGAAATAAATATCGTCTAGAAACAGACTTTCTCTTAAAATGAATAAAAAAAAATATTCCCCAGAGTAGTAAGTTTTGTCTTTACAATTAGCTTTAAATTCGGTTCTAGGCGGTCTCAGGACTCCTTCTCTTGAGCAGCTGCCGGCAGATGCCTTGAAGGGCTGCCCGGGCGCATACGGGCCCGGGCCTTTGAAATGTTGCCAAAAACAATTTATGGTTCTCGTAGTATTATTGTGTCTTGAAACATTTTGCGCACAATTGAGAATAGTGCAATTGCATTTGTCCAAACCGGAGGGAGGGAACAGACGAAAGAAAGTCTTGTGCCATCTGCCACTAAAGTTTGCATATTTATTCAATAACAAAATAAGCGGCAGTTAAATTGTGAATAAGTTCTGAAGCAGCTGCCGCTGCCACAATAATTAAAAACAATGCGCGACTCCTCTGAAGCTACATAGCTGGGAAATTATGCTTGAAACTTGAATGGTGGTGGGGGGGAATGCAGACAGAACGGCGGGGAAACTGAATAGGATTAGGGAGTGCGGAGTGGGGCTTAAGGAGTACCGGGGAGGGGGTCTCTTCCTTCCGAGACGAGAAAACGAGACGCATAAATCTTTCAAGAACTCACTTAGCTTCATTTCAACTGTAGTTTCAGCTGTGAATACTGATCCTGGTCTCCATCCCTGCCTCTGTTTATGCTCCTTTTCCTGCTGCAGCTCCTTCTGCTTCTCCTTCTGTTTCTCCATCTTCTGGTTGTCTTCCTTTTGGTGCCTCGAGTGCATTTGCTAATGACAAAGTCAAACAGACGAGAGACAAAGGGGGCAGGGAAACGAAGGGAAATGCTTCTGCCACGGTTACACGGTTATTGTTGCGTACTCCCGACCGTCGAGTGGCCACAAGCTAGCGCTGGTGTTGCGCTGCTGCTGCTTCTGCTGCTTCCGCTTCCACTGCTTTTCCTCTGCCTCTGCCACTGCCACTGCCTCTGGCGATTGTCAGGCAAGCGTTGTGTCTGGTTAGCGGCGGCAAGTGTTGAAAACATGTTAATTGCTAACCATAACACCAGCAAGAGCAACAACTCAGGCGCCAGCTTGACAAACAAAGGTTCGGCGGAGGGAAGAGAGGAGAGGATGAATAGGCCTTTTGGTCGCCGTTGCCCCATTTTCCGCCAAACATAGAAGCCAAAGCAGCAACAACACTTACATGTTCCAAACGGAAGTGGACGCCGAACAGACACACCCCTCCTCCCAGGCCACCCTCTAACTAGGCCTGCCGCCTACATAGCTCTGGGCACGAAAGTATTTGTCGCGATATTTATCGCATAAGCCATTTCTCTTCAGCGACCTCCCCACCCTCAGCGGAATGGCAGCGGAAAATTGTGAAAATTTAATTGAAAATATAACCGGGCCTTGAGAGGGGACTGACTGCACGTACTCAACGATGGTGGAATTGCGGGGGGGTGGGTGAATGAGAGTGGCTGCTCTAACATTAAAGCTTTTTTGTGAATAATTTCTATTGATTTTCTTTTTTATACCCGTACTCGAAGAGTAAAAGGGTATATTGTATTTGTGCTAAAAGTGGATGTGTGTAACATAGAGAAGGAGTAATTTCCGACCATATAAAGTATATATATTCTTGATCAGCATCAATAGCCGAGTCGATATAGCCCCTGTCTGTCCGTCCGTCTGTCCGTCTGTCCGTCTGTCCGTCCGTCCGTCTTGTTTGTCGCCCATTGCTCGAAGGCTAAAAGAGATAGAGCAACCAAATTTTTTTCCAGACTGATGTGTACTCTCACTCCTAGAAAAAAGTTTCAAAATTTCGCCCCGCCCACTTCCGCCCCCACAAAGGGCGCACATCTGTGGCGGCCACAATTTTGAAAAATAACACAAAACTAAAAATGCAGAATCATAGAGACAGCCCATATCTATCAGGGGCCCAAATCTGAATCGGATCGGATCATTAATATAGCCACAATAGAGGCAAATATACGAAAAAAACTTCGCTCCATCCCTTTCGCACTCACACAAAATCGAGTCGATTTGGTTTTTCGTAAATATGAACGCCTGGATCTCAGAGACTATAAGAGCTAGAGCAACCAAACTTTTGGCCAAGACTCCTGTGATACCAAACCTGAACAAGTGTATTTCAAAATTTCGCCACGCCCCCTTCCGCCCCCAAAAGACGAAAAATCCACAATTTTGAAGATAGAAAAAAAAATAAAAATGCAGTTTTGTAGAGAATGACCATATCTTCCAGATTCCCGAATTTGTTCAGATCGGATCATTATTGTAGCCACAATGATCAAATGAATTTTCAGAAGCAATCCCCCACCTCCTCTTGCGGCGTAAGTCAATTATTGGGGTTGATTGTAGCAGCAGATTCTCTCACACGCACACTCACGCTCAAAACATGCTGCCTCGTGCAGTGTACGTGTGTTGTTGTGGGAACTGATGTAGATGTAGATGTCGATGACAGATGTAGCAAAAAAATGTAAAATGTAAAACTGATAAAACATTTTAAAATTCCACATAAATCACTGAGTACGGGTATAAAAAGTAGAGTCGCGTTCGAAGCGACTCCGTACGTTCTCTCTCGTTTTGTTGTGATTTCAGTTATACCCGGCAACAGCTGCTACAAAGAGCATAACATAGAATGAAAATATATTAAGCAAATAAACATCAAATATGTATATAAAAATTGATAATGTTGGTGGTGTCTTATTTCAATATACATTCTGTGATTTTCAATTTCGAATATTCATTAGGAATTATTATAAATAATACGCGTATACCATGTATGTGTGTATGTATGTACATATGTATGTATTGTATAAAATAGTAGATAAAACGAATGAGAATTTCTATCCGAAAAGAAATAAGAAGAATTCCAACACATTACGAATTTACTTTGACTAAGCATAGATCTTGGAATTTTTATTGTAAATAGAGTAGACTTCCAAAATTTAGACTATAAAATAAGTATCAATTACAACATGCGTATTATTAAATCAATGCACTATTACCAATTTATATTTTCTACTTCTTTTTCAATATTGCTTCGAGTCTTATTTTCTTGAATTTTTATTATATAAATTTTATTTTCTATAGAGAGTAATCCCTTTGGGGGTAATTTTTTCATCAGTTGCCTGCAGTTAAATAAAATATATACAAAAAAAAAAAAAAATATTTTTGTTGGATGAAGATATATTTTCGTATTGAAATCGTGGGATAAAATAGTATTTAACCAAAATGATTTCTTTTTTGCTGTGCCTAAACGAATTGGGTTTCTAAAAAATAACGCTTTCAGTTTTTTTTTTAAAGGACCTGCTATTGGATCCTGGCCTCCTGATGTGCTTTTTCTACTGGGCATTGTTGGCTTTTTTACAGGGGTTCTCGTGCGCTCTTGTTTATGGACTCTCGCCGTGTTTATTTCCTTTCCACCTTTTATAATATTCTTTTGCACGGCTTTTCCGCTCTGCGCCTTTCTTTTGGGCGCTTTGCTGTAAATTTTTTATTACCCAGCTGGCCGAATATCTGAAAATCACAGCTGAAATGCTGCATCAAACGATGTACCAGTACATATTCCCAAATGAAATAAAATCAACCGGCAAAGGGGGGCGGCTGCACTGAAAAGGAGAACGCTCATTGAAACTTTAATGCATATAACTTTTTAATTAAAAAGAAACAATGCAAAAAAGGAGCAGTGACAGCGTCTCATATATACATAGTACATAAGCTTTTTTAAACGGCAGTGAAACCAAAAAAAAAAAATATTTTTATTTTAAAAACGCACCATTTTATATTCGTAAATTAATTTGTTTATTTAGGAGGTTGGTGCTGAACAATTTTGCTGACAATTTAAAAATAAAAAGGAAGGTACAGTCAACAATGGTGATGAGAAAATAGGTGGAGTAAAAATACACTACATATATTTGCTTTAATAAAGAAATTAATATAGAAAAGTTACAGAGTTTCTACACTGTGTTCTTTAGTATGTGTTAGTGAAGCTGATTTGAATGATTTCCAATCCATGAAAAGCACGCTTAGAGCTTTTTTAAGCAAGGATTTTAATCGTTGGAACTTATAACCGCCTTCTACTGTACCTTCGAAAAGAGCGAGGGAACAGTTTGTGTAGCATATTTTCCAGGGACGACGGCCTCTCCTCTAATGCTGGGGCTAAGCATAAAACCATTTACAAGCACTTAGTTTGCATATAACCTCAACGCAAATATAAAAAGGTCGGAAGGGAACGGGTGGGGTGGTCAGGTGTTGTATGTGGGAAGGGATGGATGTACGCATTTGCATTTGAAATATGCATGAGTTTCCATCTCCACATATACTGTCTGTCTGTCTGTCTCTGTGTGTCGCCTTGTTTGTTGCATGGCTATGGATGTGTCATCTGTGTGTGTGTGTGTACAAATAAACATAAATGTAGAGGAAAAAAAATACAACAAAATAACGCTGAAATTGCAAATGACAAGTTTTGCACTAAGCAGTAGCGCAAATACACCACAGAGGGAGGGAGGGAGCAAGAGGAGGGGAGCATGGGCATGGGCATGATACATTGACACACTTACTGCATGATGAAGCAAAATGAGTGACAAACCGACTGCGCGATGTTTTAAGCTGCTTATTAAGCAAAGAGCCCGCTCGAAAGAGGGCGCATGCAGCAGGAATCAGGCTAAGACGAAGAAGGCCTCAATGGGATAGGACCAACAAAAAAAATAGCTGGCCAAAATATAAATGAGCGCAGGAAAAGCGGCCACCAACTTTAAGTAAATAAATGGTTTACTTTCACTGGGAGCACTCACTCGCTGCGACCCAAATCAATGTCAGCGTGTGCGCACCTCTGGGACGCTGCTCCATCTTCGGTTCCCGGTGACCCTGCTCCTCCAGCACGTGCCTTTTCATGATGAAGTTGCCACCGTGTGTTGGCCAGAAAGTGAGACATCGGGGCGACTGGTGCTTGGTGCCTGGAGACTGAGTTAAAAGCCGAAAAACTTGGTACACGCAAAAGGTTAGACGCGCCGCTGAGATTTCTTTCTTGGCTCTGGGAATACAAACTTTATCCATTGCTTCAATAAATAACAAAATGACAAGCAAAGCAAAATGCGAATGGAATTTATCTGCGTAAAATGTGGAATAGTAAATGCTCTCTAATCTGAATTAAACATTTTCATCCAATCCATAAACCATAGATATAACTTCAAAGTGTCCAAATTATTTGTAGCTTCCATTAACCCTCTCTCAGTATAAGGCAAATAAAATTCTGCCGCACTTCTGCTCTCTGGCATGAAAATGCAGCATTGTACACTCATTAATTTCTCACAAGAAGAACAACAACAACAACCACAATACAGGGAAATGCAAAAGCAGAAGTCACTGCATTTCATGCCTGCCTGGAGCCGTTCTAGTTGTTATCCTTGTCGTGGAGGCTGCTGTTGTTGGCCTTTAACGAGCATCCTCTGCTAAGCATTAGGAAATGCAAACGTTGCCTTGGCTAATACCTCTTGAGATATTGCACATACGCCGCGTGGTTCGACGGGAGAAAGCCCACTAAGGCTTTCTTCTAAATCTTTTGTATTTTCCATTATACAGAGAGGTAAACTTTAAATGAATCGAAATACGTTGCAGCTCCTGTTGATCAAATGGTTCAGCGTTCCCCGTCAAATGGTCGTAGAGCTGGTTTCTGTTGCTGATCTTTTCTTTGTTATTTACGCTACATTGCTTTGATATGTATATGTATAATTCTTGTTTAAGTTTAATTTGCCATTGTCATTGCAACTGCAATATAGAAAATTACAATACAAAAAAAATCAACGATTCATGCGTAATACAAGCAGTGAAGAACTTTTGATACGTGTTCCAGAAAACAATTTAATTCGGATTTGGTTACATTTTAGCTTTACTAGAGCCGATCCCCAGATATCATGTTTTTCTGTACAGTAACGTCAACCTTCTTTTTCAAATCTATCTCATTCCTAAAATGAATTAAATCACAAAACTTTTATTTATAATAATATAAACTGTTTCTGATATGTTTCAATAGTAGTAGTGTTCTCATTTCAAGTGTTCCATTTCTTTTTGAGGAAACTTAAAGCTTTAACTTGCTGGGACTTCCCTACAACCTCAACCTTTAGTTCCCTGGAAAAAAGGCCGTTCGAATTGGGTGATTTATGTCAGAATTGTACTCAATGTTGCTCCATAAAGACCAACTGTTTTCAGTGGCCAGAACACAGCCAAAAACAATTTCAATATTTTGTTCTCCACCAGAATGTGTTCATTCCTTTGTGTGTGTTTGTGTGTGTGTGTGAGCATAAGCACCTTGGCGCCTTGTACGTCTTGCTCAACCGGGTAGAGAGAGTGCATTTTGACATTTTCATGCGCTCCGTTGATCTCCAAGCGAAAAAGTTAATGGAAGCACACACACAGAGAGAGACCTGTCTGAAAGCGCAGCTTCGATGCGGGATTGTATGTGTGGGATTCTGGGGATTTGTAGCTCTATTTTGCAGGGCTCTGTCAGTAGGGTAGAACAAAAGGCTTCGAATGCTGGTTTCAGCTTCAAGTGTTCGATGGCTTTTGTGTGTGCTGAATAAATGGAATAACATACGTTCGGTTTACTTTTACCGCTTGCTTCCCCACCTGCCTCCTTTCTGGCTTTCTGTAGGCCCTCTCCGGTCATTCTGGTGTGGGTGAGCCCCACCATCACCATCACCTGGTGGGCATTGTTTGCTCTGAGCCTGGCTAATTGGTCCGACTCCAGTCAATATCGATTTTTGATATACGCCAAAATCGCTTGTTTGCCTTTTATTTCTCATTTTTCCTTTGTAATATTTGCAGCTCCATCTGGCAAATATTTGTGCCAAAGACTGACGGACTCGGCTGGGGTTTTGCATTTTGGATTTTGGCTTTATTCTGCAGAGCCTTTCATGTGCTCGCACACATGTTTCGGTTTCCCCATGTTACCGAAGGCATGGAATTTAATTAAAATTTTGGTTTAAGCTTTACCAAATCTACATAGCATTTTTTACCACACATATACATATAGTAAATGGCAGACCCTATTTGAAAGTGTGTTGAGGGTTTCATCAAGACAAAAGCTTTGATGTAGCGATGAGGCCCGCTATGGGTTTGAAAACTACATCATACTTTAAATTTTTAAATAATATGATGTCCATAGATATCGTTTAGATGTTTTTAAATGCATTTATTGTTCAGTCTCTTCCTTGTCAGTGCTTATCAATATCAAAATGTGGGCTACCGGCACTCCCACAAGGCGGTAAACACACTAAGTAATTTCATTAAGGCTTTTATTTCCTACCCCGTAACTGTGGAGACAGCACAGGTGTTCAGTCCCAGGTGTGTGCCACTCGGCTCGGCCTCATTGTTGCTGATGCACATTAATTCCAACTTATGAAATTTTTCCACATTTAACTCTCTCCAGGCGCTGACTGCCACGTCTCCCACAAGAAAAATTGTACACATTAAAACCCATTTTTGTTGTTGCTACGAATACGAGTATGCCTCAAAAGTCGTAAACCCGAGTTTTATGAATGCGATTAAGCGCGTGAACTGCAGAAGAGCATATTTCTTCTCCACCGGACTGTACGGACTGTACGTACGAATGCCCCGCTCCGTCCCTTATCCGTATGTATGTATCTCTTTCTATGGCCCCCTACTTACTGTCTCATTTTCTGCGCTTTGGGTCGTCCTACTTTGCTGTTGTGCCCGGAATTTGTCATTTTTAATGACTGTGAAAAGAATGCGTTCGTAATTACATGCCAGAAAGGGAAAAAACTTTCAACGATGTGTATGTATATACATGTATGTCTGTGTCTGTGTCTGGCATTTTACTGTATCATAAATTATTTTACATACTTATTATCCTCTTGCTGGTTATGAAAAGGTTCACTTGACTGCATGGAATGGGAAATGTTAGCGGAGTAAAAACAAACGAAATTTTATGAAGGGTTTCGCAAACACTAAGAACGTACAAATATATTGTCAAATTAAGGTAAAGTAAATCTAAACCTTGTACTTAGCTTAAATTAAATTAAATCTTAAATTGTACCTTCTAAGATACCTCATTAGTGTATAATTACCATGTGGCCTATTGAAGACCAAAGAAATTGAAATCTTGCACTATTAGTGTATGAAATCTCGCAACTGCTTCGGTCTGTCCTGGTTGAGGCGCAGGGCCCATCCAGTGCCATTTCCCTACCCGCAAATTTTCGTCATTGTTCCTCCCACTTAAATCCGTTTCCAACTTGGCTGCTTGTCTCTCCTTTTCTTTTCTTTGCTTTTCATCCGCATCCTTGTAGGTGGCGATGCCTTTGCCTGGCTCTTCCTGCCTCCCTGGCTCCCTGCGCTTCTGTCGCCCTCTCCTCCAGAGTTGGGTTCGCTTTCTTTTTATTTGTCGTTGCATTCGCACTTAAGTGATTTTGACACTTGTCCTACTTTCCATGCGTTGATTTTTTATGTCAGCAGTCCAAGCCCATCCTCCTCCTCGCACTCTGACTTCCTGGCAAAGTTGTTCACCTTTCAATAATGCCGTGACAGACAGCGATGGAAGTGCCATGAAGGAGTCTGCGGAAGAGTTGGAGTAAACTAACTTTTTTCCTCCATTTTTTACAGGGGGCAGTAACTTTGGTTTCCTTTCAATATCTTTGCAGAGGGTATTGTGATTTTACCAGATGATTTCCAGAACTTAGAATAAGATTTACTAACCCTAGAAGTTGTAATCAGTATATCATTCAACGATGAAGTACAAAAAATATTGCTTATTGATGGATCATATTAAATTTATGTACATACAGCCCTGTCTATAAATATCCCTATATATCCCCTATCCCCTATATAGTGTATATGTATGTATCTACATGTATGTACTATCGGTATACGATGGTATGAAAAGCTTGAATTTTGTTTAGTAGTTCGTTCATTCATTTTTATTTGCGTTCGTTAGTTACTATACTGCAGTTGCTCTTGCTCTGGCTCTTGTTGTTCTGGCTGTCATCATTCTGTTCATAATACTCAACGTCATCAGCGTCTTTTGGCTTTGCACTGCGCTGATGGGCGACAGGCAACTGAAGTGCACTTTTGCGGATTTGCCTGATGATTTGTGTCTTTGTGTGTGTGACTCCTCTCTCCACTTCTCTCCAAGTATCTCCAACTGTCTCTCTGACTGTTGTCAGGCTGCTCTCCTGCCTCGTTGGCTGCTTGTCTTAGGCTCCACTTCACATTCACAGGGCCACAGATGGGGTGGATCCCCAGATGGAGGGTTTGTGCTTTGTTTTTTGGCTTTAATTTTGACTTGCCTCACAGTTTGTTTGTTTCATAGTTAGTTATTACTTAGTATAGAATGTGTACCTGAATGTTAGGATAGAGTAATTGCATAATTATCACATTTGTATGCGTAAACGGCAATATTCAAACCAATTAAAAACCAAACAATCAAATATCTGATTTTTTTCAGTAGTATCGAGAACAAGAAAGACTTTGTGGAAGAACTTTTCTTAAAAATCTTTCTTATACATAGGAGATAATAGGAAAAGAAACGAGAAAAGAACGTACGGAGTCGCTGTTGCCGCGACTCTACTTTTATACCCGTACTCAGTCAGCACATATGTGATTTATGTGGAATTTTCAAATTTTTTATAAGTTTTACATCTTACATTTGTTTGCTACATCAGTCATCTACATCTACTTCATCTACATCACTTCTCACAACAACACACGTACACTGCAAGAGGCAGCATGTTTGAGCGTAAGTGTGCGTGCGAAAGAATCATTAGCGAAAATCATCCCCATAAATGACCTACGCCGCAAGGGGAAGGGGAAAGCTCGCAGCAGAAAATTAATTTGATCATTGTGGCTACAATAATGATCCGATCTGAACCAAATTCTGGAATCTGGTAGATATGGTCATTGTCTACAAAACTGCATTTCTATTTTTTTTATCTTCAAAATTGTGGATTTTCGTATTTTGGGGGCGGGAGTGGGCGTGGCAAAATTTTGAAATAAACTTGCACTGAAGCGATATCACAGGAGTCTAGGCAAAAATTTGGTTGTTCTAGCTCTTATAGTCTCTGAGATCGAGGCGCTCATTTATACGAAAAACCAAAACGACTCGATTTTGTGTGAGTGCGAAAGGGAGGGAGCGAAGTTTTTGCGTATGTTTTTGTCTATTGTGGCTATATTAATGATCCGATCCGATTCAGATTCGGGCCCCTGATAGATATGGTCTTTCTCTATGATTCTGCATTTTTCGTTTTCTGCTATCTTTGTGGACGCCACAGATGTGCGCCCTTGGTGGGGGGCGGAAGTGGGCGGGGCGAAATTTTGAAACATTTTTCTAGGAGTGAGATATAACATCAGTATGAAAAAAAAAAAATTGGTTGCTCTATCTCTTTTTAGCCTTCGAGCAATGGGCGACGAACAAGACGGACGGACGGACGGACAGATGGACAGACGGACGGACAGACAGGGCTATATCGACTCGGCTATTGATGCTGATCAAGAATATATATACTTTATATGGTCGGAAATTACTCCTTCTCTATGTTACACACATCCACTTTTACCACAAATACAATATACCCTTTTACTC
This sequence comes from Drosophila bifasciata, assembly GCA_009664405.1. NCBI lineage: Eukaryota > Metazoa > Arthropoda > Insecta > Diptera > Drosophilidae > Drosophila > Drosophila bifasciata. Next base: position 16,972,639 of record CM019042.1, on the reverse strand, counting down.
TTCGAGTACGGGTATAAAAATACCAAAACTGAATTTTTGCTTATTTGAATAGGTTTTCAAATAAAAGTAAATAAACTTAGATGACAAAAGGGTAAATAAATTAGGATAATAATATCACGACAGAGTTATATGGAAGTGGAAGAGAAATGCGCATACATATATCAATTCCTTGTATGTGACTCGGCGGGAATGCAATTACATTCATTTACGAATCGGCATTTTTCTTCTCATTCAGAGAGTTAAAGAAACATGAAAAGAAAATCCAATAAATCAAATAAACATTGAGAATCTTTTATCGTATTATGTTATCCTGGTTGTCAATGCACTTTCCCGTCCCCTTAAATGAATTGGTTATATCTTTATACTTATTAGTTGCCAATGCATGGTATACGTTCCCAATATAAAGAACAAGTTTAACTTTTGCAGATTAAATCATTTCCTGTCGAAACTCATCCCAAAGATACACTCACGCACACGAGAGCAAAGAAAACTTTTCATCGCCCAAAGTTTTGACAAGAATTTTGTTTTTTTTTCTTGTGCCATTTTTTTTCCTCTGTCAAAGTATATTTTACAGCTCTCTCACACACATACACACACACACATACAGGGATACAGGGACACGACCACACACAAAGTCACTTTGGCATTAAAAACTAATTTTATTTCTAATTAATTTTGACGTCTCGTCGTTTGTGGTTAAATATTCGGGCACGCGAGCAAAGACTTTCTTTCATTGTGGCGCGGGTGGGTTTTGGTTTTGGTTTTCGGAGATGAGGTCTGGAGATGGTTGGCTGCTCTGCGGCAAAGTCATTAAAAAAGTTGCCAAAAGACTGGGTGAGCAGAACTTTCAGCACGTTCAAAGTAGATCAGAGGAGTTGTGATTGCGAGGGGGAGTGGAAGTGGGAGCGACGTGCCAGGCGGACTTCTTGTGTATTTAGTTGTCAGCTTCAGCTTCAGCTTTGGTGGCGGTGGTACACATTTTAAATGCTTCAAATGAAATTAACAAAGAAAAAGCCGTAAAATGTCACCCCAGCAGGTGTACTATACACGCATCGTTCATACATATATCGCACAGACAGCTACCTATCACCCACAGACAGTATACAGGAATAACCACATACACACATACTATGTACATATGTATGTATGTATTTTTATATATGTATGTTCATTGTGTGTTGGAGCTGCGTGCCACGGCAATGCCTTATACCAAAGCATTGGGTACCACGTTGGCGGCTTTTTGGTTAAATTTTAAATAAAGTTGACTCTTTCAAGATGTGTAGTAAAATAAAGTTCCTGTGGTCGTGGTCATGAAGCTGCTTGGCGAAAGCGGGTCGATGATGGAACAGCTTTAAAGTTTTGTGTTTTAACTTCTAGAGTCAACGCAATCGAATACAATTTTTATCAGGGCATAGGCTAACTCAATTCCCATACAAGGTAAAAGGTAGTACGATCATATCCAAACTGGTCGACGAATTTTCAGCGCTCAATTGGCTGGGTACACACAACAAAATTGATTGTGGATACTAAACCATTAGCATCCATCAATCTTTCTGTTCGTTCTATGGCTTTTGGTTATCGAGTAGAGGAACGAAAAAGCAAGAAAGAAAGAAAGAAACGATAGTCTTGTCCAAAGGCAGGCAAATAACTTTATACTAGTCCCTGATAACACTCCAATTGAATTTTCTATATGCACTACATTACAGAAGCAGATCTAATCAATTTGGGAAAGGAACAGTAACCTTGACGCGATTTCGGAAATTATATGTAAAGTCGGTTCTAAAAAATCGTTCGTTATATTTACATTCGTTTGAGCCTTCCATTTTTGATAGCTCGCGAATTTGAAACTCTATGAATTTGAAATGAGCAACAACTAACCATACGGGTATTTTATGGGATATTAGCTCCCATTTTTTGTAGTTTCAGTAAGAATTCTTAAATACGATTATATAGCTGGGAGTCAAGTCCCTAGACAGCTTCCATTCTGCTTGGATTCCTTCGAATCGTTTCGTGTATATGAATTGACTCCTGAGATTATAAACACCTTCGATAAAACTCATCGCAATATTCTTCGTAGATCAGGGGCCGGCGTTAATCGATGACGCGTTCTGATGCACATCGATATTTTCAGGGAATGAATGGTTGTCATTTCAGCATGATATTTATTTTAAAAACTGTATGATTGAGCCACCGGTTCCCGACCCCCGCCCTTATAGAGAGAAGCTATAGATCTTATCAATAGTTAAAGATAAAACACCGTGGTCTAATAAACAATATAATCAGTTCCAATATCGGAACCATACATAGGCTAGGTTAGGTTAAGTTCTATCACTGGGTCCTACCATAGGACCGTTGTGTTGCCGCAAAAAAGTGTACCTTTCATTTGGACAAGATCCCTGGTTTGGTTTCGGACAGGTCCGCAGTGTCCGTAAGGAAAGGAGCCCCAAGGAACCGTGGTCTGCGCTTTCCCAGGGCCGGAGACAGAAGAAGTGGTGGACCGACTCCTTCTCTTGCTTGTCCCTGCAAACTTCCACAGAAGTCGTTGTGAGGGATCGGCAGCCTTGCGGCGTGTGTGGAAATCTGCCAGTGCCACGTGATTTTTCGGGTGACGGCAAAGCATTGTACTATGCTGAGTTTGTATAGCTCTTTCGAGCGTTTTTTCGAACAACTTGGCAAGATCCATCCGGAAGTTTTACATGGGATAGTTTGCTGCCATTGCCTGTCGGCAATTCGCTCGAAGGTTTCTTGCGTTTGTACCTGGTTTGTACTACTTGGCTTCATCGCTACTTGCTTCCTCTCCCGAGGATAGGTTTGGTAGTGCCCTGTCGGGATAGTTCAGAAATCATCCTTAAGACTCTCATACCTTAAATAGCTACATATATTATAACTATTTTCTCTCACAACCCAAGTTAAGTCATTAACACCACCAAGTCTCATCATTCTTTCGTCCTTTTTTTTGTTGCTGGCCATATACGCTTACTACTATGTATGCAAATAGTGTTGGTATATGTATGGAGGCGGTTCGTCCCATTTCCCACATCCGGCCCATTGTAAACAATATTGTCAACAAAATTCCAACAAAAATACACAAAAGCCAACACCCACACACACCCATACCCACACACCCATACCCACACACCCATACGACTGAGACATGGCCATGAATGGGTAGGCGGCGAGCAAACAAAAGCTGCACTAGTGTGCGTTCATTTAATTTTTGTTTGCCAAAAGGTTTAGCAATGGGAATGGCATTTTTGATATGAGCCGCCGAAAAAGTAGTTAAAATAAAACACTCAAAATTGCTCGACTAGTAGTATGCCCTGTAAATGTGGAAGAATAATTGACCTTGGCGCTGCAGCCCGCTGGTTCCATTCCATACATGCATACATACATATATTTCCTGTTCAACTATGAGAAATAGCCACATTCGACCACCCATAGGCATACCCTTGAACCTTGCATTTTTGGCGGGTGTAGGAAATAAGACCACAACAGTACTGAAACCCGAGGTCATTTGCTGGAGCGCTTAGTGTCAGACTTTTGTTTGTTATGTGAACATGTGTGTGTGTGTTTGCGCAGGTCGCTTTATAGCTTTATTAAAACTAATAAACATGGCGGCAGAGCTCTGCGGCGCTTTTCAGCGCTCTGCTTAATGGTCAATCGATTACCGGGCTGACCCGGAAGGCGGGAAAATCAGCTTTTGTCTCTGGGTTTCTTTTGCCGTCGCTGGCCGCTGTTAATGTGTCCTCTGCGGCCACCCCTTTGCGCAATTAACGCGAGTAATCCCCTGGGGGCAGAGACTGGCTATCTCGGTTTAAATGCATTTATTTACATAAAGCGTGTAAACAATCGATCAATGCACCGTAACGCTGTCGCCTTTCCGAGTAAGCAAACAGACGCATCGCGCCTGAAATATTCAATTAAAAGTTGTTAAATGAAACAATTACAAAGCGACAAACAAAGGAACACGCATGTCTCCGCATATCGACTGCGAATGTACTATGTAACATTGTGCACAGTGGAAAGCAGCTCTTAAATAATGAATAAAAATATGGAAATTCAAAAGAAACTATTAAGTAATCAACAAAAAATAAGATTTGTAATCATATATTGGTATGCTGAAATGATTTTTGAGTGATATATGTACATATGTACTTATCAGCTTCAGATCAAAAACTTGTCCACTGTATTTACATATAGTGTGGTTTTCTGCTCTCGGAGGTGTGATGCACTTAATTGTGCCACAAAGTGAGTTATTCATGGAAATCGATTAAATTTTGTTGCCTCTGACGATACTGACGATACTGTTGTTGTTTGTTGTTGCGGTCTGTTTTCCATTTTGGAAACGGGCGGACTTTAATTCAATTGTTTGTGCAGCAACAAAAGGGGGCATACAATTGCAGCGCACTGTTATGATAGGAGTTTACAAAAGTAAAAAGTAATTGACTCCACAGGGAATGCATTCAGCCGAAAAATATGGAATAAACAACAAAATTAATCAAGTTCGCATGAAGTCAAATGGAAAATAGGAATAATTAAATTAACTCCACTGGAATTTATTCATACAGAGCGAAGCCAAAATATTAAATAAAATTGATTTCGAAGAATAAATAGTTATGCTGCAGATAGTGCTACATAAGTAAACCAGAATAATGTGGGCTTTAAGATTTGTATGGCTCTTGCTCCGAAAGTATTTGATAGGGGTAAATGAAAATATATTCTTTATCTACCACACTGACGCTGATTCAGCGTTTGCCAGCTTCATTAGCCATACAAAAGTTGGGTGTACATCAGCCCAATATTCATCTTAATATCCTCCGTCTTTGCTCCTTTTCATGCCAAAGCCAGAATATACTCGTGCCCAAAATGTTTGTTGCTCCTCCTCCTGCCACATCTATCCTCATCCTTTGCGCTCTTTCTGCATTGCCTGCATCTTTTGGGCCGCAAACTTATGCCGCAAATTATGAGAATGCCGTTGAGCGTCGCCTGCATATAAATTAATGAAAATTTATTTATGCCTCCCAAAAATATAGACCAAACAAAGGGGCAGGCGTCCCACTTTCTCCCCCCGCACAGAGAGATGGGTGTGGAGAGAATGGTTTCCAGTGCATTAAGCAGGGATGGCGCCACCAAAGGTTGCATATATCACTCTGGGAGAATATGCAGCACGACAACAACAGAACAACAGAAAGTATGTACTACATTGTACAATAGAAGCAGCATTGCGAGAATGAGCAAGTGTCATGCGACACAGCAGCAAAAGAGGAGGTGGAGGTAAAAGAAATTCCAACTAAAAAATCAATTTGTTAAGCTTCAAATGGGAATATTTCACCCCGAGAGTGACGCCTGCCCTCAGTTAGATAATATTCGTTTGCTTTTTTGTCGGGGGAAATATTTACTGGGATAACAAGCAAGGTGTCTCGTGTCCCGTGTCCTTTTCTTCCTTTTCTGGGAAACAAAATGACTTTTCGTGCTGCTTGCCAAATGGTCAACATTACATTTCCTCCTTTCTCTTTTTTTTTTGCATGCAGTTTTTTTCCGTTTGGCTTAGTTGGCCGTCCCGTATCTACTCTATGTAGTTCTACCCCCCTGCTTCTTCTGCACTTTGCATGTCGTCACGCGCTCCGTGTCCTGCACTCCAATTGCACTTATCCTACAGTAGGTTCTGCTTCTGGCTGCCATTGTTGTTCATTTTTGCCCGACATTTTGTAGATGTTTTGTCGAAAATGTCAACAATATCCAGCCAGTGGGCGAGAGGACACATTAATAGCATATTTACAAGGAAGTTTGTTCGCAATCTCTTCTTCTTTTTATGTCCTTTTTGCCACATCATCAATTACACATTTTACAACTTCTGTGTTTGTGTTTCTTTTTCGGGGGTTGCCACTTCCCCTGGGATAGGGAAAGGGTATGGGACATGGTACATGTTCGGGTAGAATGTCATAGAATGTTGCGGAAGTTTCAACGGTATATGTACATATGAATTTGAGATTTTTATTGTAAAGATCCAATGGTATTTGTTATGATTGTTAATGAAATGTTTATTGTAAGAATTTCTTGATACATATTCTGGACAAGAAGTTTATACTGGGAATTGGTAATAGTTTTTTTACAAACGTTTGCAAACTCAAACTGTTTGACCTTAAGTCTAAATATTATATTTATATTCCTTACTTATAGTGCAAACAATTTTCTTTCTCAGTGTACGTGATGTGCTCGGGTCACATAAATCAAACATTTCCCACGTTGCGAAACAATTTCCGACTTAAGACTTTTCCCTTGCCTCATCTTCACTCTCTTTCTCTCTCTGTCTCTGTTTTTCCCTTCGTATGAGTATGTTATGTCTGATGGTCTCTACTGTCTATCTTTTAGCTGAGTTTTATTTATGGCATCCGCCAAAACACAGATAGACACACACACACACACGCTCAGTTGCAGACACACACACAGACATTCAGACATTTGATAAATGCATAGACAATATGACTTTAGTTCGAAAATTTACAATTGCTTTTTACTTGATACATAATTGTTGTTGCTATTGTTGTTGCTGTTTGTTAATGTTTTATTTGTTGTTTCTGCTGCCAACAAACTCCGATTTTCATTGTTGTTGTAGGCTAGGCGCTGCTGCCGCTGCCTCTGCTTTGGCGCTTTTGTATTGCATTTTGATTTGTGGTTTATACGCTTTTGTGTGGCTCATAAATTTGGCTTATTCGCCATGCCATTATACCACTAGATATGGCTGTTGTATACTTTGCAAACCTCTGGCAATTGAATCAGAAATTTAATACGACATTTTACAATCGCTTATGCAATATCACTTTACCCAACTCTTACATGGATCGTTATGATTGGGCATTATCGGCTTAATTTTCATGTAACTGATGGCATTTTGGCTTTGCGGGAGTTGCTTTGAGAACTGTTGGCAAATTTTGAAACAAAATTTGTTTTCATTACGGTTAGGAGTAACTCTACCCAACATGATTTTTCGCCAAGGCACTTTGAAATTATTTTATGCTGTTTTTTGTCTACGGCAGAACTTTCTTTAAAGAAGTTGAAAAATTATCATTTTTGATAATGCTTTTTTTTAAAGGGCACCCCATTACCTTTACTATAGTATCTTACTATAAGTATGCATCTATAAAGAAGACCTGAACGTCTTGTAGCGTTAGCTTACCGTCAAAAACCAAAAAAGTAAAGATCGAATAGAAAATAATAAACTTAAAAAATCTCCTGGACGAATACATGCTTCGATTTCTAGAAACTTAAGTATAATTTTTTTCACAGTTTTTCCTTTGCATATGCTCGATTCAAAATGTTTTGTTGTTCGTTTTGTTTATTTTTTTTTTAAGTTAACATGATTTTGCTATAGGGAAGAAGGAAGAAAGTTGTTGGTTATTTATTAGTAGTCTGTATTCTTCTAATACCTGCAGTAGCGCTAGTGTCACTGGTTTTCGTGGTTTCAGTACATATATATAATATTATACAATACGTATGTATATACGTTTACGTGTGTATTACGTCTGAAGTTGAGTTTACATTTGGACAAACAAATATTATAGAAGTTTTAAAAATAAAATTTAGACTTTGCAATTGAATACGAAAGAAAATCGGACTACTAACTGGAATCTCGACCGAGATTTTACATTAAAAGGAAGTTTTATGAATTTCTCAAAAGTGGAAACAAAAAATTAAGTTATTGATAAAAATAGTAGAATCTGTCTAAGAAAGTGCAAGGCCTGTATAAAAGTTTTGATAGAACTAAAAGAATTTTAAAACTAGAATAATTATCCATTAATAATATGTGTTGGTTAAGGGCTTAGATAGAAAAGATTCTCTGCTTTGGAGAGTGCCCGGTAAAGACTAGAACTAAAACGGAAACACAGGTACGGCTCATCAGACGATGACCAATAAATATTAGCTGGATTAAAATCACCTAAGACAATGAGTGTATCTAAACCATTGAAACCACAAACGAAGCATAACTACATTATTTTAATGCTGTCTTGCGCTTTAAAGAAACAGAGTTGAGATGCTAATACCGACGAACCAGGAGCAGGACACCGCCACCACGGATAAACAAATAAATATTATATATACACACATGCATCTATACAATGAAATAAGAATTTGAGTGTTAAAAATTGAAGTGTTAAGTTAGGTTTCAGAAAAAGAAATAATATCAGTCTCAAAAGATGCCCTTTCTGTATCTTTAATATCTCTATATTATAGTATACCTATATTTAGTTTTTTCTGACAAATGGCCTTTCTTTAACCGTCCAAAATAGACTTTTATGACTTTCATAAATATAATTTGTATATAATTTGAGTTCATTCATCTTTAATATTGATTGATGGCTCAATCTTGGTTCTTGTTTACTAATTACTTAACTTTCGTACTATGCAACCAGTGACGAAACTTTAACTTCAGTCAAGTACTCATTCCCACTACTTGAGGAACGAAGCTCTTTCATGATTCCAGCAACACGGAAACGTCAAAGGCAGTTCAAGGCAGAAGGAGGAGCAAAAATTTCATTTGCTGGGCAACATTTCATTCATTTCCTTCCTTCATTATTTTCATTATTGGTCACATTTTATGAGTGTTGTTTGGGTGGGCGGAGTTCGAAGGGGGGTAGGCAAGTCAACGACTGACTGGAGATACCTTTGGCATTTGCGGCATGCAGCTTAATTTAATATGCCTTTCACTCAGCCCCCTATTTTATTTGCTCGAATTGCCCCTGATGATGTTTCCTTTATTACGGCGCCGCTTTATGTGTTTATTTCGGGTGCCAAAAGGGTTCTGGCTGGGCCTACTTTCAGGGCACGTAACTTCAGCAGATGTCCAATCTTGAGTGCTTAAATTATTTATTAGGCATCTTTTGCGACAGCTTACGACCTTATGAAATATTAGTGTATTCTTTCTGTCAAAACAGCAATAACAAATGAAACATATGGCTGGAGCAATACAAGCCATCACAGGGTCATCACCATGGACATGGCTTAGGCATAAATCCAATCAAGTTGACAGCAAGTCATCGTGGACAGGATCTCCCCTCCATATTAATTATATATTCATGAATATGGATTTCTCATAAATTTCACAAATATTCGTAATAAATTTAAATTCGAAACGAATTATTATTTAATTTATTTTATATAAATAATAAGTTATTCCGTTTCAATACAAAATCAACTCAAAATTTTTGTGAATATGGATACCAGAATATCCTTTAAAGTATTATTTGCTAGATTTCACCATTCTCTGTGTTCATTCATTGCCCTGAGCTCTTTGACATTTATTCAACAAGCATTATAATTATTCATTGGATTTATTGTTTGCATATTTTGTCAATTTAATTATCCACCACCAGGCTGTTGATGCCACAGCCACAGCATGCACATTCATATTTATTCATAAGTCATATATTGGATTTAAAAATATCAAATGGAAATCACTTGCCCCTGACAACAGGCCGTATTATACACGGCTGATTGATGTTTCATCAATCGCATAGGTCAGAATTGGTTCACGAACAGAACATCTTCCATTCTTACCTGTTTTTTATTGTTTTTCTTCTTTTAGTTAATCAAAACATATTAAGTCGGTCGGTCCGTAGGCGGGAGAAGAGCAGGCAGGGACAGGGGACAGAGGACAGAGGACACACAATTGTAAAGTCCTTGAATGTGCAGTCTGGCAGTAAATTGTAAGTTTATTTCGGATGAAATTTATTTGGCCAGTAAAATTTAATCTCAATGCAGGCAGTCCCTTGTTGTTCTGGAGGCAACAAATTTGCCATATCTCAGTGCAGAACAGTGCAAAAACATGGCACCACGAGTATACGAGTAGTAGACTGAGCTTACGCCAGTTGAACTCCTAAGAATGGGCTTGTCCTGTCTGTGGACTTGACTAAGGCAAGCCGAGCAAATATTTATTTGGACTTTCATGTCGGTGGGCATTAGCCAGTCCTCCCGCCCGACAGTCAAGGCCCAAGGAAAAGCTAGCCACCTGGCTCTGCCAGGATATTCCGTTTGCACCTGCTGCTGGTGCAGCAGCAGCTGGAACTCTGGATGTTTGTTTTAATTGAATTGTTGCTCGGAGATATACATACACACACACACATATACTGCATATGCACACAGTCAAGGTTGGTCTCGAGAATGGGGGCTAAAGTGAATCTGCAAGTTATAATTTAACAGTTAATTGTGTATGCAAATTAAATTGTATGTGCCACTGCAGCTGGCATTTAAAAACATAACTTAAATGCATTTATTATTTAGTTGGCTTTGCTCTTGCAAACGTCCATGTCAATAATGCAGTTGACCGAACTAGTTGGGTCTTTGAAATAAATATTTTAATTGTGCCAGATATTGCAGGAAAGCCATACAAATAAATGATTTACCAAATACCACATTTGATGTATTTTTTTTAATATTGTATTGGACTCAGTATTACAATATATATTACATATTCATGGTATAGCATTAGTTAATCTATCAATAGAAAATTAAAATATAATACAGCTGCTATAAAAACGAAGTACTGGCATGAACAGCTTGGGATCCAAATCCATTCGATTCTAATCCATTTTGTATTTGAAATAAATATGTATTTTTCGAGATTTTTTAATTTATAGGTTGGTAAACATACCCCCAAGGATTACTAATTTAATTCTCATTATCATCTAATGTCCATTTCCTATGCGTCTCGAGGTTGTATAAGACAAGTGAATGACTCTGGATTCCGAACATACTCGTACTATATTTAATGAGGGCAACTGAAAAGACAGTCATTATTTTGTTTGTTTGTTTGATTTGTGCAATTAAACAGTAAACAAACTTGTTCCATTTTTCATTACCATTACTATGTTTACTAAATGAACAAATTGACAATTAGTAAATTTCATTATAACATCTCACAACAACAAGCATGAGCTCTGTTCGCTGAAAAGGCTATCGCCGTGTCTTTATACCCTCATTTGTGCAACGTAGGACATCAGCCATACATCAGCAACATCGACCATTATTTCTCGCTCCCCTTTGACAGGTGACGCACACTGGTCAAAGGAGCGAGTGAGAGACAGACAGAGCGAGAGAGAGAGAGAGAGTAAGCGCGTAGAACGTGTAGCGTAGTCGCTCGAAATGATTTGTTTATTCTGACTATAATTATAATCGGATGGTATTCACATAGTCATTCTCTGTGGTTCTGAAGTGGGTACAAAAAAAGAGTAAAATACATAAAAGGCCCTAGCTAAATGTATCGTATTAAGTCATATATTTTTTAGTTTCGTTTGAAACCAAGCTTTGTTTTGTGCCGTTTACTTTTTATTTTTTCCTTATTCAATTACAATTATTTGTTGAATTTTTCGAATATTACTCACCATTAAATCATATAATTCTTAAATTTATTTTCTCTGGCAAAGGTTTGCATTCTCCGTGGGAAACATAGTCATTTGCAAAGGCCACATCAAAGGCAGAGTGGTTTAACCTGAGTATTTTCGTTTACACGACAGCCAATTAAATGTGAGCAGAGCCGGCAAATTAGCTGCTCGGCAACAAAGCATTTGATGTTTACCGATAGGCTGAGTGACTCTTGGAACGACAGACCAATACAAAGCCCTGAACAAACAATGGCAAATGGCCCAACAAAACCATATACGAGCCTCTCGTAGACCGGTCGGAGGCGTCGACACTCAGTACACTCGACCAGGCGACAGTTAATAGATTTATGCAATTGAAATGAGTCCATGAACACAACAAAGTGCCATGGAGCTCGGCTAATTTCCGCTTTCTGACAGTTCTGCTGAGGGGAGGGCTGAACCGGGCAGACGTAGACCTCAAAGTGTCCATCAAAAACGTCAGCAGACACACATACCTACACACATACTGTAGCTGTGGCCAGGCTCGACCAGGACTGATAAGATATGAAAAGCAATTTACGTTAACTGTCAACGACAAATTCGACCTAGAGGTCATGCCCAGGACTCATACAAAAAATTTCCGCACTTTGCTTTTTATACCCATCACTCGGAGGGTATAATGCTTATATGTAACAGTTGGAATATACATATGTACATATGTATATGTATGTATGTATGTAAGTTATACATATTAAGGGTTTTAGGTTGTTATTACAAGGTTTTTAATACAAATAAAAATGGTTGTTTTATATACATATATAAATGTGAATATACATATGTACATATGTATATGTATGTATGTATGTAAGTATACATATTAAGGGTTTTAGGTTGTTATTACAAAAAAGTGGTTAGGGATAATACAAATAAAAATGGTACAAGAAATTTTTATATACATATATATACATGTGTATGTACATATCCGATAGAGGATTTACCGAAAATGGAAACTGAGAAAATCGGAATCAGCAAAAATTTCTGAATTTTTATGAAAAAAGGGAATTTTTCAGGTCAAACAAAATGTAAACTATCGCATGTACATATGATTACTGTTTTTGTCGCTACTTTTAGGTGTATAATAAATACCTTTTTTCATTAAAAAAATTCTTGTTGAAAAGAAAAGAAAGAAAAAAGAATGGCTTTGATTTTTAAACAGCCGGCTTTTTGGTTATTTTTAATTTTTGTGTAATATGTATATAAAATTACTATGCTGGTAAAACACAGCCCAGAAAATATGTAGGTAAATTGTTGATTAAATAGTCATCTAAAGTTTGTGGGGTTGAGTATCTTATTGTCGGCAGTAATGAACTTTCTTTTTTTTGTTAGCCCGTAATTAGCCCTCAATTGAGTTTTATTAACACACTAAGACATGTCAATTGATGCGCCTGATGATGTGATCGAAAAATATGGCATGTCCATAAATGGGTGACGCGTGCATGGTCCGTCTGGCGTTCTTTGAGGCTGGACAGTCACAGCCCATGTTGACACAGATCATCTTGTGGTCGCCGCGGTGCTTCATCAGCAGGCTGTGTGCCCCTTCGTTAACCACCTGGAAGTTATCGCTATCGTTGTACACCACCCGGTTCTTGTACCAGTCGTAGTGGCTCAGGTGGTGTTTGCCCGGCTTAAGCTTGACCGTGCCCTCGAACACACCCTTCCAGTCCACGTAGTACTTTGAGCTCAGGAACCGGGACTCGCGCAAACTTTGCTCCAGATCGATGAAGCCAGAAACCTCAAGACCATTACTGTTGCGCATCAACAGGTACACAACAGTCTGTGGAGTACCAAAGGGTAGAACTTTTATTAGAAGACATGCAATTACAAAAATGTTCAAAGTAGAAATCAGTGTGGTCGGGGTTTCCAGTGTAGTAACAGCTATTTAAAGACTAGACAACAAGTCCATGTGGTTACTTGGATGAGAAGTGCATCGAATATATATGTACATACGTTAAATATAATTTTGTTTTTTAAATAATTGAAATCATTTAGCAGAATGACCAAAAGGAAATAAAATAAACGTTGAAACACACATTTTTAGACCAAATTTTAGATTTTCTTTTATTAACGCATGCAATTTGGTGCATGCGTTGCGGAGATAGATGCATACACACAGATTTGTTTCTACACATTTATAGTATAGATTCGGAAACACTCTTTGAATCAAGTATTCCGTTGTAGTATTCCTTACATTAACGGTCTAAAAGTTGTCTGGAAAACAAATCTGATGAAGCATCGTTTTGCAATTGAACATGTACATTTGTAGTCAATATAACTGTTTGCACAAAGTGCCACAATTTAGATGTTTTCAAACACGCATTTATTTCATCAGCAGCAGTTCCTACATATGTACATACATACATACGTACTTCCTTAATTTTTTAGGAACCTATTTATAGAAAAGTTCAACATTTGTTTGTGCAAACCATGCCACATTCTCTGGCTATCATTTAAAAAAACCCGCATGTAATTTGGTGCACGCGTTGCGGAGACAGAAGCATACACACAGATGTTTTTTTTTTTTCAAACTTATAGTATAAATATAATATAACACATGAAATTTCTTGTAATTATATCTAGATACTGCTACAAGCTTGGATTTTAATTTATTTCACTTTAACTCACCGACAAATGCTTATTGAGCAACATTTTCTCTCGTTTGGCAAATTGCTTGAGGACGCGATCACTGTTGTTCAAGTAGTCGCCAAAGAGTTGAGAGCCAGCAAGACCACGTGGCTTAAGCATGTCCATCTCCTTCTGGCGACGATCGTTGTACTCCTTTTCGGTGAGCAGGCCGCCCAGGCAGCTCTTGCCACACGCATTCAGGATTAGTTTCCTCTGCAGGTCCCAGTTGCGCAAATAGCGAACGTCGTTGAGGGTTATGAACTGGTCCACATAGTCTTCGTATGAGTGAAACTCCAGGAGACTCATGATGTCGACAGGGAGAGCTTTTCAAAGGAAACTTTTAGTAACAAAACCAAAAAAAAAGATGTGTTTTTGTGTTGTGTGTGTTGAGTTAGTGTTAATCAAAATTACTAGTAATCGTATGAATTGTTTTTTAAAACAATTTAAAACATTACTTATAGCTGATAAAAATGGCCTGCTTCAACTAAACGTATATATGTATTTGGTGTAGATATGTATGTTGAATGTGGTGTGGTTTCCAGTTGTCTACTTTCGGATGAAAAACGTCATTTATTTTACGTTATATGAATATAGATTATTGTGTAATTTCTGGTATGCCATTTTGCATTTTCATATGTCATTCAAATTTCTTACATACCATTTAATTTATATTAATGCCACCAAATTTAATCTGAAACCTAATATGGACATGTTATCATATTTTCGTATTTCACCAGAGTTCAAAGTTCTCTTCCAAGTCATATCTAAATTGAAAAAGTTTTTGGGGAAATCTAGCTAAATTGATAACCAGAATGGGCTCGAAAAATGTGCAGCAATTTTAATATAAAATGTGCCACACAATTAATTAAACATTTCCCATATATATATAGTATAGTACTCTTGCAAGAATCCAGAGCGCCATTCATGTAGCAAATTTAATAAATGGAAAAAGTTTCAATGCCCGAACCTTCGACTTCGCCCTCGCCCTGGCTTGTGTGCCTTTGTCTGACTCCTGGCCAAAGTTGTGCATTTTTCAATTACAGTTTTCCATGTGCCAAGCCCGTCTACATACACACACACACACACACACACACACACACACACACACACACAGAGAAGGGCAGAGGCATTCCGCATATTAAACTAATTACTTCGTCAACATTTTAAACTGGGCGCCAAAGAGTAATTTGCATTTTCAGCCTGTGCGTTAGCTACACTTTTACTACTATAGTCCGCATCCACTGAATATCCTATTAAAGCTTGTTCTGAGTAAAATGTGGGGTACCGTAGAATTCCTAACCCTAAAGACATATGAAGATGTGTTCAAGATATCTCAATATATAACATATCTTTGGAAGGATGGAGACTTCAACGATATTCTTGTCAAGTTGCATTGAAACAGCTTAATATTTAGCCTATTTAATTCATATTATAATATTTTGTTACTGAATAATTAAACTCTTTAGATGTAAATGCAGTCAAGTCAGTCATTTTATCGTGTACAGGGTATGAGGGAGGTTTGCCGGATAGTACTACTGCAGTCTGAAGCATTCCAAGCTGCTTTTCAATATCCACACGGTACACAAGAAGGATTTTCTTTCTTGGAGGCCTGCGTGTGTGGGTGTGTCTGTATGTGTGGGAGTGTGTTGGAAGAATTTCCGCTATTTAGATACGCTCTCCCACTCGTTGCAGCCATTGCTGACACTTCTGCCTTTGCCGCTGCCACTGCTGCTGCTGTCGCTGCAACAATTAACATGCAGCCGCTGCCAACACTGGAAGCTCGGGGCAAGGCTGCCAGTCCTAGCCCTTTCCCCCTCTGCCGTGACCCATCTGCTGTTCCGTTTTGCGTGCTTTGTCACCATCTTGCCTCTTGCTGCCGTCTTGAGCGCGTAAATTGCTACTTCGTGGCCAGTCCCCTGACTCCGCTGAAGCCCTACCGTCTTCGCTCATGTCTGGTGTCACCCCCGCTGCTATTACCACTTTACTTCAGTCAGTAAACTGTTCGTTTGTCGCCCCTCTACCCCCAGTTCCAGGCATGGCCATTGTTTGACTTGGTCATTAGTAAATGTACTTTGTCGCAGCATAAAAAGGAGTTAAGTGCGCACTCTAAGGATTTATGTGCATTACCAAAGAATGAGGCAGCAATGCTGCTGCTGCAACTCCTTGCCATGCCTTGCCTTGCCTCGTCTTTCCTTTGCTTTCCTTTTTGCTCCGTCAGTTGCCTTTGCCATGTGTTAAGTGCACGGGTTTTTGATGAATGAATCAGAGGACAGGAGAGCGAACTTCCTCTAACTGCTTAACAATTGCAGAAGGAGTTGATGTTGGACTTATATTCGTTGCAGAGCGGCAACTGCCAGTCATAAGCCAAATGAAAGGAAAGTAAGGGAAGTGGAACGGGGAACGGAGAAAGGAGAAAGGAATCGAAATATAGATTGAATGCATGAGCAAATAGGGAGGGTATTGGCATTGTTCCCATTATGAATTTCCATTTAGGAACAACTTTACTCTTCATTGGTTTCCCTGAGATATGCAGACTTCCCCATCCCCAATATTCTGTGTAATCTGTCCCACGCAACTGATTGCAATTCCACAATTCGAATGTCGTATTTCAGTCTGCAAATGTCCGGAAAATAAATTGCATCTGCCATCTCTCTCTCTCTCTCTGGGGTAGGGGTAGGTTGGAAAATGCTAACACAAATTATCAAGTTACCATAAATTGGTTTCTCTGGGCCCGTACATCTTGCCAATGAAATCAAAGCCACATAAATTGCGCAAATAATTCTGGGCCAGCTCCGACTCCCTCTCGCTCCCTTTGCAGTAAATATGCGGCCCGAAAGGAACCATCACACGCAGAGACTGCAACAAAGACAAAGGACCAAAAGAATCATCACTTACAGCTGACCACAAGGGATGGGGCCAGCCCAGTTTCACCCTGGGAGCTGTCCCGCAATCGATCAAATGGAATTATGTCTCAACACAATTGTAAATAAATCTTTGCGGCCATGTGGACATCATGTGCATGCTGGGGGCTAAACCTTACCGCAAAAGGGAGATAGAGAAAGACGTCGAGAGATGGGGATCCAGAGAGAGAAATCCAGCATATCCCCCATATATGAAGATTGAGTGGTAATGTGTGCAAATCTAAAGCTTCTGCCTCGAATGTTCACCCAGTTGTCGTTGGTTCGATTCCCCCTCTGTACCCCGGCTTCTGTTCCTGCTCCTTCTTCATGCTCGGGGTCCGTTGACATGTTGGTAAATTGGTCCTTAGCTGATTGCATCGATTGCTGGAGTCAGCCTCCTCCCCATTCGGTCTTAGCCCAAAACTGGGGAATTAAGTATAAATTCCGAAAATTAATCTGCCCAAAAGGACAGACAAACCGAAACACACAGAGGCCCACAGCACACCAAATGCAATATTATTCAAAGTGATTTTACAAGTGTCGTTGTCATTAGGCGATTGCCTAAGGCTTCAAGGCTCACATCCAAATGGAAATGGGCAGGGACCCTGTGGACCCTGTGGTCCATCTGCTGCTGTTGCTTCAGTGGGCACTTCCTTTCGGGGCAAATTTATAATGCGCATCGATAATGATTTGTAATTTAAAGCCCCAACAAATTTTCGGCAATTTCGGTGGCAGTCACGAACACAGGCCAAACACTTTCATCCTCCACTCTGTTTACTTTTCATCTCCCAAAGAATGGGAAATCAAACGAAAAAAAAAAACAAACTAATCGACGTAATCATTGAGCTAAAAAAGAAAAAAAAAACATCAACATTCCCATTAATTTGCTATTTTGTAAACTGGTTTTCCCAGGACTTTGTATAATCAACATGAAGTTTACTATGGAGGCAACACGAAACATCTCGAAGAAATGTAAAATGGTACGGTGTACATATGTATGTGCTGGTGTTGCAGAGTTCAGACAATCGGCTGAGCGAAATATCTATTGAATAAGCATTCAGTGGTTGCTTAAAACCATATAACAATGTTTTAACATAACAATGATAACAATGTATGTGTTATGTGTATCACATTGGTATTTAATGCATTTAGTGTATATTCTACTACCAAAAGAGGTGTGAGACCAGATTGAAGCCTCTGGAGTAATAGAATACAATTTCCCTTTATTTCTCGTTTGCGAAAATGCACCATTAAATTTAAACAATCTGTATGCTTTTATTGATGCTTTTTGTATTAAATGGGAATTAAGATTCCATAATAACAATTAATATTCCATACTTTCCGAAACATGTCGATCCAAGGAACAATGAGCCAATAAATAAGAAATACAAACATAAACATATTAATGGTATTCATTATTTGAGTTATGAATTGAATATTAAATCAGAAAATCAAAGATTACACAAACAAGTTTTTCAACCAAACAATCAAACAATAAATTTAATTGTTAATTTAATGTTCAAACAGGGGTATGACATATCATTTGGTATTCTACATATTATTATTACTATTACAAAAAGTATACATTCTTACTACGGTTAGTAATACGAATGCTAACATTAATCGGTGGTATTTTGGGTCTCCATTTCTGTTTTATTAATTAAATGAGCGTTTCAGAATATTGAATAATGTTCGAAAAAGTCTGCTCCCTATTTTATTTAATAGAAAATAGGTAAAGTAATGATTTAATCAGAAGGAAATTATAGGGAACAAGATTTTAAATAATTTTAATAATAGATACAGTTGTTCTAGTTTCGGTTCGAGTGAATTGTTAACGAGCAACTCTGTTGTCAGGTTATTAGAAGTTATTAGGTTGTAGTCATGGAACTAAGGGTTTTGAGGCTCAGGATAAAGAGCATACGGGGAACCTTTACTGTGCCTTTTTGTTCTAAAGCAATACAATACATAATTTAACTACTCAGGGACAGGGTTTAAATATCTTAGAGTTCCACAAGCAAACTGTAAGTGATTACCAGTAATGAGAGCACATGTTGATGGGGAGCTTTACAGATGATATGATGAGGAGATGAGCGCTGGAGACCGGAGACTGCACATTTAAGGCACACTTGAGCTAACATCTGCTCCTTGTCATGTCTATTGTTAGTCCTCTGCCTGATGCCTGTTGTTGTTGTTGCTGGTTGTCCTCGTCATGCTGGCCATTATATAATGGTCGTTGCCATATGCCAAGCATATTAATTTTTCGGCACATTGAAGGGAAGAGCAGCGCTCTCCTCACGCCCGATTTATAGGCAGAGTTGCTGCTGCCAATTACGTGGCTGCTGTGCCTCCAGCTCCTGTTCTTGCTCCCCAGCTGCTCCTCTAGTCGGATGACACGTGAACAATGGTTACGCCTACAGGGTTATGGTTATCGCTTTTCGGTATATGTATGTACGTAATTTCCTTTGCCCATATCCCCCGCTTTAATTTTGCTGTTGTTGGGCATACTCCTTCCTATTGTGCATGCAATTAACTCAAACAGGTACGCAGCCTGACGACAATGGCTTATTGCGCAATAAGGATTGATTCGTAATCCGCTTAAAATACATTTACTTTGTGCGATTATGAAGCACATTAAGTACGAGTCACGAGTGAGATAGATTAAAATGAAATTAAATAAAAAGAAGTACCAAATGAATGGGTAAATACATACATGTATATATGTATGTAAGCACTTTAAAATTTCAACTAGATTACTATCTAATTTACATCGAAGTATTCCACAGCTTCGTCTGTTGTACTTACGTAGGTATGTACTATATACATATGCTTCCCACATTATTAAACTTCACTCTGACCTCTTCAAAAAGTTGTCGGCCAAAAAATGTTCTGTTTACCAATTCTTCAGTACTGTAATGACCAACCATACAAACTCCTTGCCGGGTACTGGGAAATCCTTGCTGCACAAAATTTTGTTATTTCTGCGGTGGTAGACGGGCCCAAGTAACTGTAGGCTGGCCACAGCAGCATAAAGGGAATTTCTCAGTTTGCTAGCTGGGGCTCATTTGGCTGCCGAGAAGGCAAAGGCTGGAAGGCCAGACTGAAAGCACACACACAGATGCACAACCCGACACCAGCCAGGATCATCCGTATCCTTTGGCCGCAGTTTGTTTTTCGTGGCCATTTTGTGGAGGAAAACAAAACGTGAATAAGTTGTTGCTTGTGGAATTCGGGCTGTGCTGTGTTTATTCAAAACTGCAGAGAGGCATCCAAAAGCTTCTCTGGGGTAAGCAGCGTTGTTATTAAAGCAATCTATGAAAGAGCTGATAGAGGACTCCTTTCTAATCCCAGTTTACTGGCTATCTGGCTATATCTGGACTTAGCTTATTTCCATTTCTGTGTGTGACAACAGGGCACATATGAAGTCCCCTGTGGCATAACTCAATTTGGCTTTGTTTAGTGTCGGTCCTTGGCCGGAAATGATCAAAAGTCTTGCGGCGGAGCGGGGGTGGTCTCTCTGGAGGATTTGCCCCTTTTGCAGCTCCCCAAAATACGACTTTAATCATATTTCTGAACCGTCTTTCTGTGCATCTCCGCTTCCAGCCTTAATAATACCCCAAAGCATTTTTCCAAAATTGAAAACTCGTGCAAATAATTTGCATAATGTGCCACACACTCGGGTCACACACACACACAAACACATAATCAGGAAGAGAGAGAGAGGGCATTCAGTTGTCTTGTTCTTTTGTGCTGTCAACACGGTCGCAGCTCGGGTCATATTTATATTTTGTATTATTTATGCATATGTACATATAATACCCTCTTTATGCACAGTGGTGTATTCTATACAGTGCGGTGAATATTAAGGAATTTATGAAATATATTCTTAAGGATTTATGCAACATCGCATCGCTTTACATACCCCAGAGAAATTCGTAAGTTGTTTTGTAGCTTTTGATTAATTTTAATCATTAATATTTAAGACATTTCGAACTATCTTATTTATACCTAGTCTATAACGTAGTCACGAACCACTGTGTCTGCCTATTTAATATGCAAGACGTTGGTACTATTTATTTTATCTGGTATACGAAATTATCCTGAAATTGTTAGCCCCCAGGGAGTTGGCTTGACCTAATAATTATTATAAATAGTTATATGTTCTTTCATGACATAAACCTATAATTATATGGTTATATGGAATATAAAATATACTATATCTTTTTATATGTATATATTTGCACTATATGCATTCCGACGTTTGACCACTCCAAGTGCAAAAATTCCCATGTCCTCGTTTGGCCTCAGCTGCAATTTATTTATATTGTGTTAGATGCCCTGTCTTCTTTTCTTTCCTCTTTTTGCTGCTGCCCTTCGCTGTCTCTCTGGAATACTCTCTGACCTGACTCTTGCCATTGGCAAAGCTTCAATAATTGCTGCCAAATTGCAGGCGAAGAAGTCAGCTCTGCGGCAAATGGCCGAAGGAGAGAAAACTTAATTGAAGTGTAAGCTGTTGAAGATGGACCCACCACGCCTCCTGCTTCTTCCTCCTTTCCAGCGCAGTTTCTACTTTTTCCCAGTGCACTGCAGTGAAGCCAAGTCACGTCAAGCTGAAAAGAAAAAAAAATAAAGAAAAATTAGAAAAGAAAAAAAAGTGAAAAGTGAAAGCCGAAGCCAAAGTTCCCACCGCCCGCTCTAATGGATTAATTTACTTTGTCGCAGCGCCAAAGCAGCTGCCAGCAAAGCACTTGAAATTGGAAGGCATCGGGGCGTGTAAAAGGTTTTTGTGGCATACCACGCCACGTCCAATGCCCACACTTATATTCTTTTTGTGTATTTTTTTTTTTCAGGGGCAGAGGTCTAAATTTCCGTTTAAATGGCGCCCGACGCCATTTCGAACCTAATTGAAATGCTGATGAAAAGAAAATGGTTGCTTAAAAAACAATAATCAAAAGTGAAACAACACTAAAACGTTTATCAGAGACAACTACACACACAGTCAGAAGCACAGACACACACACACTCACTCAAACAACAAACGCAAACAGACGGACACCTTTTGTGTTAATAAAAAAATCGAAAGCACAAGCGAAACCAAACAGCAAACAAAAGCCACATAGCAACAACAAGCCGGAAACAATGTTGCAGCCATGTTTTTCTGCTCAATGCCCGTGTTAGTTGGCCAAGAGAACGAGCGACGATATTATTATTCTGGTCCCCGTTTGCTGGTTAGAGAGACACCAGAAATAAGCTGGAAAACTACAGGAATCGACTGGGGGTTTATCCTCGTTAATCTGATAATTTCAAAAGCAAATGGACTATAAGGTGGATATAGCAAAACAATCAGATTAGTAGAATCCCTCTAATAATAGTATTCCATGGCATAATTGAATGGATTGGAAATGGAATTTCGAATACGAATTTTATAAATTCCGCTTTCAAATTTGGGATAAACATTTACCTTTCGCACTCAATTAACTGAATTGGACTTAAAATTTCCATGGACATAATTGGTTTCAAATAGAACATTCATTTCGAGCGCCATTTAATTTAGATAAATTAATTATTTAGTTGATAAAATTGAAAAACTAAAATGTCATCAGTGACAGTGGGATTTAAATGTGAGTTAAGCATAAAACCATAAACTAGTTATCCCATAAAAGTTCAAACATGTTGCGGAATATTGAGAGCGAAACTAAATCATTTATTTACAATTGTTTTACCTGTCCAATATACCCCGAGTCGTGTGCATATGCATAATATGGTCCTGGATTTGGGTTCCTCCTCACTCATCCACTGTTTGCTTGCTGCCATATGTTGGTCAGAAATAAATTGAAGTGTTTTCCTCCCCCCCCCGCCATCAACATAAACATATTTTAGTCGCCTGTGTGCGCATTCCTGCTCTTCTCTCTGCCGTTCTTCATGCCCCACGCTCCTTCTGGGTGTCCCCCTCTCTGGTGTTCAGCGTGGCAGCCGCAAGCATTTAGCAACCGGCGCCTTAGCACATGCAATATTAGTTCAAAGACCAAGATAAAAACTCCAACACCATGTGAAAGTCTGCGGTTTGTGTGTGTGTGTGTGAAAGCAGAGACAACGAGATAGCTATTATAGCATTAAATTAGGTGACTGCCCTGCCCTGCCAGTCCCTTCTGCTCTAAAATTCTACCTCTTGCATCTTGCCCAGGTGGGACAGCTTAGCCTTTGCGACATCACCGAGGAGGGCTCGTCTTCGTGTTCCCGCATGTAAAATAGTTTTTATGTGAAGCTCCCCTGGCCAACCCCAGCCCCCCCATGGTCCCGTAGTTGTTGTGAGTGCATCATTAATTTTAATTTGTATTACCCAAGCCGACAACATGGCCAACTGGCGGTCGAGGCAAGGACGCCCAGGACACTCGCCTATCCAACATTTATAACCCTTTCCAGAACCCTTTCCCATCTCCTGCTGCTGCCCCGACAACCGCAATCCGACAGCGTCACTTGCATGGCTGTTTAGTTTCACTTAAAGTGCCTCTTTGTTGTCCCCCTTGAGGTCCCTCTGCAGTCGCAGTCGTGTTGGCCTTTTTATACACTCACCAAAGACAGAAAAAGACTGATATATACGGAAAATACAGTGAGGGAATGACAGAATTCAGTGAAATTCTGATGCCTCTTCGTAGCATTCTCAGGTGATTGCAATTTTTTCGAAAGCTAGCCACAAACTATTTTCTTGGCTTAGTTTGATTTTTGCAGCTTCCAATCGAAATGATTTGCTAAATAAATATCTGACTTTTATAGAAATAATCAATGGAATCTAAAGTTTGGTTTCGGTTTGGGCAGAGGAATGTCTGTGGTGCAATTTTAAATAAAATAAATAAGAATTGGAAAGCAAAAAGAATAAAAAACCAAATAAAATATTCTATTTCAATTGAATAGAATTTTTAATTGGCGATGTGATTCGCGACACTAGATAAACCAATGATCTGTTTGCCATTGCTATCTATTTAGTTTATTGTTTAGTTTATTGTCACCTCATGTCACATAGTATTTACATACAGTCATGTGATTTAAAATAAGGACAGTTGGCCATGCTTCAGAAAATTCTCTATAAAATTGCTGTTTTTAGGAATTTTGAGCTGATCTTAATTTTTATTAGTTGATTCATGTTTGCACTTCCTAAACTAACAGTAAAAATCCAAGTTTAACGGTAAAAAAAATTAAAAATTTTGTTCGATATGTCATTGACTTTTTGGGCTGTGAAAAATAATAGGGACACCCAAAAGAAAACATGTTATATTTCGTGAAAAATCATCTTTCTGAGAGGTTTTTAGTTTTTATTATTGATAGTAATTAGTTTTAGTAATTTTAGGTATAAAAACATCCATAAAGCAAAGCGTGCTTAGAAGTACTCAGGTACGCATGGACATGAAAAACGTCCACAATAATGGATTTTCGTATCGGAAAATGGCCGAAACATTGAAGTTTGTCAAAGGAAATTAATGCTAATGCAGTAAAACATACGATTAAATAGGAAACACGGGGAAAAAAATCAAAATATTCTAAACCATTGAGAAAAAATATGTGGAAATTCGGGAGGTAAGGTCCCGTTTAAAAAATTCTCAAAATTCAGAAAAAAATTAATTTGTGGACGCAAACCCTTTTAAAATATGAACAATACCTAAAAGCTAACAATCTAAAGTCAAAAGACCCGAAAAGTTCCATGCCAATCGAACTGAGATATACCAAAAGATGATGATGGTCGCTAAACACAGAGGTGCATCAATTATTGTATTAGGGTGCCCGTGCGCACGGTCCACAGCGACCATCATCATCTTTGGTATATCTCTGTTCAATATGCATGGAACTTTTTTCGGGTCTTTTTGGAGTTTATATGGTTAGCTTTAAGTATTGTGCATATTTTAAAAGGGTTTGCGTCCACAAATTAATTTTTTTTAATTTTGAGAATTTTTAAACGGACCTTACCTCCCGAATTTCACATATTTTTCTCAATGGTTTAGAATATTTTGATTTTTTTTTCCCGTGTTTCCTATTTAATCGTATGTTTTACTGCATTAGCATTAATTTCCCTGACAAACTTCAATGTTTCGGCCATTTTCCGATACGAAAATCCATTATTGTGGACGTTTTTCATGTCCATGCGTACCTGAGTACTTCTAAGCACGCTTTGCTTTATGGATGTTTTTATACCTAAAAATTACTAAAACTAATTACTATCAATAATAAAAACTAAAAACCTCTCAGAAAGATGATTTTTTCACGAAATATAACATGTTTTCTTTTGGGTGTCCCTATTATTTTCACAGCCCAAAAGTCAATGACATATCGAACAAAATTTTTAATTCTTTTTACCGTTAAACTTGGATTTTTACTGTTAGTTTAGGAAGTGCAAACATGAATCAACTAATAAAAATTAAGATCAGCTCAAAATTCCTAAAACAGCAATTTTATAGAGAATTTTCTGAAGCATGGCCAACTGTCCTTATTTTAAATCACATGACTGTATAGTATGTTATACATATTTTCGATACCACACTGTCTTCCTCGATACCACACACCGTACGAAGGAGAGAGGAATGTTTTTGTTCGTGGCTGTAACTATCTTAAAGAATTAGTTTCACAGAATTAAAAATCTTAAACAACTCCATACAATAATAAACTAATTCCTCCAACAATAAAAAGTGACCTATAATAAAAAAGAAATGAGTTTTATTGGCTGTAGCTTAGTGTAACCGAACATGGCTACATGGTTTACATTACATGGTCTGTCCAGATTTACTTGGTTTAACAGACGCTGTCGATGTGCCTTGAGTTCAGAAACATATTTGGACCATATCTTCTAGCTCCTAAAACTCATAAGTAATTATCTTATAAAATGACAAATATATTACATTAAAATGCTTTGTAATTTATTAAAGCACAATTAATACATTGCATTCATGCCTTTTATTGTTAGGGGGCTTTCGCTGGTTGTTCCGAATTGGATTCAAAATTTAAACTATTTCATGGGCTCATATTTTCATCGAAATCTCCATTGCTGTTAATACTTACATAATCCAGAAAATCATGACTAAAAATAACTAAACTAAACTAAAACATATGCAGTTTTCGTGATGTATTTGTTCTCAATCCACTTTTTATGTTTCCTTATAAATATTAAAGCAATTGAGCAATTTTTGATTAGTTTACATTTTTCTTCACAGTAAGGCGGGCTACCTGAAAACCTTGAAGTAAATTCACTGTATTCATTGTAATTAGAGAGACTATGTACTTCCATATCAATAAAGTACCTCACAAATGACTCACCATGAAACTTGGCGAACTTTTTGGTAGGTAGATTAATCTAACGTTTTCCCCAATGGAATCACTAAATATTTAGCACCTATTGCCACACACTAAGCCTCCTACTATAATTAGGGAATTCCAACTAATTTTCATTATACTATTGGATAGGAGATTGGAGTTGAGTAAATTTGCTCACTAATTACCGAATGGATAACGTTTAGCCCCCGAAATGTTGAGGGTGTAGAATATACTGTGTTCGCACATACAATTTTGGTGAACCATGAGTTCTGAGATGTCAATTAGTATTAAGACTAGAGACTAGAAGCTCATATGTCCCTGATCCGAAATTAAGAATGAAAATTCTAAACATTATTATATGCGATTGCTTCTTTGAACTTATAATAGATATACACGCATATTTAGATATATTTTGCTATATCTGTAGACGATCTACATTTCTGATCCTTAAATACATCGCAAAAGTTGTAACAATTTCCACTCCCTCCACTGAATACCAGAACCGACTTCTGGTAATACATTTTTAACGCTTCGGCTAACTCACAATCTCAAATATGTTGCAGCGGCGGAATGTCAGAGAAGGGCCTCCAGAGAGTCGGGGAATTCATGGGAGAACTTCCTCAGCATGAACTACCCTCGTACCTGTGTACCCCTCGTGCTCGCATATGTGAGCCTACAATCGGCGGTTATGCGGAGAGGACCAGGCAGACCAGGCCAGACCGCCCCACGCAACAACATAATTACACTTGTCAGTTCATTGTGCCACAAATGCTCTACGCACACATAACATACACATGCCACAGCCCTACTCTGCAGCTGGAAGACCATGGACCATGGCCAGGTTAACGGACCTCTGCCGGACGGGCATTCCATGTAACCAAAGTCGCATGTTCCACGTGCCAGTTACACGACCAGAGGATGATGAGGATGCTCATGAGGAGCATGATGATAATGATGATGATGATGATGCTGGTGGTGGGAACCATGATGATGTCGCTGTAGCTGATGATAGTAATTTGTTGTAGCTAATTGCGTTAAAACCGCATGGGCAGGCATTGAAACGTGACACATTTTTGCGCCATTTTTGGGTCATGGCAACCGCCAAGCGCCAAGCAGCTGAAACACAAACAAATATTCGGGAATATAAAATATTCCCCAAATCAGCAAACACACTGAGCCGCAAAAAGTTTCGACTGCCTCAATAATATGAATAGAAGTTGACTGTATTTGCTGTTCCCAGTATTGTCGGAGAAAAGCACACACTACCGGTTGTCAAGCAGGCCGACAGGCTTTGAAATAAAGTCATTCCGCATCGAGGCAAATGTTTACAGGTTTACAGCCCCTGACAGCCACAACGTCAACTTCAATCAGTTGCTCAGAAGTCAGACGAGCTCATCCGTGTCTCTGTCCATGAAATTCCGTCTCCGCTGTCTACCCGCATACCCGCAACCATCCTGTCTGCGCAATAAATTTGTCAATTTTTTATTTTTTATTTATTATCTATGACTGTTCCTTCCCTGACATAGGTATGCTCAGTCTGCTGAGCAGCTCGAATTGTCCGCCATAATGACGACAGCGGAGCGTAGGAATTGTAGATTGCAGACAGTGCGGACACTGTTGGTCCATAAAATCAGGCTCACAATTTATATTAAGGAATCACATTTTCTTAGAAATAGTACACTAATCTTATCCTGATATAGATTTTACATTAATTACTTCGAATATATACAATATTTTCTGTAGGCACAATTTTTAACTATACTTATGCCTTAATCTAACATCATGTTCTGTTCAGTTTATATAGTACATATATCAGTATATATGTAGTATAAAAAAAGTTTAAAAATTCCTCGAATAACTAACATTTCCATATACTCTCTCCGCTAGGTACCCCTACTGACAAGGCAACCGGAAAAACACAATGCCTATCGATACGAGTTCTGTGTTGATGGACACAAAACTTTATACACTGTGATGTGTGTGTGTGTTTAGAGCCAACATGGTCGAGGGTGTGTGTGTGTGTGTATTTGGTGGGGGGTGCCTTGAGGTATGCTACAGTTTTTTCGTTATTTATTTGCCCGCCTGTGTGTGTGTGTGTGCTTTAGTGTGCCAGTTTCTGCACACACACGCACACCCAGAGAGGGAACGTAGCGTTGCGATCCATAAATAAAATTTAAGCTACACCAGAATGACGACAGCTTGTAAATATGTGTGTGCGTGTGTGTGTGTACTGGTATGTATCTGTGGGAGCGCTCAAGCAACAAAAGGTAGCACGGCGCAGTGGCATTTGATTTATGATTGCTCAGACAGTGAGGTTAAGACTTTGAAAATATTTTCACTGGCACACAAAACACGGAACCAAAAGGACATTCATCGGTCTGGCATGTTGGGTAGGGGAGTGCCACAGAATAGGCCCAAGTTCAATGGCCTTAGAGACCCCTTCGGTTCCCCCTTTTACCAACATTATCTCGTTTATTTCCTCGGTGTCTCCTCATGTTTCGCAGGGCTTTGTCATAAGGATTTTATTAGATGCTGCTGCTGCTGCTGCTCCTCCTGCTGCTGCTGCACTGCCGTTGTATTCTTTTCCGACTGCCATGATGCATAGCACAAACACTGCACTACACGCACACTACAGGCCCCCGTCCTCGCTCATTTCTGTCACTGATCCTGCTGTTCAATCTAATAGGTTCACATGTATAAAACTGTAAAGAATTTGCCTAAGAATCTGCCCAAGCATCGAAATATCTCTCACGTTTCCTTCTCCAAATATAAACTGAGCTGTCATAGCATGAAAATGTAAAGTAATTATGTACATATGTACGTATGTGTATATATAGGACAGTAGCGAGGAGCGCTGTCTTGCGTTTAGGAAATGAAGGAGTAAACTGCCTATGATGAAAATTAGCACAAATTTGAACTTAATATATATATATATAGATACTATAGATCAGTACATATTAATTTTTAATGAGGAAAGAGAGGGTGTAGTAAATGCGGAATATTCAGCTTTAGTCCGAGTAATCCCATAAATGTTTATGCAAGTCAAGAACCAAATAATTTAATTTTTAGTTCGTTTCTAGTTCTAAGTTCTATAGAAAACTTTCAAAGAGAAAATATATTTTGGCAATCTGAATTCACTGCCATGGTGAATCAGAATAGAGATAGTCCACACTTTCTCTCCGTGCAGACGCTTGTGGAAGGGGTGGGGTGGTAGCAAGCTGCCTCTCGAATGAACGTGCCTGTTCGGTTTATCAGGCCAATAACGTGTGCGAGAACAAGCTTCAGCATAGTCTGGAGAAGTTGCATTCAAAATTCATTGTTGCGGGTGTTTGAGCTGTCGTTGCTGGGGTTTCCCATATTAGGAGTATGGCAAATAAACTTGCATATCTTATGTGCTGTCGAGACAGCCCTGGGTGTTCCGTTCTGCTCAGCATAACACTTAACTTTTCGTTTCGTTTTAAACGGTTGCCCCAGCCTATTGAAACACAGCCCGGCAACTGAATCATTTTGCGAAACAATTAAAGTTCTATTAGGCGGCAAATGCAAATTCTGCTCGTTTCGGGTGCTACTCCCCCTCATACCCCATACCCTCCTCGAGCCCACACTTGGCTGCCATTTTTCCGTTCTGTCGCATAAATGTGTTTGCCAGTTTAGTGCATAAGCCGTTTTAATTGTTTCGTTAAATGAGCCAGCAGCAGCTGCAAGAGCAGCAGCAGCACTAGTACCAGCAGCAGCAGTAGAAGGCTTAACCAGAAAAACTTTTCCAACCAAAAAATAGAGAGAGAAACATGCGAAAAGCGCTTGAATCGCAAATCCGACTTTGGGATACCTGCTAGTCGAAACAGGACATGTATATCTCTGTTGGTATAATCTTACTAAAGGGGGGCAATTAGTAATATTTCAAGCTTCAATGAAGCTTCGATTAGCAGTCGCCAGTTCAATACTGCCACACACCAAATTGTCTTGATTTTGCTCTTTTGCCCTCCAAAAGTGACTTTTCGTACAGCCGAAATGTAGATAGATCCTACACCTTATGGGATCCTATACCAGCTTCCTTCTGATTCTTAAATTCGCACATACCCTTGTACGAGCATAGGGTAAGAAAAGAAAATGAAGAAACCGCTTTGTATGCTCTTTTATGATATGCAGATTACTAAAATTCTTAAATGAAATAAGTGACCATTAGGGTTTGTGGAAGAGATAATCGTTTAATGGGGCACCCAGCTGCAGGGATAAAAAAAACTCTTTCCGTCGACTCTTTTTGATATATTCCAGTTCAAGTCGATGTCTCCTCGGCCCCAAAATGCTCCATAATTTCTTTGGCAATTTGGTCTGCCATATTTGTTGCACACGACAGTCTGGACCTGCTGTCAACGTATTTTACCTTCTGCGCATTGTGTTGCAACTGCAACAATGCATTGTAATGGTACATAGTGGAATATATTTTATTTTGTTCAATTTTTTGCCGTGACTGTTACACCACAATTTGTTTAGAAGTTCAATTCGGCAAATGTTTGTCAATATGTTTTTATCAAATGGCAACAATATTTGCACATGCATAAATTTGTCTATCGAAACGGAGCATAGCTGTGTACACTGACTACACACTGTATACGCACACCCATGCTCATGCCCATGCCCATGCCAATGAATCGACATGTCCTCTGTGTCTGTCCATATAGCTGTGTGTGTGTGGGCGCGACACGTCCATTTTGGAGTTTTATGTTTGCGTCAATAAAGTTTTATTTTATTATTTCGCATTTGTGGCTGGGGGGAAGGCAACATAGAGCGGCATGTACAAGTATGTTGCCTGTGGCAGCCGCATGTAGCTCTATTGAATTTATTTGCGTCACACTTTCGCACACCTTTCAGGCTCGTCCCTTCTGTACCCTTCTGCAAAGGGGATTATGATTTCGAACAAATGTTTGCAATGCAATATCCATATGGTATACAAGCTATGAAAATGTGAAATACCCCTGCAACTGCACTACAACTATTGGCATCGCTTTAATAATAATAACTGCTTTCATTCCAAAGATAATACAAGCAAATATGCAAGGGTATATAGAGATTCGACCACCATAGTCTTTTATCTGCATGGTTGGGGTTTTTCCTTTTGTTGGGGTTGAAATACGCACGTGGCTGGACCCGAATAAAACATGTTGCTCTCCCGCTCCGTTGAGTGAACTCAAACTTATCGAATTTATGTTTGACTGTGTATTGAATTTTAATGTTCTTTGGCATTTTCAAACGACCACACGACCCCTCCCTTCTGCCTTTTTCCCCGCATGCTTCACGCACAAAATGCTTGGGGGAATTTGCTGCAAAACTACTTAAAATAAACCCATCGCTCGTCCTTTCAAATTGGATTTTGTGCAAGTGAAAGAAATGAAAGGATCGGACGCAGACTCTGGATTGGGGAAATGCAAAGTCGAATGGGAATCTGCGGGTCTATATGTAGTACACTGTGTTTGTGTTTTTGTGCGTTGTGGGGGAGTAAATAAATTTTATAAAAATATGTTTACCAAATAACAATTTCTGCAACTGCAACCGCAATCAGGGTACATATATCGCCGTGGGAGGGCGGGCCAGGGGATTGTGGAATGGTTGGGTTGTCATTTACATGAAAGGGGAAGCATCAGAAACATCAGAGAGATGGAGTCCCCCCGCCCCATAGCTATTAATGTTAGAATTTATGGATGCCAACTTACAGCAGAGGCAACTTTGACAACTTGCAGCGACAACAAGAACTACTATACAGCAGCAGCAACAATGCACAGTGTTAACGGCATCGTGCATTGTTAGCAAATTCAAGTGTCTGCTGATGTTGCAGCAGCAGCAACAACAGCAGGAGGAGAAACAGGAACAGGAGCAACAGCAACAGCAACAGCAGCAGCAAATGCAATGCCAGGCAGCCGGAAGTGGCAGCCGGAAGTGGCAGCAACGGCAACAACACTTGCTGATAACCATAACATTGAGTGATATACGAGAGCAGAGAGGGTTGAGTCTGTGTGAGCGCCTCCACTGTAGTGCACTGTAGTGGAGGCTGTATCTGCTTGTGTTGGGGTGTGTCAGAGTGTGCTGCTTCATTGATTAACGCAGCACAAGCAGCAGCAGCCCAGAAGCAGTCAGCCCGACACGAGCAACCAGGCTGGGTGTACTCGATGGCCCCACTAATTTCTGCTGCACATGCATTTTTTTATGTCCCTTGCATGCACACACACACACACTCTCCACGCATATACATATATATATATATACTTTGTATCACGGCATCTAGATCTGTAGGGCCTGCTCTGCTCCGTTGTTTCCTTTCCACTTGTAAAAGATTTTTAATACGCTTTCCCACTAAGTGTGTGGAGTATGCAAATACGATGAGCTGGCCATTCTTCCACGTACAACATAGGGTGACAATTTCCCTTTAAACAATACGAAACGTGGTTTAATAAACACATATTATTCGCTTCAGTATTGCCAATCATGACTATGAACTATGCTTAGTTCCTGATTCCATTCTCAGATAACTTCGACTAATAAAGGAGAAAATACCCTTGAAAGGGTATAATCTCGTGCTGCCTCGGATCTTCACTCTTCCCATATTATTTTTTTGCCTATGTCAGCGTCAGCCCAGCCGCCAAAAGTTGAACACAGCCGAAGGAGGCGTGGTTGTGGCGACGCTACATTAAATGTGACCCGATTGTAAGCTTTGAGAATTAAGCTCAATAGTTTGTTTGGAGGTCAGCCATATTGCAAATTGACTGCCTAGACCTCAATCAAAATAAACATTACCCCAGAGTGCACGAAGTGCTGGGACCCAAACAGCCCAGCTACCTACAATGCCGCAGCTGCCAAGAAATGGCATGGCATGGCAGATTCGATAAAGGATATACAAAAATATATTGTATGGGCATTGTATGTCGACTTATTAGATTGTTCGACACACACACACACATATCAGCACTTGTTTTGTTATTTTGTAGTACTTTTTTGCTTATTTTTGGGATTTTTGCAGCCTTGTGGCGAGCTTCATTCGAGCTCCGTGCTGCTTTCAAACTTGCACAGAGTGGTGCAGCTGCCAAATGTCTGCCAAATATATAGAACTCTATTAAGTTAATGTCGCGTAATTTAGCAAACTGTCAAAATCGCTGGCAAGTGAACAGGAACCGAATTCGCCGGCATTCAATAAGTTTACTTGACATGTTCCGTGATCCGGCAGCAGCGCTGCCAAGCTGTGTTCTGTGCTGGGGGATAATAGAGTTTTTGGCATGGCTTTTAAGGTCTCTCAATTTTTAAGAACCATGTGGGGAGGAGGAATTATTGCTGCAGGAAATAAAAGAGAACTCTATCGAATTTTACACTTATGTAGTTCATATAAAAGTAATCATAATTACAGCATCATCCCAAAAGTTACATTTTGCTGTAAACATTTTGTACTTTCGGCTTTTTATAATAAAAGGCAAACGTACACACACGGAATACTCAGATAGACAGTCTCCGACAATACACAAAGCATTTGTAACTATTTACCATAAACTTTTTGGACAACTTGAAAAATTCCTATGCATAAAATGGTACATACTATACGTATGCATATGTTGTATACTAACGTTTCCTCCTTCAGTTCGGACCAACTTCAAAATGGTCGATTGCTGTCGATGCGTGGCACAGGCTATACAATTTTTATAGCATACTTTTACGGCCATTTCCGTTTTGTAAACATGAACGAGTGGGGTGGGGTAGAGAGTAGCAGCAGCGGGGAAGCTGGCGATGAAGAGCGAATGGCGAATAGCAAGCAAAAGTTTATATGATTTTTATTTGAAAAATACCAAAATTGATTTTATGCTCTCTTCGTGCAACAGCAGTCGGAACATATTGACAGACAAAGAGATGGGGGGAGAAAAAAACTGTGAAAGCATCTCTCTCGTTCCGGAGTCGCAAATTGACAGCAGCGACGTGGATGGCTTACCTGATGCCACCTTCACTTTGTTGCAGTATGTCCCTCAGAATTACATTGCTCCAGAACAAAATCTTCCGGTCCAAGCAAATTGCTGGAACGTTGTTCAAATGCATTCTTGATAGTGAAATGTTTCATTTTTCCCTCTCTAATTGTTCTTCTTCTCGGACCAGCTACTATATATATATGTACATATATTGACATTGTCAGATTCAACGCTATGTTAATTGGAATTTTGTCTGCGGTTGAAATATGAGGCGATTTTGCTGCAATTGGAATTGGAATGAATTATATCACAAATTCCGCATGTATTTCATTTGTTTGACATTATCGTGCCGTTGCCAATTTGGCAAACTGTTTGTCAATAAGTCATTTAAATAATAAATACACTGGCCACTTGAATGGCGGTTCCGATTAAGCGATAATGATTGTTGAATGCGGTTTGGCCATTCAAAATATTGCTATTAATGTGGGTTATTTATATTCTAAAGATATCTGCAGCATACTTTTATCTGAAAAGGTTATACATAGGTCGCACTTAATAGTACCATTAGTGAATTAAAATCGTATGTCCTATCCAGTCCATTCCTTAGTCGAATAAGTACCCAATTTTCGCTTCTTCGGGATGGGAATCCAAGACTTTTAACGCTTCAATTAAATTTTGGCTTCACAAAAGTTGCCAATTAGTTGGTGGTATGTGGCCCGCCATGCTTCGCTGGCTTTACATCCGGTGCGTGTGCATTGTAGCTTAAAGTGGAGCCTTCCGCCGGCTGCCACAGATTGGCCACACTGCAGCTGTGCCTCGTCTTGCGCCCCCCTGCTGTACGAACACTCTCTTAGCCTTTGGCCTGGAGCTAAAGACGAGGCTTAAACCTCTTGCACCTTGTCTACGCAATGCTAATTAGCTGGATATTGTTACCCTCCCACCATGATGCCCTTTCACCAACTCCTTGTTAATAAAGTCGAGCCCAGTCCAGAGCGCAATCATTTCCCCATAGCCTGGACCCTTTCCGCCCCTGGTCGTGGCTTGGCTGGAGTCAATCAATTTTGCGGCTGGCATGTGAATTGAACTAATTAAATATTTACAAAAGGCAAAGTCCAAAGCCCATCAAACAGAACGTTGAACCTGCCTTTGACTTCGTAAGCCGCACAAAGTCGTGGCTGCCCGTTGGCTTCCCCATGAAAGTCAAATTTAATGGTAGTCAATCCGCATTTAAATTAAAGCTTCAAGCTAGAAAGTAAAGTAGTTTAAATGAAAGTTATGACAAATGTAAAAGATGGCCGCTGGCCGGGGTTCAGCGGTGGCAACAAATCACGAAAAAAAAGTTTAATTTGAATTTTTTCGCAAAAGTTTCGCGAAAACTCTCTCGAACTGCCTCTTCTCTGTCTCCTTCTCTCTCTATATTTTCCTCTTACACTTTAGCCTCACCTTTTACTTGAACATTCGTAACTCTATTTTAAACTTCCTTTCTGTTTGCGGACAAATGTTTGGCAATTACTTTTTAAGGTTCCCCAAAACAAATTGATTGCCAACGTGCGAGAGAGACAGATACATAAAAGAGAGCGAGAGCGAGAGAGAGATAGAATAGGAGCAAAAGCAAGTGAAATCAACGTTGAAATAATTCACATCGATAATGGCGCTTTAATCGCATAAAACTTCCGGCAATTTGCCGAAGAGTGCTGAGTGCTCGAGTCGGGTTCCGTCTTCCTGCTCCACCAGTGATTTGCCAGTGGCAATGTTCTAGCTAGACCTTCGATGGGAGAACAAGTGTATGGGAATATTTACAGGAACGAATGTCTCACCCTCTGGTTCAAGCCCTCGATTCGCTAATTTTGTTCATCTATCCGCAATACTGAGATATACACAGACATACAGACTGGGTTCCGCTTGAGGAGAGTGGGGAAGCCTCTCCTCTCTTAATTTCGTGTTTTGCTTAACTTTTTCCTGCTCTGGTGAAGGGCGTTGACTGTGCAGCCGTCTACAAATCCGCAATCGTCTTTGTGCAATCAGCGCTAACTTGTTTTCCCTATTACACATTTTATTTTTTCGCTCGTTCGTTGTTTCCCTTCGCTTTGGCCTTTGTCCCTGAGAGCAGAGATAAAATACCTGCCAAAGATATGAAAATGTTTATTTAAAATTTCTTTCCTTTTTTTCTGCTCATTCGTATGCTTTTTTATTCTTATTCTAAAGAAAACATGCGGATATATGTATGTACTATAACAATGTGAGTGTATCTGCGTGGGAAACATGGCGTATGCGTACTCGTAATTTCCTTAAACACTTCATTAGCGCAGACTTTGTGGGGACCTTGAGAATTCAATTTGGGACAGCATTAAAATCTCTGTATCTGTCACGTTGTTGAAATATATATACATAGGTATAGCTTTCCACCTCTCTTTTGCTTGACTCTAGCTTTTAAATTAAAATCCCCTTGGCTCGCTTCACTTAAGGCTGTACTTTTTCTGTGATTAGTTTGCCCAAGTGAGCACATTATATTTGCTCAACTAAAAATATTAACGCATGACTTGCTGCCTTATGACAAGAGCAGGAGATCCGTTCCGGGGTAGTAGTTTGAAGTAGAAAGTCGAGTGAAAAACATCATCTTCGGTGCAATGGATTCGGACAGTTCGTGGAGAGCATCGACAGGATGCCTGAATGGGTTCTCCTGCAGCTCGACTGTCACTAATCGAGAGTCAAGTGGGGCCAAGTGTGGGGGGCGAAAGTTTTCTCCGGCCATTCAGCAGTCACTTAGTCAGGTCTGCCTCTGGGGCAGCTCTCTGTGCGTCCTTAATTCAGCGCAGCCAGGAATTGTTTAATCTGCCCAAAAGTGTCCTGGCTCTGGGTCTGGGTTTGGGTCTTTCGCCTTTCGTGTGCCCCGTGCAATTAAGTAATTGAGTGAGAAAGCCGGTCGAGGAAATCAATTTGGGCGAAAATCACAATCAATATTTTACTTGCCAAAAGCGTAAGCGCCGGCATAATGCAAATTTTCATAATTGAAAACTAAGTGCTGGGCAAAAAGTTTCCAATAAACCACTTTGGGTGCCATTTACGGGCCCCGACTGTATGTAGCTCTGAGTTTGTTTTTATTGTATATTCATAGTGGGGCAGGTCAGCACTTCTTCATCAGATTATAATTTAAGCGAGTTCTGGTATGAAAACGAAAATACGCTACCAACTTTCGGCATTAAGGCTGAAAAACTTTCCCGCACGCATACTCATGCAACCTGACTTTGAAAGACGGAGAGACGATGTGTTCCCACTTTAAAGCCTTCGTCAGCCATTCAATTAAACTGAGTGTACTTTTCAATAAACTCTGCAAAAGTTCCATTTGAAAAATGGCAAATAAATGCGCGCCCTGCCCCACTCCACGCGCATTCAATGAAGTACTATATACCATAGCCATGGGCTTCCATAGTTCTACTATCATGGCTGGTGGAGAGGAGGAGAGCAGAGGGGAGTGGGAGGGTCACCAAATGCAATTTGTGCTCGAGTTCCAGTTACAGTTAAGCGGATTGCCCCGTACATGTACGGGTACATAGAATATTTATATACTCCCAGCTTAAGAAGGAAAACAGACAAATAGAAAAATTGAGAAAAAATCGACACTTGAATGTGGAATGAAAACTGTTGCAGCTGCAACACTGTTGATTTGCTGTTGTTGTTTCCTTGTCTGCTATAAGTGTGTTGAGGATTTAGTTAATGGTCGAAACAGGCGAAACTTATGCGACACATGCAACACCTTATTGAGAAAGAGTTGTCTATAATATTTGATAGGGATATTTGCCAACTCCTAAAATGTTTCAATATGAAAGTATATGTATATGAATGGGAGTATATATAGTTCAATAAGTCCTTTCACATGAACTTTTTTATTGTCATTTATATTTTAGCATCAATACTAGACATATATGTAAAATACTCTGCCGCTCAGTGTACAATGAGAGGGTTTCTCTCGCTCTACTACTGCTCGTATATATAAGTCCACTTTGCTGTCTACTCTTATCGTCCGCTTCTGTCCTATTCAGCTCTTCCACTTCCTCCTGCATCCATCTCCCTTACATGTGTTTTATCCGCTATCTTTTTCGTCCCTTTTTGGGGTTTAAGCTCCGTTTTCAACTCCTCCGAGCGACATGTGCGTGAGTCGCTCATGCTGCTGGCCCTTGTCCATGCCACCAAGAAACTGGAACTGTCACTCCCAAAAGTTCATTGTCGAATTGCTAAAGCGGCAGAGGCAGAGGCAGCGGATGGCAGCGGATAAGCAACAGCCTGCGGGGCCGCAGCTGAGAAACGAGACCTAGAAAAACTTGGGAAAACTTTTCGCTTATGGGGACAAAGAGGGAAACGCGAAAAGCACTGCAACTAATTGTTTGACAAAGTAAGTTGGGGAACGTGACTAAAATATCTGCCGAAGCGTATCAATTACAGGGCCAATGAGCCGGTAAAAAGTCATCGAACCACCATCGGAGCAGTAACAAAATGTTGACACAAAATTGTAGGAATTGTAGGCAGCAGAAGCGGGAAGGAGGAACGCCCTGACAATTGCTGACTACGTCACACATCATCAATAAAACATTTGGTTTACGAATAAAAACGTAAGCCCAGAATTTGGCCAAAAGAGTTGAGCTCCGCCCTGCGACGTCCCCGATCAACAGGCAGGCAGGCAGGCATAAATCAATCACTTCCTGCTGTTTGAGCAATTGGCCAGGGCAACCAGCCAGGGGACCGCTCCTCCGCTCCGCCCTGGCAGCCTGGCTTCTATCTGGTTTTGCATGGACGAGTGTCTGGTGAAATGTTATTTATGTGGCCCCAACATCAGAATGTGCACCCTTTGTTCTTGCAACGAGTGTGTGTTCGGATTCTCAAATTGTTATTTGTGCGTTTTTGATTTGTGGCTCATAAGCGACGCGTGGCTGCCGACAACATTTTCTCTAATAAATATGATTTATGCGATATCGAAATCGGAACCAGAAACGAAAAGTGCAACAACAACTCGCTTTAATGAGACACATTTTGCTCACTTGCCAGTTCTCTCTTTCGGTTGCTTAATCTCTGTGGGATGACTACCACAAAAATGTGGTCTTTGGGCTGGGCAAAAGTTTACAATTTTTTGATTGACTTTGATCTGATTGATGCATTGCTCGCGGGATTTGATTGACATTGATTTATGGCCAACAACGGCTGGCATATTGCCCAGACATTGGTGACAATTGAACATGTTCTCTGTTTTTCGGGGATTTGTTTGTTTGAAAAGTTTATAAGGATTTACCACGGGCCGCTACATCAATCACTTGGTTTTGGTGAGAATAGTAAATGGGATTAACTATTTCGGAGATTATTTGACGTTAAATAAAGTTAGAATATTCATCTATCCATTAATGGAATATATGGAAAGTAGTGTTTTATCCATCTTACATCAGCAATTGAATCAATCGAGTCAACCTATTCCAATACATTGTCATTCATTGCAGTTAAGCTCTTCTTAATTTTCTCATGTTCGGTTGTTTCGATCATACTGAAATGGTGATAGCCCGATGATAAGATTAACTTTGAGAAGGACATAATAGAAGCCCCAAATGGAGAACATTTAGAATGCATATATTTGAACCTATCCATTCCTGACCTGACCCCACCACCTCACTACATTATGCACTCACGACACTCAGCAGCTCATTCATTCTATTTACTCTGCACTTCAAAGCTGTGTGGCCATGCCCACTCCCAATCCCGCTCCCAATCCTCCCAATTCCACCTGTCCAAACAGCAGACACAGTTGAGCTGAGGTGAGCGAAAAGAATTTGCATAAAACACACGGCTGGCAAAAACTCGACACTATTTTATTTCAGCTCCCAATGTTTTCCCGTTCTTTCTGCCCCACACTACTATAGTCCCCCCACACTCATTCCAGTCCATACAAATGTGTTTGCCAGCGAGTGCTAGCGTTTGTTTTAACATCAGTTTTTCATTACGATTGTCACGCACCTGCACCTGGGATGGAGTTTCGGGTAAAGGAACGATGAAACCACAGCAGCGAAACACTGGATGCACCACTGCAAAAAAAGATTTAAAATCCTCCTCATATAACATGTACAAATAAATTCTCGTAGCTCAAACTTGAATTTGGTTGCGTCTTGGTGGTAGTTTTAAAGTAGCTCGGATGGAAATATAGTATTACTATATGTAATGGCTATTCTTGCACTCTCTTAAAACAAGTAACAGAAATATTTGATGAGAAACTTCATTATAATGGTTCAATCAATTGAATGGGTTTTGATATAAACTATACCTTGACTTGTATTATTCCAAATGAGTGATATGCTGACTTAAACATTTAATCTTTATTCGCATTTTCCAATAAGAATATTCTCAACGAGAAAGAACGTACGGAGTCGCTGTTGCCGCGACTCTACTTTTATACCCGTACTCAGTCAGCCCACATGTGATTTATGTGGAATTTTCAAATTTTTTATAAGTTTTACATCTTACATTTGTTTGCTACATCAGTCATCTACATCTACTTCATCTACATCACTTCTCACAAAAACACACGCACACCGCACGAGACAGCATGTTTGAGCGTGCGTTTGCGTGTGAGAGAATCTGAAGCAACAATCAACCCCAATAAATGACTTACGTCGCAAGGGGAAGGGGAAAGCTGGCAGCTGAAAATTCATTTGATCATTGTGGCTACAATAATGATCCGATCTGAACCAAATTCGGGAATCTGGTAGATATGGTCATTTTCTACAAAACTGCATTTTTATTTTTTTTCTATCTTCAAAATTGTGGACTTTCGTCTTTTTGTGGGGGCGGAAGGGGCGGGGCGAAATTTTTGAAATACACTTGTTCAGGTTTGGTATCACAGGAATCTTGGCCAAAAGTTTGGTTGCTCTAGCTCTTATAGTCTCTGAGATCCAGGCTACAAAAAATACAAAAAAACCAAATCGACTCGATTTTTGTGTGAGTGCGAAAGGGAGGGAGCGAAGTTTTTGCGTATGTTTTTGTCTATTGTGGCTATATTAATGATCCGATCCGATTCAGATTTGTGCCCCTGATAGATATGGTCTTTCTCTATAATTCTGCATTTTCGTTTTCTGCTATCTTCAAAATTGTGGACGCCACAGATGTGCGCCCTTTGTGGGGGCGGAAGTGGGCGGGGCGAAATTTTGAAACATTTTTCTAGGAGTGAGATATAACATCAGTATGGAAAAAAAATTTGGTTGCTCGAGCTCTTATAGCCTTCGAGCAATGGGCGTCAAACAAGACAGACGGACGGACAGACGGACGGACAGACAGGGCTATATCGACTCGGCTATTGATGCTGATCAAGAATATATATACTTTATATGGTCGGAAATTACTCCTTCTCTATGTTACACACATCCACTTTTACCACAAATACAATATACCCTTTTACTCTTCGAGTACGGGTATAAAAATACCGAATGAAGAAATATCATAGATGAGAGTTGAGCATATCCATTAAATAAATATTTCTTTAACATTATGTAGAATTAATAATGAAAATCGTGCATAATCATCCTCATATTTATCTTTGCACTCGATGGAAATATTTTAGTGGTTATATTTATATTATGTATTATATATATTTAGTTAACTTAGGGTTCTTACAATTTTGTTATCTCTATCCCGATCATTCGATCATTACTCCTGCTCACTACTCACTACTTGCGTTCAGCTATTTGAGCAATAGTTGGTATGGTACTCCGATGACTTTTTGTTGCAAAGTTAGTTGGGGGTGTTATTGTAATAAGAATGGGTTTAATTGCAATAGCTAAGTAAAGTCTTTCCAGCCCAGAGCTACAGGAGGCTCTCAAGGGCAATGATTAAACGTTAGCTACTAAACTACTACTACTACTATGATCATGATAGGTCGTGAGATTTTGGAGAATGCGGACTCGGAAAAGATTCTTATTCTCTTAAAACCTATATGAAGGGCACATTTTGCCTGTGCCCAACAAGGTTGATTGATTGATTTCGTAACTTTATCTTCTGTATGCGAATGTGTATACGATAGAAATCATTGAGAGATGAAATCAATCCGTTGTAAGTACTTTTATGTTCTTGATAGTAAACATAAAATATAAATGGAATCTAGAGTGGCCGCCGCCATGACGAGATATGGGTTAAGCGGAAATTTAATTTAATTTCCTTTTGCTTGTCCCCCCTACCCTGGTGCCAGTTTTGCTCCATCTCCCTCTTTGGTTCTATGCTGCCTTCTCCGGGTCTCTGACGGCGGCAGCGGCACTGGGCAACTATATTCCGATTTACCACAAAAGTCTATCTGCCTCTGTCGGCTGCTTTTCGGCTACATTTCTAGTTCATTTCCGGCTAGAAATGAGCTGCTGCTCTGGGTATCCGTAGCGACGATTCACATGTGGCTCACATTACCATTCCCATTACCATCGCCAGTCCCCAGTGGCAGGGTCCCCCTATATAAAGCAAATGGCAGGTTGCATCGGGCCTCTGGCTCGTTCTGAGTTTTCCGTACGCCTTTGTGCATAATTTTCCAATTACTATCAATAAATTGGCCGGTCTCGGTAGCTGGAAGTTTAATGGCTGGGCTTGGGTTTTGTGCCTCTAAAAATTAATTGAGAAATTATTACGCTGCAATAAATTCGTTTAGTTGGAGCCACAACTCCTGATCCTGTGCCTGCACTTTAATTACCGTTTAGCATTTGCATTTTGCAAATTTTTTTTGCAATTCGATCTGCAGCTGCTTGAACACCGACCATCGAATCGAATCGAATCGGATTCCAAATCTCAATGCTACCATTCGTGCATTCGTGCCCGGCAAGCAAACATTGCATAAATTGCTTGGAAATGGCCAATAAAACGCCACATGGAATGGCAACACTAGTAGTCTTGGTGCTCTAGTCTTTCTGCACAACTCCCTCCCTGCCCAAGCTTCGAGGTAATCCGGCGCCAAGAGTATGCCAATTTGTAGAGAGAAAGTTTCACGTCTCTCCCCGTGCAGGGGAGTGTGGAGTCAGATGATTTCTGAAAACTGCGAGAGTGTTCAGAACAACGAGTGCGAATATTATAGCTGAGTATACCTTATTTAGATGTTATTGGGCATGGAAAAGTTGGAATTGAGTCCTAATCTGTAACGGAAGCTACTCAAGGAATAAGAAAATACTATCAAAGTGGCGACTGAGATGGAGATTGAAGCAAATACAACTAAATACTTTTAGTTAAGTAGTCACCCAAATCATCTCAAGCTATTTTTGGGGTAGTTAGTAATCTTTCGAGATTACTCTTTGATATATTATTATCAAATAACTTCATCTCATATCTATTTAATGCAGAGTCTACACTGTAGGCTGAGAGGAAAGAATGTAGACTCTACAGCTTATATTCTACGAAGAAGTGTCCATTCTTTTTCCTCTCATACCACACACAACAGACATTCCGCAAATTGATTCCAAGCTTGTGCAGTCATAGGGAATTCCCCCTCCCAGCTTTCCGAATGTTTCTATGCATTTTTATGAGCCATGTGCCATGACGTGAATGCATGTACATGAGTATTCTATGGGTATATATGGAAAGCCAGCTGAATGTTGATGGCCCGTAATCATCAGGCAAATCACAATCACCCCCCTCCTCCTCGACCACTGACTGCCCCACAAAGGTGCAATATGCGTTAGCTGTTCTACCGTTGACTCGGGTGCCTGAAATGAATGAACAATGAGTTGCACATTCGTATTTGCGGCAGCACCACCTGTTGCCGTTCCGTGAGCTGTCCGTCCACTAATTGCCTCAAAAACTAGGCAACACAAAGTGAAAAGTCAATAGGAAAAAAAGGGAAACTGCCACACAACCAAAACTTGAAACTTAAATACAAGAAGCGTGAAAGCAATTTGAGGAGCAAATTGGTACCCACCTCTCAGTCTCTCACTCTCTCTCAATATCTCTCTTTCTGCCAACTTTTCTTTTAAGTTGGACAATCGTTGGGGAAACTTTTCTGCTCGCCCATTTTGCAGTCTTTTCTCTCTCTTCTGCTGCTCTTCTGTAGTTCTAATATTTTTTTGTTGCTTGTGCTTCTGTTTGAGGCAAAACAATCGCATTTACCAACTTCATTTATTGTTTTGTTAAGCTGCTAACTTTAGTTTATAGTCAGGCGGTCGGCACCCACTGGAAAAGACCTCTCCGTCGCGCTCTGCGTACTGTAGTCGTAATTTGTCATATTTTTTAATGACTTTTCAAGCGAGTTTCCCGGGTGCTCTGCATCGTAATCGAAAATGAAACAAAGTCAACAACTCAAACGACAAACAACGAAACATTAGCAACAAAACAGTAGCAGCCATGAATTGTAATTTTT
Source organism: Drosophila bifasciata (assembly GCA_009664405.1). Classification (NCBI taxonomy): domain Eukaryota; kingdom Metazoa; phylum Arthropoda; class Insecta; order Diptera; family Drosophilidae; genus Drosophila; species Drosophila bifasciata. The sequence continues at coordinate 16,928,112 of CM019042.1, read as the reverse complement.
GTTGGTTAATCTGTTGTCCATTTGCTCCTCTGACTATCTGACACATTTCTAACTCTCTCAATCTGTTTCAGTTGCCCACTTTTTTGGTTTCACGTGTCGTACCTGTAATTTGCGGTTTGCTGACCCATTTCCCACACACCCGCCTTGGCTTTTGTAATTTATTTCCCTCTACTTTGGACATTTTTTATGCAAACTACCACAAAAGTGTGGCCAACAGTTCTGGGCCATAATCGGAGAAAGAATTTGGCACACAAATCAAATTATTTCGCCGACCCAAATAAACATATGAACAATGACTGTTGCAATGACTCGATTCAAATTCATAAAACACTTTAAAAATAATGAGATTATCATTTATTTCGGAGATATCAGAGAGAACTTGTAAATGGTGTGTGCTATAACAAAATACAATTTCCAGTGTTGTGGGTGTAGCCGATTGTCACGATCAGGTCAGCATCGATTGTACGTACGAAAAGAAAACCGCAAGCTTGTTTTCTCGCCCTTTAGTTTACGTAAAAAGGTGGTAAGGTGATAAACGGATTGCAAGACTTAACATTAGAACATAATTAGAGGACGTGGTTCCTCTCTCTCTCACTATGTTCTCCCCTCTATGAATATAAAAGAGCGGGAAAAGTTGAAAGATACCAAATAATCTTTTTTACGAACAGCGATAACAACAGACAGTATGAGAAAGAATATGAGAAAAAAAGAGAGCGATAGAGAAAGCATGGGCTAGTCATCAGCTGCGATAACAGGTTTATCGCTTACGTATAAGATACATACATATGTATATGTGGGGGTTAGAATTTATTATTAATATTTTACTTATATTATATATAAGCCACATTCAACATAAATCACATGTGTACTGACTCAACGCGTATAAAAGTAGTGTCGTTCGACGACTTTCCTTCGTTTTGGTCTCTTATTGCGGCCCAACCCGCGCTGTCGTTTGTGTTGTTATGTTATGGCGTTGTAACGCATGAATTCTTGAAGCTGAAAAGTCACAAGTACCTCTAGTTATTTGACACAAGACCAATTATCCGTCTGTGACTTTACAGGTACGGAAGTTAATTCGTGCCTTCTCGAATATAAAATTGATTGCATCCGTTTCTTCTCTGGCATTATGAAGACTGAGTTAGCTTCAATAAGTTTTTGTTCAACTTATCAAAAGTCAACTAAGGTGGAGTCTGACTGAATGTTCAACAAGTTATATCTAAACAATTTGTGTGCTTTTGCGTTTTTTTGCATTATAAATCAGATCCGGGTTCCGGGGTCTGGGTTCCTCATCTCCATCCGCATTAATGCATCAGGATGTAAACACAGGCAAGCAGACGAGGAGGAGACGCCTGCCCGTCTCCTTGGCTAAGGATTTGTTTGCTTTCTCATCGCTAACAGCTACGACTACGGGCACGTCAGCTATGTCAACGCCAGCAATGGCCACAGAGACAACGGCCACCACGGCGATGGAGATAGCTATGGCGATGGAGATGGCAACCCCTCCTCCAGACCGCAAAGGACTTTCTCTGCGGGCGCCGCAAAGAATGCCACAACTGAGAGAAGTGGGAAAGAAATGGCAAACGGCAAAACCCAAAACCAAAAACCGAGACTGACATTTTGTTATACCCTTCTAGGGGTAGAATGTTAGCTGTTGCTAAGCAATGTACAAAAGATAAACTTATACCGACTCTTAAAACGAGCAAAACGTATGGAGACGCTGTTGCCGCGACTCTACTTTTATACCCGTACTCAGTCAGCACACGTGTGATTTATGTGGAATTTTCAAATGTTTTATCAGTTTTACATATTACAATTTTTTGCTACATCAGTAATCTACATCTACTTCATCTACATCACAACAACACACGTACACTGCACGAGGCAGCATGTTTGAGCGGGAGTGTGCGCGAAAGAATCATTATGAAAATCATCCCCATAAATGACTTACGTCGGATGGGAAGGGGAAGCTCGCAGCTGAAAATTCATTTGATCATTGTGGCTACAATAATGATCCGATCTGAACCAAATTCGGGAATCTGGTAGATATGGTAATTCTCTACAATACTGCATTTTTCTCTATCTTCAAAATTGTGGATTTTCGTCTTTTGTGGTGGCGGAAGGGGGCGGGGCGAAATTTTGAAATACACTTGTTCAGGTTTGGTATCACAGGAGTCTTGGCAGAAAGTTTGGTTGATCTAGCTCTTATAGTCTCTGAGATCCAGGCGTTCATTTGTACGAAAACCAAATCGACTCGATTTTGTGTGAGTGCGAAGGAGAGGGAGCGAAGTTTTTTCGTATAATTTCCTCTATTGTGGCTATATTAACGATCCTATCCGATTCAGATTCGGTCCCCTGATAGATATGGGCTGTCTCTATGATTCTGCATTTTAGTTTTTGTTATTTTTTCAAGATTGTGGCCACCACAGATGTGCGCCCTTTGTGGGGGCGGAAGTGGGCGGGGCGAAATTTCGAAAGACTTTTCTAGGAGTGAGATATCACATCAGTGTGGAAACAAAATTTGGTTTCTCTAGCTCTTATAGCCTCCGGGCAATGGGCGATAAAAAGACGGACGGACGGACAGACGGACTTTTAGCACAAATACAATATACCCTTTTACTCTTCGAGTACGGGTATAAAAAATATTTACACTTAAGTTTCGTAGAATCAACAGAAGATAAAGTCAAATAATTAAATAGACCATTTTGCTTGACATACTTACTATATGCTTAGATACTTCAGCAGTAGTTTCATACATTCAACTTCTGTAACCCCTTAAAATTCTCTGATGAAGAATTGTTGAATACCAAGCATTTTCCTAGTTTGCATTATTGGCTATAATTTTAATGAAACATCAGAACACTGCATAGATTCAGCTCTCAAACTATACCCGTACCCTTTCCCTTGCTAGAAAGCTCATTAAGAAATTCAACCGACCAGAAATCTGTCAACTCTTCCATCATCCACATGAAAGCAGGGCAGACATTACGTATACGTAATAATATTTCGAAATTGCGCTCAATTGGTTCGTTTAGAGGCCTGAGGTGTCAGACAGGACTCGTTTTGCTCATCCTTCCTCCGCACGGCCACTTCCTTCTGCACTCCATTCTATACGGATAGATGTTGTCGCTTGGAAATTTGAAAAAACCTGCTAACAAGAATATCGAACACCTCCGGGCAATTGTAGGCGTCTGTGAGAACGTGTGGGCTGTGTGTGAGTGTGTGCTTTGTGTGTGTGTGTGAGTGAGTGAGGCCATCAACCCTTGACAACTTTGCCATTCCAGACAATTTTAGAAAAGTTCTCATTTCTGCGCCTCCCCTTCGTTTCCTTTCAGTGAAATCCAAACAATTTTGTCGTTCGAACTTATCGAAAGAGTTGGGCGAGCACGAAGAAAAACTTGCGTGTTGACACACACACACACGAACACTACTACACAGAAACAGGTTCGTAACGGCAGTTTGGATAACTATGTATATTACCACATATTCATACACTACGGGGTACTTGAGTACGACTTCCTTGTTCGGTGGGATATTAGCTATAATATTGTACGAACCCAGGGCAAGGTATGTATGTAAAACATATATTTTTATGAGTGAGAGCGATATTTGATACATATATGAAACATGAATTAATAAATATAATAATTTTGTTACTTTTTAATGATTTTCGATGTCAGACCGGTACAGACTATAGGTACAATTAGATATACATACCTCATAACCTATTAATATATATACATACATGTATAATAATGCAGATTATAAGCTATAAGCTATACCTAAGCAATACCAATTTGATATCCTATTTAGGTGTCGCGGATTGTACGTGTGGTGATTGTGTGCGTGTGTGGGTCCTCACACAAATTTCTGCTTATCGACATGCTCGCACATTGAGCACATTTACTATATACTCAATGATAATTACTAAACGTTTTTATTGCGGCGACAACTTGATAAAAAGGCAGGCGGACCGGACCCTCCGCAACTCTCTGCCCCTTGCCGGAATTTATGCTAATGCTTTTCCCTCTCCTTTTGTTGACCCTTTTTGGGCCAGGGAATTTATTTCTTTCTTATTTCTTTTTGTACGGCCTTCAAAAAAAAACGCACGATAATAATTTTATAGTGTTAAATGGGCCACGACACCATCGAGCGAAAGCGAGAACCCGAAAACCCCTTTCTAAGTCGTTACAGAACATTAACTTTTTGCCAAAGGACGCAATTTAGCTCCGACAAAACGCTGAGCATATTTTCTTATCACACACTCTCACTCTCCGGGAGGAAACATATTTCATTACGGCCAACTCACATAAATCATAACGCACACACAGCTATGGCTACGGCCCAAAATGCTAATTAACCGCTCAGGTCTCTGGGGGAAAGTCTCCGTGCTCCAATCAGATTGGGATTTCTTTTCACGCACTGCTCATATGGGAATAAAAAGCAGACATACACTGTTGGAAATTTCATAGGATAATTATCCAAACAGGCCTTGGGCTTCAATATCAGATCTTTTTTAAGATGTATATATTTAAAGTAACGATAAATTTCGAAAGTTAACAGAATCAGTGTTGGGTGGTGGTATGAATATAAAAAAATACTGTATTTAAACTATTACACCTATTCGGAGACCATACACTTACTTCATACCCAACAACAATATAAGGAATTGGTCAAGCCGTTTGGGAGAAGTTCAACCACAAACACCGTGACTTTTTATTCTATAGTGAATGATCTTTGAATCACGTTAAACCGATTTAAATGGTCATTAAAAAGACAGATTTTTCCAAGATACATACATTATTCAGTTTCTTCGATTTTTCCAAACCATTTTCCATACCATTGTCGTAAGAAAAGTTTCAGTATGCTGTAATAGTTCGGAAACTGATTTTCACTTTGTAGGCAATTTTCGTAGAATGGCGTCCTCTTCGACTTTTCGATGTAATTTAATTTGGCGACAGACAATTCGCAATTTGCATTTGAATGGCCGCTGGCCAATTGGGAGAAACAGCAAAAAGTTCAAAGTAAATCTGCAAAAATCGTTTTTATGTACAAATAATGAAAATTCCATCAGCCATGGGGTGGAGGGGGATTGTGAAAATTACGCGAGTCGTGCGTGACTGAAAAATATTATTGAATAAAGAAAAAAAAACGATAAAAGTGGCCCCAAGGCCCGCACAGTGGGTTGGATGTGAATGCAAATTATTCTAAAATGGAATAATAAAGGAGCACAGTTTAAGTTCTAACCAGGAACTAAACAATTTGACTTACTCTCCTTTAGAGGCTTAACAATCGTAAAAATCAGTTATCAAATGTCGATTAAAGAATGTAATGTACTATGGTGTGTATTTATTCAATGTACTATGGTGTGTAAAGGGTCCACCCAGTGTGCACTGTGCGAACAATCAACATTAGAAGCAGCTGCTCTGGTTGCCTTGTGCGCTGACCTTTTCAAGTTTTGGGGCATCAGGCGGATCATTAAGAAGCCATTAGGCATCGCATCGCAAATCCGTACCGAGCTACAGTCGATGTTTTCAATCCTACTATTCTTCCTCGCTCCGAGGCATGTAAAAGGAGTCTATGAGTCGGAAGCCGGCTATGCCCCGCTCCTGGGCCCCATTGACGGAGTGCCGAACTGAAGTACCTCTGACGTTGGTCATGTGTTTTATGCAAATTCAATTGTTTCCTGTTGCATTGCAAATTGTTTGCCGCCGGCAATCGAGGCATCGATGCCGACTCTCCCCGTAGGGGGGGTAAGAATGTGCGTACAGTCCCGCTTACTGTGAATATGCATTTCCTCCCATTGATTGGGGATATGCTTTGAGCATTGTGGGCTGGCTTTGCGTTTGGGGGCCGCAGTCGACAGTTGGAATAAGCCCGGTGCCTGAGGCTGCCACTCAAGGGATGAGCCTCTGCATTAATGAAGTCGCCATTGACTTGACTGGCAAGAGACGGACAGCGAAAAGTCCATGTACTCGTATCCATAGCCCTGACGGCGACAAAAAGTTTTCGAATTTGAACCGCCCAACCGCTGAGGGCCTCACCCGCCCCCTTTTTGCATGCAACAACACACAAACAAAGCAACAAACAAAAACAAAAACCGAGCAAACAAATTAAGCGGCAATGACATGCAAGTTTAGACGCGCCCACAAGGCACACGACAACACACACACAAACAACACACGAACACAACCGGAAACCCCACTACCACAGGCAAATATTCAACCACACAAACACATGCATACATAACTTTAATGCCACAATTTATAAATACCAAAAGCTCCCTCACGCTCTCTCTCTCTCTCTCTCTGTTAGCGTGTGCCTGACAATTTGCATACAAATGTGTACACAAAATAATACCTGCCAATAAAAATAATTGACAACTGACAGTAAAAATAAACAACCCCTCCGCACAAACGCACTCTTAAGCACACCATCCACACTGGCGCGGTGCGGTGCCAGTGCCTCCAAAGCAGAAAAAATATTAAATAAACAAGATAGGAAGTGAAGCACTTTTGCAGTCGAAGCTTTATATACCCTACCATATTCATTGTTCCTTCGGCATGGTTCCTATGTATTGATCCGTTTATGAACTAAGTTAATCAAAGTAAGAAAATAATCAAACTACTCTATGATCGGTTCTGTCTGTGTCAGCTATATTTTTTTATATGTATATTATAGTGATATATTGAACAAATTTTTCTATATTTGTATTATTTATATTTTTAATAACTGATAAATTATTATTATTAGTAAAATGTCTTGATGTGGTTTGAAGATTAAGCGAATTATTGGCATAGAACAGAACGATCGGTGGTTGGTTCTGATTTATAATACATATGTGCATATACATACATACATATATACTTCTGGGTTCAGAAAAGCTTCTTCTCTGACTTCAAAACATCATGGCAAGAAAAATGTATCCACCCAAAAGGGTATAAATATGTGTATAGTATTCTCTTATGGACGCGCTCATGAAGAAACCCTGCGAGAACTTTAAGCAGCTGTCAGATTGATTGAGGGAAAATTGCAAGGTGTGCGGAAGTAGACTCTGGACTCATTCGGGGTGCGGCAATGGCATTGGAAATGGGGGCTCATGTGGCTTATGCCTAATAATGTTGACATCGTCACCTTGATTGGGGAACAGGAGACGTGATTTTCATTTTAAAACGATTAAATTCAAGCCGTCAGAAGAAAATAGGTAAAGTCGAAGAGCGAAATAAAACGGAAATTAAAGATAAAATAAAGTTCCAAGTATGAGTATGACAGTTGTAAGAAAAATTTTGTTACTAGTGGTGATTCCAAACTTTTTATACCTGTACTCGAAGAGTAAAAGGGTATATTGTAGTGTTTGAGTAAAAGTGGATGTGTGTAACATAGAGAGGAATCTTTTCCGACCCCATAAAGTATATATATTCTTGATCAGCATCAATGGCCGAGTCGATATAGCCATGTCTGTCCGTCCGTCTGTCTATCTGTCTGTTTGTCTGTCCGTCTTGTTTGTCGCCCATTGCTCGGAGGCTATAAGAGCTAGAGCAGACTGATGTGATATCTCACTCCTAGAAAATTGTTTCAAAATTTCACCACGCCCACTTCCGCCGCCGCCCCCCCTAGCTAGCCCCCACCACTGCAGCGATGATAGCCGCTACTGATTCTCTCTCTCGCTTACACACTACTCACACGTTCTGCCTCGTGCAGTGCTCGTGATGTAGGAAGAGATGTTCCTGTAGATGTAGATGAGCAAAAAACTGTTAAATTTAAAAGTTGTGTCGCGGTAACGGCGACTCAACGGCGACTTCTTTCTCGTTTTCATTTCGAGTCAGTTATTTAGTAGTTAGAACCTTCTTCTTCCGCCTTTAATTAAGGGGATGTTTAACTCATTTTATCTTTTTCTACAGTCACTAAATATCCATTTCAATTACCTTAAAGTTGAGCCGCTATCCTTAAATCACCTTCTGCCATAAATATCCCTATTAAGATAATCACACTGCCTGTCTAATTGAATATCGCATGCCAGACAAATCTTCATAAATCCTATATCCATTTTTCACTTCTTGTGTCAAGGTACCGCCCACTCGACGCGCCCTGGTTACTCATCCCACTCCCCGCCACACACCACATAATCCACACCCCATTCTACAGTCTAGCTCGCAATTATGCCTCCATTGGATTTTGTGGCCAGGCAAAGCGCACTTCATTTGCGCCATACAACACACAACACCATACATACGCCCACAAATCCCTTATATACAAATATCGTCCCCCACTCTCCCACTTTGGCTTTGCTTTCCTGTTGTGTTACCTTTCGCTAGCCAGGGCCTGGAAAGCTGCGAGCATTAAAATTAACAAATAGGGCTTAAAAACTTGCTGGGTGTAGCACTATCACGCCTCCGACACATCCCCAGAAGAAAGTCCACGGACACACACAAAGCAAAACAGTTTTTTAATTTATAAAATGTGTATGTAGTGCTCGAATCAAGTCAGTTCAGATTATTATGATTTAATACCAACTAAAAGCGAGACCCATCGATAATAATAAGAAGAGTCGAAACAATTAAAAGTTGTAGAGTATTATATATATGATTTCTACGGATTTTCTCAGAGTGTACACATGGATGTAAATGTGTGCTCATGGATTAGTTTAATTAGTTTACGCATCATGTAATTAAAATATTGTTCAGGCAGCAACAGCAGAAAATGACTCTTAATTAATTGTATTAACTTGAAATTTATTTTGGTTTTTATTCAACGTGCTATTTATTCTAACCGAAAATAATGACATTTTCGGTTCGTAATTAATTAGAGTATGAAAGAAGGATGTCGTGGCGACCAGAAAGTGACACACTGTCAGGCGCTGGTGCTCGTAATTGACAGGCCATTATTGTAATTAAAATAACTCATACGCAGCGCTGTCCCACTCGGGGATGCCTGTCTCTCTGTCATTTTCGCATAAATCAGGCCACACTTGTGCGAGTGTCACTTGTAGCTTTGAAATTATTCGATTTGATTTTTGCGACCAACACAATTGTCGCTTAGGCAATAAAATGTGATTTATTCTTTTGAACACTAGCGGTCTGATTCTAATAGCACTCCCCCCAAAAAAAGAAAATGGTATTTTAACAAAATGACCTGCAATTCAAATCCAAAATGGCCCAGAAATACTCCCAAGTGTCTCATAATAAAAGTGGGAACGAACACGAGAAAAACAACCCACATAACAGACCCACAGTGTCAGGTGTGGCCGGTTAGCTGCCATTCTGTATGAAGTCTTAATTGCTATCAAAAGGTCCCTTCAGCTATGATTAATGGTGTGGGACTGGCTTGCTGATTGCCCGGCAAGTAATCCATGAAAATATTTCTCTAATGCACATCGTGTGAAATAGACGGAAATTTAAATGGTAGTTCACGTTTCAGTAAGTTTTTAAAGTAAAGTATAAAGCTTCCACCTCTAGTAACTCTAATGCACATGAATTATATGACTCAAGTTCTTTTCAATAAATATTTTTTTCCAATTTTAAACTAATTCAACTTAGCCCTGCTCATCTTTACCAGGTCAGCCTTGTAGGTGAACTTAATCTAACTCGGGCAGGAGCTCCAACAGTTTCCAGCGTAAATAATTTATTGCTCAATTCTGATAATTATGGTGCCCACAATGCAGTGGCCCACAAAACATCGTCAATATCAATAACTGTCCGGTGTGATAAATGCTCGAAGTGCTGCAAAAAAGCACCAGGAAACGAACACAGAATTCAATTAAAAAATACTTTCTGGAATTATTTAATGCAGCGACATTTGTTAGCCGTCGAAGCCGGGTCAAAATCACAGCAACACCATCCGTACTTTCTGATCGGATGGTGGTCACAAAAAAATCGCATTAAAAGCCTGCAAAAACGAAAGCAAAAACAAAAAACAAAGCCTCTGCCTGCAATCTGGCCGTATTTCTGCATTTCCTACTTTTTATACTCTATGAAGGGGTCATCGCGACTCATACATAGGACCTAATTTCTCACATATAATTCTTTCAATAATTTTATGAAAATAACTTTGAAAGAGTGTTTGATTCAGAATATTTAAAGCCTTAGATAAGAAAGCATAAAAGAGGAAAAAATTGTTTTTTGTTTTTGTATTAAGGATATCATGAAATTAAATTTCTTAGCAGTATGCATTATTAAACATAATCCAAGCCGAATGAATAAATATGTAAAATGCAACCATCACTTCATTCAAGGCCTAAACATACAGGGATCCTCTACAAAATCATACTACTCGGTGAGAAGGATCAATATATAAACGAAGTGCAACAAGGCCTCGTGAGAATAATAATGTACAAAAAGCAAACAGAAATATCTGCTACGATGGATCTGACATAATCATACGAGTAAAACCAGAAGCAGAAGCTACACTTTTGAGAGTCTCTTAATCGTAATGGAAAGGGTATTCAAAATGCAGGCCTCAAAGATTTGGTCAATTTTTGTGTTTTGTTAGCCAAAGCGCATTTTTCACTTAGCTTGCAGTTCTCCTTCCACGTCTTCCACTTCCCGTCGTTGGGGGGTGGGTGCCTTTGTTTGTCTGTTTTCCGCGCTGGCCAATCACGCATTTGGCCAGGGCCCCCTCCCGCTCGGCGAGCCGGCAGATAAGGCCAGAAGGAAAAAAGCAAAGCAGAGCGCAAAGCGCGAGAAAAAACAGCACGGCAGAAACAACAACGAAATCGAATGCAATTTATTTTCTAGTTACTGTTAAGCTGATTGCAACAGCGATGCAGGCGATGGTGCCGCCGATGTTCTGTGTCGCTGTCCTCCACCCTGACCCACGACTCGGCTGCTCTCTTTCCAGCTCCGCACCAAATCCTTTGAGCTGTAAGCTGCAAAGGGGGCCCTTGAAAGGGGCCCTCCCTTATCGGCATGCCGCATCCCCTGTGTTGCAGGGGAAAAAGCGTACGAAACAACAAAAAAACAACAACTTTTTGTATCCGCGAGTTTTGCCTTTGGACGTTGGTGGAAGCGTCACTTAAAAGCGAATCAGCGGTGCATAACTGCTCTTTGGCATTGAAGTTTGTGGGTTAATCCATGAGCTAGTTCAAAAGCCAAGACTGGCAAAGGTCTCCTTAAAGAAACAAACTCCTTTCAGGGAATTTCACCAAATGAGGGTTTGTTCATTGCTTTGAATATAAGGAAAATGAACCAGTATAGGAACGATAAACAATCTTACTATTTTGCAAGATTTTCTGGAGACAGAACCATAGTTCGTATATCCGTCCGTAAAAGATTTATTAAATACAGACAAAGATTAAACCAATCTTCCATAGGAATATTAGCTCAATTAAAATAAATTTTAAAATGATTTTCTCCTCTCTCTAGTCACATGTCAAATCACTTTTTGAGACGCCAAATAATATTCCAACCTTGATATCCTTTTACGAACTAGTTCAGTTCCATGTGTAACCGCACATCTCTGTTTGTTCAAGCGACTCTTTCATTCCGTTCACAATGCTGAAAACAAAAATTCCAATTTAAGCGGCGTGTCAAAATTGCAAATCAAAGTTTAGGGTTGTCGGGTCACCAACTTTTGAGAGTGTTTGTATGAAAATTGCTTGATTGAATGCCGGATTGAGTGACTGACAACTGTCCGACAACAGTGGGAGCCACTCAGGACTCAGGGGGTTTGAAGGCAAGAACCGGCAATTGCCAAATCGACACAATTGTCCCCCATACACACATACACACATTCACACATACACACACATGCACCCACCCAGCATGAAGCCCTTCGCAAAGGGTGCACAAAATGGTCGGTTAATTTGAGGCAATCACAAACCAAATTGAACCTGCAGCAAGCTACAGTTACTCCACTAATAGTAGGACTGGGTTGTGTTTGGGAACTGTTTGTGTGATGTGTATTGATAGAGAGGCAGCACTGAAGTTCCAGAATGGATCAACCAATGGTGCGTATTGATCAGACAGAAGTAGGATTTCTGTTCATGGGCAATCTCCTGGGCAGTCCAAGTGAAATTTTGAATGGTCACAGTTTATGTAAATGTATTGGGGGGCTTACTAGAACATTCAAAAGCTGAGAAACGAGCAAGCCGCACGCACTAGTCAGCAGAATATGGAAGGGAAAACCCAATAGAAAATCTTGTCACAAATAACAAAAAAGATGAAAAAGAGTGAGCAAATTTAGTGAGTTCAAAATCTCTGTTTAATAATTAACAACTTCGTTCACATCGCAAACTGTATCGATCGATTGTATGATACTAATTCCCGTGGCAACCACTTCTCTATCTTGAAGTTCGAATCATCAACGCACACATTTTTGGTCCCAAAATGATTCGCTCTGCCAGTCAGTCATGCATGATTTAAGTATGGTGTTGGTATAACTAGAAATAAGATTTCAATGAGAGCATTTCCGAATTAAAACTTGTGCAGAAATCTATTTTAATTATTTATTAAGATTAACTTATGTATATACCTTAAGAAATAATATAAAAATTAATTGTGTGGACCGCTGGTATCAGGTTTTTCGGCTAAAATGCAGATATCTATTGAAAATTCTATTCCGCCAGTTTTTTCATTGATAGCAATGTCTCCATCACATATTTTTGATACATGTTTTGAAAATGCTTTAATTAATTATCAGATATTGGAGAGTGTCGGTGTGTATCAGCAAAGAACTTAAGATTATTGTTTCTTTGTCTCACAATTTCTCGAGCATTCGCCAACCACGAACCCAGACACTTTGTCAACAACAGGAGCTTTAAATCTACGCATGTGCTCTCTATCGGTGTTTTATAAGGATTAGTGACCAAAGGGCCATGGTTTAATAGTGCACTTTCCAATTAGTGTATGTTTGACTTTAATTATTTCAGTAATTCATCCAGCACTCTGACTATACGCCTGGCTATTGGCGAGTTGAGGTTATTATAACCATACCCAATTTATGTCCTTATGTCTTGCTCTTTGAACGGAAATGTTGAATTTATTGTTGTCTTATGTAGGAAATGGAGTGCATGACAATATGAATATTTTTTGGTCCATACCACCGATCAGCACTTTCGGATGAGCGGATGTCTCGTACTCCACTGCGAAACGATGAAAGGAAGCGGATGTAAATGTATTTTTGTTGGCGTTGTCGGAAATTAAAGCATTATTTAATATTTCAAATACCTATTTAATATACAATAATTTTTTATTTTTTTTTTATTTTTATATATTTATTTATATTTATTCTTAGAGCTCTAGAACTGATGTGCTGATTTTCATGGTCCTTGATTTTTTGATTTGTCTTCATCTCAAATAGCAGAGTAGCTATTAAAACATTAAAAATATCGAACGTCACTCGGAAAAATCGATATATAAGTCTATAATGAACAATGCCAGTTGTTCTTCAAGCTCTAGAGTGCATGCGAAATAGTGAAGCGGAAAGGACAGATGAACGAAGATCAAAAACTGTTCGTGTGAGCATTTCGAAATTGTAGAGCTGAAAAAAATAAACAACAACAATTGGAAATGAGACAAGCCCGGCTGTTCGTTCATCGTACATTCGTCTCACTTTCGTTTACAGGCCAGAATATCGAATATTCCGCTCATTCGAAAGTGCTGATTGGTGATATGTCCTCTTTTTTATGCACTTAGATTTAACTATGAGATGCTCTTGTGCTCCAGGATTGAGGCTTCGAATTGGGCAGATATGTTAGTCCAGGTTTGCTTATACACTTGTACATATGTACGTATATGTATTACCCAAATGGTCGGTAATATCGTCAGTTATACTGTATCGTGATCTAAGCATCGAGATATTTCCACGCATAAATGAGCAAAAAGTTAAAACTATATCCGGCACCAGGGGTACTTCCAGAAGCTTGCCAAAGAAGGGCATAATAATTATATGCATGCAATAATGTGTTTTACGTGTGTTTCCGCTGGCCGCAATTCCGTGTCATGACATCACGCAGCTGTGACTTCGGAGAGTCGCACATTTTCGCCTAGCGCAGTGTATGCATATGTGGTGTGCTCATACCTAATCCCGTCGGCGAGGAGGGATATAATACTCCCTCCCTGCGGCTTTCATGTCTGGCTTTGAGAAGAAGTAAATTTCCCCACAGATCTTATCTTTCAATATCGAACCAAATATCCTACAAAGCCCTGCAGAGCAGCCACCACATATGGCTTCTTCGAAGCACTAAAACGAAGACCAGACAAGTCGGAAAATGCCCCAGACGGGCATTCCCATTCCCCCTGCCCAATCCACACCCATTAGCACGTGCTGTACATGTCAATGGTAGAGTCCGACCTGGTAGCACCCCATCCAACCAACTTCGAATAGATTGGGCAATGCGACGAAAGTCAAATGCTGTTTGAGGGGCCAGGGAAACTACCCGTAAGCGCGCGTGTAATTGTGTCGCATGGGAAAGCCAGGCCTAATCCGGACCAGCACCCGTAGCCCGTGGCCACTTTTGCTGCTGCCACTTAAAAATCCACTTAATGCCGCCTTCTTATGAAAATAACAAAAAGGAGGAAAAGAGGAAGAGAGGCTGAGGGAGCTTATAGAACATGGGGCAGTGGAACAGCGGAACAGCTAAAAGTTTCGCCCCTCGGTCTGACGTATTCAAACTGCAAGTCGATTGTTATTTTTATGCCAGCGGCGGAAATAGACATCCTGCCCGGCCCTTCCTCGCCCCACGAGCCGAAAAGGAAAAACTTTAACACAACTTGTGTGTCGTAAGCGGGGCGGAAAATGGAGAGAGAGACATGAAAACGGGGAAGTCAATGTCGACTGAAGGAGTAAATTTTGTGAGGCAGTTGGTAAAAGTTTTGCTGGGCCCGGAGATGTTGGGACCTTGTCAGGCGGACAAGGCGGAATTCCAGGGCGCAGATCCAGGTACGGCCATGGGCTGAAGAGTGGTACCCCATTATTGAAAGTGCCCGTTGAGTAATTTAAAAGTTTGGCTCCAAGTCTTAACTTGTAGACACCCGCCGAAGGAGTGGAAGTATTGAGGTCAAATTGATTCTTTCTATAAGTAATAAGAAATCAGCATTGTTGCCTGACTTTAAGTCATGTATTTTCAAGTCCCGGTCCTGGGCGAACTTGTTGTCTAGGCAATGTATGCAATGGATTGCCTCTCGACTACGAAAATTCTTTACAATTCGGGCAAGCTTTCCCCCAACTTTGTTTACATAAGAGGCCTAGGGAAACCGGACGGCACACGCTGCCAGAAATAGAAGGCCCGCTTGGCCCACTCTAAATTTGATTTCCCCAAACAAGATTAGTGTTTTGGGCCAACGGGATCCGCTTTTATTACCGAACGCATTAAATATTCTCGCGTCATTGCCCTGCCTATTCCCCGAAAGAGGAAAGGAATTTGTGGTGCGTGTATGGGGTAGAAGTGTAGGGTTTGACTATGTGGCAATCCCATTTGGGATTTGGTTCACAATTTAGTCACGCGCCAGGATCATTTCTTTTACATTACGCTGCATTACGATGCCCTTGGACGGCTCTCCGCCTGCGTGGCTACCTTTTTAATTAATTTCTCCGCTCTAGCCAGACAAGAAGGCCATTTATGCTTTTCAAAGGATGCTCGATAGAGCTGACCCCGGTAACCCTAATGTCTATTCAAATCAAAATAGTAACACGCTGACTTCCGTTCCGTGGCATCCTTCTACGTATCCTCCAGTCTAAAACTTGGGGCCAGCTACTCATTCTCTCTGCACATTTGTCGCATGCGTTAATTTATGTTTTCTTAGTTTCAGCTTTCAACTTTTGTACTTAATTAGCATAATGAGAATTCTCTCTGTTGTCGCTGCCACTGTTGTTTGCCTTCTGCAACACTTGAAACTACTACTATGAACAACAGGAGAGCACGAGTATTTAGTTAGTTTGTTGACTTTTCGAGTGCCTGCCAGCTTTTGCACACTTGCAGTCCAACTTTGATCAAACATTGAAAATTTCAACATTTAAATAATACTTTAAACGACAATTGTAGCCATTAAAACCAGTTGCGGGGGAAAAGCCTATTTATGAAATATTTAATTATTCAAATTAATTTCATTTTTAATGGAAGGTGGACAAAGGAAGGTCACATCCAGAAGGTCGGGGTTGATTTTTTTCAAAAACAAGTAAATAGATATTTTGCCAGTGTGCACCTAGCTACACTCCATTTATGGTCATATTTTTAGCATTGGTTTTACTACTCTTTCTGGGACATTCTGTCTCAGAAACACACTAATTTTCATGGAACCATGGAACTCTCAATAGTTGCGATCGAATCATTTCTGAAATCTGGCAAGTTTTCAAATTTCTGTCATCCCCACTTTCACATGTTTCCCAGTGTGGCAGTTAAATGCTGACCATCGCGTGCGGTTTGGAAATCCTCTGGATCTCTGCAATCACTAATCGGATACTGAGATTCGTACATCATAAAAGATAAATCGTTCAACTGTGGGTTTATTAACCACGAGAATGATTGTCCACGATTGGACAAAATCCACTATTTTTCATACAATCAGCATCAAAGATTGAATCTACGCAAATGTTTGTGTAATCATCTTTGAAATCTTTCCTATACACAACATACAATACTCACCTACTTGTGGAAAAGTACACACTCTTGTTCTATTCTGTTTTCAGTTCCCGAGCTCCACAGCCTCTGCAGGGATTCTGTGATAACTTAAGCCTCTTGCAGTTGCATGATGAGGCGCATTCAAAACTTCACTTGCCTCATTGAAAGTTTAGAGGAGAGCTGAATGGGACTGAATGCACCCATCCACATATTCAATTAGAGTTACAACTGCAGAAGTTCAACAGCAATTTGTATGTGTGCGGGTGCTAGAGTCTAGTTTTTGGGGCTTTGGCAAAAGATTTCATTAATATTAAAAGAGAGGGAATTCTTTTTATGGCCACAAAAACTAAATGAAACGCTTGTCAGTGCTTCAAGAACATATACATATACTATAGAGTACGAGTACGAGTATATACAGAGGGAGAAGTTGGCAAAAGTTTCCAGCTCCCTCCGCCCACGAAGCCTAGGCAGAAGTCGAACGCAGCCAGCTGTGCAATTTGCTGGCTAAACTCAACAATTTGTGTCTCAAAAGCATACGAAAACCAGCAAAGTTAACGGTCCCAGCTCCTGCTGGGTAGCGAGTGAAGGGTTCCTGGAACGGAAACTTTTGGCCAAGTGCGGTGGACTGCTCCGACCATTATCACTGACGACTGGCTTAGTTGAATATTTCCCCGTCCTCCAGTTCGCTCTCGTCACCATTTCCGCTGAGATCAATTGGATGAGATCCCATACGCCTTCTCTTTAAACGTCGGTGGGGTATTGATAGCCAGGATCGCGGTTGAATTCTCTCTTTCATAGGCATTGGCATCATTATTGGTTGTGGAAAGGGTTTTAGATTTGCTTTGGATTTACAATGTACTGCCTGCGTCTCTGGTGGCATTTTTGGTGGCACTTCTGGTGCCTCTTTCTCCACCCAGTCATATACGCCATTGCGCTTAGGCATCCAGAAAAAAACTCGTTGATTGCTGCTGACGAACATCGTGGCCCTGGGATTGAAGCGCAGGCAGCGCACCGGACCCACATTTGTGCCTCTCAGCAGAGCTGCCACCTTTCCGCTCGAAGCGCGCCAAACGAACACCTGTCCATGATCGTCTCCGGACAAAACGAACTGCGAGTCCGGAGTAAAGGCGGCCTTCAGCGGCAGCCGCTGCTCATTGCAATATCCAGAATAGGCCTGGTGTAAGCACCCGGTCCCTGCGTTCAAACTAAAGAACCGTGAACGATTCGTACTTAGCAAGAGTATCTTGCCGTCGGGCGAAAACTCCAGCTGGGTCCAATCCGCCCCGTCGTTATTATTGTACTCGAACTTCTTGCTAGGCTTTTCAGCTAGCATCCGCACATCGTGGATGTCGATGCGCATCGATTTTGAAGTTGTGGCAAAGGTCATTCCGGCCGGATCGTAGGCACACAGCGGATTAACGAGCTTCCTCAGATGATAAGTGTGGGTGGGCACACGGAAGTCCCACATGTAGACCTGATCATCCCGTCCAGCACTGATGAAGATATTGCTATTGCCCGGCTGAGTGCTCAGGATACGAGCACTCTTGGTATGCCCACAAAACTGGCGAACGACACTGCGTACGTTCATATCCAGACAGAAAATGGAATAGTTCTTCTGTGGGTAAACAGGGAAGTCGTTAAAAAGTTCCATAATTTTTGGAATATGATTCGGATTCTGAAATGGTTTTTTAAGGCAATTTCAATTTGGATCCGTTCTCACCTTGGAAGAGCTATGCAGAACGCGGTTTTCCGGCTGGGCAAAGCAGGCCACCTCGGGATTATAGTGTTGCATGTGCACCTCGCAGAGCACGGACTGACGGCTGCTGCTGATGAGGGTAAGGTTCGAGGGGTCGCAGACAAGCAGGCGACGACCATCAGCGGAGAAGTCCAACGAACTCTTGCGCACATTGGTGCCCTCCTGTATTTTGGCCAATGTGAATTGGCGCATGGCCTGGTCATTAAGCCTCATAGCCATACTTGGAATTGGCCGGAAAAGTTTTTCTCTGTTTCCCAGTGACTTTCTCAGTCGAATGTGACACTAAAGGCGCAGCCAATTAGCTTCGTTCCCTGCTCAGATATTCGACCGAATGTGACTTTATTTAAAAATCTTTAATATTGAAAGATTTGAGTTTACTCCTACCCCGAACTGAATTAAACAAATCATTAAATCAAACGAAACTGCGCCCAGAAAAACGCCCAGAGACGGGCACAGCTGTGAAATGCGGCTACCAACGGGGCTTGCATTTTAATTTCCATTTCGAGACCAAGTCCCAGGACCCGTTCTTCCTCTTCATTGCGTCTCATTAGTGGACAGATGGTTGAGGGAGGCCAGAGAATTAAACCGACTGCTGAGTTGGCAGCGCAGTTTGCCCTCAACTCCAATCCCCACTTGTTGACCAAATGCCAGCAACTTGTTATTTACGCCGATTTGCGTCATTAGTGCAGTGACCCCCCGCCTCCGCCTCACGCCCAGTCGCCCCCGATTCCAAATTGTGAACAAATGTTTCTTCTGCCGGGGCTAAGGACCAAACTTAAACTGAGTCCGGCACCAGCTGTCGAGTGAGCGAGAATTTTTGGTAGTAATAATTGAGAGGAATACCGAATGCAGAAACTGAACTTTCTCGTAAAGTGGAAGGGACAGTTTGGGGACCAGTTTGGGAGTTCCTGAACCTCATTAACTTATTTTTAAACGTTTTGTACATAGTATTATTTTTCTAGAAAATACTAGAAATGGAGAACTTCGATGTGACAATCGATGCATCGATGTTTTTTCAACTTTTACATATAAATATCGTTGTTTAGTGGCGAAACAACTTTTTCTCTAAAACATCGCTGTTTTTCCACTACAAAAAACTACCAAGCGAAATCAGTCGGTCATTTAATCTGTAATTACCCTAGAACTATCAGAGTTGATAAAGTTGGTTTAGAAAACAATTGACTCCAGTCCCAAACCATTCGCGAATAGTCACACCTCGGTTAATTTTATATGTATGTATGTATTTTTATGTCTCTATCTTTATTTCTCTACAATAAATATGTATATGCTAGGAAGCTTACAAAATTCGGATGGAAATGCACGTTAATGCATCTGTCGAGGTTTCTACACCTGTATTAGCATTAGCATAAGCTGCCTGACCCTGTGCCGGGTCGGACTTATCATCGAGGTGGACCAAAGGCAAATGTAATTGTATTGTAAGCGGAAATAAGCGCCGAGAATGCTCTACTCGTACCCGCAACGCACTCTGCCACAGCTGAGGCTGCTGCTGCTGCTGCTGATGATGATGATGCTGATGCTGTTCTAGAGTCGCATTTTAATTAAAATTTATAAGCCTTGGTCGGGGATTTGGCACCGAGCCCAGCCCAGCCTCAGCCTCAACCTCAGCGCCAATGCCTGGGCCAGAACCAGGACCAGGAGCAGGCGCAGAATCTGAACCAGGAGCCGGAGTCGTACCGTCGTACAGTCATTGCTGGCGTGGCGTTTTAAGCTTTTAAGTTGCGGTGGATTTGTGAGGCTGTGAATCGGATTTTATGTGAAAATCAACTGCGGTGTGCATAAATTAAAAATCAGGCCGCAACAACAAACTGGGAGCCCCAATAGAGGCCGGGCTTGGGGGGGCTTGGGAGTGCTGCCTTTGAGAGCATCATTTGTAATTAATTTGCCGCATTAGCTTGCTGCCTCGTGCCACAGATATTTGCATTGATCCCAGGTGAAAACAATGAAAAAAGCGGTTTGCAATTTGCGCATTTGCGGCTTTGATTGTCGAATTGAATTATTTTTATTTGAGCAGAAACAATTTCGAATTATTATTATTATTGCGTATATTATCCATTTGAATGGGTTTCGCCATAATTGTTTTCGATCAAACAATATTAATAATATCAATTACGATGATTGCTTTTTGCAAAAAAGGCATCAATAAATATGTACATACCTGACACGGAACACCCATGGGATCATTGACATGTCTTCATAAACATAATTAATATTATTTGAAACAATAGATGCAACAAAGTTTTTTACATTTGATTATATTATTCAAAGAAGTCAGGTTTAAAGGAGCTTCTGAATGTTCCAACTGATTTTATTTACCAAAAAGTATCGACTAAGAAAACGTTTATGACAGCTGAAATTCCAAAACCTCTTATTTGGCACCTCTCATTGTACAATGTGTGTAGCTAAACTAAATCCAGACACCGCTCCATAGATAGTATATTGTTTGATGAAAATCTAAAATATAGATTTTTAGAGATTCTTGGATATTAATTACCATTTCGTGCAAAAATAATATCCAATTAGCAATGAGATTAAATATGAAAGATGACATTTTAAATTTACGTGAATAGAATCTATTATATGTAGGCCTAGCCATACTACAGGATATAGCCATCTGAAAATGATTTCCCTTCTCACCCTACTGTGGATACAACTGCGATTAGAGCCACACTCATAGAGTAATTATTCCCCATTTCGGCTAGCACGCATCTACATACATACTTCTCCCCCACCCCTTTGGCCGACCGGGTTTATCTGTACTCTGCACACAGACGTAGCCACAAACTGGTGGGCATTAATTGCCACCATTCGATTATCCACGAATCCTATTTCTGCGACAAATATCCATTTGGTGTTGTCGTTTCTCCTCCTCAGTCCTGCACAGCGAATTCTGCATAGAGAGTGGATGGTTGTTTACCGGAGCTCTGTTTATTGATATTTTATGTGCCATTCTGTGCTGCAAATTGCATTAATTGCAATTTTAGGCACGTTCCCAGGCCGAATTTGAATAACACGAACTCGGCGTTTAATTCTTTAAAGCGGTGCTGACAAAAATCGAATTCAAATTTTGCTCACATGTTATCGAGCAATGGCCGAAGCGGTTCAAAAAAGAGTTGACAAAAATCGAAATACTATATACATTCTGCTGGCTACAGACAATTTAATTTAACGTATATGGAGGATCCATGGAGGAGGAGTCATAGCGGAGTCACAGAGGAGGCAGGGCAGTCACAATGGATTTTTGTTGTTGAGCCAAAGTGCAGTTTGTTGTCAAGTTGTGTATGAATATCTTAAAAGAGAATACATTTAACATTCACATTGGCAGATGACAGGACAGAGGAATGAGGAAAGGTGAACCGAGCATAGGTACTACATACGTGCCCGGTGAAGTGTGGTTTATTAGGGCGGTGAAAGTGGCAGTTGGCAAGCAATCACTCGACTTCGGCCAGGATTAATTGTCAAAATGGCAGCCCTGCTAAAAATGTTTGCAAATTTTTAAATCGCTCTGCGAGATTGTGCGTTTGTGTTGGCAGCCCTCACAGAGCTCTCCTGGCGGAAAAACAATTGCAGTTGAGATGCCGAAACCGGTCGAAGTAAGTCGAAAACCAAAGCCAAAGTTCAAACACCATTTCTCAAATATACGCAGCCATGTGCAGAGTCACACACTCGTACAAATTTGTGGGTGTGTGTGTGTGTGTGTGGGAATGTCCAAGCATACACCGAACGAAAATGAACTACAGTTTATTTAACTCTGGGAAACTGGGGTAATGGGGCAGATGGTGAATATGTAGCTTGATGGGCTGTCACAAGCCGTTCCCCAGCTGTTCGGGACGAAATCGAATATATGTAGGCATTGGATCAGAATTCGTAGATTTGTTATTTGTTATTATTTTAATTATTATTGATTATTATTTCGCGGCCTACTACCCAATTTTTGTCTCGTGCAAGGTACAAAATGCCTATCGCACAGTGTTATAAGTAAAACTTAAATACTTTTATATTTATCTGCTATTATTTCTGCCAGTGTATGTCTGCGTATATAGTATGTGTATATGTACATATGTATGTGTGTGAGTGTGTGTGAATGAGCTGCTCATACGTTGCTCAGCAGCTGCCTTGCACCTCTGCAACTGAATGGTCTCCGGCACGCCCTTTCAAACCGTAAAAGAAGATAAATGACAGAAGTGAGCCATATCAGGCACAGTCAGCAGTCACCAGCCAGCAGCCAGCGGCTCTAACTGCTTTACATTTGCCTATGCCAGGGCAGGGAGACAGTGAGAGAGGGTACGGGAGTGAAATGAAGGAAGGGCACACTTGGCCATCTTGAGGCTGGAGACGTCAGGCGTTGTCAGGAATGTCCTTGTCCACTCACCTCACCTCACCTCTCACCAACCTGCTCCATGCTCTTTGGTCAACTTTGCATTTGATTAAAAGCGGATAGCCGCCCCTGATGAATGGCACATGTGACATCTTCTGTTCTTGCCACTCTGCTGTTTTCATTATCAACCAGAGTCGAGGCGTGTACGTAATACGTATACGTATTCCGTACTCTGCCATTTCAATTCCAATTCTCCGCCTCTGCACAGCGCTTCTGTGCCACCACCTTCACCTTTCGCACACGCAATTTAAATGGGAAGAGGCTACAAAAATGTAATTTAATATTCATATGACTGTAAAACGCTACAAAAGTTGCATAAAATGAAACGGACAGAAAAATGCTCGTTAAAAAAAAAAGAAAAAAAAAAACAAATAACTGCGAATGAAATAAAAGGAAAAATTAAATGACTTTGTCACCAAAGCGAAAGAGAAATACGCTTTCCTCAGTTACAGGGAAAAATGATTATTAAATGTACGCAAAATCCACCGAACTGAAACAATATTTATAATAAACTTAAATATAATTCACGTATCTCACGGTAGTACTCTATTTTCCCCTGAACATTTGTAATTCCGTTTCCAGAGGTAACGTACTTCCATTACCCAGTGGAAATACCTTCCGTAAGATATGTCGCACAGAAATATGACACTCAGCCCGACTAGCTGAGCTGCAGTGGGTGGAACAGGACCTGGACCAGTTCCCTCTCAGAATGTCTGACAAAAGTAAACACGCTCCGCTCTCGGCTCTGACAGTGGGCATGGAAATTTATTGCTTTTGCCCCACACCCTCAGCCGCAGCCAGAGTCGCCTTCTGTCAGCGTCGTCGTCGGCGTCGGCGGAGTCCAACTGCCAGGCGTTGGAGTTCCGAATCCGTGGCGCCTTAAATTTTGGTCGCATTGTCATGCAGCTCTGACAAAAGTTGGAAATGTTGCACACACCACTCTACATATATGCAGATTAAAAAAACTACAAAAAAACCAGAGAATACAGGAAAATAAATTCCAGCACCAGAAGAAGCTAAAAGGACTCCTTGCCACACGACTAATTCGAAATAGATTTTTTTAATAAGCACACCTCCTACTATGTTCATCATGTACATATATTTTTAGCAATGAACTGTGCTCTTCCCATTTCATATGTAAGATCCCGCTCAAGTAGATCCATATGAATGTACACATGAATTTCCCTTTCCTCCATCTTGGTTGTTTATTTCGGTCTGCCTGTGACCCTCTCTTTATTTCTTTAGAACAATAGTCACAACTAAATACCACAAAATAAATTTTATTTTTAGTAAGCACTTTAAAGTGTAAACCTTAAGAAAACTCATTTACATATGTACCCCGGTTAACCAATAAATATTTATGAATATTTATGAATATGAATAATAATGTATAGCAAGTGCATACATTTTCTGCTTAGTGGTTTTAATTAAAACAATCTTTAACAAACAAACAGTTATGTATGAGGCATATTATTTCGGTTTATTCATGTCTCAAATCCCAGAATCCCATATGTGTTTATTTAAAATAATGCCTAAAATATATTCCCAGCTCAGACTTTTCGGTGCACTTCAACTTTACAGTATCCATGCTGCACTTCCGAATTCTATTCAAATTTTTCGTCCAATTAAGAGCAGTGATCGTGATGCCCGAGCTACAGTAAGCAAAATTTTTGGTTGTCTGTGACCAGTTGTCTCATTAAGGCGGCTGGACAACATTCTTGCGGCGTACTGACGGATGGAACTTCTACCGTAATTTATATAACTACAAAAATTTTTTGCCAACTTGGATACTGATTATCGACTCAGCGATGATGATTTTTTTTTTTTTACCAATTTTTGTCTCGAGCTAAAGACAAAATCATTGGCGCACGTGTAATTAAAAATACCGGTTTATTATTTTAGAAATCATCTTGTTCATGGAACTTGTGGAATTTATTTTTCTACAAATATTTTACTGCGATGACGATGATGATTTTCGGTTCAATGATTTTTATACCCAATATTCTTAAGAGTATAAGGATATATTTTATGTTTAAATGTGCGCTTCCGAGGCGATATAGCTATGTCAGTATGCACGAGAAAAACGATATCATAGAATTATATATAATGTCCATTTACCAGATTTACCAAATCGTTTTCAGATCGTATCAAAATTACAGCCAGAATTAACTCTCTCTCTCACACACTACTATCGTTCTGAGTGAGCCCCCATCGCAGGGGAGTCAGTTATAACGGATGTTGTTGATAGAGAGGCGATGAATTTCTGATACAACGTAAAATCATAAGCGATCCTCCAAATACAAAAATTTTGAATCAAAGGCCACAACCACATCAACATTGTTGTGCGTTTTTTGGAAGAAAAGAAAGAACAGGGGGTTATTCGTACTTTATCGTATAACCACTAAAACTAAACAAAGAATAGGTGTTCGAGTTTTTAATAAGTAGTGTACATACCACTCTTAAACGCAAGTGCACCCCCCAATCCATTATCATGATTTTTCCAATGATGGGAGTGGAAACGCAGCGCGGAAAAGTGAAGCACTAAGCACTAAGTCTGTGAAGTCACAGTCTGTGATGTCAGTTGGCAGTGGTCACTGCTTTTGACAGTCTTTGAGTGTGGATGTGTGCCTCGTGCGTGTTTGTCAATGACAGCTGCTCCCGCGAAGCCGCTGACACTTGTCAATGCTACGGGTATTAGCGGTGTGAGCGGAGACCCAGCAAAATGGTTGCCCAGTGTGCACGGACAACTGTCAAACATGCGCGAAAGAATATCAAAACAAAATAATCGACGCATCAAAAGTTGTAGTTGCACCTAGGGGAAATAAAGTCATATTAAAACTATCGAGCAGTGGGTCCCCAACTTTTTCTAATTGACCAGTTGCAACTTTAATCTATTGGTTCCCTCTTGTGTGCTTACTGTTTGTTTCCAATTTCCTATGAGTATAGCGGATTTTTCGAAAGTCAAACAACCATTCAGTTATCTACAAACTTCATATATCCTCGCATGGAATCTACCCTAAGCCCGATGGGGGCCCAGACCATTGACTGCACACGTATTTGCTGATTGCGAAACAAATATTGACAGGGCCTGCTGGGAGGGCATTGGACATTCCCAGCCAGCCAGCCGTCTTCTTCGAGTAACTTATCGGGCTGTTTCGTCTCGCAGTCCACAGAGACATTTCCCTTATTTTTTTGCTGTTTTCCTTTTGGTCTGGTCGCCATATCATGTTCCATGTTAACGCACTAGCACAAAAGCTGAAATTATATTTAAAACTTGCCTCTCTTTGGCTGTTTTTTTGCCTTGAGTTTCCCTTCCTGGCTTGTGGATGTTGGCATGTTATTTACTTTTGTGGTCATTGTGTGCACCCGCCTCAGAGACATCAAAAGCCCCAAAGTTATAATTCTTTAAGTTTTTATCTGCCACATACCCCGCACACCCCAGACCGAGACGCAGACGCAGACAGAGACCGTAGCAGAGGCAGGCACACACCATGGATGTGGATCCAGGAAGAGAAAGGACAAAAGGAGAAGAAGAGGGAAGAGGGACCTGGAGCGCTCTGTCTGTCTGGCTGGATGGCTGCTCAAGTGGGCGTATTCGTAATATTTAAGCTATATGGACTTAATAGGGGCCCCTTCACCCGTAATTTTGCATATTAATGATTTATGATGGCAAGCGTCTACGGCGTCTAGGGTGTCTGGAGACGGAGCGAATAACGAATAAACAAACGCAGCAACAGACCCAAAGTTGCTGTCTATTTTCATTTAGAATTCGCTTAATTTTCATTTGCTTCGCTAATGAAAATGTTAGACACCCCTCGCTGCCCTCTAAGTGGAAATTTCGCTTCACTTTTTGGGGCACTTTCAATTTTAATTAAGGTTGAACCCCACTGAGCCAAAAATGGACACTGGCCTCGGCCTCGGCCTGTGTTTTGTATTTTGTGTTTTGTTCCAGTTACGTTTCGTTGCATTTCGGATCTGTCCGATGGGTTGGCTTGTTGCTTACATTTTTAGGCGCTTTATGGGCAAACAACAACAGCACATTTGTTGTGCTAATGGTGCCATTTTTCCTGCACAATTACCTGCCCAGTCCTAAGCGCGGATCATCCGTACACACAAATAAAATCAGCACAAACGAGGAGGAAACCACTTCCGGCAATGCTTCCCACTTCCACAGTCATGTGTGTATTTTATTTGCCCAAATTGCTTTGAGATGCTGTGTGCACTGATTGGAACTAGTTCTTTGTGAGGCTCAGCGGAGCTTAAGCACATAACGGCTTACAAATTGAACTCGGAGCTAAACTAAATTATGTCCAATTAAGTAAATATTAAGAGAATTCTACCAAGGAAATAATACTTATGCAGAAGAGTTCTCTCACAAACGGAACTATCAATAGTAGTGTTCCCCAGTTCGACTCACTTTTTTCTGTCAGCTCCAGCATCAACTATTTATACTACGGCTACCATTTGGTCAACGTCAGCAGAAATTTGTTTCTCTGGCTTACCGACAAATAAGTACCTGCCATAAAAGCAGAAGATACTTAACCTGAGATGCGCCTCATCCACTATTCCTGGGATAGTCAACTTGGACTTGGTCAACACTGAAGGAATAGACTGAAGATGTGTGGGCTGGTAAAGACGAAATTTGATGACCAGATCTTGGTCAAGTTTCCATTTAATTAATGGCCCATGGTTTGACAGGGAGCCCATCCAATCAGTGCCTTGCATTGCAATGCAATAAAAGCAACCTAAAGTCTATTAAGCAGGGTGAAGCCAAAATGGCAACGTTCCGCTCGGATTTAATTCCAATAAGCCGCGTGGGGCGCCCGGATCCAGCAGATAGCTGGGCACGGCATGGGAAATGGGGAGGGGAGCACACTTGTAACTGAGCTAACCAGCCAGAACCAAACTGGGGACTCGAAACAATGCTTAATGGGGTCGGAAGCTGGAGAGCCCGAGGGGGAGACAAAGAGGGGTGGCAGGAACAGGGTAATCTACCAACTGAATGTGCAACATGCCAATGCACATGATGTGTTTAATGGTTAAATTGTTGCTAATTCCATTACCCGTTTGCTGGCCTCTATTTTGTCCACTTCTCTATATCTGTGTGTGTGTATGTGCTGGTGTATCTATGCTCCCAATCTCTGTGTGTGTGTGTGTCTGGGTCTCCGTCTGTGTTTCTGTGTGTTGTGGCCAAAGTGTTGCAATGCCGCCAGCACCCAAGGCACCCTAGACCAGCCCAGTCCCGACCAGAACCCAAATGGGGTTCGCTGGCATAGGTGGGGGAGTCGCTGGCAAATGGAACGTGCACAAATTAATGTTACGTTGACGCAATGTTGGCCAGGCTCGAGTACCGTGACCCCTGCTGTAGCCTGGAGCCTGCAGCTGCCTTCCGTCCCTACCTCCATCGGCCCGCTTCGATTTTGGCACATTGTTTGCTAGGGTGTGCAGATTTGTCAAACGTGTTCGACGATGGGTGTGAGGACAGTAGCTGATTGGAATTCCCACTCACAAATGGCCACGGGCCGCCACTCTGCTCAGCCCGAGTAGTTTCGAACGGAAGAAATTAGCCTGCAAAGATTTCACTTTAAGTGAAATACTGCAGTTCAGTCAGCTTATTGGTAATACATCAAACATCCAGAAGTCTCATAAATCAGCTAAGCAAAAATATATGATAGATAATCACTTCCAAATTTGGCGATTCCATTTGATTGTTACAACCTTTTGTTTCCCAACGGAAGAAGAATTATTCGCAACGCTCATTCTCCATTAGCAAAAGTGCTTAAAATATTTACCAATGCCCCAAAATAGGTGCGGTAGCCCATAAAATCCGATTCGAGGATTTAAAATTTCTGCATCAGAGATTCTCGCACTTACCGCCGACCCCGACCCCGACCCCAACCCGCACCAGAATTTCGGGTACACAGGCGGAATTAAAAGCCTGCCGCTCGAATGAGTTAACCCCGAAAACCCTAAAACGGGGAAGCATATTAAATTTGTTTAGTATGTGTACTAAAGTATGCGCGACAGGGCATCAAGCTGCACAAATGGTTATGGGATCCTAAGTTGGGCCCTCAGCAGGGCCCCGACCATCCACCACTCCGCTCCACTCCGCTCCATCCATTCAGTTAACGCTTCGCAGTGCCGTAGTTGGCACTTTTCTATTTATTTGCCCATTAACGCTCATTTGTGGTTATCAGGTAAATTGGATAAAAGCCAACGTAGCATGAAGCTAGGAGCTAGGTGCTGTGGCATGCCAGCTCCTAACCCTGCCTCTATTTCAGACCCAGTCCTGAGCCTGGGTCTGTGCCTGTGCCTGGGGCATGTCCTGCTCTGTCTCCACCTTCTCGCTTTTTGCTCCTATTCTGCCACTGCCTCTTCCACTGCTTATCTTCGAGTGTTGTTGCAACATGAAATGAAGGCTTTGCTTTTCCCATTGCCCCCCTGCCTTTTACCTCAGGGGAAGTGGAAATGTTCCCCTGAGTTTCCTTCTCCCCCCCCCCCAGGTACAGGTCTGCGTTTATTCCGCTTTCGCGTTAGCTGCGCCAGTCATTAACTTTTTACGACTGTTTGTCTGTTTGACCGTGGCTTACCCATCCTGGGGAAAATATATGTATAAATATATCAGCATTCAAATTGAATTCAAATATTTGCGGTTGCAAAGCCAAACTTCATTTTTCCGTATTTAATTCGCAATTTGTTTAGCCTCATAAATAAACGACCCCAACTTAGGGTCGTCATAAAGTTTCATTTCCACGCAGGGAAATGCTTTTTCCCTGCTTTTCCTCTTCGACAGCCGAGCAGCAGCAGCAGCAACCTTTATGCATTTGGTGTCAGAGAGATGGAACAAATTTAAATGCGCCATGTTGCAAGCTCAAATGAAATTTTGTGGCTTGTTGTAAAACAAAAAGAACCCAAAAAATGGCAAAAAAAATGGCAATAAAAAAATACAAAATAAATGTAATTCCAACTTTTGACACAACGAATTTTGTATACCTTTTCAGATCACAGGGAACACAACAACTGTATATTATTATATATTATACATATATCCAGCTTCCATCCATAATGAAGCTGCTGCCAGAAAAAAGAACAGATGTTTTTCCCGTAGGAACCCAATTTGTTGGGGTTCATACATATAAGAACAGACAGGCATGGAAAATATAATTTTATAGTTTAAGAAAAGCTTTCATCTCTCCAGCTAAAAAAAAATTAATACCACACCCAGTGGAAGGGTATGGCAGAGAAAGAGAAAGCGCCAGCGCCAGTGCCAGCAACACAATACTCATACACACGCGGTGGCATTGTGGCTGGGGATCGGTGTCGTCCTTCGTTTGGCGTCCGTTGTCCATTGTCCTTCGTCGACGTCCACTGCATGCGGTCGCTCAATATGAAAGGAATATTTACAGTATACATGGTATAAAGGCTCAGTTCTGAGGGCGAACTGAGTTCTGAATAGGAAAGGGGGTGTGGCACGAGATGATGGCCAGGGGAGTGTCAGTGGGTCTGTGGTCGGTTTGCGCTAAATTAAATTTCGACGCGGCTGGCCCCCAAAGTCCAACACACTTATACCCACACGAGAGCACTCACACCAAAGCACATGCACTTGCTCGTATATACATACGTACAAATTACTATTTCGGCAAAATATATAGAAAAAACTACAAAAGTTCACACAATATATGAATATTGTAGCCACATCGGTACACCATCTCGTTTTATTTCTGCAATTTTGTATATTTCAGCTCGACATCTCCATTCAGGAATATACCTAGGCCGGTGTCTGCACCCATTGGAACCTTTTGGGTCTGTTCAACCCGGTACTGCGAGAGTATGTGCAGAATGGCCGTTTTAACGCTCAGTTGCCCCACACGCATACCTGAAAAATATCGAGAGTGAAACGGAAATCGATTAAAGAATCATCAAATAATGATCGGAATACTCACCAATGCAAATGCGGGGACCATCACCAAAGGGCAGAAAGCAGCCCCGCTTGTTCAAGACAGTCCCCGCTCCATTGGCGAAGCGATCCGGCTGGAACTTGGTTGCTTCCGCATAAAAGGCATCGTCGTGGTGAAATTGGTAGGCGGGAACCATAACACTAGTGCCTGGCTCCATATCCACCACTTTGCCATTCCCCAAATCGAGCTCAGTGGCCTTCGTGCATATCCTCATGAAGAAGCCAATGGGTGTGGTCAGGCGTAGAGACTCTGAAGGAGAAATCGAACTGGGACTAGTACTCTTATGCTGTATGTATGGCATATCATACCATTTAGGCACTGATCCAGATAGGGCAGGGCGTTCAACTGCTCATAGCTGACATGCCCCTCGCAATCCAGCGCCTCCAGAAGCTCCGAGCGCAATTTTTCCTGCTCGTCGTGGTGCTCGCTCAGCTGATAAGATTTGTGGGCTCTCAGTAATGGGTTTGATCGGATTGGAAATTTTCAAAATAGCTACCGTATAAAGCATGTGATAGAGAACGGCTCCGGAGGTCTCGTAGCCGTCCAAGAGAACGGAGAGGGCATGACCAACCGTATCCGTGATGGAGTTGCCACGCTCCTGGAGCTGAATCAGATGAGACAGGTAGTCCGTCCGGTCCGACCCACTGCCACTGTGGCGCAGCTTGAGAGCATCCCGGGTGAGCTGCAGATAGAACTCATCCGACGCCTTGGTAAAGAACCGCATTTGCAGCATTCTGCGCAGAAAAGGCGCCACCAAGGACTTGTTGAACTTAATTATGGACTTGAAGGCATTGTATGTCCAGTCCGTGGAGGTCTTCTGAAAGGGACTAATCTCTCCAACGGCGCCGGTGAGGGAGCCCGCGTCAATGCCCCAGATAAAGTCGGCCATTGTGTTGGCCGTAAAGCGATAGGCGAGCTGGAATCAGTTTTTGTTACACCTTTTGAGTGCCTTTCGAATCCAAACTACAACTCACATCTCTGGTCTCGATGACGTCGCCCTTCTCTTGTCTCACCCGCTCGATATATTCGATCAGCTTTTTCCCACTCTGCTCCCAGATCGTAAAGGCCATCTTCAGTCTGTTCTGAGTGAGTCCGCCCCCGTTTTCAGTGCGCTTCTTCTTCCAGTCATCTCCGGCGCTAAAGAACGGAGATCCCTGCACGAACTTGTCATCGGGATTGTGACCCACATAGCTGCTGGTTATGGTGTCCCGGAAGTTACTGAACTTATTCACCAGCACTTCGTGGGCCAGAGCCGGGTCCAGCACTAGCAGTTGGGGTTGGCGTGTGAGGAAGGTTCCCACAGCTCGATGGTGTGCCTTATACTTGCTATGGGAAATGAAATTTCTTCGATTTACAAACGGGTAGCGGCGGACTCAGCTTCACTTACTTGTACACCTCCTGGACATCGAGTATGAGGCTGCGGCTCTTGTCGGCTAGCACACCTGGGTAGGTGCCCAGAATGGTCAGCGGCTCGGCTGTCACCACTCCCCGCTTCTCCCAGTACTTGTGGTGCCAGGTCAAGTACAAATAGACCGCGGCAAAGGCGATGTGAACGCTACACAAGAGCAGGGCGACTGTCGTCCACATGTTGCCCCACTAGTCGAACAGCTCCGCACGAGGAACGAATGGAAACTGTTTGTTTATTTCACAGATCTACATTATATTCTACACTGCTACTATCAGTTTTATAGGCGAATTCATTCAACATTCTGATAGCACTATCGCGGGAACCCTAACGATAAGCACGAGTGCGAGTACGTACGAGTATAAGACAATTGAGATTCGGTGGGAGGTACGATCTGATTACGGATAGCAGATCATTATCTATTGGTATTCTCATTTCAAGGTCAATGCATTATCATAACCCGACATACCAACTATATAAGACTATTGGGAATTTTATTGCAAGTGAATCAGTGACCAAATGATCAGTCATTAAACATGGGTACGATTGTAACATATATAATCTCTTGTATGGATAAACATTGTGTGAATACTCAACTCTATTTACAAAAGCGTCGATACTCCAGATTAACATTCCCCTGGAGTACTAAGCCAAAGCCGGCGTCGCCATTGGGGACGAGTTTCTCCTTACCTCGCACCACTTGAAATTCGCTAAGAATGTGGATCAGGGCGGACTTCAGAGTCAGCAGAGCCAAACGCATCCCTACAGGGGATAAGGGATACATATAAGAAAATATGTATACGGTGTATTCGGACCAACCCGCCTGAGACATACCCATGCAATTGCGCGGTCCATCACTGAACGGAAGAAAGATACCTTTGCGAATCAATTCGAGATGGGCGGCATTATCAAATCGTTCTGGCTTGAACATTTCCGGTTCGGGGAAGTATTTCTTATCGTGATGGAACTGATAGTTGGGTATCATGATAGTCATCCCTGCCTCCACTTCTAGTATCTTAAATTCGTTAAGCCGAATGTTTGTGGCATGCGTACAGACCTTTGTGAACTGCGGAATGAGGCTGCTCAACCGTAAGGATTCTGCAAGATGCGAGTAAATAATTGCTCCAATTGGCATGGGGGAGAGACATACCGTAGACCACCTGCTCCAGATAGGGTAAGGCAAACAACATCTCGAAGCTGAGAGTCTTATCGGGGTTGAGGTTCTTTGTGATTTCCATGCGCAGCTTCTGCTGGCTGGCCGGATTCTCCGCCAGCTGAAAGGAAGCGGTCAATGGAGTAGAGGTCCAGTCGGACTGTTGGCTCACCCACATAGTACAGGGCATGGAGGAGAACAGTTCCTGTGGTGTCGTAGCCATCTAGCATTACTGTCAGCGCATGTCCCACCAGATCGTCGTGTGTGGCCTGTTTCTGTTCACGCAGCTGCAGCAGATAGGAGAGATAGTCTGTCCGGGAGCTATCACTGCAGCCACTGAGGCGCATTTCAATGGACTCCCTGGTTAGCGTGGAAAAAATTCGTCCGTCTCTTTGGGGTAGAAGCGCAGCCGCAGCAGAAGTCGGCTGAAAGGAGCCACAATCGAGGCCATGTACACGGAGATCATATAGAAGGCATAGCTGGTCCACTTGCTGGCCATCTGCTGCACCTTATTGGGATCCTCCTGGGGCCGGGTCAGGGTGCCGGCATCGATGCCCCAAATAAAGTCAGCCATGACATGTGCCGTGTATCGAAAGCAGAGCTGGGAAAGCAGAGACATCGTATGGGATCCTATATAAGGGGATCTATATACTCACATCTCTGGTCTCAAGGATATTGTTGTGCTGCGTAACCTGAGTCGTCATGTAGTTGGTTAGCATCTTGCCGCCCTCCTCCCAAATGGCATAGGCCTTCTTCAGTCGATGCCCAGTTAACCCGGCCTGGGCATCTTTGCGGAGGCTGCGCCAGTACTGGCCGGAGGCCCAGAAGGGATTTTGGCGCGCGTACTTGTCCCACTTGGCATGCCGTATGTACGAGCTGGTCAGAGAGTCCTTGTAGCAGCGGTAGTTGAGTACCAGAACTTCGTGGGCCAGCTCCGGGTCGAGCACCAAGATCTGAGGTTGCCGTGTCACAAACACTCCCACGGCCCGATGTTTTCCCCTGTATTTACTTTAGAAGGAACTCTCAGATGGGCCAAACACCAATGCCTGAAAGCCAACTAACTCACTCGTAAACCTTCTGCACATCCGCCACCAAATTGCTCTGCCTCGTAAGCAGTCCCGGATAGGTGCCCAATAGAGTGAGCGGACGGGCCGTGACTAAGCCCCTCTGGCGCCAGTACTTGTGATGCCAAGTGAGATACACGTAGATGGGCAGCAATATCAGGTGCACCACGATCAGTCCCAGCGCTACTATTATGTACATGTTGCCGCGATCCGT
The DNA here is from genome assembly GCA_009664405.1 of Drosophila bifasciata. Lineage (NCBI taxonomy): Eukaryota > Metazoa > Arthropoda > Insecta > Diptera > Drosophilidae > Drosophila > Drosophila bifasciata. Next base: position 16,893,614 of record CM019042.1, on the reverse strand, counting down.
GTATTTGCAGGCTCCTCTGACTCTCGGCCGGTACTGATCGCCTCGAGTCTGGCTCGTATCTGACTGCATCACGCGCCGTCCGTTCAGGCTGCTTCCGCTAGTCTCCATGTATTTGTTGTGTCAGGGCTCTGTGTGAGCCCAGCTGTGACTGAGCTGATGAACTCTGGTGAAAATGTATTGAAATATTTCTAAAAGCTTTGTAGATGTTTTCGCACCGATATTTATAGCTGACTTATCAGCACAGCCAGCTTTTGTTGGAGATAATTACGCGCCATAAACCGTGCGCATGCGAAGGAAAACGGATTGATGAACCCAATGGCACCCAGACTGAACAATTTTACAACTAGCGGCACGACTACCGTTTCGCAATGGCACATTCCATTTGCATGGATGAGATATGAAGAGAATCTCGTCCCTTTCTATGTTATAAAACTGTAATATGTAATACAGTCATAATCCTTTTTCGATAAGTTTTGAGTCAAGTTATCATTGAAAAACTAAATTGCACAGCGAATGTTGGAATTTCTTTTCGTAAATTTAAATGCCCCTAAGTGTTCAGTTTGCATAAATGAACTCAAAGCACATGACATCAATCAGCCTAAATGCGTGAAACTGTAAGCCTTGGACTGCGACTCTGATTTTTCAATTTTATGAATAGTTTAAGAAAAAACCTTGGATATGAGGCTTAAAGAACACCCATCACTTTGTTAACTCTACTACTGTGACAATTGAGAGCTACTTTAAGGCTTGGATCATTCCAATATATTTTGTAGTACAGAAAATGTAAAAGAAATACTCATATACTAGAATACATTGAGAATAATATGAAAAGTAGCTAAATTTGAAAATGAAAACGTATTCCTGAGTGACATTTTCACCTCTGACATAGTAACTGCTGTTCGAAGTTGCATTTGAACAGATTTAAATTGGTTCATTTAAACACACTATTGAAGTGGGCTTTGGGCAATGGATCATGTTGATTTTCGCATAGCCTGCTCAACGATTCTAATCGACACTATTTATCAAGGGAATGATATAAAACTGTACAAAGATTTCTTCATGCCCTCTCCTTGCATCACGAGATGCAGCTCCAGAAGGCCGATGGAATTGGTTTTGATGGCCACCTTGGTGGCCACCTGCATGGCCTTATTCGCGAGCCGTATTTGCTGGCCCTTATATCTGGCCGCCACAGTCTGGCAGCAGTTGAACATCATCATCATGGTGCTGGTTTTGGCCACCTCCACGCTGAACACGGCCTGCATGATGCCAATGGTGGTAATTTTGAAGTGCGGACGATCGGGCGAAGTGATGAACTCGAATTCATCCGCTGACTTATCCAATTCATGAAAGATCTTGTACAAGTTTGGACCGCGAATGAAAATAACGTTCAGATCTGGCCCTTGGAGCTGCATGTCATAGTTGATGGACTCCTCGCAGTCCATTGTCTTAATGGCGCACTCTGTGCTCACATCCTCGTCGTCGTACGGGTACAGAATAATCTTCAGGGCCTCGCCCTGGTCCTTGTACATCATTTGGACGCTGCAATCGGCCGAACCGAATAGGTTCAGGCATTCCGAGAGGACGTTCATTTTCAAGCCAAAGCTGTGGAAGTCCTTCACATAGAACTCCGTAAACGCACCCGGGGGCATGAAGAGAGTGGCTTGTATCGACCTGCCCTGCTCCACTGTGATACGCAGTCCTTCGTCGGAGACTTGCAGCATGCCATACTGTAGGAGAATACACAATGTAACGCACAAGCCATTAGCTGAAACACTGAGCTTACATCATTGAAGCAAATCGACTTTATGGCGGCATTGAAGGTCTTCACGTGCTCCAAGCGACCCACAAATTTATAGTCACCGTTTGACGATGTCTTATCCCATGCTAGTCTTCGAATATGGAGCTGCGCAGGATCCTAAACTCTTTAGCAGCGACTGTCTGTTCAGATGACTTACGTCCTGCACGATTCTCCAGCAATTGATGCAGTTTAAGGGCCAAAACGTGCGGGCATGTGTATGAGTCTTTGCTAGCTTCGCTCCAGCCGACAAGGGGTTGTTGGTTGTTATTCCACTTGGAAGTTCGGGGTTTATTACGCCACTGGGTAGCTGCAGGACATGGCTTAAAAAGAAGTCGCACTTGCAGTAGTTATTCCCCGGAACCACACGGAAATAATTCGCTCCGTTGTGGAGTTCCACAAGGCACTGTTTGCGATTGTTTTTCGAATAGTAGTAGGTAAAGCTATACTCGTCCAGCAGATGCAACGATCGCTCCACCAGCTCTTCTCCCAGCAATCGCGACAGATCGTCAAACAACTCCTCTCGGTCCTCTGCAATAGATAAGTTTTATAATTGAAAATGCTTTTGCAGGAAATTTACCTTTCGTGAGTCTGCAACTTTTTGATTTGTCTTGGTAGTTTTCGAAGACGTTTTCAACCAGTTCGGGTAGGAAACAATTTGTTATATTTTCTAATTCGACCGCCATTCAATCGTTTAACCTTCCATTTTAATTCAATAATCTTAATAAATCAAAATTGACGAAGCCGCAAACAAAGCGCCAAAAACATGTGCTGTGTAACGGGGAGGGAACAGCTGATCGGGCTGTGACTTTGAAGACTTTACAGCACTAAGTTCTGCGCGAACGCAAAAAAATACTAAACTGCTATTGAGATGAGATGGTCACCCTAACAATTCTTAAACAATATGAATATTTGCGCCATTCAAATGGTTTTATTTATCGCACTAAAAGTTCGACTTCTTCAAAAGATATGACCTGCAGCTGCCCAGTGGTCGCCCTTCTACCACGAAAATAATCAGAAGCTGGCTCCAATCTTATTAGAACCCCTGATTAAAATGAAAAATAAGTCACGATTTGGGTCAGATTGGAAATATATCTTCGAGATCTGGGAAATAGCCTACATATGACTTATGTATTAGAGTAGTGCATAATCAATTAATTAATAAACCTTATCTATCGTGGATGAATTTGTGTGTAGAGCTAAAAACTAAACCATGTTCTCCTTCCCGTTGACACCGCTGCTACGACGCTTTCCGTTCTGGATCTTCAGCATTTTGTTCTCGTCCGCACATTTTGTGGTGATGGCATTGCGGACCTCCTTCTCGCTGGCATTGCATTTGTGGGTGACGGCGAAGATAATGTCCTGGATCTTGGCGGGGTCCAGCATTTGCTTAAGCGGCTTCGGCTGGTCCTTGAAGGCGGGTGACGGTTTCCCCGTCATGGAGTGGGTGGCCAAGGTCTCGCGGTCGAAGATTGTGACGAGCAGCTTCCTTGTGGCCAGGGAGCAGGCCCCCCAGTTGATGCCATCAAACACGCTGGCCGGTACACAGGTGTTGTTCGGCCCGAGGGAGATCATCACATTGTCATTGGACTGGCCATTGCTAGTATCGTTGGTTCTGAGCTTCTGCTTCAAGGGCAGCTTGCCTTTTGGCTTCGGAGACGGAGTCTCCTGAACCTGGATCTCCTGCAACTTCCGCCGCTTGTTGAACTGCAAGGGCTCAAACTCCGGCTGTCTGGATACATCTCGTTTTATGTCTCTGTTCAGTATTTGGGGCGTGGGCTGCGTCTGATGCATCCGATGCTGGTTGTCCGTCCCCAGACACATTTCGAGGCGATCTGAGTCGGAAGAGGAGCTCAGGCTGTTCAGACTCTCTGCTGCCAGGCGAATCTCAATGGCGTCGGCGTCGTCCGATGCCGAAATGATCTTGTAGTCCAGCACCTCGGCCCGCTGCTGCTGGGAGCTCTGAACGGGTGCGCAGATCACAGAGCTGGGCGGTGTCAGGATCTGATGGCTTTGATAGGCGGGCGGGGTGGAGGACACAGCATCCGACACTCCCAGCGTCTGCTGCATGCGCGCCGAGGTGGCATGGATCTGTGACAGGAGGTCCGTGTGCTCCTTCAGCTTGCTCTCCAGGTAGCGCACCTTCTCGCGCAGGACACGGTTCTCGGCGTCCATATTGGAGTCGATGCTAACGCTGCGCAGGATCTCGAAGTCATCGCTGGTGGTCTGGGACCAGGCATTCAGCAGCATTGCTTGCTCCTGGTGTCCGTGATGCTTCGTCGCGTCGTGCACACTGACAAAGTGGGACCCGTTGGCGCTCACGATGCGTTTGTATTCCTGCAAAGGGTCAGAGTCAGAGTAAGCACTGTGGCTGCGCTGGTATCCAAAAGATGTGTATCTTACGTTTGAATCCATGACTGTTTTCGGTCCCAGTTGAGTCGTGTTCTAGTGTTCTCCTCGCCGGATCAGCTTCAAATGAGCGCATAAGTCGGGAAAATTGGCGGCAGAATGTCAGAGAACGCTGCGCGAATAAAGCAGACTGCAGGCAGGCTCTCGGGGTAGGTTTTAATAAACAATGGATTCCAACTACAGTAAGCTACCTGGAGCGCAAAAGACACACACACGCGCACACGCACACGACGGCAAAACTGCATACATATGTACACGTGCAGGGGCTGGACTGCGCTTGGTGGTGCTGGAATCTCTCCCTTGTTGTGGCCCTTCTTTAGTTTCTATTCTCCATAAATTCTATTTCCCAACTAGCCGGCCCAGCTGTCGCTCCGTCCCTCTCATTCGTGTTATATTTCATATGTTTCGCGCGGGAACATAGCTGTGAGCGGCAGAGTTGTCGAGCAGCAGAAATATTTCGCTACAACAGGGATGGAATGAAATTATTCTGCTCTGCATGCAGAACATATTTAAACTGCAAAGGAAGTTCAGAATATAATTAACATAGGATATTCACTATATATATATATAGTTTGTGTGAAATCAATGCATCCTAATAATGCATATTATTTTAGATTTTTAATTTCCAATGAGTTATCCTAAGAAGCCAAATATACAATAGAATTTTGGTTTTAGTAAACCGGTTTTCAGGCTCATAGAAATTCATTGGAATTCGAATGCAATGGGACCACTACCTACCAATAAACCATATCCTTTAAGAATGCGCGTGCACACACACGCACTCATATGATCCTCTCTGATAGGAAAAACACCCTTAAATTCGACTATTTTGGTAGTGGTAAAATCATCAAGGATTCGGTCAGGTAGGTGGATATTCAAGTAATACAGATGTACAGATGTTATTCGCGAAGGCCTTGAACAATTTTCCACGATACGAAAATATGTTTAAGTATACTTTATACTTAGAGAATATTTTAAAATTTTTAAGTACTTATGTTCATAGATTTATATCTTGGTGTAGAATGCATATTTAGATTCATGTTGCCTTAAAAATTTTGATTTCAAACATTGTATGGACATGAAACCATTCTAACAATGCTTTTGGCACATTCTTACCTTACCCTTGATCCTTAATGTCTTAATTTTCGCAAAAGAAATGCAGATGTAGAGTCGCCCAGCCCTAAAAACGAACAGGTAGAGCTGCCATCTGCTGAAAAGGGAATGCCGTTAATCCACGATCATAAAAACATTTCGGAGCTCAAAAATATTCGCAAATAAATCTAGAAAACCACTGCAGCAGCTGCACATTTGCAAAATCGAAGCATTCTTTCTACCTGTTGACAAAATTCTAAGGAATGGCGACCTACTCGAGCGAGCAGGGATCTACATCGAACACTACAAATAACGCGGAAAATTACATTTGCATGTCAGTGATTAAAAAGACAGCGTCGCATCCACATCCACATCCACTTGAAGCAACGCACATTCATCCGCAGACATCTCTCCGGTTACCAGTGCAGTATTCGCATCCGTATCACCAGTATCTGAGCCAGTTTGCGCCCAACTTTGTGCCCTACTACCACCGACTGCTCACTCGGCCGATTGTGAAGCTAGAGGAAATGGACATTGAGAACTACATCAAGTACGAGGTGGCAGCGCAGCGAACCACACTCATGCGACAAACAGTTCTCAGGCCTTTGGGCCAACACCAGCCAACGCTGGAGCCCAAAACGGATCATAGCCCCTGAAGGTGGTTTCGAAACAGACCAACAATGTGATCACAGGGAGCTCCCATGCTGGTCGTCGCATTGTTAATGCTAAACTGATGGCCATTACCACAGCATGCGGCAGCATCCGAAACATGGAGACCGCTATAGAACCGCTGCCTGCCGTCGAGGACTCTTTTAGACAGCAGGTGGCCAAAATCCAAAAGAGCCAGCACCATTACGAGCAGCTGTTCGGTAGGCTCACAAGCATGCTGCAGACGCTGAATCAACGCTACGACAAGGAATGCGAAGAAGTGCCGGCTCCGCCCTCTAAGCGACCACGCCACATGTCCACCAGCTCTGCCGAGTCCCACCTGCAGGACACCACTTCTGACCACGAGCGGGAGAACCTGGTTCCTTATCCGCAACGCGTTAAGAACGCCGACGGCAGCTATGTATACGTCCTGGGGCCGAACGGCACCCATATCAGTGCCCATCAGTACGGGGAAGTCTTCTGGACAAGCGCCCCTGTGGCCACCCGCTCCCTGTTGGGTGTTGTCTTCAGCAGCGACGAATTGGCCACGCACACGCTGACCGGAAAGCCCTCGCCCGCCTTCTATGGGCGCGAGAGACCTCCAAAACTGCAACTGGACCAGCAAAAGGTGGACGACATTGTGGTGTGCGTCGTGAACCGCACGGGCGGCAAGGAGCGGGTCATTCGAGCCACCATCACCACCAAGTGTGCCGACACGGCCAAGAAGTACAAGCGCCGAGCCAAGAAGGCGCTTAAAGTGAAAGAGGAACCCTTCTAGTGTACCCATGGGGCACGATTAAAATAAGTAACGAGTGGCTAGATATAATCCAGTCATAATTATGTGAAAAAATAAAATTATCCATTGCTCTGCGAATACAAATGTCTATCTCATTCCTCCGCAGAATCTACCGCAAAGGCAAAAGTCTCTTTAAGGGAACGACTTGCATCTAAGTTAACAAATTTTAATTTATTAACATATTTGCATCCACTTGCACTTGAATTTTAATATTACATACTGTAAAGCTATTGAACTCCTATTTCTTCTTCGCCGAGGGATCCCAGGCCTCCACCTTGGGGGGAGTGGTGGTGTAGGGCATGTAGGCCTCTGCAAGAGAAGCATTTCAGACGCGAGATTTAGAGGAGCCAGCCCAGAATGCACTTACCCTTGGTGCCGGAAAGGTTTTCGCTGTGGTCCGCAATCCACTTGTGCTTGGGTCTGCAGCCATCTCGGATTGGGGGAAGATCCGTCTGCAGGCAGAGTTAGGTATGGGAAGGGTAAGGGTAAGGTATGCTATGCGAACAAAAAAAAAAAGCTATACCTTGTAGTGCATCCATCCATACCACTCGGCGGGTATCTGGGAGCCATCGTAGTCCATGTTCACATGGGGGGTGAACTCCACCCAGCGGTTACGGCCGTAAAAGTAGAACGGGTTCTCGAAGTACTTGTTGCCGTACTTGTCGATGCCCACCAGGGTGCCGATCTTCAGATCATCGTTCCTGCAAATGAAATCCGTGTTGTGTTTGGGTTTGGGAATCGCTGCAATCTTATATAAGAGCAGGGCTTACCTATACAGCTTCAGGTAGGTCTGCTTCAGACCTCCACACTCCTGGACGATTTGGAAAAGCTTGGTCAGCCGGTTGAGGCCCAGGAACTTTGCCATGCTGTGTGAGAAACTTGTGTTTTAGCAATTTTAATTATTTTGACTTTACGAAATCTCACTTGAAACAACAACAATGTTACTGTACAGTGTGGCCAGAGAGGGTGTTTTTTACGCTGTGCAGCACTATGAAATACTAGCAAAAATACAAATTTTATCTGCTTGTGGCAGCCCTGTCTTCACATCTGTTCGCCGCTTGTCTTCTTCGTGATTCATTTTCTCTGCAAAGAAAAGTAAAGAGCGAACGTAAAAGATGGCAAAGAACACCTCAAGCAGTGCGTTCCGTAAAATCGATGTGGATCAGTACAATGAGGACAACTTCAGGGAGGACGACGGCGTGGACAGCGCCGCAGCCGGGCCGGACGAGACCGAAATTACAACGCTATTGACGCAGGGCAAGGTGGTCGAGGCGTTGCTCAGTGCTCTCCAGAACGCTCCGTTGCGCTGTAAAAACCAGATTGTGAAGGTAGGCACCTGCCAAATCGGCTAGAGCGAGTCGTAATCACTTTCTTCGCTTCCAGGACCACGCCCTGAACATCACGCTGCGGGTACTTTTATCAATAAAGTCCACACAAATCGACCAGGCCATTGATACGATTGATCAGAACGATCTGATTGATGTGCTGATGAAGTACATCTACCGTGGCTTCGAAATACCCTCGGAGGGCTCCAGCGGGCATCTGTTGCAGTGGCACGAGAAGGCATTCGCCAAGGGCGGCGTGGGCTGCATAGTCCGTGTTCTTTCCGACACCAACCGCGCCTAGGTGCGTCCGGCAGTAGCAGCAGTAGCAGGAGCAGGAAAACCAAAGGCTGGCGCTGGCGGACACCCACTATAGGATGTCGTTAAAGAATTGTCACACCTCAGCCCTTCATTTAGTTTGCCGCAATACAAATGACGTTTTCCAAATTAGATTTTAACTGGTATTCAAGTATTAAAGATTTTATTATAAAATATGAATATGCCGAGTAATTTTTGCTAGAAAATCTCTGCCACGCCACTTCTGCCGCATCCCATGTAAACACACGCACCGTTGGCATAGTTTGAATCAACCTTTTTCATCTTTTATTAGACTATTCAAAATGTAATAAGTGCTTTGAGTAACCTAAACAAACCAAAATCACGGCTCCTACATTGATGGCCACTGCTCTGAAGCGGGGACAGAGTGGAGTCGCCTGATGAAAGACAAATGCTGGCTGGCTAGGCGTCCGCGTCTTCAGTGACGACTCAAAATGCTCGAATAAGAAATGAAAGGCCCTACAGAAATGGTGGGTGGGTGGGTATGCATGCAATTTGATGATTTTTAAGTGCTTGGGGGTAACATTCAACAAAGGAGGACTTCTCTTCAAACGTTGTCTTCAATAAATAGTTTGTATGCTGCATATATGTATTGTTTGTGGGTTATTAAGTCGAAACAGGCTCCAATATCGCTCCGTATCAGTATCTGTATCAATCCACTCGGTGGCCTACCACATGTGGGTCTCGCGTATCTCGCTGATGATGTGATTTGCCCTGGTCAGAGCCTGCAACAAGAACAGTGTGTCAAGCGAATCAAATAACAGATCGTATCATGTATGGCGCTCACCTTCAACATGTCCGCTGCCTCTTTTCGGCGCACTGCAATGTGATCGGACTCGTTGAGCAGCGTTTCAGCCCTGTCCGACTTGTACAGATGTGTGACCAGCTCGCTTTGCAGGTTGTCCTTGACGTGGTTAACCAGGAAATGCATGATTGCCTTTGGCACAGAGTCCTGAATGGATTTGCGCACAATGTAGAAATACGATTTGATCAGGCGCTCTGCAAACGAACAATCCGTAGTAAGTAAATGGGCTTCCAGTGCAAATTCAATGGATCAAACATACCGATGACGTCGCAATCTTTCTGCTCCTTGTCGGTCAGGCGACGGGGATTGTGGTTGGCCGGCACGTCCGGCAGCAGGTTAACCGGCTTCACTGGGCTGACAAGGTTGTTATGCACTGGCGTATTGCTCGCCGAGTTTTCAATGCTGTCCGGACGCGTCGGGGCCGGTGGTAAGATGTTGGACAGCCAAGTGCTGGCCATCGATTGGGACGAGTTCTCGCCAACGTGGTTCTAGAATGGGAAACCCAAAATAGAATTAAAAACATGAATCCCTATGACATATAAGACGGAAATGGGACAGCACCTGCTCATGGCCATCGTGCTGCTGCTGTTGATTATTTTGCTGCTGCTGTTGATTATTTTGCTGTTGCTGCTGCGAGGCTGTGCTGTGCGACGAGACCTGTGGAGACATGTGATTGCGCGGAGTATTCGCGCGACGCTGTCCCATGTTCATCTGTGAGTAGGGATCGTTGTCTGTCTTGAGCAGACTCGGTACGAGGGCAGCGTCCTTGTGGAAATCGGGATGCTTGGTGTTGATGTACGCTAGCTCGATGGCCACAATGTTCTCCACCATGACATTGGTGGCTGGCAGACGGCGACGAAGCAGCTGCGTGACCACATCCACAATCTTCTCGTGCAGCTTGGGGAAGCTGTGTAATGGGGATCGGATCATATCAATCAATCATGGATCACAGTCTCTAGTCTATGGTTGTCTTACCGCAACATCTCCTGCTGCACTTCGTTGCCGCAGTGCTGCACAATTCGCTGCATCTCCTCGTGTATCAGCTCGACGCAGCGCAGCGATGGCTCCTCCAGGCGACGGATCTGCCGTTTCACCAGCAGCTCGAACGAGACTTCCGGCACGAACAGAGCTGGGCGCGGTCCTGTTGCATTGCGTATGGCCGTGAGTATATCCATTTTGCTCAAACCCGCCAGCGGGTGTATGGAGTCCAGGACACGGCCGAAGGTTTCGTGGAAAATGTAGCAGATCCGAGCACCGCCGCAGAGCTCGGTGGTCTCAATGTTGCGCGCCGTGCCCTCGATGGTGGCGTTGTAGGCGCTGGCAAACTTCGTGATTATCTGCAGCAAGGTCTGGCTCTTGTCGGACACATCCTCGCCGTAGGAGTTAAGGAGCGATTGAAATTGCGTGGACATGATGTTGACGCGTGTCTGTGGGGCATTCACATATCTATTAATGAATCTACCGGGAAAAGGAAAGAGTTTCCTACCTTTAGATCGGGCAGGCAGTCCCTGATGTGGTGCATCAGCAATCGATTCAGGGTCTTGGCCAGATACGGAGTGCCATTGCGGGTGGCCAGAGTCGGGTACTTCCGCTGCAGGAAGGCTGCCTCGTCCTTCATCTGCTCGTCGATGTGCTTTTGTTCATTGATGTCCTTCTGCGAGCGATTCATCACGCCAATGATACCCAGCTTGACGGGAATCACACGGCCACAGAGTATGTCTATGGCATCGGTGCCCGCGTCCATCAGATCCAGCTTGGTGACCACCGCCAGGGTGCGTCGGCCGTCAGGGTCCACATCTTTTCCCAGCTTCAGTGCCTCGCTGGTGGCCATGTCCGTGTTGGCCGCCGTCACGGCCAGAATAATGGAGTTGGGGTTCTCAATGTACTTGAGGACCAAGTCTTTGATCTGCGCCTCGATATCCTCCGGTTGGTCGCCCACTGGCACCTTGGTGATGCCCGGCAGGTCCACCAGCGTCAGGTTGACTACCCGCGTGGAGAAGATCTTCAGGTTGATGGGCTCTGGGCAGATGCCCTTGTTGTTGCCCGCCGCCCGCTCCGTCTCGTTCTCGATCTCCCGCCGTATCTCATCGAAGTCCGTAAAGCACTTTTTCGAGTGGAGAAAGCGTCCCCACTCCTCGGCGTTGGAGGTGCCTGCAAGCGATCTGTTTTAGAGAAGTTCTCTTATACATTTAGAGGGCTGTATGCTCACCATTCTCCGCCGAGCGATTCTCGCGATCGTCCAGGGGGCAGTAGATCAACTGCAGCACTAGCGGCCGGCGGGTGACGATGCCCGTTCCGCGAGGCAGAAACGAGCGGCCCACCACGCTCTCGATAACCGAACTCTTGCCGGAGCTCTGCAATCAGTGGAGTGGAGTTAGAGGATCGTTTAATGACAGGGCCGATAGCGCGTGCATCACGGAAGTGTTCCCGACAGATGATTAGCAGTCTTATCTTGCAGCCCCAATTCAATGGCCAGCTCTGAGAGCTCTCAACTTTTCGTCATTCGCGAATGAATCAAAGTGCAATTAAAGCTGCGATCGAAACATTGGCAGGCCACATACATACATACATACATACATACATATGTACATAAATATGTACACATGTACACATGCCCGATTGTGTGCCGGAATGTGTCACGGCGACAGCTGCCTCTGAGGAATGCTGCGGAATATTGATTTTTCATAGCAGACCCGAAACATTGCCAAAAAGGAGAAATTATATAAACGGCTCAGATATTCGTGGGCTGATGAAACAACAATGGAGGGAAGGGCGGAGGGAAACACAGTTTGCCGGCAAACATTTATACCGTTATATAATCCTGGCAAAGGGCCGCCTGACAATCAGGGGCAGGAGCCTAGAGGAACTCCTCCCCCCTTTCCATGTGGTACCGTAAATTTTGGGACCTGGCGATGTCTCGGGCCGCCGCTGACGCTGCGCTGCGCTGCTGCCGCTGCTTACCTGACTTCCGAGTACAACAATTTGCGGCAATTGTATTGAGTCAGAGCCGACTGTATTGAAGACATCTTGCAACTTGTTGATAACTGGAATTAGAGCTTCCATTCTGTTTGCTTAGTGCTGACTGTGGCTTTGATCGATTTCGGCTCGTTTCTCTCTTTATTTCACGCACATTAAAATAGTTCTCTTGTTGGATTTTTTTTGGTTGACGCTGTTTTTTTTTTGCAAATTGCATGCCAGGGCTGCACAACACACCAGTGTGACCTGACCGTTATACCGAAATATAATTTTCTTAGTATTTTACGTATTTTAGTACTTTACAAAAACTTTTTTAAACGCATTCCAATGCACCAATGTAGAAAACGTGTAAAATTGCCATATAGAGTCGAATAGTAGCTGGTGCTCATCACTGGTGTATGAAAGAATTACTGCTAAATTTGTTTAACTTAAACGGTAAGTTTTTCAACCATTATCCATTAATATTCTGTCAGTGTGTTTTGCGTTTTGCAGAACTTTGTAAATTTAAAAAGTCCTACATCATGTATTTTACGCTAAATGAATATTTTACGTATTAATTTCTGTGTATAAAATGTATTCCGATTAATGTTGAATTATTTTCCAACACCGCAAGCATCCAAAATATGATCAAATTTTTTGATTAAATAATATTATACGAATAATCAAATGAAAATGAGTACTTCAAATTAGCAAATCAGTTAGGAAATTTTTTAATTAATCGTAGAAAATTATATGATCGATGCTGAGGGCGCCAGCTAGCAAGTAATTCTAAGTCGAATATCAAAATCGAGGAATATATCAACACAGTCACGGAAGGCAGAATAAATATTCTTCCCGGAACCAGCATCATAAGTTGGACTCCACTCGCATATTTTGCATTTAAATTTGCGTGAAAACAACAATAAACTTAAAAGTTTAACATTTAGATTGTTTTTGAAGTTGATGGTATGTATGAAAAATAAAACCAGTTCCGTGACCTGTGGATTCATATGTGTTATGGTGTTAATCGTGTTAAAAGCTTGAATTGGTGGGTCAGCTGTTTATACCCGGTAATCAAAGCGTTTAGGGGTATATTAAAATTTTGTAAATGTCTGTTATGTGCCGATGTGCCGATCCCTCCCAGCTAAACAATGAACGAGCCTTTTGCGAGAGTCTCGCAAACACACTAAGTACATATGTACATACAAAAAAAAAAAAGTGATACTCGTACATTTTTTCGTTGCAATACAGATCCTTAGATCCTTAGTAGTGTGTGTGTTCTCGATAAGCGGTCAGAAATAAGCAGACTATAGCTGTACTTTCTTTTACATTTGCCTTTCCCTTTATTCTTCCCTTCTTTTTTCTACTGTCGCACGTGAATTTCCTTATTTCTTAATGCGAACATTGCCTTAGCTGTAAATTGGTGGTGGTCCAATGCCCTTATCCTCATCCACCGACCAGTGGAAAAATCCACTGTTCTCTCTCCGATTTGTTCTCCCCCAGTTTAGGTTCCATATGCTCAAAATATCTTCCCCTTCCAATGTACAGATGTATGTACATACATTGAATGCTACAGGTAAAGATGAATTGAATTTTTTGTTTCTTCCTTTTTAGGCACTATGTCCGTTGACAGACGTACCGTTTTCGAGGTATGGTGCAACGAAAAAGTATCTGCCAAGAAAATTTCGGCAGTCGAGGCGTATGTGTTTGCCAATGCTATTGACCAAAACAAATTAAGTGACGAACAGTTGGACGCAATTGTGAAACGAATACGAGAATTCATCGGAAGAGTGGTGGAAAAATGGAAGCAAGTGCATAGGAAAAAGGACACTTTCATAAAAAAAAACAAGGAATGGTTGGATGGAAAACTTATACTTCGAGATCCAGTTCGATCAGCAAAGGACATTGCGAAACATAAGGCGATGAAAGTATCCAAATTAATCAAATCAAATACATGCGAAGAGCTTATGGAGGCGACACGAGTTTGCCTATATAAGGCTGGTAAACGAAATGCTTCCAATGTCATATCAATGCTGCAAGCTAATCTGGATTCACCAAAGAATATAAAGAAATGCCTTGAATCAGTCGGTCAACTGTTCATTCCGTGCACACCAGAATAAGCCTTTACTCTTTACATATTTGGAGGTCTCAAGAAGAACTTCCACAAAACTAATTAAAGCTGGTGCGAAAATGCGAAACGACGATATTTATCCAGCTTACCATACTTTGAAAGTAATCTTTATAAAATCTTAATCTACTGCCCTGATATTAATATCTATCTTTTCTTTTTTCGGAACTAGTTCAAATAGGTATGCTGTCGCTGCAACCAAACATCACAAAATTGATGAATTCCCCCACACTACTGAAGCACAAACACATTCGTCTTCTGATATTTCGACGGTTCTATTTCCGACTCTGAAGGAGATGTTCTCTGCACCCTCGGTGGCAGAGATCGACTGATGATCTACGTCTTTTTCACCGCAATCATCTCGGTCTCATGGTTTTACGTCTCTTTCAACGCAATCATTTTTTCATTAATTTCAGATACAATACAGTTATCTGGCATTTTCCGCAAACTTTCGTGCGCATACTTGTATGTTCTCTTGTTTGTCAATGATTTCAATAGGTATCTATCACCTTCCAACAACTCAATTACTTTAAATGGCCCTCTAAACTTTGGGTCCAGTTTAGTCTGATGCCGCTCTTCAGATTTTAGTAAGACATGATCGCCCACCTTATGCTTGACAATTTTCGCCTTATTTAAATCAACTCTGTTTTTCTCATATACGGCATTCTTATCAATGTTTTTTTGGCTCGTGTTCTTACATCATCAAGATCAACTTTTTAAGTATCTTCATTTACTACTACCATACCTAGTGGTTTGGCCTCTTTGCCTATCAATAGCTCTAATGGGCTAAATTTTGTAACCCTTTTAGTCGTACAGTTCATGGCTAGCTGTACATCCTCCAACGCTTCCTGCCACGAGCGCTCACCTGTTTCTACAGCTGTCAACATACTTTTCATTGTGCTCATGGCACGTTCTACCTGCCGTTTGCTCGACTAGCGCCTGTAGCTACCAAATGTAATTCAATTTTACTAGCCAAACAAAACTCACGAAATTTATTACTTGCAAAACTTCTACCTTGGTCTGCAATGATACGACAAGGCACTCCAAAGAGTGATATGCTTGATCTGATAGCTTTGATACAATTTTTCTGTGTCCAAGTTAAAAGGTATGATACAGATAAACAAACTTGGTAAATCCATCTATCTGTACAATCACGTATTCCTTTTTATCGTTTTTTGCCACTTAACTTGCCACTAATGTCTACGTGAATAGTATGCCATGGTATTTTTTACTTTAGGAATTGGATGCATTTCCATTTGCACCTTGCCTGACGATGGCTTGGAAATCTTGCATGTGATGATACAATTATCCACAAATTTCCGAGTATATTTCGACATATTTTCAAACCAATATTGCTCGTAAACTTTGTCTAATGTTTTCTGCCATCCAAGATGCATTATCGACTCGTGGACATTGTTAATAACGGACCATCGAAAGGCGCGAGGAACGACAGGCAAACAACGAGTTTTTGCCGTTTCTCTGAATTTTCGATATAATAATCCGCTTCTCAACTCATACGTTCTAGCTATATCTTCCGGCATCTCGCCGTTGTTAAGCCGTTCTACAATGCCAACTATATCCTCATCACGCTGTTGTTCAGCAATTAGCCAATTGTCGAAATCTCAGCTAAGTCCACTCGCACCTCAGTTGTATTATTTGTACAACTAGATTTATTTGGAATTGGATTACGGGACAGAAAATCTACATGTGCCATCTGGGTTCCCTTACGATACTCAACATCAAACTCAAATGATTGCAGATAAGCCCACCAACGGTGTACCCTGGGTGTTAATTCGATTTTATTACGACTTGCTTTTTAGTGAGTTACAATCTGTATGCACAACAAACTTGCGACAATGCAGGTAATGGCGGAAATGTTTCACAGCATTGTACACCGCCAGAGTCTCCAACTCATAGGAGTGATATTTAGATTCTGCTGGAGTAGTACACTTACTGTAGTATTCCACCACCCTACACTTGCCATCAACTCTGTGCACCAGCATTTGCACCATATCCATCTGCACTAGCATCGGTGTGTAGTTCGATTGGCTTCGCTGGATCAAAGATAACTAATATTGGGTCACTAGTCAATGCTCGAATGATATTTTTTACGTATCTCTTCATGTTCCTCTTTCCAAATAAAATCACTATTTTTAGCTGTTAACTTATACAGTGGCTTCATTTGTTCGGAAAAACGTGGAACGAATTGCCTAAAGTAGGATGCTAGTCCTATAAACTGCCTGAGTTGTGTAACTGAATTTGGCTTAGATAGTGCTGATAGGGCTTCTATTTTTCTAATGTTTGGTTTAATTTCGCCGTTTTTAATGAAGTACCCTAGATATTCAATTCCTGTTTGGAGAAAGGTACATTTTTTATATTGAAAGAAAATCCTGCAGTTGATAGAGCTTTTAATACGACTTTTTAATCTTTCACAGGCTTCTTCTTTTGATCTAGCTACAATCAGAACATCATCGATATAAACCACCGCATATGAATATGCAAGTTCACCTAACGCTCTTACAATTGATCGCTGAAAAACTGAGGATGCATTTTTCAGCCCAAAAGGTATGGCAAGGTACTCAAATTGTCCATCAGGTGTCACAAACGCTGTTTTTCAATTGATTCAGCCTGAATAGGAATTTGATAAAAAAGCCACTTGCCATATCTAGGCTTGAAAAATATTTTCCATCAGACAGTCTATTAATTTGATCAGAAATTAGTGGCAACGGATACTTGTCGGACACCGTATTAGCATTTAGCTCCCTATAGTCAACACATAATCTCTCACTGCCATCTTTCTTTTCACTAAGAGCATTGGACTAAAACGGCGAGCTACTGGGTCGAATTACTCCAGCATTTAACATCTGCTGTATTTTCAGTCTAACTAGTTGCCTTTCATTCTCACTGAGCCTATAAGGGCGTCGTTGAACTGTCTTATTGTTATCTAATAAACGAATTTCTAGCGACCCCGTTGTGACACGTCTTTGCGGAATTTCATTTATAAAATTATCTGAGTATTGTTTCAGCACGTTTATTAACGTTTGCTTATCCTGTTCACTTATGTCAACATTGTTATTAACAGCCTTTAACAGAATTTCTGCTGTAGATTCTTTCTGGATTACATTAACAGTTTTCGTTTTTGAACAAACTTAGCTTATCTGAATCTATTGTCATACTTCAAAATCAAGTTGTAATATATCACGGCCGATCATAACATTATGCTTGAGATAATCATTATTTACAACGTGAAATAGAATCTCTAAATGGAATTGAGAAATCTGTACCTTTGCTAAAATTTTGCAAAGTTACTTTTAACAACATTTTCTCTATTCCTTTCAAAATAACCATGTTGTTAAATCGTTTACCGACTATCTTATTACTTAACTTATCCTTGATTAATGAACATTCAGCGCCAGAATCGAAGAAAAATTGAAACGCCTCACCATTTTGGTACATCACTCCCTGTGGCCCTGATACTGAGCATACGTCGACACGCTTCAGGTTGTTCCCATTCGCTGCACCATTGGGACACGTAGATGCAATGTGTCCTACATTGCCCCACTTGTAGCACGTCACACCTGATCTGTCTCGTCCAGTCACCGGCGTGCCATGCGATTGCTTGGTTCTGGTTTCGCTCTTCTCGTCTGCCATCCTCTTACGACATTCTCGGATTTTGTGCCCAAGCCTGCCACAATGATGACATTTTACTGGAGCTTGCAGCTTCTGCTTCTTTCGTTCTGGGCCATAATCCAATCCAAGACATTCTTCTCGCTTGCCAAATGCATATGCCTTCAGTTGCTGCTGCAGTTCGCTGCGCGTCTTGGATTGTTTTGTATAAAGCAGACTCTGAAGCCTTGTGTCAATCTGCGATGCATGTGCCATCACAAGCGACACTGCCATCTCTTCGACAGTCATCGAACTCCATTTTGCCATCAATGACGTCACTATGCGGCTACGGTATACAGACAAACACTCGTTTGCACTCGGACGCCCGTTTAGTAGGTTAAACAAAATGGCGGCTGGCGTGTCTGCACTCTCATATCGGTGTGTGAACAACTCTTGGAACTGCGGCCACGTCATTCCAACGTAGCAAATTTTGCGACAGCCATTGGGACGCTTCCAGCTAGTGACTTACTGGTCATCACCAATGCACTGCCCTCCAGTGGATGCTCGGTCAGAATCATATTTTGCAGTTTTACACCATGCTGCAGCGTCAGCACCAGCAGATTCGGGGTTGAACGTAGGCAGCGTCACTGAGTCTCTCGAGCTGTTGTTGTTGCCGGCGTCTGCATGGCCCTTCAGCAATTCAAAAACTTTTTGGTTTTGTGCTTCCAACAGTTGCAGCATGATTTCAGGATGCTGTGGCTGTGGCGATCCACTTCTGATGTAGGAGAATAGGTTTCCATAATTTTATGTTACTTTTAAAGACGCAGCGAGTCGCGGTTGTGTCTAGTTCC
Organism: Drosophila bifasciata; assembly: GCA_009664405.1. NCBI lineage: Eukaryota > Metazoa > Arthropoda > Insecta > Diptera > Drosophilidae > Drosophila > Drosophila bifasciata. The sequence continues at coordinate 16,874,871 of CM019042.1, read as the reverse complement.
GCTTCTTTTCTATAATGGCCGTCTGCCACGTATTCGCTCACGCATACAGGGCCAGTTCGGAACTAGTTCGCACAACCGAGCCACGCTCAGTCCGTGTATAGCTGTCTCGCTCGGACCTCGCCTTTACGCAACTATCAAAGCATCACGCACACTTTTTGTCTCTCTCTTTCTTTATTCGTCTTTTTACCCACACTAATATCATTTTTAACATTGTTACTTAACATTAACATATATTACTCATTTGGACATGTTAATCTAACGGGAGGTGAATTCAAACTTAACATGATGACTGACTACTCTACGACATATATTTCTTTCTATTTTTTACTTTCTTCAAAACCTAAATATCACTTAATAAACTAAATAAACTAAATAAACCTAAATAAACTTACAGAACAAAAATTAAAGGTATTACAATAATGCCTACGTTTAATTTCATTCAAGAATGTTTTAAAAATATGACTTCTTTCAGGCTCAACCCACCGCCAGTCCAATGCCCTGGGTCACCAGAGCTGTAAGAAGCACGATCAGGAAGATCTATATGGAAAGATCTACGACTGTAATGACGACATAGTAGGCTCGCACATAGTAGGCTCGCAGAGGAATACCAAAAGGCTAAAAGTGCTTTGGGGACGAATTTATATTGCGTATACGCCATGTGTGGAGACACAGAGGCAAGGAAGTCTCCTCGAATGTGCTTACCACAACTGCAGCAATAATGAACTTTGATTTGGCCCTCACAGTCCCCCAGACTAGACCAGAAATGTTTCACAGTCTGCTTCACAGCACTCGCCTGGATGCTACGAAGAGAAATTGTATATAATTGCTGATTGATGCTGTTCTGCAGGTTCTTCATATACATTTGCAAGAAGAGGCATTAATAATAAGAAAAAAGGGCACTTTCAAAAATTGCAAGTATTGATAACTATTCACCGGGATCCAGCCAGCTTTCAAAAGTTTAAGTTTCCCATCCAAAATAGAAGCTTCCATGGCTTCATTTGGCTTCAAATTCCAATAATATACTTGCTCTAGTCTAAGCTGATCTTAGAGATCTATATAGAGAGGAGAGGATATAGAGAGGAGGAGACCCAGGACAACGTTTAATGAATAAATATTTAAGGTATTTTATTTAATTTATTTAAGATCTATCTATGTATAATCTAAGATGCTATGATCTAATATGCTCAACGCCCAGCTGGTAAGTCGTAGACCGTCGTGATCAGGCACTGAGGAAAATACAAGTCGGGTTAATACATATGTACTATACTATACATATGCTGGCTTTTCTCTGTGATCTATTCATACAATGAGAATTAGAGAAATAAGAGCTGTAAGCATGTATACGAGTAGGAGTATTTCAAAGTTCCGTAGGTCAAGTATTGTGGTAGTTATCCGATTCGACTGATCGGATGGTCAGAGTTTTGTTCATGCCAGCTATTCCACCAATCAGCGACAATGCCCAAAAGTAGCGAGAAGAAAGCAAGAACTCTACTCTATCTATTCTATGATTTGTAATCATTGTGTAATGCAAAATTAAGTGAATTGTTAATTATGAATAATTAAACGTATTATTCAATATTATTCGTACTCACATTCATGGGAAACTCATTAGCGTTAGGTCCACTCATTAAATTTGATAAAAATGATCGTGTAGAAAACGTCGCGAAAGATGTGCATCGTGAGTGAATCCAAAGTTCCTTTCGCATCGTGGTTAGCAAACTGTTCCGCCAAATGAGAAGGAAGGCTCTGAGAAGCAGAATGCTGAGCTGTCAAGAGAAAGGGCGTGGCTTTGTAAGTATTATCAAAAATCGGGAACTTTAGGGGAACTAAAGATAGAGAAAAGAATTAGAATAAGGGGAAGGTCTATTATATTCAACTATCATCCTGGAAAGGGAACAGTACTTGATAAAAATGATCGTGTAGAAAACGTCGCGAAAGATGTGCATCGTGAGTGAATCCAAAGTTCCTTTCGCATCGTGGTTAGCAAACTGTTCCGCCAAATGAGAAGGAAGGCTCTGAGAAGCAGAATGCTGAGCTGTCAAGAGAAAGAGGCGTGGCTTTGTAAGTATTATCAAAAATCAGGAACTTTAGGGGAACTAAAGATAGAGAAAAGAATTAGAATAAGGGAAGGTCTATTATATTCAACTATCATCCTGGAAAGGAACAGTACTTGATAAAATGATCGTGTAGAAAAACGTCGCGAAAGATGTGCATCGTGAGTGAATCCAAAGTTCCTTTCGCATCGTGGTTAGCAAACTGTTCCGCCAAATGAGAAGGAAGGGCTCTGAGGCGTGGAGCTGTCAAGAGAAAGGGCGTGGCTTTGTCGGTTTATCATGTCCTCGTTTCGTCCTCTTATTTATGTTTGGCTTGCAGCAACAGCCAGCGATGTTTTTAAGAACGTTTAAATTGGAAATCATGTTCCCAATCGTTTATTTTAGATATATTGTAATCATAAATATTACGGGTTGCTTACGGCATATCTCATGCGTTGTGATCTAGATCAATCTTGAAAACTGACTGGACAGTGAGTCAGTCTTGTCTTCTTGTTCTATCGTTGGATCGCCTCATACAAATACGGACTGTGAAATGTATAAAATCTAAAATTGTGTTTTTAAAGTTTTGGGATGTTTCTCAAGAAAAAAAAATAGTTAATCTAAGTAAAAGAAGATACAAGATAAGAAAGAAACATTAGATAAGAAGTGAATTTTTTGCATATTTTTGTACAGATATTATGGAATGACTTATGGACTTAGTTTAATGTTTTTTTAACCTTACATGTAACTGTTTTTCAACAAGTCGAATCATTTTCCGATTGTTCCGGTGTTGATATGGATATGCCATACTTTTTCAATTCTTCAGATTAGATTAAGTTTATGTTAAAACGTTTAAATTGTATACAAAAAGATCATTTTCCGGCTAATTTCCATTTGCTTTAAAGATGTAACAAAACCCCCATAGTTGGAAAAATCAATCTCTTAGAATAAACAATAAACAAAACATTTTAAGAAAATACAAAAATATAGCTCCAATCTATTCATTTCCGATTCCTCTTCAGCTGTGACAACCAAAAGTGTCATTTTCTATGGTGTCTAGGAATATTTGTAATTGTGAGTAGCGAGAAAAGTCCTATAAAAACATTTCCGTTATTTTTTCCACTGCCAAACATTTCCGTTATTTTTCCACTGCTCAAAACCAGAAGTACTACAAAGTTGAGATAAAGGTGTACATAGTAGGATATAAATGCAAATGCGCTTAAATTGCATATTATTTCTTTCTTATTTTTTTAACGATTTTTTCTTTCCAACTCTGTTGAATATTCAATTGGCAAAAGCCACAACGAGAATGCTCGATTGAAAAATTTAACAAAGTGCCAGGCAACAATAGATGGCTTCATGCCACTCCACTCCGATCCGCTCCCGGCACTCCCTGCACTCCGGCAATAGTTCGCTTTTAAGGATTTTATTTTTTGGCCATTGCTTGACAAACAAAATGCGCATGTGTGTCCTCCATTGTGCAAACTTAATGATATGGGCAGAAACTGCTGCCCCCTGCTGTCCCTCAACTGCCCAACCTACGAGCACTACGCCACAATGGATTGTCGAAACCATCTCAGTATATTGGCCCATGGTAATAGATAAAAAGTCTGAGGCAGGAAGAAGCAGCAGCCAAGTGGTCAGGCTTCGTAGAGAAGCCATCTACTATGAGCACAAATAGAATAAAGAATGGGAAGAAAACGGACAATAGGGCTGGCCTCAAGTGCCCGATACGAGATTTGCATGTGGCCAGGGGGGCCATGGTACGGGCGTGGCTGTGGCCCGTTTCGGTTTCGGTACATGAATTGGATGCCAGCCCCCTTATCATCGTCGGACCCAACCACAGACAAACCAATGGGGTGGAGGAGGATGGGCTCATCTGTCGATTTTATCGTGTTATATCAGTTTTCGAGGATACTTGTCGCCGGTACACTAAGCATTCAAATATTCGATAGTGCCTCGATTGGACGAGCATATTAGATGTACAAGTTTGGGCGGCCATTCACATTTGCATGTGAGTTATTCGATAACAATTGGCATTGTTGTCTGCCCTTCCCTTTTGCGAGTTTCGAATTGTTGGAGACACTTTTGTAACTTTAATTGAACAGAAAATGGGACTTTTGTCGGTGCAAATATTACACAATGAAATTGAAACGAAATCTATCATTTTATTTTATTTTAAAATATTCACATTCCGCCTAGACGCAAGCAAACACAGTGAAGGGTTCGGTTTGACCTCGAATTAAAGGGAAAACTGAACATTATGTAAAAAATTGTTGATCAACAGCAACGCTCAAGGTAAAATAAAACAATTACATTTGAAATTTATTTAATTTTGTGTCAAATTCATTGGCCTTCCCAACAAGACAAGAAATATGGGGTTTACGCACGAGCTGTGTAAATATATCCTATACATACTTACATCAGTTGGATCATCAGGTGGATTGGCTTCCACAAAAACCAGCGGACTGACACATTCGATTCGAAACTATTCGCCATGAGCGATTCAGGACTTTTTTGGGAACTTGCTTTGTGGCACTCAGGGGTCTTAAGCTTAGAAAAGCAAACAAAGTCTTATTTATTGCAGGCCTAATAGTGCTCTTCAAATGCTAAATAATCTAATTTCTTGTTTCATTGTTATACAGTTTTGTGAAGTTATTTTGCATTTTCATTGACAAACTTTTCGCTTTCCATTAACGAATTTGGACAGCTCGGACTCGGACCACGACCCCGTGCGAAAGCGAACAGCGCAACACCTCTTCGGAGTGAAAGACTTACGGGTATAAACGAATATATTTCAAAATTTCGCTCATCAAATTACCATTGTGGGGCCGGACAAGTTTCGCATTTGGCCTGACAACTTGCCGAAATGTGCGCATTGAAGACGGAAGATGCAAAGTTCTTGACAGCCATTGTGGCCACGGGGGCATGAGACAGGGGACAGGAGAAGGGGACACAACTAGCTCCAAAGCAGACTCCAGTGGGACTCTTTTGGGCGGAATATTAATTTGATAATTTTACGGTAGAATGCAAATTTGGTGTCAGAGTCCTTTGCTCTCTAATTGACTGACGAATATTTAAAATATGAATTTCAAATGAAGTTCAACAATTGTCTGCTTCCGTTTTGCGCTTTCTTTTTTTTTTGTCTTTTTTCCCGCGCTGGATTAATTATGGAAGGAAGATGATTGAAGGGGGGGGTGGGGGGAGCATAGATGGATACATTCGTATGGAGCCTGGGGCCGTTTTCTGTGGCTGCCACTGAACGCTTTTGCCCCGGTGGAGCATTAATCATGTGAAAGTAATTTTGCGCATTTGCATGCGTTGCAGAAAACGATAATTTTCATCCATCATTTTCAAGTGTTTCCGCAGGATTATAGTGCTGCCAGCCAGCCAGCCGTTGCAAGGAGCCGTGTCTGCATAGTACACTTGATGATGCGTTGCCTTGTCATGTGCTCCACTTCACTCTGCCGCTCTTCCCCCCCCTTGCAGCTGAGCTGTGTGTGCTCCCCTCATTATCGTGTCGTCGTCAATTATTCTTGTTCTTCAGCCAGCAAGCACTCTTGCCGAGCCCCAAGCCCGACCATGGAGGAACTTTGCATTTAGTTGATGAGCTTCCCCTTCTTTCCCTTCCAGCCAATGGCTCATTTTCTTGGTCCTTTGTGCCCCAGTGCTCCGCTCACATCTCTCCATCTCTCTGCTGGCTGCAAGTTGATCAATGGCTCTGTCCGCTCCCCGCCTGTCCTGGCCTGAGTGTATAGTGTTTCATGCAATTACGAATTTATATTGCGTATACGCCATGTGTGGAGACACAGAGGCAAGGAAGTCTCCTCGAATGTGCTTACCACAACTGCAGCAATAATGAACTTTGATTTGGCCCTCACAGTCCCCCAGACTAGACCAGAAATGTTTCACAGTCTGCTTCACAGCACTCGCCTGGATGCTACGAAGAGAAATTGTATATAATTGCTGATTGATGCTGTTCTGCAGGTTCTTCATATACATTTGCAAGAAGAGGCATTAATAATAAGAAAAAAGGGCACTTTCAAAATTTGCAAGTATTGATAACTATTCACCGGGATCCAGCCAGCTTTCAAAAGTTTAAGTTTCCCATCAAAATAGAAGCTTCCATGGCTTCATTTGGCTTCAAATTCAATAATATACTTGCTCTAGTCTAAGCTGATCTTAGAGATCTATATAGAGAGGAGAGGATATAGAGAGGAGGAGACCAGGACAACGTTTAATGAATAAATATTTAAGGTATTTTATTTAATTTATTTAAGATCTATCTATGTATAATCTAAGATGCTATGATCTAATATGCTCAACGCCCAGCTGGTAAGTCGTAGACCGTCGTGATCAGGCACTGAGGAAAATACAAGTCGGGTTAATACATATGTACTATACTATACATATGCTGGCTTTTCTCTGTGATCTATTCATACAATGAGAATTAGAGAAATAAGAGCTGTAAGCATGTATACGAGTAGGAGTATTTCAAAGTTCCGTAGGTCAAGTATTGTGGTAGTTATCCGATTCGACTGATCGGATGGTCAGAGTTTTGTTCATGCCAGCTATTCCACCAATCAGCGACAATGCCCAAAAGTAGCGAGAAGAAAGCAAGAACTCTACTCTATCTATTCTATGATTTGTAATCATTGTGTAATGCAAAATTAAGTGAATTGTTAATTATGAATAATTAAACGTATTATTCAATATTATTCGTACTCACATTCATGGGAAACTCATTAGCGTTAGGTCCACTCATTAAATGGCTATAAAATGTCGGGGCTTTTTGGCCAATGAAGTGCCCTTGCAAGTGCCAACGCAGTATGAGCACCATCTGGTGTGGCCTTCTTTAGATCTTGGCGCAATCAGGAGGAAACCATTCAGCATATGTTGCCACTTTCGTTGGCACAGAACCCGTTAGCCATTAATCTACTTGGAAACGCCTTTGCCAGATGTTCGTGAGAGTGCGAAAGTATCGCACACATGTTCCACGCTTCTTTTTATTTTATATTTTTGGCAATATTCACTCTATGTTTAATTGGATTTGGGGCTTAGCCGAATTACAGCGCCAAAGGGAGGGACAGAATTATATTTGCATATCGTGGAGCCTCGCATGGAGCACCACAGTCGCAGTCGCAGTCACAGGCAGCTGCCAGGCAGGCGACAACAGAGAAGTGTAAATTTCACTTGAACTGATAATTTCACTCAATTTGTGTGCGCTGATGAGCAAAGTTTTCCCATTTGCATGGGAGGCTACGTGGGGCTACATCGGGCACCTCCTCCTCCTCTTGGTCCAATGGGTGGGAAGTTTTCATCTTTGGCAGCTCCTTCATCTACGGCTGCCGCGATTTCTTTTTTGTCGACACTGTCGTCCTGGTCCTGGTCCTCGTCTTCGTCTTCGTCCTCGTCCTCGTAGTCGAGGCTGACTTGAAGGTGCCAATTAGGGATTTCCGCCTCAATTACTTTCGCGAGCACACGAAAACCAAGTTTGTATGATTTTCGCATGACAAACTTAGGACTGGCTCTGGCTCTACTTTACCATCCCCAACTACCCAAAGACTCAACGAGTGCCTGAACCTGCTTCCTTTCCCAGAGTATTTGCTTCCTTTTAAAGTGTAATTGCACGAGCAGCGTGCCCCCAAATGTTGTGTGTGCGTGATAAAAAACTCGTTTGCATTTTACATGTTTCATCAAAGAGGTGTAGTGGGGGTGGGGGGCTAAAATACTCGAAGTACGAGTAGTTCGTACATGTGGCTTTCCGACGAAATGGAAATGGAATTGGGGAACTCTCTCTGATAGTGGTTGGGGCAGGGCGCCAGGGGGCCGGGCAAAGTAATTTGAATTTCTAGTTCATTGATTGGTTTTTCGAATATGTTAATATATTTGGCAACTCTATGAAGATGATGGAATGTGACTGATTCTGAATACATATGTACATACATAGTTATGTACATACGAGGGGCAAAGAGTTTCTTGAAAATTGGTATGAAAGTAAATAAAAGTATGTCTGCAAATAACACAGACTGTGGAATATATGATGCACATATGTATGTATATTCCTTATTGCATAATGATATATCATAAGAAAATTTCATTTGCAAATACATACATACATGAATGCAATTTCTGTTCATAAGAAAATTTCATTTGCAAATACATACATACATGTATGCAATTTCTGTTTCCACTGGAAACTTTCCAGAAATTCGATCTTATTGAAACTGTACGAGTATGCACTGGGTAAAGGGTATTCTAGTCGTCTAGCTACTATGTTCGTCATGACTGCCTGTTGCTGTAATCTGATGATCTGCGTGCCGAATTCAATGAGCAGCTGTGCATGAGCTATCACCGTGCAGACACCTTTCACCTTCCTTCTTACCTGGTGTTGCAATCGGTAATGGAACTACTCGCATTCTCAGAATACTCACAAAAAGCCACAACCGAGGAAGGAGTGCGCTTGGTTTCATTTGGACAACGCCAACGAACCAGAACCACCGGCGGATAAGCCATGGCAGGTGTCCCTTCTGCCCGAACACCCAAAGACTCTGGATGCCCTGCTGGACCTGCCCGCAGAGATGGATCAGTGGCAAATAGTATATACATACATGTACATATATATACATATATACATAGTTGCCAAGCAACTGTACGAGAAGGCAAGATCCCACTAAAAGAAGCACATCCTCATGATCGTCATCGGTCACGTGAATGCGGGAAAGAGACCGCAATCAGCGCAAAGGAAGATCTAAAGTTCAATCTACTGTTAAACCCGCACCCAGTCAGTATACATATATGTGAGCTTATTATTTATGTAGCAGAAGGCCAGGGTCACGCACACAGGCGCGGACCTCCCCGAGAGAGCAGAGAGAGCAGCGAGCTGAGAGCAAAGAGTAGATCGCGAGAGCGAGAGTCAGGGAAGCGTCAGCCGACGCCGCTCAGAGGCTACGACATTCCGTTGGCAGTCGTTCTCGTAGTCAGTCGCCGTTGTTAATTACGATCAAGTTGAAATATATCTTTATCAAATATCCTCTACATTTAAATAAACCTGATCAATAAACACATATTAAACATAACCCTTTCACATTTGGGGCTCGTCCTGTTTTGAATGCACGGTTTTAAAAGTTGAAAAGTTGCCTAAAGTTGTTGGAGCATTTTATTGTAGTTTAGAAGAAGTAAAGTCGCTAAGTTGAACAGTTGAAAGTGAGAAACTACAGTAATTTGCCCAAAATCGACAAATTTGTGCGAAGTGCCGTTATTTTGGTGTTGCGACGTGCAAAACATACATACACGCGAGAAGAACAGAAAGAAGCGAAGAACAGTTCGGTCGGCGTTGTTGTCGAAGTTTCGTTTTGTGTTGCGACGTGCATACATACATACACGCGAGAAGAACAGAAAGGAGCGAAGAACAGTTCGGTCGGCGTTGTTGTCGAAGTTTTTTTTTGTGTTGCGACGGCATATATACACACGCGAGAGAACAGAAAAGAAGCGAAGAACAGTTCGGTCGACGTTGTTGTCGAAGATTCGTTTTGTGTTGCGACGTGCCTACATAATACATACACGCGAGAGAACGGAAAAGTAGCAACTCGCTTGTCTCGACTTGCAAGACACATACATACACAGAGGAGAACGGAAGATGCCGAGAACCAGACGTACGCCATCGAAAAAGCAGCGAGACGCAAGCAAGTATTGAAAAGGAGAATCTGCTGCTGCTGGATGCAAATTTGTCCGAGACGGACCAAGATTGCGAAATCGGGTTGATCCCAGAAGAAAACAAGGTAGCAATGGCTGAGGGAGGCGTGGCAAACATCGACGCCAGGATGCAGCAAATAATGCAGCTTTTAACCCTGAAAATAGAGATAGATGAACGCAGGGATAATCAAGTGAAAATATCGGCGAGTAATTTTGAGAAAATTCTAAGCGACTTTGATGGATACTCTATTCCTGTGCAACAGTGGTTCGACATCTTCGAGAATAATGCAGAGGCGTACGAACTGTCAGATAAACAAAAATATGTTCAGGCCCGAGGAAAAATGTGTGGCGCGGTAAAACTTTTTTTGGAATCCGAGTGCGTGTCCAATTTTGAAGATTTGAAGGACAGATTAATAAGCGAATTCGACACGAGTACAAATAGTGCGGATATTCACCAAAAAGTTGAGAAATCGCAAAATGCTGAAGTCGGAGACATTCCATGAATATATCCTGAGCGTGAAGAAGTTGGCAAGCGTCGGCAAGGTGGAAGAGGAAGCAGTATTGCGCTATATCGTAGACGGGTTGCAAATAAAAGCGATTTTAAAATCGCGATGCATCGGTGCCGGTCGTATAAAGCGCTAAGGAAGAGTATGCCATTTACGAGCTAGTTCAGGGTAAACCCAGCGATGACAAGAGCACAGTGATATATAAAAAGTAAAGCGACGGTGGCTGAAGGCAGAAAAGAATACTGTTTCAATTGCGGTTCTCCGGATCACAAAAGAAGTGCGTGCACAGCTGATACCAAATGCTTTGTTGCAACGAGTACGGACATATTTCCCGTAACTGTCCGAAGAAGGATGGAAGGGTGAATATAATTCAAGATCGCAGTCGCTTTAAGACAATACTCGTAAACAAAAGCGAAGTGGAGTGCCTGGTTGACACTGGATCGGACGTGACCTTAGTTACAGAAAGAGTATTTAAAAGTTTGAACGGTGTGCAGATGCTGGAAAGTGCAACAACTTTTGCGTGGCCTGGGAAACAAGAATACAAAGCCAATTGATTTTTTAACGCCGATATAGAAGTGGACCAGCTGCGAACCGAACATAAGTTTTTGGTGGTTCCAAACAATTCGATGGAATGCGATGGAATTTTGGACTACGATTTTATTAAGAAGTTCACACTTATGGCCGATTTAAACGGAGTCTCATTTTTGAGCATGGAACAGCAGAAAAATTCGGAAGGAGATTGTAACATGGTCTATAATGTCATCGAAACTCCAGGTAATTTTGTGGCTCCAACCCAATATCAAAAGGACATCGAACAGCTAGTGGAAAGCAGTTATAAGTCAGCCGAAGTGCCCATAATATGTCCGATAGAGCTGAAGATCGTTCCAGATGGAGTTATAAAACCTTTTTGTCAGTCGCCAAGCCGTTTGTCTGGAGATGAAGCAGCAGCTGTAAAGGAACAGATTGATGAGTGGCTCGATCAGGGTATTGTGCGCAAATCGACGTCCCATGTTGCGAGCAGAATCGTTATTGTCAAGAAAAAAGATCACACGTTAAGAGTCTGCGTTGACTATCGAAAGCTGAATAGCATGGTGTTGAAAGATCGCTTTCCCGTGCCGATGATGGACGACGTTCTGGAAAAACTCAAAGCAGCTAAGTTTTTTTCAGCATTATGGATTTGGAAAATGGGTTTTTCCATGTGCCCGTAGAAGAAAATAGCAAAAGCTTACACTGCGTTTGTGACTCGTGAAGGACTGTTTGAATTCAACAAGGCGCCGTTCGGATTTACAAACTCTCCAGCAGCTTTCATACGGTTTGTAAATCACATATTCCAGCCGCTCATCAATGAAGACGTTATGCAGCTGTACATGGATGACATAATTATTTATGCCAACGACGTCGGAGAGTGCATGACCAAAACAAAGAAAGTTCTAGAGAAAGCGGCATCGTATGGAATGAAGATTAAGTGGAAAAAATGTAGTTTCTTGCAGCGGCGTATCAAGTTCTTGGGACACATTATCGAAAATGGTCAAATCTGGCCAGGAGAAGAGAAATGTTCTGCTGTAAGTCGCTTCGCTACGCCGAAAAACGTCAAGGCTGTCCAAGCATTCCTGGGGCTTACAGGATTTTTTTCGCAAGTTTATACCGCAATATGCACAGGTGGCACGTCCGCTTACAAATCTCTTAAAAAGAGACGTCGATTTTAAGATTGGACCAGAGGAAGAACAGGCGATCCAACAGTTGAAATTGTTGCTTGTATCGGAGCCTGTTTTGCGAATTTACATGAGGGACTCGCCAACCGAGCTTCACACTGACGCCTCAAAGATGGCTACGGAGCAGTTCTGTTGCAAATGTTCGAGGGTAAGCTTCACCCGGTTTATTTCTGAGCAAGAAGACGACGCAAGCTGAGTCTAAGCAGCATAGTTACATACTCGAGGTCAAGTCTGCATATCTGGCATTGAAAAGTTTAGACAGTATTTGCTGGGAATAAAGTTTAAGCTGGTCACGGATTGTATCGCGTTTAAGCAGACGACGAGTAAGCTGGACATACCGAGAGAAGTGGCGCAATGGGTACCCACTTTACAGGACTTCGACTTCGAAATGGAACATCGAGCGGCAGAAAAATGAAGCATGTGGACTCTCTAAGTCGTTATCCCCAGTCTACGTCGTTACATCAGAGATATCATCACGTTTGAAGAAGGCACAGCAGAGCGACGATGGAATAAAAGCAATTGTTCGAGTCCTACAAGACGGTGCATATGAAAACTACAAGCTGAAAGGTGGACTACTTTACAAAGAAGTCGTCGGACACGAGCTACTGGTCGTCCCAAAACAGATGGAGCGCGAGGTGATCAAGACTGCACACGACACTGGTCACTTTGCAACGACAAAGACGATGCACAACATTCAGCAGCAGTTTTACATCCCCCACTTAGAGGGGAAGGTAAATAATTTCATATCTAACTGTATAAGTTGCATTATTCACAGCAAGAAGACCGGCAAGCAAGAAGGGCTCTTGCATTGCATCGACAAAGGCGATGTACCACTCCATACTGTGCATATCGATCACTTGGGTCCGATGGATGCGACGTCTAAACAGTATAAGTTTATACTGGCAGTAGTGGATGGGTTTTCAAAGTTCGTCTGGTTGTTTCCAACGAAGTCTACAGGCTGCGAAGAGGTCATCACGAAGCAGAGCGAGTGGTCCAACGTATTCGGATTTCCGAGGCGCCTGATAAGCGACAGAGGCGTTGCATTCACGGCCAACGCGTTTGCTGAGTTCCTGAGCGCTAACATGGTCGAGCATATCTGGTCAACAACTGGTGTTGCCAGAGGTAATGGTCAAGTCGAAAGGGTTAACCGCTCGATCCTTTCGATCATAGCAAAGCTGTCATCAGAAGAACCGTCAAAGTGGTTCAAGTATGTACCTTCGGTGCAAAAGCGATTAACTCCCACATTCATATGTCGACAAAAGTATCACCGTTCGAAATCATGTTCGGCACTAAGATGAATACAAAAGCAGAAGATAGACTAATCGAAGTACTGAACCAGGAGCTGGTAGAGAAGTTTAACGACGACCGTCATATGATGCGAAACGAAGCCAAGCAGAATATACAACAGGCGCAGAAGACCTCCAAGGCCAACTTCGATAAGAAACGACGTGTCGAGCATGGGTACAGTTTGGGTGATCTCGTCGCTGTTAAGCGAACCCAATTTGTTGCAGGTCGAAAGCTCGCGAGTTCATACCTTGGTCCGTATGAGATCGTCAACGTTAAACGTAACGGGCGATACGACGTGAAGAAAGCAGCCCCGGACATCGAAGGACCAAACGTGACAGCGACTAGCTGTGACAATCTCAAACTGTGGAAGTTTGTCGAGGAGAACGAGGAGCTGTTGTCATCCGGGACGGACGACGAATGTCAGGATGGCCGAATGTAAGAAGGCTGGGGTCACGCACACAGGCGCGGACCTCCCCGAGAGAGCAGAGAGAGCAGCGAGCTGAGAGCAAAGAGTAGATCGCGAGAGCGAGAGTCAGGAAGCGTCAGCCGACGCCGCTCAGAGGCTACGACATTCCGTTGGCAGTCGTTCTCGTAGTCAGTCGCCGTTGTTAATTACGATCAAGTTGAAATATATCTTTATCAAATATCCTCTACATTTAAATAAACCTGATCAATAAACACATATTAAACATAACCCTTTCACATTTATATGGTGAAATTTTTCAAATATTTTATTAGCTTACATATATTCGCTACATTTGTCATCTAGTACATAACTTCTTACACCAAAACGCAGTTATAACTCGTTCTGCGCCAGAGGACTTTCCCACGAGGCAGAGTGTCTGTAGGAGCGAGAGAGAGATTCAGTAGCGCTGCACCACTGGGAGGGGATGGGGTAACCAGTGCGAATTCATTTCTTCATTCATTATTATATATTGATCCAATCCAATTTGGCAATCTGGTAGGCATGGTCATACTCTGTGATACAGCGTTTCCGTTTTTTTTCGTATCTTCAAAATTGTGGAGGCCAAAGATTTTCGTCCTTTGTGTTCCTTTGTGGAACACATAAGTCTGAAAAAGCTCTATCTTTTGTAGTATTTGAGAACTAGGCGGTCAACAAGACGGCTATATCGACTCGGCTATTGATGCTGATCAGAATATATGTATACACTTTATGGGGTCAGAAACACTCCCTTCTTTGCGTTACACACATCCACTTTTACCACAAACTTAATATACCCATTGACTATGTGAGTACGGGTATACAAATTTAAATCAGAGCAGAAAAGACCAAACATTTAGAGAAGTGCTCAAACTCTTGGCAATGGAGGACAAAGGAGTAACATGTGTAACAGAATCTGTAAATTTGCAATACCACAACTCGTAACATCAATCCGCACATCAGAGCCTTTTAAATCAAAACCAATATCGGACTAACGACAAAAACAAACTTTCAGCTCTGTTGTGTGTGCCTACCTTTTGTCAAGTCATTTCAAGACTCGGGCCCGTGTCCTGGCAAACTAACTCGAAGCCTGGGCCTGTGCTTGAGCACTTAGCAATATTGAATTGCAACCTGAATCGAATTGAAGTGGTTAGAACGGCAGGGAATTATTTGCCAGCCTCCCCACCACCCCCTCCTGGGAAACGGGATGCCATTCGAAGTCCTGTGGCCTCGAGCAGGGGGGGAGAGTGTGTGACGATTTCGAGTCGAGTCCTGCTGCTTAAATGTAATTAAATTCGTTCTGCTACTTCTGTATAGTATGCCCCCCTGCTGCTTCTTATCAAATGGATTGATTTATGATGATGTGAGTGGAGGCTCCACTCTCTCTCCGGCTGACGGGGCATGACATAATAAATCGCTGGGTACCGGGACGAAGGTGCTTTCACGACGACACCACTCACACACATGAGCTGATGGGAGCTGGAATTGTTGCGCCCCCAGATTGGGAAATTTGAAAATTAATTTGCGAAAAAGTTTCGCCTGCTCAAATCTGGCTCTCCCCGCTCTACTATATGTGCTATACGACGAGTATTATATTTATTATTTAATTTTGCCCCGTTGTGCCTCCGTTGTGTACTTTGGCGTATTTTTCCGCTTGACTGCTGATGCCGCCGCCGCTCGCTCTTTTCTTGTGTTGACGGCAAAGTTTAATTTTTATTGTTGTTTGACTTTGTTAAATGATTTTTATTGCCTTTCTTTGGCACAGCAGGAGAGAGAAAGGAGAAAGCAGGCTAAGAGTAGCGAAACCTTTGTAGGAATTTAATAAAACTGCTGTGACCATATTGTCGAGCAAACAATGCACAATGGTCCACTCTTTCGTCAGCAGGGAATCCCACTCTCTCCCACTTTTCCACTTTCTCTGGCGGAGTGCCTCTCGTCTTTTATTGCTCTAGAATTTATTGAAACGCTCTGCAGAGTTTAACGTGAGAAATGAGATCCATTTGAGAGCCCTTAGAAGGGGCTGCCGAATTGTGAAATATATTTCATCCAGCCAAAAACCTGAATTATTCCCGCATAACTCAGGAGCATCTTTCACGTTGACTACACGCCAAAAAATCAAAGTACAAAGCATAAATAACAAGTTTGATGGAAAACCACAGTAAAGTAGCCCAGAAATGTAAGTATATAATGCTTTTGTACATACATTTCTTCTTTCTATTTCCCCTCTACGAGGCAGGAAGAGAGCATCAAAGTCACCACAATAAAGGCGCCTCTCGAGTGCCTTGCGCTGTTCAAAGAAGTTTGCCCGTCGGTGCGTTGGAAAAGGGTTAATTTAAATTTAATTAAAAATGCCAGTCCTCATATTTTGTATGCTCTTAATTTAGGCACCAGACGCAGATCGGAGTATACTGGCATTAGACGAACAATTTTTCAATTTTCTGTCTTATTAAGAGTTTCATTCGAATTGTCGCAAAAGATAGATCAAATCTTTGAATTAAAGAAAGAAATGAATCCTATATTTTCATTGACTATCCTGAGAGGTATATACATTCATATCCTGTTACACATTTAATTAACGTTCAGTTGTTGCTGTAAGGACTTGCATTATTCATATAATATATAATAGTTTACTGCAACCCACTAAAAGGATGGATGAAATGAATTGAAAATTGTCTATTGTCGATGGAGCTATCAGATGGATGTTTCTCGAATGGAAATCAAATAAATTGCATTCAGAACTATTGTGAGCTGTTCCATGAATCTCTGCCAAGCGGACAATGGACGGATTATAAAGACGATTGCAATTCACTCAACCTTCCAGGGGGACGGGACGGTGCGGCCCACTGTCGCTGCATTTGTGTCAACTGGTTTTTGTTATGGATGTTTGCATTAGTGAGCAATATATCTTTTTCAATGGCTGTACTCGCACTCCACTCCGCCCGTGCCCCTCCAGTTGTCCGGCTGGCAGGGACAATGTACGCATTGCGTCACTGCGAGAGATACGCCCCATTGTTTGGGCTGAAACAAAGCCAAAGCTCTGCGACATTGTGCCCCTTGTGAGCATTTCGCTTTGGTCATAGTTTTAATCTCACTAATGGCAGCAACAGCAGTGGTAGGAGCCGGAAAGTGCCGGGGTCGTTGGGGACTCTATGTATCTGTGGGCACAATAGACCAGATTCTCGAGCTCATGTCAAAAAGGTCGCTCGCAATTCCGACCATTCTCCCCTCTCAAAAGACCCACTAGACAAAGCAGCCCCATCAAATGCTGAATAACCTACATACGAGAATAGTTCAGCAGTATACGCTTCTTTTTCGAGTAAAAGAGTTTTTTTTTTAGGCTGCAGTAGAGATCCTTATTTATTATTTTTCAACCTTAAAGTCTGCCAAAAATATATATATGTATATACAAATATAAATACATGCTTAATGCTATAGCTATAGGTACTTATAAGTAACTCCATTTTTGCATAAGTTCAATGAATTCTGAAATGTCTCCGTCTGTATGGGTAAACGTAAACATGCATCATATAGTATATGCTATTTATAAGACAAATTAGTAACTTGACATAGGATGGATCCAATATCGATTTATTTTTGCATGTCGATGCACTGCAGCTTCATTTTTACCATAATATTAGACCGTTTGATACCAGAGAGAACTTAGAGGTGTGTACTAAGTAATGAATGTTTGGCGACAGCTACGAAATTTCAAATATACATACATACTGAACATACATATTGTACATACATATGTACATACATCGCAAGAGCTGTGTAGAGGTTTAAAAAGGTATTTAAACTAGCACTTAACTCACAGCACTTGCCGCAATCGCTTGCATTTTATTTGAATTTTGGATGATATTTCGGCCTACAGTGTGTTTCAAATATACTTGATAAACGGGGAATTGTAACTAAGCGTCGTTTAGCTTTGTTTAAAAAGACTCATGCCAGGTGAGTGTGAAGTACATAAATGCAATTACGTATTGTTCAATTTCACTTTGCATTTTGGGATGTTTGGTTGGGGTTCCTGGTTTCTGTATTACTTAGGCTGGGAGGCAGCACACTTTCCATACACTAGATGCTGTGGAGCTGCAATGCTGCAGGGGGGCTGGTGCCGAAACACCAGCAGATTCAGGAGGAGGAGATGGGGAACAGGCAAGCGAGGGTTTACATTTTACACATTAATTATGAGCAGACATGTGTTGTAGGCGTCTGGATCCAGCCAGGATCCTCGAGTCGTGCAGCGCGCGGTAACAGGTGCCTCTTCCCAGAAAGTATGCAAATTCCGAGCAAGACGAAATATGCCCCTGGCCGGGTTTTATGGCAGCGAATTAATGAACGCAGCCAACGAGCAGCAACAGGAACAGCAACAACGGCGACGATGCATCCACCAGGAAGGGTCATTATTTTGCCCGTGTCCCTGCGCCTGCTCGTGCTCCTGCTCTTGCAACACATTGTGGCATGGTCAGTTATGGGTTTGTGTTTGTGTGTGCCGTGCGGTGCGGTGCGGTGCCGTGTGGTGTGGTGCGGTGTGGCGCCTCCTCCTTCGTGTGCAATAATAGCAATAATTTATCACCCAGACCAAAATTATGCATGGACTCAATTGTGTGTGAAATTAAATTTTAAGCGCAAACAAGCCGACTTGTCGGCTCTGCCCCTGTTTGCTCCCATAATTTGGCTAATTTTACTTCGCATCCGAAGCTTTGTCGTCCCATTCCCATTCGCAACCTGCTGATAATTGAAAATACTTCACATTGCTCATCTCGGCCACAAATGACATCTCGCAGGACAGCTCTTCAATGTGTCCTCGCCTACTACGAGTATGGATGAATTGATCTGAATTTAATTAAAAGTTTATTTTGATTGAGTATCCGAAAGCTGAATCTATGTGTGTTTTGAATGTGGCAAGTTGATTTTAATTCGAATTTAATATTTTCATCAAAATTCACGTTTTGGGTTTGGCTTCAAGTTAAACTCCTTAAAGAAATCCTTATTGTTATTTGAATGATATGAACGACATAAGATAGTCATAAAAGACATATGCTGCTTGTAGCTGAGGGAATGTTTGAATAGGCATTGAATCACATAGACTTTGGCACACCTTTTAATATTTGCATGACAAATAAATTTGTTAAATGCTTTAGCTGGTATCCCGTATCTTATTGCTTTTGAAATTATTATAACAGCTCTGGTTGAGCTGGAACTTTGGGCAGGCATCATTCATGTAGCAGCAGAAGTAGAAGTCCAGAAAAGAATTCAGCGAGTCGCTACGAGACGTCGTTCCTCGTTGTTCTGAATGTGTTCTGAAAAATGAGATACCATTTGAATATGGCAAAACAGAGAGATAATCACCACTGATTAGATATTAGCGCACTTGCTCTTGTTGCCATTCAGTTAAATGTTTGCACCTACCTCGATTCCAGCAATTCAATTGCCAGACAATTAAACAGTGACGAAAATAAGTAAATGGAAGAAGTAGTGATTCGAGCTATTCCTTTTTTTATGTTCTCTCGTTCTGGATAGAAATCATTCGCCTAAGAAACTTTTACAATTCCAAGATGATAACATGTACACAGCTCCACTCACATATATGTATAATAGAGTCAACTGAAGTACATTTGTACCTCAATGCCAATTCCTAGTCGTAGGAAAATTCTCCAAAGACATAAAATACCAAAGTTTTCGATTGCATTTTTGTCGCAGAAATAGCTTTGATTGCTTTAAAAATAATTTATTGAGTCAATTGACTTTTGCAGTGGTGGCTCCTCTGCAAATAAACGCAGCGCAATCGAACTTACAATCACCAGAGAGACTGAGAGACCGAGAGACTCCGAGAGACCACAGAGGAAACACACACACAAACACACCAGGGTACACTGATTTGATTGTGTTGACTCTATAAGGGGAGAAGTAAACTGAAGTGCAGAAGCGCCGCCATTCCTTAGTTTCGGTTCAATTCGAAATTTATTGCGGCCGGAGTTCATTCACTTGGCAAGTTAAAGCTTCGAGTACATGACTCATTCGCAGGCACAGGGACACACACCGCACGCCCTCCTCCATTGGCCATTTTCCATTTGCTCATTTTGGCCCAGGGACTAGCCAGACATTTTCCAAATTCTGAAATGCAAACCGAGTCACACATGTCAATTCAATTTGATCAGAGGCCCGTGACGGATGGATGGATGAAGGAGGGCCTAGTCTAAGCTCAAGCCGAGCCGAGCCCTTGTATCCGCTGGGGACAACACAACTCCGCCGTACGATGCTCGGCAGCAAAGGAGGCTGCGGGAGGTGGGGTTGGGCAAATAAAAATGTCTCGCTTTCATTCATGTTGATTGACAGACAGCTGGAGCTGAAATATTGAAATGTCTAGCTTCCTCGTATGCGGACAGTTTGGTCTGCCACTTAAAAATCATCAATAATTGGCTTATCCATATGCACTACATTCGAGAGTATAATATATTCACATACACCCAGAGAAACAAGGGCTTAGATTACAAATAATGTATACCAATATATTGAAACCGAATGTGGAAATGTTTGATCTTTGGAAAAGAGGAGGAACGTTGTGAGTCGCCTCAGTGGTCACGACTCTACTTTTATACCCGTACTCAGTCAGTATATAAATATGTGAGTAAATCCTAAATTTATGTGAAATTTTAAAATATTTTATCAGGTTTACATTTTTTGCTACCTCTGTCGTATACATCGACAATGTAGATTATACATCTCCTCCGACAGGACAGAGTGTCAGAAAGAGAATGAGTAGCCCTGGAAGAAGCCTTGGAGGGGGCACTGCTTAGCCACTGAAAATAAATTCTTCATTCTGGCTTTAATAATGATTCGCTCTGAACCAGATTCGGAAATATGGTAGTTATGGTCATTATCTCGTATCTTTACAATTTTGGATGCCACAGATTTTCCTGCTTTGTGAAAGCGGAGGGGAACAAACAAAGTGAAAGAAACTTGGTTCAGTGTGATATCATAAGAATCTGGAAACAATATATGGTTGCTCTAGCTCTTATTGTAGTCTCTCTGAAATCTATGAAACAACCAAGGTGGTCAGACATGACTATATTGACTCGGCTATTGATGCTGATCAAGAATATATATAATTTCCTTCTGTGCATTACACACATCCACTTTGTACGGGTAGTTTTGTACAAAAAGGGAAATTTTTCACACCTATAAGTATGTTTCATATTTAAATTAGATATACATATGTATGTATACATTTACTACAAATTTTATACATTAAAATCATTTAAATGTGTTTTTTTTACTTAGAATTAATATTAACCGTTTTAAAAAGACACAATTATATTCACCATGTAAATACATACATATGTAAATATGTACTTACTAAATATTTAATATAAATATTGGTATGTTTCTTTTCATTCTGCAATTTTTCTTATTATACTGTATAGGCTAAAAAAAGGCTTAGAAATATATAGTAAATTGAATATTAACTTTACATGTAAAAAATATCACTAGTTTAATGGTAGTAAGTAATAAAGCTGTTATTAAAAAAAAATCAATAATAATGATCTATCGGGTGAGAAACGCATTGCAAAATATAAACCATAATTTAATGCGAATTATTCTCATTAAAAATGATATCCTTATATCATATATTCTTCAAAATTAAATTGTCGAAAGAACACGTTATGCATCAGGCAATCGATATACCGGAAAGAGCACACAAGAAACAAAACAACCCACCAGCTAACAGCTACTGCTATCTACAAGATATTTGTTCTACAGACTCTCCACTCCCATTCAGCGCTTCTCAATCCACCACCAAAGCAACGAAACTGACAGCCACAAAGCGACTCTCCACCAGCCGAAGCAAAGCTACAAAATGTTTTTGCCTTTGTAGTCGTGTGGATTGCGAGTTTGTATGATGGCAGTGGCTGTGGTTGTTCCCCGTATAGGAGTAGTGGGTTGATAAGCGGACGATATATATACTACAATATACTACAATATGCATACTTACTCCTCATTAGCAGTTAATCTAAAAAAGAATCCAAGAATATGCTTACATATTTAACAATTTCAGTGATTAAAATAAAAAATTTTAAACGTACATAAATTGTCTCTATTTGTATTTCTTATTATTATATTGATGTAAGATAGTACAGAATATATTCGTACTTTTGAGTTTTTATGCTGGTCTTTTGGATATTATGGGGGAGACAATTTTGCTATAGTTCACAGTGCTAGTAAGTTACTGCACCTGGTGTTTGTCAAATATTTTAAATGAAAATTAAATTGTTAGCTGGTTAACAGATATCTGAGATAAGGATCCAATTCGATTTCAGCTTATACGGACCCAAATACCTTAATGTTTCATGGAGTTCCTTCTCCTGAGTCATTGCTAAATTTACTTCCACTTTTGAAAAACTATTTTAGATTAATTGAATAAAAATAAATAAATTTATAAAATAAATTTATAGCTGCATAACGGAACAATCCCATAAGAATTTGCATTGAAAATATATAGTATTTATTGCTTTTTGGAGTGCCAAAAGAAGAAAAATGTGTATCACTCCATTGGCAAGGGCCACACTGCAGCAGTAGTGTAAATATTTTTTAGATTCGGCATCGCAAGTTGTAGTTATGGAAGTGAAAAGCATTTTCCCATAAATACTTTTAAAATAAAAAAAAAATACATGAATGTGCACATGAATGTGCCATAAATAATGCGAAATAGAATATCATAAATAAGAATATTGAAATTTTGGCACTTGGCAATGTTTTGGTGTAAAAACAAGTAGAATATCGTATTTCATTTTACAATTTATGCAACAAAAATGTATCGCAAATATATTTGAATTTCTGCTTCTGCCTCTGTTTGCTTTTCTAGTAACTATTCTCTCCAGGCAAATGGTAAGGCCATAAATTGTGTAAAGGTAGTCAGAATTTAGTTAGAAGTCGTGTAAGCATTAAGTTTACTTATCTATTTAGATACTACAAATATTGAAGCATCATTTAAGAGTAATATCTTTCAGTCATAAGGAATCATAAGCGGTTTCAGATACTACCTCATTTGGTGTTCATTGGCTGATGACAAGTGTTTCTTTTGCCTTTCCATGTTGTCTGGTCGCTTAATTAATTTATTTAATTACATACGAATTTGCATTCATTTTTAAACAGTCGGTTGGTAATGCCGCCATTATGGTGGGTGGAATTGGATTGTTTTTATTTCGCAGAACGAAATGAATAATAAATCGAATACAAATATCAGTCAATTATAGATGACTGCATATGTAGTTTTTCCAATCGGTCCAGAACAAATGGGAAAATCAATTACGATAGTTAATTGTGTGGAAGTAATCATAAATTGAATTGAAATTAATCGCAACCATTCCGAAGCTAAGCTCAAAATAGCTGAATTTTCGGTTGAATAAAAATGCATTAAATATTACAAATCCCCAGATTGCAAGGTTTTTGTACAGGGCTTAAAATTAAATTGCATAAAAAGTCATTTAACGTTTTAATTACGATAATTATGCATGGCCCAACAGTGAAACCCTTTTACCGGACCCGCCTAAGTACCCCCAAAAAAAAAAAAGGTTAGGGCAAAACCTTTAAGCTGCACCATAAACCGGAACCCAAAGTCGTAACTGAAGTAAATACTTTGAGATTGGGTTCAGGTGGGGGATTCATAGAAACATATTTAAATGAAAGGAATTTTAATTTAGTACTGCCTTTGTTTTAGGTGGTTTATTAGCTCAGATTTTCCGAGATCTGTTTAGCCAGCAATTACTTTAATAAATTACTAAATGGCTTCCTCTTTGGCTTTTTTTAATTGATTAAAAGCCGTATTATACTTTGGTCATGCACTGCGGAGGTTGGCTGGCAATTAGTTTAATTAAAATTTTAATTAAAAATTCGACATGCCCCCACAAAAAGAAGTCAGCCGCCACCAAAGCCGCAATTTTGATTTTGAAATGCATTCGAAATTCAGTTTTCGCCCTTGAACGCACGAAAGGAGGGTGAGAGTGTGCGGAGGGGTCAAGTGGTAAAAATAATTATTAAAATTTATTTGAGGCTAAATAGCCGTGTGGTGCACTCAGCCCGGAGAATCTGTTTAATTTGTTTAAATTCCAGCAGTTAAAGCTTTATATCTGATTCATATGGCTAAAGCCAATTGTGTGAGATTTAGTCGTGTGATTTTAAGAGCTGAAAGCTCTGCATCTCTGATGTGCATTGGAATTTGGTGGCACAGAATGGGGGATAGATAGACAGACACTGGCACATGCACATACATATGTACATATACATATTCAGAAAGATTTCGCATGCGGCGCACATTTTTGAATACATTTGACAATTTTCGTAAGAGAAATGAGAAATATTTGCATTTACTTGAGTAGCAGCGACGACAACGGCAATGCAAAAATGTAATTTCCATGAAAGCAGCCACCAGACGGACCGACCGGCAGCCCCAACGAGCAGTCGGTAGTGGGAGTGGGAGTCGCCCAACGGCAGTGGCAGTGGAGTCATGAGCCAAGTAGGAGTCATCCGGAGTGGCTGCAAGTGCACAGGCATGCGGGATATGCCATGAGTTTCCCTCTGATCCCATCGCCAGCTAGAAGTCCATTTCCTGACTATACTCAGCGGATACCCACTAGTCAGACATTAAACAAGATTTCAAGTGCTTCAAGAAGTTCTTTTCAATCTGATTTATAAATATGTTGGGAACAGTCAGAGTTCAAGATCACCAAGATCGGATTGTTTGGGTTATTGCTCTATATAGTAAATACTTAGGCATAGAATGGATGTCAGAGCGATCTGCATTAACGAAATATACCCTACTTTTGTAGGGTATTCAAATTTGTAGGCGGGGAAAGTTTTTGTTCGGAGACAGGGCGAGCCGAGTCGAGCCGTTGACGGCGGCTTCTATTGTACGGGTTAGCAGTGGCTGAATTTGCATCCCGCCAGCAGATGCTGCTCATACTCGTAGACACCCACACTTGGCAGAGTGGATGGGGGAGCCAGCCTTCCAGAGGCTGGCTGGCTGGCCAGTCCTTAGTCCTCATTCCGACGCCTGGCATGAAATATTTGACTTTTGATTAAAGCACCAACTCAAGTACTCTGCTCTGTTGCCTAGACTCTGGGTCCTGGAAGCTGGCTGCTGACTGCAGGATGCTGGCTGGAGGCTTCCAACCCTGCACGCCACTTGACAAGATTCACTTGTCTTTCAAATGCATTTCATATTGGGTTGCATAATTTTCTGGGGTTTTTCCCTCTAATGTGAAATGTGCGCGAAGAACTAAAAAAACCCTCCTCCAGACGCCCCCCGACACTGTGAAAACTTTTCTAAGAACTTTCTGGGAACTAGTTGAGTCGTTGTTCGTCGCTGTTCGTTGTTGGCTGTTCGCTGTTACTGTTGCAGTATTGTGGTGTTGCCGAATATGCATTGTTTGCTGTGGTGCAAATAACAGTTTCTGGATGGGAGAGTGTACGCCGAGCTGCTGCACCATGCACGGCACAGCTGCTCCGCCACCATGCCCCATTCCCCGCATTCGCCATTCCACAAAACTAAACAGACCAAGAAGTTTCATGGCTGCGACATGGCTGGGCAGAAAGTTGTCTCTCCCTCTGTGGCATGTGATGGAAGTGAATTTGTGAATTGTTGATAGCGCTTTCTTCTGAGACGGATTCAAGTCAAAAGTCAGGATTGCATCTATTTATTTTCCAGTGAAGAATTGTGCAAAACTGTTTAAATAATAAGAAATAATTCTCGCATTTTTCTCTTCAAAAGAAAGGAAGATAGATATAGCGATTGCAAATCGGAAGACTGTGCAATTGTGGGATATATTAGGGATTGTCCAACGAACACTGAGAGAGTCCTTTCTAGGATTATATGTACTCCCCTCTACGAAATATCTCCATCGCATTTAAGCCACCAATTTTCTGGGGCTACGACAAAAATATTAATCATACGCTCCGGTTGCCAGCCGCGTCAAGGGGAACTCGCGCGGATAAAGGGGAATATTATTGCGGTACAAAGAGCAAATTAATTTTTCATAAAAGGCAAACCAAGCGGCCCCTTCTGGCGTCAGATCGGGGAAAGGGGAACACCGCTGCTGCGGTTGCCCCACACGCACGTACCTGTACAAACGCAAACACACTCACAGACATAAGTATTCGTACACCCACACGGATGAGGCAGGGCGCAATTAATTTTCAATGTGTGCTTTATGCAGCTCCTTCCAGAGCTGGGCTTTGCGGCGGGCTGCCAAGGGGAATGCGGCTGCCAAGGTCCCCCCACGGAGGAGAGTGCGGCGGGGCGTGCTAATTGCCGCACACAAAAAAGGCCAGAAAAGAAATGCATTCAGTCCTTCTCGACCCTGGAACCTGGAACCCGGACCCTGCCCTCTCGAACGGTTCTTGATCGCATCGCTGGCTAATGCGATGTGTGTTTAATTTCCGTATTCCAGCTAATTGGCCTCGTTCGCCTGGATTTTGCTAATTACTTAATCATCAACAGCTCAAAGAGCCTACGGGTTTTCAATGCGTTGGCATAGACACAGAAGCCCCCTTTTTGCGAGTTTTATTCTGTTTGTCAGGCGAAATATACCATATATCCCTGCGGAGAAAGTCATAGCGTCCTTTAAGACTAAAATGTATCAAATTTTAAGGAACGGCGGAAAGTGTTTCTACAGTCCTCTCTTGATACATAGAGCAGAATCAAGAAAATGTAATACATGCAACGGCTGAGAGCTTTATGAATGATCTGTGCGGTCTTTCTGCACTCAAGGAATACGCTTTTAGAACTGTAGGGATCGTTGACATACTTGTTGCATCTTCATTAGATTGGTATCACATAATGGAACTTCTCGGATATCATGCACTATTGGTAGATAGAGTGCACTTTTATCCATCAAATACAAATACATTCGACTGACAGCATTTCGAGTCCATCTGGGTTACCGTGTCGCACTGATGTCTCAGTTTCGAACTTAGTTACGGGCTCATCCGGAAAGATTGCATTGCCCCAAGTCCCCTCCACCCCTCCCCCTCCTACACGGCTGTCTGTCTGTCAAATTGAGCGCAAAAGCCCCGGCAGCCCCGCTCACGTGACATCAGTTCCGTCTCGTTACAGTTTGAGGTTTACAGTGTGTGACAGACAGGCTGAAGCTGGGTCGGCTGGGGGCAGGATGTGGGGGTGTGGCCAAACCCAAAAAAGATGAGCAGAAACTTTTGGACGAGACCGGCAGGAAGCGGAGAAATGCTATTGGGGTTGTGTACTATATGAACGTTGGATTTTTTTTTGGGGAAAAACTGAGTGGAGTGGAGTGGAGCTGAGAGGCAGATCTCCATCGAAGAACCAACTCTTGGGCAAAGGTTTTATCCACGGCCTCGAATATTGTAGTGAATTTTAGCTATCCCCTACTCCTCCCCCTGCTCCTCGTCAAAGTGAGTGGGGGGTAAGCTGAATTTAGGGGTATAAATCGAAATATTATCAAGATGCCAGCTCGTCGCGTCGCAACCAAATTGTTTCTCTTAGACCGACCGACCAAGCGGCGCCTTCTGGACAACGACAACAGCAGCAGCAGCAGTGGAAATGTGTGCAAAACAACTTTTGCCCACCTTTGTAGGGCCGAAATTTATACTCGTATCCCTCCCATCCCATTCCGAACAGCAATTTTCGGAGCATGTTAGAGTTTTTGTGGGATGTATTTCAACACCCTGCCCTGGCAGGAAGGACAGGAACACACATTCCACTGGTAGCCGTGCCTGGGGGCCAACTTTGGGCATAATAAATAACATAAAAATGAAGCGAATTCAACCTCAAAGTTCAATTCAAATAACCACTCAATATATCTAGACTCCAAGGAACTCTTTGGAACTTTCCTCGCATCCCCCCATCCCTGTGTTCGTGTGCATACGAAATGGCTGCCGGCTGGCTTGAATAGACGATGAATTTAAATACGGCCAAATTGAGTATTGGGCACGTAATAAAAAAAAGGGCTAAGGCCCGGAGTCTCCTGGCCAGGCAACGGACAGGAGCAGCCCGGACGGCCGTTATGTATGGCATCGTAAATAAACCCTTTTTTTACTTAATCCAAATTCGTCCCCGGGGAACAATTTGTTACACAATTTAAAGGAAGCAGAAGGAGAGAGAGATGCCAAGTGGGAGCCACGGGCATAGATTTAGTCCAAGTCCAAGTCCATGCCGTGTCCTTGCCAGAGCTTGGGCTGCGACTCAGACTCCGACTAGTACTCGGACTCGGGTCAGTTGTGCATACATTGTCCCTTTGCTAGCTGCCATATTTTCGCCATAAAATATTTACATTTTTCTCTGTTCTCTGCTCTCCCCCCAAGTTATATGGTTTTAAATTTCCATTTGAAATACATATTTGATATGCTCCGACTCAGACCCAGCGAATGTGCAGGCCAATAAAATGATCCGGAACCAGATACGAGATACGAGAAGAGTGTGTGGGAAGAAACGCAAGGGTCTGCTTCGCTGGCTAATGATTTGAGTGCAGAAAGGATATACTTATATATTTGTGATCTCATCATAAATGTCCAATGCAAAATGAAATGAATCCTTTTTAAAATAGTAAAGAAAAAAGTCCCTTTTGGTAAAGGAAAAGAAACATTTGTCTAAAGTATTTTAATAAAATAGATAAATTTCATACATTTGTATAAACCTTTGCATATTTTTACTTGCAAGTCTATTAAATAACTTTTTTGTTCAACATTTTATTTTCTCGTATTCTTAATTAATTTGAAGACAGAATGTCTTCAGCGATGGATCGTGGAATCCCTTTTTAAGAGGTTTATCAATAAATGTTTTTCGTGAAGATTCGGTAGAATTTTGTATCTGTCGGTCTGAGATTCATGGAAATTATCCAGTTGTATATCAAAGTCGAAGGTGATGATCCACAGCCACAGATCTAAGGAACTTAATGTGTGGAAGTAACACAACAGCTATTTAGTTGATTAGTTTTGTTAGCACATTCTACTAAGAAACACCGAATCGATATGGCTCTGATATGGTCATAGCGAATCGAGAAATCAGCAACACTCAAAGATTAGCATCTGTTTATCCTTTTCCAATCAGCCAACTTCCCTTTTTAGTCGTGCTCTCTATTGTTTTCAGATTGGATCATCTGGACTGCATCATCGGAATGAGCTTCGAATGTAATCAACCGAGCAGGAGCGCCTTTGAAGCTCTTGTCCGACTCTAAAAATACAACTAGTGTCGACCAGAAGGGCGGCCGTAAATCGGCGCCAACTTTCCAAAAATTAGCGGAAACGGAAGCCAATCAGCTGGCAGCGGAAACCGCATTGTGCCGCAGTACTTCAATTCCGTGGCTTCGATTATGATGAGGCGCTGGACACACATGCACCCCTCCCCTCCCCTTGGTCGTCCGTCGCCGGTCGTTTGGGTCTGCGGTCAGAGCCGAAAATAATGGCCAAGAGCCAAATTACGTTTCCGCCATTCGGCGGGGCTGGGCAGCTCTCGCTTGACCGGAAATTGTGAAAAATCAACTCGGTCAAAGGGCCGCCACAGTGCAGAAGCTGCCCTCGCTTTGGTCGCTTGGTCTGAGGGTTACTGCACGGAAAATTGACTCTCGCAACGAAAATTGCCGCTTAACGAGCGAATTTCAATATAAAATAAACTTGGAGAAAATACGAGCATTCAAGAGCCACGAAAAGAAATGAGCGAGCAAATTTGTTTCACTCCCGAATGAACGGCCGCCGCCTCAAGGAGTTGAGTGCCGGCCCTCCAACCCCAAAGGGGAAGGCATCGTTGGATGTGAAAATGGAGAACCGAACTGAGCTGGCATCTGGCAAATTTCTTTGAATTTCATAATGAAATTCCACAGCGTTTAATTATGCCCGAAGCACTTCATGCCATGATAAGTCCCATGATCTGACTATGGAATCCAAACTTTGTGCAGCATTAACACAGTCGAAAGTCCTATCAGGGCACGCGGCATGAAATGTGTAAAAATATCACAAAGGATGATGGCAGAATGCGCAGAGAATCGAATTCGGAGAAGCATCAGCCATGTGGAGAGAAATTTCCATTTGGTTAGCGGCCATTTCATTTAATTACGAACATTTTGTAATATTTTTAATGGAATTTTAATGGCACAATTACCAGAGGTTCTATAAATTATTTTAGACAGTAATAGTGTGGGCTGTTCCTGGGAGTTCGGTACCTAGGAGTCCTTTTTTTGAGGGTAATACGAACGGACTAGGCTCGCTAGTTGATGTCAATCAGATATATGGTTCATTGTGGGCAAGAGAATATACATAATCCCTTCGTCTAAATGGGACATAAGATGAGCACTAACCTTATGTGACGATCTGTACACATATTTCTATCTGTAGTTACGGACTACGGATGTACTATGTAGCCTGGTATTGCTATAGCGAATCAGTTATCACTTATCGGATGAAAGACACACATTTTTAAATTGACCAAATGACAGAGGCACAAATCCTTTATACGACTTGTGACTTACAAGTTGATTCCGGCTTAAATTTACATTGCCATACGACTAAATGAAATGCCCGTGTAAACACGGATCTGGGCTTCCACTTGAGATATCGCCGCCCGATATCCATACAGCATAGTTTGTCCTCGTATCCTCCTATCTCGGCCCCTAGGTCTACGTGGCCGCACGTACATATGGGCGTTCGTTGGCCCTAACTAAGGCTGCGTGCAAATCCCTGGCAGACCATAAATTATACAGCGAACATTTTTTGGAAAAATCCTCAAAGCCCGCATGGGGTGGAGGAGGGTCACGTTGCACGTGAGAAGATTGAGCAAATGTCGCATGGTGTCGAATGGTGGCCAGAAGGGGGAAACTGTTGCTGCTGCATTCGTAATTAAATAAGGCAACAAGATGTCGACAATTGGGGATTTAAATAAACACACGAAACCTATTTAACTTTATATGCCCGTACGCCCGAGTGTGACCCACATAACTCTCTCTCTCCAGACCATGCCCATCAAAGGTAACCCGCAGCCGCTGCGCACACGCAAAATACGGAGCAAGCAAAGCAAAGTTAAGGAAGGCACCGTGGTCGGAGGGGGGCTCTGTGAAATGAAATAAGTTGGGGAACCGCTAACGAGAAAGGTGTCTGGCACTAGGAATTAATGCGGCGGTTATGTGAGGCCTCTGGCCTCGGGCCCCGGATCCGGCGCTGGTTGGGGCGACCACGGTCCCGGATCTGACGGCGGTGGCAACGCGTAAAATTGCAGAGCACATGTGTTTGGAGTTTAATCTGTTTAGGCAACACGAGAAGCGCCTGCCGACAACTTGGGCAAAACTTCTGGCGCCAGAGCAAGGTAGCAGCAACTTCCGCCGGAAACCGACAATGGGGGTGGGGGCGAATAGTGAGAGCCAAGCGGGGTCACAGAATAATGCACTAAGCGCTGGGAACGGAAATACAAGCAGTCTGCAACACTTTTACTCATGCTCCAGCCCAACAAAGTCATTAACAATAAACTTAAAGTCTCTACACAAGAGGCTGAATATTTAGATACTACTATATACATATGTACCTTTGCAGATAGATGGAACACTCTAATCTACGAGTATTTCATGAGGGAATGTGTGGAAAAAGTCACAACACCTTCTGCAAGAGTATACAAATGTTTAAATTGCAGTCTCTTTGCTGTTGGCTTCGAATTTATTTTCGATGTTAAATTGTACAGTTTGTGGCAGACATTTAATTGCCATTGTGGAAGCCTTGTACCATATGCCAGCAGGCATCAATTTTCAAACAAGATGTTCCAGGCACAGCCCCTAATGGACTTGATTGAGCTGTAGTAGGAGTAGCCACAGCCACAGCCAATTCTCTATCTCTTAACTTATTCATTATGCTGCCACACCTAAATTAATACACAGCATTTCAAATAACCATTTCTTTTGGCCAACTACTCGTACATATATTTTTCATGACCAACCGCAAACTGTTGTGATGTGTACGAAAATGCCAACACTTTCGTTTGTGGTTGGAATCTATCCCAAAAAATGACAATTTCTAAGCTCAAACTACTCACAATAGTACGACAATATTTTAGCTGCGTTTTTTTTTTTTAAGTACATTTAAATATTAAAAGGAAAAAAAAAAGTGTTATGTTTAAATTTTTTCCATTTTATCATATAGAGTACCTTTCTTTATTATGAAACTTTATGCATCTTTATTGCACTTCTGTTTGCGCCATCTTCAATATTAAATATTTTCCCATTTACGCTACTACTATCTCATCTATCTGTTCGCATAGTTCTGAATTCCTTTAAATGTAGTAAAAATAAATCCCCCATAAATTCAAAATGGTTATAGAAAATATTTGTTTTCCATTACGAGTCTGGGCATCCTTTGATTTAATTACGAGTGCCACCATGGAGGATGACTTTAGCTTGGGAATTTATCATTGCCATGGCACAGGTCGGGCTGGAAAGCCATAATAAGTTTGCTTGCGGCAGTTTTCATTTTGAATTCTTGCTTACCTTTGGTCAGGTGCAAAATTAATATTCCTTATCGTCTCTCGTAAGTTGTACGAGTGTGTGTGTGTGCATGTGACAAATACCCGTAATGCCATCTGATTTACGGTGTGCGACCCACACATACAAAACACCGTCAAAATGGCCAGCAGGCTTAGCAGGGGGCTCCTGACAACTGCAGCTGCATTCGACAAGGACACGCCGCTCCCACCGCTCCCGCGCCCCCGGGCGGCAGGGCATTCCCTGCCAAACACGATTACCGAAAGGACGAATTTCAATTTATGTGAGCGCGCCACGACCAAAGCTCCGACCAAGCAGCACAAAAGTAAAGGACCCACAGATGGGCAGGAAATATTTTCTGCCCATGATTAGTTAATTAAAACGTCAGCTTTCATTCGAAATGAACTCGGATTCGGTTCGGTCCAGTCCAGTCCTGTCCGGTCCGGTCCGGTTGTATCTGGCACAGTCTGGCTTTGTTTGCCTGCTGGGCTTGTGTTTGACATTTATTAATTTCGAATAACATTTGGTAATGACACGTTGGCCAGGTGACTTCAGTTCTCCGATAGCTTTGTGCAATCGAAGCTGACACAGAATTTAATTGCTTAATTGAAGATGGACACACAGAGGTAAAGATAGCCGCCGGCAGTGAGAGATTGGTTCTTTGAATTCGTTTTCCCAATTTTCGATTTACATAATAAGTCTCTAATCTAAATTAAAATCAACGTGGGGCTACCATTTGCATTAATTAAGTCGGACCCAGCCTGCAGCTAAGAACCAAGAGTATTGATTGGGATCATTTCTTTGTCCTTACTTCCAGTCACATCATCGCTGTCATCTGCCGCAGAGGGAACCGAACGGAACAGAGCGGATCCCTGCTTCGCCAGGAACAAGTTCATTTCGTGCTCGGAGCTCGGAGCATTGTCAGCGCCCTTTAATGGTCCAGGTAATAAACATAAAAACTAATTTCCCCCCCAAAAAAGCCAAGAATGTTAATCAAAAGATTGTCCTGCTAGATTGCGGCCACAACAGCAGCGAATGATTGCAAG
Source organism: Drosophila bifasciata (assembly GCA_009664405.1). Taxonomy (NCBI): domain Eukaryota; kingdom Metazoa; phylum Arthropoda; class Insecta; order Diptera; family Drosophilidae; genus Drosophila; species Drosophila bifasciata. Next base: position 16,841,662 of record CM019042.1, on the reverse strand, counting down.
CGATGAGGTTGCCCCGTACACCCCACAGAATGTGTGGCGCCTCCCGTACACGAGTACGAGTGTGTCCTCGAGTGCGAGTGGTGGATGGGGTTGGAGTGGTTTGGGGTTTGGGGTGGTTCAGTGCTCTGCGGTTTCTATTTTGTGGTAATTTCCGTTTATGTTTTTGAATTTTTTACTCACGGCTGCGCAAACACAACTGACTGCTGATGATGGTCCGGGCTCTGCCTGGTCCGGGCTTGCTTGGTGCAGGTCCCTCCTGTCCTGTCCTGTCCTGTCCTGGTCTGGCCTGCTCTGAGCTTGTTGTTCGGCTCTTGTACAAGGCGCAATGTTGTCTCCTGTACCCGGCTTTTCGTATTTGTTTTTATGGAATTAAAAAATTGCTGAAACTTTAATTAAGCATGTCTCGAAAAAGGTCACAGAAGCCATCTGGCTAAAAGGGTATTTTTTTATTGAGAATTGTGTGTGTTTTTCTGACACAATTTTTATTTAAATAAAATTACAGTTTAGAGAATGCAAAACAACATAATAATACAAATTAATACTTGCTCACATTGGGTACACATTTACCCATTATGTACTCATATGTATGTATGTATTTACTAGATACCATTGAAGATATATCGATGATTTAACTGCATTCAAATTCGTTTCTTTTAGCTGGAAAGATTTAACAATTTGTACAGGAAGTCACGGGTTATAGAATGAGATCACAATAAAATATTTTTAAGAATCAATTGCTTTGTTTTTCAAAATCTCTTTGCTTGTGATTTTTAACAGGATTATGAATAAAGTTTATAAGTACCAAAAAATTCGTTCCAATCTTTTCAATCCGCTGAAGCAGGCCTTCTCCACTGTGTTGTGTTTTTTTTTGTTCCCAGATTTTGTAGTGGTTATGAAAAAACCGGAATTTTGTTTCCAGTTCCAGTGAAGTTATTTAAAATGTACATTTGAAAACCATTCCGCCGATAAGCACCTGAAAAAAAAAAAAAAAAAATATCTTGTATTAAAAGTATTATCCATTCGCCGTTGCTCTTATTGTTGCTGTGCATATTGTGCAATAATAAAAAATAAAAGAACAAAGCGGCAATGCTTTCAGCTGTAATGATAAATGAACGCAAACTCTGAACATAAATCAAGAGAGTGGAGGGGGATTGGATGGGGTTGGGGCTGGGGCTGGGGCTGCACCTCTGTGCTGCTCCAATGCTGCTGATGGGATAAGCCCAACTTCGGCGGAGAACTTACTACATACAGACGGTAAGAGTACGAGTACGGGTACCAGAGGTATCCTGTACCACCCGTATCACCGTGGCAACATCCCACCACTCCCAGCCCTGACGTTGGATGATTTAAACGCGAATGCCTCGACTCCAAAATGTGTTGTGGGAAATATGCACAAAAGGAACACGGCAAAAAGTGACATGGAAAAAGCAGAGAAGAAAAGGAAAATATATACATATATGCACGCACACAATATTTTTAATTTTTCACATTTTTTTAACAAATGAAAAAAAGGAGAGCTGCAGATGCAGCGGCGGCGGACAAGCTAAAGGTGCAGCCTGGTCCAAGCCCGGCCTGCACTGAGACACCTACGGAGTGCGAAAGACCGCCCGGAGGCAGCAGTGGCACGGCCACTGCAACGGCAACGGCAACCATGTGGGCCACACAGCCATGAAGCATGCACACATATATACAAATAAACGCCAATATCACCACAGACACACACATATATCCATACATATCCATATGTATGCATGTATGTATACAAGAGTATAGCTACCATATCCATATGCATTCGTATATTCACATTCAGAGTCGCATCCGACGTTGCCGCTTTGAGTTGAAACATTTTTTACAAAATTTACCCAGGGGATCTGGGGGTATATTGGCATCGAGGCCAGGGCCTAACTGGATTATCGCTCGGATGTAATTGGTTGGTTAGCTGGGCTGTGCGGGCATTCAAGAGATTTCAGTGGTTAAGGAAACTTTATGGCCAAAATAACGAAACAAATGTTCGAAAGACATATATACATATATATATATCGTAGTACGAGTACGGAACATTTTCAAGAATATTTTAAATACAAATTTTCGGATTAAATCTAACTTTTAATATTGCGTATATCAGTGTAGTAAGAATAGTCTTAACTCAATTCAATAAGGCTTCTTTTTATTTATTCTCGATAATAACCACTTTAAAATTGACCGATAGTATTTGAAGTAGAACCATGTATGGGGGAACGGAATAAATAAAAAACATTAGAATTTTTCTCAGAAGATTCTATGAATGTAGTTGTGCACACGAGGTAAGGAGTTACAAATAAAATTATTTATTTATATTTAAATTTATTTTAACAAGGTTAGCCAAACATTTTCCATATCCTGGAAAAACAACTCTAGGTTTTCAGTGGCAATCTTCTTTGCTGAGTATCGGCCCGTCGAACCCTTCGAGCTGCTTCCCCCGTTTACATGTTCCAAAATTGCATTCTGAATAATGTAGTGTTAATTCTCGAGAGTGCCATGTTCCCTGTTTTATGGGTTTAATGCTTTTGTTTATTGGTCTGCTGTTGCGTCAAGCAGGGCTTGTGCTGGTGCTTGGATCTGGGCCAGTGCCTGGGCCTCTGCCTGTGCTCGGACATGGCGGTGGGGATATGCCAGGACATGTGGGACTTACAGAAGGGATACTCAGTTGGTGGTGCTGCTGTTGCTGTTGCTGTTACTGTTGAAACACGATAAGAAAGCGCGCATTGTTTGGCCCTTGGCTTTGATACTGGTGGATGTGAATCGACCCGGACAGTTGACACTGCTAACAAATTAAATTTGCATTCTGCTGACCAACGCCCCAAAAAGTGGAGAACGTGGCGCTGAGTGGCCGAGTATTAATTGCCATAAATAATCCCGGCAAAGCAGTGTCATAAAATACCAAAATAGATTAAATGTGAAATTCCACTAATGTCAGCAGAGCACGATGCCGTCTCGGAGGGCGTGTCAGCCATCTATCAAAGGTATTTCGAGGTCCATTCCCATAAATGGCGAATGGATGTCGCCAACAAACATTTTAATCGATTCTTTATCGCCTTTCAGCACGAACACTTTCGGTTCGGTATGAATAAATTAAACTCGTAATAGACAATCAATAATTATGATTGACAATATGGCCGCTGCATTAATTGATGTCCTGACACATTTCATTCCGACTCATCGGCGACTTTACGAGTCCGCCATTGAATGCGAGTCTGTTTGATTTTATTCGCTCTCCTCTGCCATAAGCACATTGATGAATAAATGTTGTTTTGAATTTCCCCGGTATGTAAATGATGTGTAGAAAAGTTTTTCTATTTAAATATGCTCGATGAGAATTTGTGCCCGAAATAATGTGAAAAATTCATGAATCGCAAATTTTAGCAATTTGACAAAAAGCATCGGTATCTACATATGTATGTATGTACTCGAATCATGGCTTTGACATACATTTAAATAAAGCTTGTTTATGTCATTTAATTTGTTGTTTAAATGGTTAAGAGTTTAAAATTAAATTTGACAAATTCTAGTTTTAATAATGCTAAAATGCTGTGTTGCGCCACATACTATATAGAGATATATATAAGCTTCCAATGAAACTAAAGGATTTGTATAGACCGATAATCGTATTTAAATATATTTTATATTGAATGTATAATAGAAACGTACATATGACAACTGATGAAAATGTGAACAGTAATTTAAGAATTTAGAAACAATGTCAATAAAGGAGAACAGAAACTACGCAGTAACTCATCCGTTGTTCCTTTTGTTCGCCTTGCTGCTGAGAGCGAGAGAGTGTCGTCTTAGCTGAGTGTGGCGCTGTTGTGTGTAGGTGGCCTCTCAGAGAGAGGAGGATCAAAAGGATCATACTGTGTCATGCATGGCGTAAGCAAAAAGAATAAAACGAGGAGAGGAGGTTTCAGTGTGCTCACAGAATTGTTGAAGAGAAGAGACAACACCGCGACTCTCTGCGCTCAAGTGCGACAATGCAGGACGAAGAAGAAGAGCACCCTGTTTTAATAAAGATATGGGTAATTCCCGATTTAGGAATTTAGAAAGAGAGCTACGCTTACTGTTATAAAAGAGTTTATCTTAGAGATAATTACGGTTCCGTTTCGAATACAATTTGAGTTGAAACTAACTATTCTTAATCAGTACGATATGAAAGGCCAATTCGTTCCACTGCCCTCAGCCTAAGCTTTTTCATTTCAAACAAGATCTCTTTGATGGTACAACGATCTAAAGGATGCGTCGCGAAAATCATCTCCAGGCGTTCTCGTGCGTTCACCACTTAGGAACGAGACCGGCGATCCTACGACTTTGATCGGTGCAGGCTTCTTTAGGAACTTAAGCGGCAACTTTGATAAGTTGATTTCGTTGTATCCAAAAGCGTTCCCTTATTTATTGCTTTTAGCTGCAGAGCGCCTCTGTCCGATGCGCTATCGTCGCCCGTTCGACTGCTCTTGCGCTTGGAAGAAGACTCTTCTACCATCGTCCGGGCTACCGCATCGATCATTTGCTTTGACATTTGCGTGTAAGTATTCCTCACGAACACGATGTCCCGATGTCCCCATTTGCACTTTTCAGCATAAAGCTTATGCATTCGCCCACCAGCGGCCTTTCTGTCAGCTACATGTCTCCCGCTTCTTTCGTGATACGGCTGCACCTGCTGCGTCTAAGCAGCTCTCTCTCTCTCGCTCTTCATCTACCGCTCTTGTACTCTACAATGTTCTCACGCTCTCGCTAAGACCCTTTGCATAGGGCACGGGCATTCTGCCATTGGCCCTGCCATTAGTCTGGAGTTGATCAACTTAGCCTTCGGTTATATTTATACCCCAACTACACACGCGTACTGCCGCTACTTCATATAAATAATAAAATTGTATTTCCAATCAAATCTTCTTGGCTCTTTATTCAAAACTAAAATAAAACTTTAAAAACGCTTAACAGCTTAACACATAACTTGTAAATATTAAATTTAGCTCAATGAGTTTTTGGGTAATGAAATCATATTTTTCAATGAGAATTTTCAGAGAGCTCAGTAATTTTTACCTCCGACAGAGCAGAACAGATTCCGAACAGGAATAACGATAATGGTAATTTTTTGAATATTTGAATATTTGTAAGGTTTTGTTTCCAATATTTCGAGGGGCATTTTGCCATTTATTTTAAAGTTTCTCTTCCGTATAGTTATTAGCTCGATTATAATGTCAGGCCGGGGGAATGTTTGGGGTTGGGGTGTTTGGGTGTCGCGTTTTCCAGGGCATAAAGCGCACACCGACTCACACAGATACACACGAAAACTCCGGGACTCACACATGGCCACACATGAGTTCGCACATCGCCAGACCCGACCGAATGAACAGTTTTAATAATTTCGTTTTATGGAAATGGCGCTCGGGTTAAATGATTCGAGAAGAATGTACATTGGGAGGAAAAGTCGTAGCGTTTAATGTTTTGCACGGTAAACCTGTTCGCTTGGCTGGCGGCATTGTGTGTTGCATGCCGCATCCTGCAAGCTACATTTCACCCAAAAACCACTCCAAGGCCGAAGGCCAGACAGACAGTTCAAATTTCAATCATTACGAGGGGGAATGCTGGTCTCCCCTGACTTGCCGGACCTGGACTCTCTATCTAATCAGTAAAAGTCGCTGCTGCAAATCTCTTTTAAATGAGCCACTAATTGCAAACTGAAAGATAATACACAAAGAGCCAGCCCCTCCCCCTCCCCAACCATGTACAAACTAATCAAGGGGATATACGAGTAGGTGGGGAGGGGGAGACTGGAAGACCTCCATGTCCGCTAGTAGCAGAGTAGAGGAAAAAATTCTAGTTAAAGAAGCAATTATCGCAGACATAGGGCAAAAGAGTTTTTGTTTTGTGGCAAGTTTTGGGGATAACTTTTGGTTTCTGTTTGTGAGGCACGTTTATCAGTCCGTAAGTTTCCGCCTCCATTGCCAGCACTGCGTGCGTCGGGTATCTCTGGGTGTGCCCTGCTCATTGTTAACTTTTTGCCTTACTAATGTCTATCAGAGATATAAGGCCAAACTTTTATTTTGTAAGCAATGGTGGTGGGGGGCTCGAGAAAGAGCCTTTTAAAACATCAGTTCTGAAGCCAGTCCACCACGTAAGGAACACACATGAACACTTGCGTACACACTCGCATTTGAGTATATAGATCTAATCAGTCTGTGTATTTCAAGTGGATTATCGCACAAGCTCCCTAGCTCGAAGATTCTCTTCGTTTTGCTGGATTACCAAACTTTCCCTACTTATTAAGAGTGTGTGAACGCGTTTATTATAAGCAAGCACAATGCCAGCTAATGGCATAATTAGAAGCAATGCCTCTTATCCTCACACTCCAGTTGTTCCCCAGAAAGAGGGAGCTAATAGTTTTCGCATAGTCATACCGAATCTTGGTTTTATTCTTTAACATACTCTGGATCCCTCTGGGGTAATAATATAACCAAAGAATTTACACATCCTTGTGGTAATATCTCTGCTTGCTTCCCAAATAAATCCTCAGTCACAACAATCACTTCATCATTATGAAATTATAAATATGGCGTACGTAGAAGCATCTCGAAATAAAACTATAGTGTTGGGACTAGATTTGCGTAATGCTTCTTTTGCTCTCATTCTATATTTTCATCCATGAAGATCTTGAATTCATCGGACGCAAATGCGGTTCCATTTTCCGATACAACTTCGTCTGGTAGTCCATGAGCTGTGATGACTTGTCGTAGGAACTTAATGCCGCCAGCAGCAAAGTCGATGTAAAATCGATACCACAGTCTTTTGTCAGTTGTGGATTATACTTTTATCCCGAATTTCAGTTTATATGTTGTTGCTCGTTTATTGTGTCCGTTACTCGGAATTGAATACACAAATGTGTCTTTCAATTAAGGACTCCTACGGTGTGTTCCATTTCGTTTGGTCTGTGTATGTATGTATGTGTATATCTCAAATATCGGCATGTCAGTGGGCCCCGCTCATGGTATACTTTTCACACGTGGAAATTCCATTTTGTAGTGAACTTTATCAGATGGGGTACCCTTTAATCAAATTCAAGGAAATCAAATGATGAAAATTAAATTGCTGCCTTACAACGATGTAAAAACATGTTAAAATTAATTTGATTTGTTTAAAAAACTCTCTTTGAAGTTGTCATGCAGCATGTGCCCCGATTGCAGGAAGCTGCAGGAGGGGGCTGACGATATGTGGATGAGGATGGAGATGGGAACGGAGAGCCACAGACAGGTAGGTAGGTGGATAGACAGCCAGAATGTGTATGATGAGATTATTTGAATTACCTTTGCAATCAAATTGACACCACATAGACATCCAGGACTGCCTGGGACAGACAGTTGGACAGGAAACTGACAGCGCCAACCGACTGGGACGCCCATCTCCACCTCCATCCATGTCCGGGTGTCGCTTCATAGCGGAGCAGGAAATACCAGAGTCATCTCTTAGCTGGCCGTGTCCAAGTGACAGCCCGAGACACTTTACATTATTCATACGAGATGATTCAAATGAAATGTTAAAGTAGGCCTCCAAGTAGGCCGTTAATTGGATGTAACAGGACCACGACAACCCATCCATTCGACATAAACATTCAGCATTGAAAGCACATTAAAAAAGTATAAAAAAATCAGTAAAATTATTTTAAAAAAAGTTAAATAAAATATTTAATCCGAAAAAAGTCTGTTCTGAAAATGGATTGCAATTGGGGCGATCAGTCCGGCTGGATATTCCAGCCAATGGATTTCAAAGAGGAGGGTTTCATGGCCGACGACGAGAACACAACGACTTTAAGTGAGATCCAGCGCCGGGGCAGTATTATACTCGCCCAGGCTCGAGAGCACTCTTTGGCGCTGACCCAGAGCCTGCTCAATGCCGAGAATCCCAGTTGGCAGAGGGAGGTGGCCATGGCCACGGATTCCTGCCGCCTGACCCCCCAGGCCTATCGCTTCAAGGACATCTACGAGGGCAAGAAGAAGCAGCAGCTGCGCAAGTGCCTCGAGGACGAGCGCAAGCAGCGCGAATTCCACAGTCGTCCAATGCCCAACTTTCGCCAGTTCCACGAGCGCCAGGCCGCCAAGCCCACCGTCCACCGGGTGACCGTGCCGGTCACGCCCGACGTGCTCAAAAACTCTGTCCAGGCAGAGATGCGGCGCCGCCAACGGGTTGAACTGCTCCAGCAGCTCGAGCTGGACGTCCAGAAGCAATACCCAAGGGCGAAGCCCATTCCGCGCAGCAGCACCACAAGAGCGCGTCCATCTATGAAGCCTTTAAACAGCCAGTCTCTGGTTGAGTCTCGTATACAGGTGCAGCCCTTTAACCTGTCCATAGAAAAACGTATTGTGAAGCGTAGGCTCTTTAATGCCCAGACCAACCAGATGCAGGAAACCCGTCGTCAGCAGCAGGAGGAGGAGCGCCTCCGTGCGGAACGTAAGGATTACCAGAAGCACCGCCAGATGACCACGTTCCGGGCTCGTCCCAACCCATTCGGTGCCACACCCCGTTAATGTGGTTTGGTCTCCGTTTTTCCGTTTTTCATTTTTTCTTTGTTTTCTTTGTTTCAAGTTCGTGTTTAAATTTGTTTTGTTGTTCGAAGAAATTAAATTACTAGAATCATTAGCACACACCAAGATACATATACGCGAGTGTGAATGACTGCACAATCAATTTGTTCAATGACCCTGGCAGAGGGTATTCCCATATCCACCAGATGTTTGCAACGCCAAAGGCAAACTATTATCCGTAAATTAAATGGATAGCTGTATTATTCCTACTACGGGCATACCCGTGTATGATATATCCATATATATCCTTATTTTCCTGAGTATATATCCTTAGTTACATCGAAAGCCAGAAGACTGCCTACCGTAGGAACAATCGATCTGGAAGGGTATTCAAAAGGAGTCCAATGCGAGCCCTATTTTCTGGTTTAAAATGGCTCGGGTCGGTGGCTCCATCAATCAAGTGGCCCATCCCCATCCCCATTGCCATTTGCAAGCCCATCTATAGAGGAGGGGCTACCTACCTACCGCCCACGTGTTCCCGTACAAACAATTTGTTGTAAGTGTATCAATTGATGCGCCTGTGATGCATGCGTGTGAGTGCCACGTATGAGTGTGAGTTTTCCACGTGAGTGTGGGAGGAGTACGTCACATAATCAAAAGCACAAATACTAAAACAAGCACTCAAACTGTCAAAGCGATGATTGATAGTGTTGACATTCGCTTTTTGGCTCCTGCCATCCGGCCCTGTCCCTGGTAGCTGACTTTTTGTGCATTGGCTTTCTGTTAATGGGACGTTTTGGCGGCGGGTTCGTCCTTTTGAAAAAGATTCGATCCCTATACCCTGTGTTTATGCTGCTCGTATGTATGTATGTCCTTGCACCCCCAACCCCTCTACCCCATGGATTGTGCGAGTGTGTGTCTGTGTCTGTCTGAATGATGAATTGCATTGCATGTGTTTATCGAGGTACACTGAAATTTGTATTTATTGCAAATTTTCTGGCGAGTTGAAAGGTGAGCATCCATCACCTGATCCCACATTGAATAGCAGTTATTAAACCAATTAAATTGGTACAAGATTCAACGACGAGTGGGTGGTTGTTTTGAGTTATGGAAGACTTGAAATAATTAAAATTAACTAATTCGATATTTTGAATTTTAAGCTAAAGTTTTCGTTAATTATACCAAACGACAATATTTTTTCACTTTTTTTGCAGCCCATTGACATCTGTTATTTCCATACTGTAACAGTCTGTACACTTAGCAGTCTGTACATTTAACAGTCTGTACAATGATTCCAGAGCAAAAACTGTTCTAACGGTTAACGCTGCCAGCGGGGAAATTTACATTTCCTGTTTGCTAACAGACATATCATTCTGTTAAAGCGCACTTAACAGAATTTTTGAAATAACGGACAGTAATATGTTAAGATAATGTTGCTTCAACAGACTCGAGGGCTCAAGGGTTTTCTAGTTTTTTACTTGTAAAATTCTAACGCCTGTTTGTCTGAATGAGCAAATGCCTTTCAGTGACTATGCCCAAATCAAAAGTATAACAAAACCTGCTTCTTGTGGCTGTATGGGAACAAGGATACGAGAAAAACATCTCCAGCTAAGCTGAATAAAGAGTCAAGTCATATACATTTTATTTTTTCTTCGAACTAAATATTTCCTTCTTACAATACAGCGTTCATTCACGTTTAATCGACCCGGCCTACTACAGCTGCGAAATATATAATTAAATGTGAAGTCTATCCACCACAGCAAGTGGACAATTTCCTATTTAGTATATTCGATTCTGCAGTTTTGTACAGCTAATACTGTGTATTTTAGTTGAAAGTGCCATGATTTAGATGCTTTAAATGACGTCTTCGGTTTCTTTCCGAACTACCAATGAAGCCGCCTAGCACGTCCTTATGGTAGCCTCTTTTTCTATCCGGAATTCCCAATCCTTGAGACCGGTTGTAAGGCGATTACTAGTTATCGGCTCGAGCTATACTCGTATTTACTGGGGAAGGATTTCCACATCAAATAAATATTCAGCCAAGAAGTATTAATGATTACTAGTTGTATTATTATGCTTATACGAGTATGTACCTACACCTTGCTTAAAATTCTTTTTTTTATTATTATACATCCCGATGCCTGTTCCATATTTATTTAGGTCCTATAATATATTCTTAGCGCTTTATGCCTATTATTTTCTTATGTAGATCTTCAGAAAATTAGCTTCAAAAAATGTTTTATTCAATACTACGAAACATTCTTCCCTTTTTCATACCGAGAACCCACGACTTATCTTACGGGATTGCGGATTCCTCTAAGCTTTTCTTAGCTGGGATTAGTTCCTAAGCGTGTGCCTGAAGAACAGGTACCAAAAAAGCTGCTACCATCCTTAAAGGGAAGGCGACAGGCATCATAGCTCATACGAGTATGCGTGCAAGCCAGAAGCTGCGTGTCCCACATACTGCATACGATACGGAGATGCAAAGCTCTGTGGGAACGGATCGGAGTAGAAAGGAGAGGAGAGGAAAGGAAAGGAGAGTAGTATACGTCAAACATAGCAATTGGGTATTCAACGCGGAACAATGTCCCGAATTTGATGGGCGGTTGCATGGGGTAACGGAAGCGTGGGCGTGGGCGTGCGCTGGAGTATATGTTTCTGCTCGTCTTTGGCTTTTATTCTGTGGCTTTTATGAGGAGGAGCTTGCGGTTAAATGAGACGCCTGCCGGATGCCGGATGCGTCTTTCTGCTCGTGGGCCTCCTCCACTGTGTTGCGGGTGGAGCACGGAATTTAATAACGCTCTGATGCATGCAAAATAACACATAAAAACGTAAAAATGCACACGCAAAAAAGCAAACAAAGCCCCCGCCCGCTGAAGAATTGCATGCGGGATGTGAATGTTGACTGAGAGGCGGGCGGCAGTCGAGCTGCAAGCGTGTCGGGGAAAACAATTTTCGCAGTCAATTTTCTTTTATGAGCAGAAAATATTTCACTGCGAAAATATTATATGAATATTGGCAGCCGTCAGCCACCGGCGGTTTCAGCCTCCGACTCTGCAGCGAAAGGCCGAGTTTGGAGCCGTTTACTGGGGCACGGGCGGGATTCTGGGGATCTTCTGTGGGTGTATGTACCATTGAAACGCATATTGCCAAAAAGTTACACAGAAGTGCCGTCATATTTAAGTGCCCCCATCACCATGCAGTTTAGTTGCAGGGGAAGGCCTGACGCTGAAGCGTGCCCCACAATATTGAATCGCTCCAGTTTCCACATTCAATTTCACTTTTCAGCTTTGAAATGTTTGCCAGAGGTAAGTTTGGGCATGTGGAGAACTTTATGGCAGATTCCCTTACAAGCTGTGCTTGGCTTATTACATTTTGTTTGTGGTGATACGGAAGGTGAGAGGGATATACATTAATCAATATAGATACAATACAAATAAATAAAAAAATTATGAAAAACATTATGTACTAGTATACTATCGATATTCAAAGGAGCTTCGGAAATCCGAGAGTGCAACGACGTACCAGAATTCATTTTCATGACATTTACAAAGAGAATATTTGTATCTTTGCTCACAATATATTTGAACACAAAAAATCAGAGCTAAAAAAGCGGCACAAATTTAAAGAAGAATCATAAAATTGGAGTATAAAATCTGAGCGAACGCCCAGCGTCTTCAATGAGGCTCATAAAACGAAACAAAGGCAGGACCAGGAGCGTGTTTGGAGCTGGAGATGGATCTGGGGTGGCCAGACGCACAGCAATTGCTGCAGAAAGTCAAAGTCATTAAAAAGTAATGTCATCGTCAACATTTCAGCGCTCCTCCACCTCCACCTACATCTCCATGTCCATCCGCCTCTCCGTCCAACATTGCCCACAGTAGCCTCTGGCGCTTAGTTGCCGTTTCAACTCCTTCAGCCCTCGTGCGCTCCATTAATGATGGATGACGACTCGAGTCGACTAGACCTCTCCACCGCTCAAGCGTCCCCCTCTCCTCTCTGGTCTCTGGTCTGGTGTGGTCTGAGTTCCTTTCCAGGGTCTCGTCTCTGCTAACCGAAAATGATTTGATGATGAAAACATTTGAAATTTTTATCGGGTGCAAATTTATGCAGAACTGTGGATGTCATCGCCGTTGCGTTGGCCGCAGAAAAATGATGACGATGCCGTTGTGACGTTGAAATATGAAGAAACATTATGTACCTTTATGCTTGGGATCTGCTTCTGAGGTCTGGGACCCTTCCACCCCATCAGTACAGAGGAAGCAATGCGCGTACTGTACTCAACCGAGTGGAGAGAGCCGCCTGGTGGCAGTCGATAAGAAGTTGTTGTTGTTTTTATGGCATTTCATTTTGATTAACATTAGGGTTGCACTTAAAATTTGTAATAAATGACTTTGAAATTGATTGGAAGCTCACCTTCTTTTCTCTTATATGACCGTCAAGAAAACGCGGAACACGCTTGAGTACACTGAAAATTAAATCTTTGTTCGTCTCACTTGTGGTAATATATCATCGTTTTAAAACCAAAAAATAAATCGATATTTCCTTCCCCCAGCTTTGACTCAATAAATTTAAAAGTTAATTATGAACCATCGGCCCCATTCTGTGAAAATAATATTATTATCGGGTATCTGAAGGCTGCAGTAGAGACTCACTAGTAGTAATTACAATCTGCATTAATCATACAAATTTTAATGATTCCCAAATTAGTTAATTTGTGAATCCACTAATAATAATTGAAAATATTGGAATTAAAATAAAAAAGAGCATTAATTTTTTTTCAAATCAATTCTGATAACATCCAGAAGCCATTTTTTTCAAAGCATCAAAGACCCCGACGTTTTTATGAACCGTTTGTTTATTATATTTTTTAAAATGTTATAAATAACTGGATTAATTCATGGAAAAACCATCCTGTTATTTCTTGCGACATGCTCCATTGATTTTAAATGGTCATATCACTTGCAATTAATAATATAACAATTTGGTGACAAATGGAAGTCTATTTTTTAAATCAAATCCACGTTTGTCCCTATAATGTATGTACATTCATTTTTATACCTGTATTCGAAGAGTTAAGGGGTAGATTGTATTTGTGGTAAAAGTGGATGTGTGTAACGCAGCGATGGAAACGTTTCCGATCCCCATAAATTATATATACTCTATACATTTCTTGATATAGCAAAAAAATAAAAAATGTAAAAACTGATCAACTATCTAAGAATTCCACATTAATAAGAAGCTGCTTACATGTATTTGTATAGACTGAGTACTGGTATAAAAGTAATGTCGCGGTAACTGCGAATCAACGTTCATTCTCGTTAAAAAACTTGATTCGGGAATATTATAGTGAGTAAGTTAAAGGCTGTTTTCGATGTATTTTGTAGGAAATAATTAAGGCACACAAACTGTTTAAAACATTAAATTTGTCACTGTGTGCACTGCAGTGAATTGTTTGCTTTAATTTAAAGTGAATATTTTGTACAATTTTTCAATGGATTTTCATGTTTTTCCTGGAAGATGTCTTTGGACAAACTTTGTACTTTGTTCGTTGCTCTTGGTTTATTATTTTCTATTCACCTTGCTGAACTTTTTATTATGGCGCATCTATTGCGTAAACTTTAAGCAAATTGCAAATGAAAGTTTCTGGGATTTTACATGACAGTTTATTGCATTGAAATGGGTCGGGACTGTACTGTATCTGGGGAGAGTTCTCATACATACTGGGGGTGCGAAGAGTACCATGCGAGTACCATTACGAATACGAGTACGAGTACGACGAGTATATGGTCATGTGCCAGTATGAAAGTTTTCTTCTTTTTTATGCGTATGTAGCCCCCACGGGGCAGAGTAGCTACAACATTCTCGTACTGCTTGCTGTACTGTTGTGGCTCCAAGTTTTTATTGCCGACGGCTAGCTCAGGGATGCGAGGGTGGTGCTGGTTCTGCCGGATCTGGTGGTGGTGCTGCTGCAGGTCTTGTGGTGGTGGGGCGGTTGTGGGCACGTGAGCTCCCACAGGTGACGATGGCCTCGTTTATTAACAAACAGCAAAATGTTGTCAACATTTCAAATTTATTTGTTCAATATAGTACAAACACACCAACAGATGCCATCATGTACATGTGTATGTAGGAGGAGGTGTACACATGTCCATGATGTCTCTGCTGTTGTGTGGGTGTTGGCTCGAGTGTCTGCGCATCAGTGTGTGTGTGTGTGTGTGCGTGTTATTAAATTAAACACAGAGCCACCATCAGGACTGGGCCAAAAGCATTCATTAGCCACGTTTACTGCACCCGTGGCGACCTCCATTCCGGCTGATGAGTTTTTTTTGGTGTGTCCCTCATTCTGCAAGTAAAACTTTCTGTGTTTGTTTTTCGATATACCCTGGCTGATAGATGGGGTCGAAAGAATGATTCATTATATATGTCTTTCGAATATGTGATGACTAAATTACATTCAAAAGCTTTGATTGCAGCCAAAAATATCTTGAGATGAGTGCACGAGAAGAACAATTTTATTATCAGCTAAATTCAAGCTTTTTTCTCAATACAAAACTTTATGAAATTTTTGTGATCTGTGCCAAATATTAATAAGCTTCTCTCTGCTGGTTCCAAAATGGGTATCAATCAGTCGAATCTTCGGGTTCGAGCATTTTTTCATTACTTTGTCTATTTGCTTAGCATTGTTGTTTTTGTTGGCGTTGTTTCTGTTGCTTTCGCTGCTGTTATCATTGTTGTTGCGGCTGCTGTCGCTTCGTGACTTTGCAGATGGTGGGGTTTTAATATTTTTCTCTTACTATATCTGTACATACATACATACATATGTACTTCCGTTATTTCGCTCTCTAAAGTGTCGCGCTGACGACTACGTGAGCCTGTTCGCACTCAGAAATGATTATTGCACACCATTTTGGCAAATGGCGCTGGGTTCTTCGCTCTTTACAGAAAACCATTGACATTTAAATAGAAACATATACAGACATACATATACCAGAGTTGGGGATACAGAGAAGAATAGCTACAGATGTTGTTTGTTCATGGGAATGGGGCAGGCTGCAGGCAGCTGCGATTCTAGGCCGCCCAGCGCATTAATTCTAATTAACTTTTTGCGGCCACCTAACCCAAAGTGGTCCGACCTCACTGGCACAACCGCAGTCCACGTTTATGAGTACTTTTTTGGGTGCTTCTGGCCTCAGGCCGAGGCACAGGCCCGGCGGTTTCGGATCCGAATTGCGCAACAAATGAAGTGCAGGCAATAAAAAGCGACAAAGGCAAATGGCAAAACGTAGTCGTTGTCGGTGTAGGGGTTGTCGTTGTCCCCGGTCTCCTTGCTGCGTTTCATGCGTTGAGCCATGAAAATGGAAATGAAAATTTATACGCTCTGTGGCGGGTTGGGTCGGGTCCGGGCCGCATCCGTGTGATTAAAACACCTGCGCAGACAGCTGCCAGGACTTGGGCAGACCAGGACCGGGGCAAACACAGTCAACAGCAGTACCATTAGTAACTGGAGTTGGCCGGGACAACTGCTCTCTGCCTGTGGCTCCCAGTCAGCGCGTGATTGTCCCTGGCGGATGGCTGGGTGATCATACATACATAGGTTTTCATTTCGCCAGGCTAATGAAACGTCATGTTATTTATGGCTGGGATGCGCTCTAATGCAAACGCATTTCTTCTCATTTAGGACCGGCTAGAAATCCATGCCGCAGAGAGATTTCCCTTGGGCTTCTGGACGTGCGTGCGTACAAAGATGTTATTAGTTTTGGCGAGCAGAACCCAAAAAAAAACCATATGAACTAAAGAAAATAATAGATATACATTTACAGGGAAGGGATTCCGATACACGGACCATAAAAGACATTTCTCTATAATAATAAATAATACAAAGAAATCTAGAAAAATTATCAAAATAATAATTTCAGCACGGTTCCAAATTTTGTCATCTTTTTAAAGTCAAACTGTCATCATTGCCTATTTCTGTAGAATAAGAGTGTCCGAATAATTCCGTGGATATTGTCTATAAATACTCACTTCTCTTATTTGCAATTCGCATATGGATGTATATAAATCTAAGGGAACTACCTTTCTCTTCAACTGGAAGCCGTTCAATTGGAAATTTTAGGACGAGACATGAGACAACTAGAATAACGATGGGTGCTTTTTTCGCTACTCGTTTACTAAAGGAACGCAATGAAATTTTGTACACTGTTAGTAATAGATACAAATTATGGTTTTCAAACAATATAACTATAAATCTAAAAGCACCTACTTACATATATGCCAAGTTGTGGTGTCGAAAGTTCTGAAGTTCCTCGTCTTGATAGCCGAATGAGTATAGTAGTTCCCAAACGAACTCAAAATTTCATAAGCACATAATTCATTCAACTATCCGAGAAACTAGACAAGCAAAAATTTGAAATCAAGACAAACCATTTTACACGCTGTTCAATTTGTCTTAAAAATCAGTGCGATACCTACATATCCATAGAATAAGCCAGGAATAACCCCCAAAGAGAGGCGATTCAGACATATTGCTCACTTGTCACTTCAGTGAATGCGCTTCGCCTTTTGCCTGGGTTTTGCTGGGTTTTGGGGTCTGTCTCTCGGGGTGTTTGGGGTCGGGTCTTCTGCCTGTTCAGACCTTTCGCAACCCAAACGTGTTCGGCATTGATAAATTTGCAGGCGTGACGGAGACAGCGGACCGACCTAGGAACCAGAACCGGGGCCAGCCCCTAGCCCAGGGAACAAAATTACTTCCAGCGGTCACGCCATTAAGAATGCTAATGTGTCTATTCAATGCGAATTTTATGCAAATGCCAAGGTTAAAAGCAAAATAAGAGCCGCGCTCTGGTAATGCGATAAAAAATTTGACACATCATCACTTTTCAATAAAATCAACAAATTTTATTTAAGTCACCCAGAGGATGCGCCTCGCTGCTCTCCGAAACTTTTTCCCTGTCGTTTCTTTCTTTCATCTCTCTCTCTCTCTCTCTCTCTTTATTTATTTTTTTTTTCTTTTTGTGGCCGACGCACAAAAGCGAAAACGGTCGAAAGCCAGGAAGGATGTAGGATGTTGGGTGCTGGGTGCTGGATGGAGAACGGGGCAATGGTAATGCCATTTTCTATAGGACAGGGGGGTCCCCTGGTCCCCATTCCGATTCCCCATGGGAAGCTTATCCATTTTGGCCATACGGTTTCGGGCATGTTTCGTTCGGTGTGTGAGAGCTTTTCTTTATTTTTGCTTTGCCCTTCTCCATTGTTGGCTGCCTTTTCTTTTGGCTTTTCGCTTTTGTCCAAATTGTGTGGGCCACGGAAGTAGCCAGTACCAGTACCAGCACCATGGCCATAGCCATAGCTATAGCCATTGGCAGTAGCAGTGGCAGTAGCAGTGGCAGTGGCAATGGCAGTGTACGGCTTTCATAATAGGATTTCAGTTGGAATTCGAAAATACTTTGCATTTGGGAAATTGTGAATCCGGTTATGTTACTAATTTTGCTTTCCCTCTGCCATGCTTTTGCTCTTCTTTCGAGTGCATCATTCTTTTTAAATGGGCTTAGGGGCTTACTGGCATTCGGCATCAATTACAGCATCGAGCAAAAAAAGTTCAGTTCTCTGCTGGCTGTCGAATGTCGCTCTCGAAATGCCAACCAAAATGTCAATCACGTGATTGATGGCACCAACAATTGAGCCGCCAGAGCAACGGATTGGTCTCTACTGGGATGTAGCTATCTACTGTTACTCGTACTCATCCTCGTACTCGTTCTCGTACTCGTTAGTATCTCCCTCACACAACCCACGCTGCTGGGCGGAGCTTACGAATCCCCTTGGCCTATGTCATGTCACAGACTGCGTATTCCGCTGTCAGCTCGAGCCGCAGTTGGACAAATGTGGAATCTAAATTGCACGTTTACATACGATTGGAATCCCACTCATCGATTGAGGGTTAACTCACAGTCTAGGATCGAACCGAAATTAAAGACGAGTAACAGTCCGATTTATTCAACGAAGTCATAAAAAACCATTTAAATCAGACTGTGGCCACATTGTACTATACTGCTTGATGTCCTCATCCTAGCAACTGTGTAAATAATTACTATTAACGCCTCGTTCAGAACTGGGTGCCAAAAAACATTTACGTTTATGTTCTTTGCTCAATTTTTTGTTGGTTTAATTGCTTACATTGCCCTTGGCCACCGCGCACTTGACTCGAGTTGACTTGGCTTGGCTGGGGCGTGGCCCAATCGAAATTTGTTTCACCTTTCGTGTAAGCATCGCGTGCAATTAGTTTTCCCCAGAACTCCAGTGCTCTGTGGTCGCAAAGAAAATACCCATTCAATTGAACAAAACGAAACGCTTATCAGAACATTAAGCAGAAACAGCAGAAGCCTCGACAGCAGCGACAAAAAACAAACAAACAATTAAGATTGCTGCACAGATCCGTAATGGTCTGGGTACGAAAGTTTCCAACTAGAAGGGTTTGTATTCCAAGTTTTTGATGAATATTTTGCCAATTTGTTTCGTGCCTCGTGACTATCGAATTAAAGCGAAGAAGAAAACCCTTTAACTTCCTGAAGAAGTTTTGCGGGGATGAATGACAACAACAACAATGTGTCTAAAGTGGCAGAGATCTCAAGGACTCGAGTTTCTTCCTCAAAAACTATGAGGAACAGAGTAACAACCAAATAACAAATAGGCAAAATATTAAGAATGAAAGCGCTGCCATTATCTATATAACTAAACGAATATTAACCGGATATGAATGGGCTCTATCGCAACAGAACCCTTCTTAAACATAGTGAGGCTGTAATACGTTATCTTCTCATCGGGTAACCGTTAACATCATGTTAGAATCTTGGCCAAAATATTACTAGTAGTCAGGTTGATGCACATGCTAAATTGTGAATTTCTCATAAAATAAAAACAATGTCCACAAAGCAAGCAAAAACGAGAGAGACGTACGGAGTCGCTTCGAACGCGACTCTACTTTTATACCCGTACTCAGCGATTTATGTGGAATTTTAAAATGTTTTATCAGTTTTACATTTTACATTTTTGCTACATCTGTCATCGACATCTACATCTACATCATCTACATCAGTTCTCACAACAACACACGTACACTGCACGAGGCAGCATGTTTGAGCGTGAGTGTGTGTGTGTGAGAGAATCTGCTGCGACAATCAACCCCAATAAATGACTTACGGCGCAAGTGGAAGGGGACAGCTCGTAGCTGAAAATTCATTTGATCATTGTGGCTACAATAATGATCCGATCTGAACCAAATTCGGGAATCTGGTAGATATGGTCATTCTCTACAATACTGCATTTTTATTTTTTTTCTATCTTCAAAATTGTGGATTTTCATATTTTGGGGGGCGGGAGTGGGCGTGGCAAAATTTTGAAATAAACTTGCACTGAAGCGATATCACAGGAGTCTAGGCAAAAAAATTTGGTTGTTCTAGCTCTTATAGTCTCTGAGAACGAGGCGCTCATTTATACGAAAACCAAAATTACTCGATTTTGTGTGAGTGCGAAAGGGATGCAGCGATGCGGATGTGCGAAAACAAAGGGATGTTTTTGCGTATGTTTTTGTCTATTGTGGCTATATTAATGATCCGATCCGATTCAGATTTGGGCCCCTGATAGATATGGGCTGTCTCTATGATTCTGCATTTTTTAGTTTTTGTTATTTTCAAAATTGTGGCCGCCACAGATGTGCGCCCCTTTGTGGGGGCGGAAGTAGGCGGGGCGAAATTTTGAAACACTTTTCTAGGAGTGAGATATCACATCAGACTGGATAAAAGTTTGGTTGCTCTAGCTCTTATAGCCTTTGAGCAATGGGCGACAAACAAGACGGACGGACGGACGGACGGACAGACGGACAGACGGACAGACGTTCGGACAGACAGGGCTATATCGACTCGGCTATTGATGCTGATCAAGAATATATATACTTTATATGGTCGGAAATTACTCCTTCTCTATGTTACGCACATCCACTTTTAGCACAAATACAATATACCCTTTTACTCTTCGAGTACGGGTATAACAAACAATTCTTTTATTGAAAGGTAGGAAAGGTAGTAATGCTCAAATTTATAATTCTGAAAGGTCTCTTGAAAAAACTTCATGCTCTCGACTTAGAGTCCTTCCAGGCACCCTTGATAATGGACTTTTCTTCTTAGTGAATGAAAAATACATAAATAGTATATAGTAATTCTGGCAATCTTCTGACGCAATGCAATGCCAAACTCTCTAGTATTAGGCTATACAAACATTGATCTTTCCGTGTAAACTATTAACTTTTAAATTCCTCTCACAACCCATTCCTGAAGCCCCATCAGACAGCAGTGTCGGCATTATTAAAAAGAACGTTCTCTGTTTGAGCCAAACAAAGAAAAAAGAATGAATTAAAAAATGTGACGTCAATTTAATTAAAAACTTATGAATGAGTGAACAAAAAAGTTTGCTCATCCTTAGACCTCAAGATGTTTTTATCGTTGTTGTTTGCACAAACGGCATCCCATCCCCATCCATATTCCCACACTCTGCCACACACTGGCACAGAAAGTTTACGCCTTTTTGTGGACTAGTAGTACAGCTATGAGTGGGTGTGCTGCTACAGATCAGCATACGAACATGCCGACGGATAGAGGGGCTCTCTCTGCACGGAAAAGCATCAAACTTTCCATAGCGTAAAAATATAATTGGAGAAATTTAAAAAGTTTTGTTTTAGTTGTTAGTCTGCCTGCCGTCAAAGGGCCCTTTGCCAGCGCACCCTTGGGGTTCTTGGGGATGAATGCCAGATATACTCGTATCGTTGGTTTTGCACCATAATCTTGATCAAATCCAATTGCCAAATCGATTTCGAATGCGGCCCAAAGTTGTCGTATCTTCGTGTATTTGGCCAACGCTCAAGAATGCACTGTAAATGTATTTACACAATTTTGTCTCTCGGTCGCAATTCCACTTGGCACATTTACAGGCATTCCTCATCCTCATCGCATGCCCCGATTCAACAGTCCCCTTCCCCCTCGACATGGGATCCAGTCCTAGTCCGATTCCATTCGTTGGCTTAGTCGTAGTGTGGCTTGGCCATTTCATTGTGTGCACTCGGGGAAAAAGTGAATAAGAAAATTTGTTTGCCAACTTTCGGTGTAATTTGTAAACATCAAAGAGAATGGCAGGGAAAACATGTCGCCGAGTGAGTCAAAGGGATCAAGAGTTGCTTTGCGAATTCGTGCGGAAATCTGCTACGTGTGCGGCATGCCAAGACCCCAAATATACTATAGTATGTGCTCGGTACAGAAACGCGCTCCGGGCCAGAACGAAACAACCCATTCGAATCAGCATCCCACCACCCCTGACATCGGAATCCGCATCGGAAATGATCTGGGATGCAGGAGGGGTTCAAGGTAAACTGTGCGGACGGAACGGCAAAACATCATTTATGCAGGTCGGATTTAAATGCGAAGGAAGTCTTCAAGGAAGGCTCCCTCCCACTGGCCGCGCTAATGAAGCGCCAGACATTGGACCCTGACCACTGGCTGTCCAATGGGCTGACCGAGCCCAAACTGTTTCGCAAAGTTATGATAACAAAGAACTAATTAAGAAACATGACGTTCTTATGACAGCCGCTTCCTCACCAGACTTCATCACCATCTCCAGCCACAGCCACAGCCGCATCTCAGCCTCAGCCTCGCTGATAGCCCAGCCTGATGTACTAATTAAGTTTTGAACGTGACGAGAAATTGCAAGTAGCAATTTCGCTGTTTGATTTTTCGCAGAAAATTTCTTTGCTCTCGATTTTTTCCGTCGTTCCGGCTGCCGTTGTTTCCCTTTCCCCTCATCCTTCCGTCCTTCCATCTGAATAATTAGCTGCAAAGTGGCCAAAGTCTCTGACGACCAGGACCAAGCGGCGAAAACTTGATGAGCTTCACGTCCGTACTGATGGTGGGCGTGTGGTTTACTGTGGGCGAAACTACAAATTAGAATTCATTTTCAGAATGCCTCGACAGTTTCATGCATACGGAAACGAAACAACATCTATAGAACAGTCAGAGCAACATTTAAAGACATAGATTAATTATGAGTATTACAAATAGATACACACATATTTATAAACTAAGTAAAGTAGTGGAATGATATTTTCAATTGCGTTATATAGGACTCCTATGCTTTATCTCCTGCCACCTTTTGTATAATCCTTTGGAGTTGGTGTCGCAGAAACAGCCATCTGAAAGTTTTCCGGAGATGTGCCTGTTTTTAATGGCCCAAAAACTACCTTCCTAAAACACCACGAATGATACGTTATAGGTAATTATTCCTTTGTTGCCAGAAGTCAACTGAAATTCAAAAAATAATGTTTTGTTATATGTTTTATTATATGTTCTTCTTTATTTGTATTATTATTAAATGATATTTGCTCTGGTTACAATGGGTGTATGCGTAAAACGGATATTATACTTGAACTTCTGCCGCTTGTGATTTTGTGTGTTGAAGAGAGGCTCTTTTGGCAACGAATTGAGCTGCAGCGATCGTGAAACTTTTTATTCTCTTCTCCTTTCGTACTACCACTGCACTATGGGGAAAATGACCACTTTATCTGGCATTTGCATGTTTTTTTTAGAAGTTTTCTAATTAACACAAATTTACTGTTAACGCATTAAGAAAACATTAGACTGTTATGCCTCAAACTCAAAATGTTAAATTTAACAGTCCCATGTAAGAATAACAGCTGTTAAGTCAGCTGTTGCAATCGAAAGCACGTGCGCTAAGTTTTGTGCATTTTTGCATTAAGTTTTGTTTTTAATATTTTGTGATGGAAACACAATTAGAAGAAAAAAAACGAGTTATGAACACTGATTTCGCATGTTTGCACTGTGTGTTTGATGTAATAAATCGTTCAAATTGTGCGTGTGTATACTAATAATTTGTCGTTTTATGAGCGCTTCTAAAGCTGAATATTTAGTAGCAAATTTCAACTTTGGAAAGGATTATGTAAAAGAGTTTAGAATTGTTTTTCTATTCGTCCAAGTGTTTGTTGTAGCGTTTTCAAATCTGAGTTCACGGGTATTGTCCTTATTTCCCTATTTTTCCCTCTTTTGGCGCAATTTGAATTTTTGTGAGGTATCCTCATTTTTTCCAACGTCGATTTGCTTGCTGTGTGGAATAGTGAGGGGGGGCCGGCACGAACGAGAGAAAGGCAATAAAAAGTAATTTTGAACTGCATGCGTCCAATAATGTTGATGAAAACATTTTAAAAAGTAAAAACTTTCAACTTTTAATAACATTGTGCTATCGAAATGACATTTTTAAGAAAAATGTGAATATATACCAAATTTTTAAAAAAATGCAAAAATTGGTTTTTCTCATTTTGGGGCGGAAGGGGCGTGGCGAAACTTCTATTTGCAACTTAAGCACGTATGGGTAACTAAACTTGGAAAGTTTCAATAAAAAATGCACGAAAAATTTTATTTTTTCGATTTTTTGGGCGGAGTGGGCGTTGACACGCCCATTTTTCTAAATTAGCTTTCTATGGTCTATATCAACATAATAAAAAACCGCAGTGAAAATCTCTTTTGGTTTACTCACAATAATAAATGCCAGATAAAGTGGTAATTTTCCCCATAGTGCACTGCAGTGCACTGCTCCTCGGCTCTCTTGCTGTTGTTCGGTCTGTTGTTGGCTCTGTTAGCTCAACAGACTCTGCTACTCTCTCTACTATGTACATTTATATCAGCTATTTACAGTGGTGGTACTTTTGCACAGTATCGTCACTATTTATGTTGCGTTACTTAGGAGCTGTGTAGTTGGTATGGCTCAATTGTAGTCCAAAGTACAAGCTTGCGCTTCGTATTCATTTTACTTTTCTCATTCCTTTCTTTACTACTTTCGTTCTCTCTTGTAGCAGTATCTTTGATTTAGATCGGCACTCACGCGCTCTTTTTTTTTTGAGGTTTCATTTCATTTAAAAAATGTAATTATAACGGGAGCTCTTGCCCGCTTCGTTGTCTCCTGGCATCGTGTTTTCCTTTCGGCATCCTTTAATATGCATTTTTCATGGTTTCTGCTTTTGTCTCCGACTCTCCTTTGTGAGTGCGAATGGAAAATGGGGAAAATGGGGAAGCGAGGAGCGATAAAAATTACCGTTCCGGGGATTAAGAAGTTGCGCTATTATCATTCAAATTATAATTACTTGCAATTGTTTTTATAATGTTCATTAACATTTAGCGCCTTCTGAAGCTGCCTTCCAGCAGTTTTCGTTCCAGCAGACATTTTCATAATTATTTTTTAAATTGTAATATTCCTCTCTGCTCGGGGCGAGGATTGCTGTTGGCCGTCTGATAGCACGTGTTAATTAGATTTTGGCCCTCCAAGCACTAATCTGAAAGACCAAATCTCCTTGACTTTCCCCAATAATGTGTATTTCATGCACGAGTATCTGACTTTTCTTTTTTCATATAAAAAAAATTTAAATTTCCATGGAGTCTTCTCGGGTCTCATGTGACTTTGGTAAGTGTTAAATTTCTGGCGCTTTTTTTGTTCTGCCAACATCTGCCAACAACAAATTGCACGCAAACACGCAAATGTCTTGGAGGCAGCCTTCGTGCCATCCCCGCTATAAATGTTGAAATTAATTTTCCATAGACACGAAGCTCTCTGGGCGCAGGGAGAAGGGACGTGGCCGAGTTCTCTGTTTCCATTTATCTGATGATAGTTTAATTAAATAATTTTCAGTCCGTGTCTGTGTCAGTCGAGCAGAGTAGAGTGGATATAGTTCAATATGACATTGCATATGGAAATCCATCAGTCAGAACGTGTGTACATACATATCTGCATCTGTTTGTTTTATTATCACAAATCTTTATCGCTCTGCTGCAAAATGTATGATTTATTTCGGTTTTTTTTGCAGTTCAACGCCCACAATTAGTTCCACTCAAATAAATCAAAAGAACATTTCTGTAAATATTTGCACAGCACATTCACATGAACATTGCATTTGCATTTGCGGCTCTGCATTTTTATGCATTAAGCCACAATGTTTATTTGCTTCTTTCCTTTTGTTTGCATAATGAAATATTTATTTTTATTTGAACACATCATATCCACAAAATTGCTCACGACTACCAAGGGGGCAAGCGCTATTTAAAGTTATGTGGGGTTTGTTTTTGGTTTTTATACCAAACGGTGGAACAGCTTAATCCATATGAAGACCTTTAAGGAGAGCCTTAGGTAAAATTCCATCTGAAAGTAATTACATATACTTTAGTATGTGCCTTTAATTACGGCAGGCATTCGTCAAACGAGGCCCAGATCGGTTGATTGCCATTAATTTGGGTTTACAAAAGCCTATTTGTGATTTGTCAAAATTGAATTTGCTCCTTATCGAGATTTGATTGATGGCCAAACGTAGGACGTGCTCTGATTCTAATTTGTGTCCATCTAATGCTTTTCTCCTTCTCCTATTACTCCTGCTACTGCTACTGCTACTGGTTCTGGTTCTGGTCCTGTCGTTGCAGCTACATCAAGTCGAGTCCCCTGCTCGGGGTCTCTTCTGGTCCTCTGGAAAGCTGAACAACTTTTCCCAACAGCACAGCACTTTGTTCCAGACATTTGATTGAGAACTCTGCGAAATGCAAATGCAATGCGGATGTCATTCAAAGAGTGACTGAAGTATGGGGAAGCCAGAGAACAAGTCACTCAATACCCAGCCCAGAACAGAGCCCAGTCCCCAACCCCAACCCGAACCCAACCCAACCCGAACCCACTGTACACATCAGCACATCAGATTGCATTCGATTGCAAGTTGATTGCGGCACTGCACTGCACTACATACGTATGTGTATACGTATACGTATACGGATGGGAGACGAGCACTCCGTCAGGAGCCGTACCGTACGAGTATCTAACAGTTTCATGTGCTTTAAAAGTGCAACGGCCATTACTCCACGGGATCTAAAATGTGGCAAAAACAAAAACAAATATATATTCATTCTTTTACGCCCCAAAATTTGAGTGCGTTGAGAGGATGTGTTGGATTCGATCGAAAGTACCAATGGAAGGTCGGATGAAACTTAAATGTTTGTTTGGATGAAAGGTGGGAGGTACTTTCATGCATTCTATATAAGAGATACAAACCTGACGATGGATAATACCACAGAAAAGAAAACATATTACACTCAAAAGATGTTATATCTTTTCAGAAACCAAATATATTTTATGTTTTTATAATCATAAATTGCCTCAAATTTATATTCTTCTGGGTGTCTGTTTTGGTGCCCTACTTTAAGGTGCAGAACATTTGTTTCAATTTTCGAATACTAATTGAACACACAATGGCTTTCGCGCCATTTAGGTATCATTGGGTCGATACTTTCTGTCAACACAAATAGTAGTACGAAACCGAGTAGTTGTTGGCCAAATCTCAAATGGAGTCACATTTTCAATGGCTGTGCACAACTTTTGTCAACGGGCCGTGGATGGGGGGGGGGAGGTGAAAAAACGGCAGCCGGAAGTTGAAGTGCTGTTGGGAATTGCAAAAATTTGCTGCCTGCCATTGTCATTTTTGTTTTGCGCCGCGGCGGCGGCTGCGATGGCGGGGCATTCGTGCGTTTTATTCCCGGCCCAAAACCGTGAATTCAGAGCCAGCGGCACAAAATCGAACATCCAAACAGGTCTGGCTGGTCCCACCAGCCACCACGGAAGGCATCGACAAGAGGACTAACACCCACACCATCCATCCTGGAGAACCTTTTTCAGCCATTGAAATTTCACTGCTATTGTCGGATTTCGGTGTTGCCTGTCATGCAAATCCCCGGCACAACGTGACCAGACCATCAAAATTATGTTTGGCCTGACTCTTAAATTTGAAAAAACACATCCAAAGGAACGATATAGTATTCTATCATCCGATTGGTTAGCTAAAACTAGTTTAGTTCGCAGCAGAAAGACTCTCTCTCTGCATCTCTACCACCAGAAACTGCCAACATTGTGGAGCAAATGTGCTTAAAACTCGCACAATGTCCACTTAATGCCATTAATGGACTCTTAAGTGCCGGCCAACAATGTTCTCCCACTGTGTTTGACTTTAGTGGCGAAATGTTCTTCTCTTCCCCAGTTTGCTGTGCATATGGAACTAACACCCCCCAACCAACCCATCCAACCCGAAAGCATCGCACCCAGTGGGTCGACTGGGTCAGTCCCCACTCTGGTTCGAGGTGCTGATCCTGGCGGTCCTGACGCTGCCTCTGCATCTGGTGCTGCTGCTGCGACATTTAGCCCATAATCCCGTGGCTCGATGCTCCGTCACGTGCGAACTTTTCGTCACTTGTTTTTTTTCCCCGTTCTTCCCAGCCAAAACGCAATTTTCGTTCCAACTTAAATAGTTCAAATGGAAGATTGTAGTCGAACTTTATTTGATAGATATAGAAACTAGGGTTTAGTTACTCAATGAACACATTTGCTTACTTAGTTGTTTCAGAAGAAAGCTCAAGGTATTCGTACCTAATACGAATAACCAATCCATAAGTTCCACTTTGCATTTGCTACTCTACACGAAGTGAACTTGCTCTAATGAGTAATCTCATGTGTGTATTGGAATCTATTCTTAAAAACTACTTACTTTGAGTTACAAAAGCTTGAATCAGTTCTTTTCACTTTAAGTCTCTTCAAAGTGCATATGTGCCAGATTTGTATGATGTGGTGTATCTATAATATGATACTAACCTTCCATTAATTAACCAAATGTTTTCTTGAATAAATCAATACCCTAACCCGTAACGGTCTCTCAATCCCTTGTCATATAATCCCCCCATGAAATGATTCCGGTGTCCAGATTGGTCAGTTTCAATGGAGCGTAACAAGTGGTTAGCTCTCAGGGGGGTTTTGCATTTCAACCTCGAGTTCAAGAACCGCATAAAATAAGGTGACTTAGCTCTCCTACCAAGTCCGTTTCATCCTTATGCTCATCCTTGGCTGTCTCTCACTCAGGGATTTTCTGCCGCCCGGCATAATTTGTTGAATTTATTTTATTTATGATGCTGGTTGGTCTCCGAGCATATGGTCTGGGCTGGGCTGGGCTGGTCAGGTCCGTTTTCTGCGATGGCTTTGCCTTTGCCAGAAGATATTTAAAATCAAATTTGTTTAATTTACATGCATAAACGCGTCAAATTTGTTTTAGAATTGTGTAACAGCCCGGACAAGAGCAGATACACAGAGAGTCGTGGGTGGGGTGGGGAGAAGGGCGCATGTGTGCTCAAAGGCAACAACTGTTTCCGTTAATATAAAATGCAAATTTTGAACAATTTTTAGCAGTGCCCCGAAATTGGTCAGAGAGCGGTCTCTCTGCCCCAATCCCGGACCATATCCAGGGCCAGGCCTTCCATTCCATTCCATTCGCCCTGCGGTCACTTTGGTTTTGGCCCGAACAGCAGCAGGAACACAAGATACATATGAGTTTGTAATAAGCAAATCGGTTGGATGGTTGGCCCTGCGGTTTGTTCCTTGTTTCGAAACGGGGGGATTGATGCTTCTGCTTGTTTGGTCAAATGCAATGAGTAGTAAAATGCTGTTAGAAATTATGGCCCGAACATTGAACATGGCCGGATGTTGTTCATATCCCTTCTGTAAACGCACGGAAATGTGTGTGTATCCGACAAAGAGGAAATTTTTCCCAAGCAAATGATGTTGGAAAACCAATTTCATGATGTTTTGATTTCAGCCACCATATGTGCGTGAATACGGGCCGAAACCGAAACAGAAACCCTAACCCATGGAAAAGGATGAACCCCTCAGCTTGCTCAGGACTTGTTTGCCCTCCCCCCAATTCGATTGACAGTTGTAATTTAAAGCAAGCCGTGAACAATTTACAGTTTGGGGGGTTGCTGGAGTCGGGAATTCGGGACAGATGCCATATAATTTCCATATGAATCGCCCGCCGGCGATTGACTTCGATTTTCGCCATATTTTTACAGTCATTTATTTACATTTTCTCGCCTGACCGTCCCCCCGGCGACGGGGGTTTCTATGAGGAGATTTATTTATTTAGTGCTTATCTTTGAGGCGCATAAATGAATATCAAATCGAGTCGGATCGAATCGCTTCGATTCTATTTCCATTCAATGACTAGCAACAACACAGCAGCCCATCTAGGGCCCCGACATCGTTGGCTGTACCCTTGGCTGTCCATTTCTGTTTACACTGGCCAAATGAGGGTGTTCCACCCTCCCGAAAAACGGACAGGGGTGAAAAGGCTACGGCTCCGCCTTTTCTTTGCACCCGTTCAAGAGGAAGAAGGCTCCCCTCTTGGCAGCGTTGTTGTGGTTTCTGATAGTCCGTCCCGCTTCTTATTTTCAAATCCGATTATCATCATTTGGTAGGGCCACAACAGTTGTTGTCGAAGGGTCTATTACTTCCATTAGATTGATTTCGCCCGAAGAGATCCCATTAATGTGTCCCAGACGGTTAACGACCCACGGAGAGGTAAGCTAAACTGACATTCAACGCAAATATTCTCTTTGTGTACCCGAATTGTTAGAGCACGGATCTATGACACACCAAATACAACAGGTAGTCGAGGTCCGACTCACTAAAGTGTGGGACTTACTGGATAACTTACCTGTGCAAATATTAAAGAAATCCAGTCAATAGGCTCACTTACACTGTAGCTGTAATCGAAACCGATAGAATGAAACACACTGCACCAGTGAAAGTGCTCACACTGCTCCTTAACTGATCCGAAAGCTCGCCCATTTTATCAGCAAGCTGATTAAGCTAGTTTTAGCTCGAGTCGAAAGTCTTGACCGGCTGCGTGGAATTGGGACCGATCCATGCGTAATTTCGAATGGGTGTACTTCAAACAATTAGTTTGCATAATGAAAAACAACAAATTTTAAACTCTCTTTGGACCACAGCTCGGCTATACTTGGGAGTAATTTCTTCGATGTCTGAACCAATCGGACAGCCAAGTTTTGAGTTTAGTTTAGTTAAGGGATACAGAAAATCAATAATGTTTCGTACAGAAATTCAAAGAAAATGTAAAAAAAGTAACCCACACTATAAAGATTGTGGAGGTGATTGCCGACCGTGAAATAAGAAAAGTTACCTGGATGAATTTGAGAAATATCCGAATTGGAAATGAAAAAGCACACATATATGTAGTATAGACAAATTTGAGCTGGACAAATGCCACATTGTGACTTCCTGAGTGACTTCAATTATCTCACACACTTTTGGATGGCAGATGGCAAAGTGTTTTACTCGCCAAACAAGCTCCAGATTGCGAGTCTTTATCTTGGCCTCTACATATTCTTGCAGGCAATAAAAGTTTCTGGCCAATAAATCTGCAAGTTTCCAGAGCGAGACCTCGAGAGGAAAAACATCTGCAGTTGGCGATGCACACAAATTGCAAAAGAGTTGGGCACAAAACAGGTGGCCCAGGAGAGGGTGACTACGACTACGGCCAAGAGCAAGAGCAAGACTGGGACTAGAGCCAGGCCGAAGTCGTAAGTGGAGGAGCGAGCATTTTATGTCTCCCAGGTCACTGATTTACTTGGCCTCCATTTGGCTGGGTTTTGCTCTACAGGAATGCCCGACTGCAGACTGGCGATGGGGGGATGGGGCGGATGAGGGCTTATCAATAAGGTTTTTGATATTTGCGTTGATAAAAAAGAAGCCCGGTGAATGCCGCACGCTGCCCCCATGCCCCATGCGCCATGCCCCAGGTCTGACGAAAGTGTTGACGCATACAAATTGTGCATTAGCGAAAAACTCGCAGCTTTCGGCGCATTAAGTTGCAAATGCATTGCGTCGCACCGGACCAGTCCGAACTGGGGCTGGGGCTGGGGCTGGGACTGGGGTCGGCGAAGGCGCCAGTGGTACCTACAGGTCGGGTTGGAGCTGACGCTGAACCGGCAATGGCCAGTGTGACAACCAGTGGCGAAAATCTGCGAGCATCCGCATTTGCATAAATGCAATTTAAAATCTGAATTATTCATGAGCCCCGCCATTTGGCCATTTGTCTGAATGACCACTTGTGGCTTGCTTTTCCAATGCCCGGCACTCGTCGCCACCAAAATCCTCCTCCATATCGCCATCGCCATAGTCGCTGGATCGGGATCCGATTCACTCACAGCCAGATATATAGATATATATATGTTTTTTATGGCGCTGGGGTCGCTGCCTGCATGTGACAACTTAATGGTTTCCGTTAGTCGAAAGCAAAAGCATCGAAAATTGCCAATGTCAAAATGTCGATAAGAATTAACTCCTCCTTCGCTCGTGTTCATTTAGTATTAGCAGCTGCACATTTGATTTGCCGGCTTTCTCCGAGCCTCTCCTGACTGACCGCTCTTGTGCAATAGAGCTTGACTCTGATGTTTATTTTATGTATAGTATAGTATATGCTTCTGTGCAATTTATTGAACAAACAAACTGCAAATGGCAATGTGCATCTACATTGCAGGGGACCCATACACACTCGTACGTATTTGCCAAAGTTTAGACTAATGACAACTCACTTTGATGCGGTCGACGATGCACTTAAGGTTCCATATTATTAAAAGCAGTTACATACATAAGTGGGGTTCCTGATGCTGTCAATCACAGGGACATTACCAAACAAAAAATCTAAGAAATTTAGTCGCATGAAGGCAACTTACCAACATAGGACTTACTCTATCAGCAACTGTTCCTGGCGTTCATGGTCCTATTTCTTAACACACTCCCCAATATTCAATGATATTCTTGTCATTGTCGTACAACTTGTCAGTTTGTTTATAGGTGACGGCGCGGTCTGAAGGGTCTCTAGTGATTCATCAGAATAGGATGGAAAATCAAGACTTGCCGGTGTTGATTCTCTTGCAGAATCTAAGATTTCAAATAATAATATTAGGCCTGGACAGTTTGTGTTATAGAAACGAACGATAAGCAATGTTTTTAGTTTTAGTTTTAGGGGAGTGGCCTCATGATTAGAGCATTAACAGATAGACAGTTTGATTCATATAAATTCACAGTGATATATAATACTAGCAGACCGACATCTCTCCCCTTTCCTTAAGTTAGGTCTTTCACACCATTTTTGGTGGAATTTTCTGCCCTTCTCAAACTATAATAATTATTCATAAAAAGTCGAATATTTGAGCTGCGCTCAGTGCAATATACTATAGTAGTAAAGTTTTCATTTGAAGTCGGCTGGGCTTTGTCAAAAACTTAATAGCTCTTTGCAAATTGGCTAATAATGAAAAAAATAAATAAGAGGCGAGGCAGAAGGAAACCTTTTTACAAGCAACCAAAAGCAGAAACAAAGCAAAACTTTTCCACTCTCTTTTACAAAACGTGTGCCTGTTTGCTCCACCCTCCTCCCGCCACACTCTACCCTCATTTCGTTATTTTCTTTTTTCATCTTGTATTTTTTGTGATGTTAACAATATTATAAAACTTTGCCGATTTCTTCCGGCGTCACTTCAGGTGTAAAAAGTTGTTGGCCGAACTTTGCCCGGGCCGCGGCCCAGGAATTCTATTTAATTTTTCAATTACAAAATGTTGCGGTTCGCCAAGAGACCCAGCCGGCCTCCTTCATACTGGTTAGTCCTGAATTAGTCAGAGCTGAGCATGTGGAAAGTGCAATATTCAGGCAGCCAGCCTTCCAGCCTGTACCAGGCCGAGCCGAGCAGATTACGAAAATCCAATAAGTCCGAGGCAAGATGACTTGCTGCAGATGTCACAGTCAAGAGTCGTAATCACAACAGAGTGAAATTGTTTTGGATGCCGGCCAATCGAGCTGTCCAGGGACGGACCCAGAGCCGGAGCCGGACCTCCGGGTCCATCGTGCTCTGTGAGATAATTTCCTGTCATTATTTTGTGGTCTTCCGCAGTCGAACGTAAAAATTGCGACTCAAAGGTTTATATCCAGCAAAA
Organism: Drosophila bifasciata; assembly: GCA_009664405.1. NCBI lineage: Eukaryota > Metazoa > Arthropoda > Insecta > Diptera > Drosophilidae > Drosophila > Drosophila bifasciata. The sequence goes on along the minus strand of CM019042.1, from coordinate 16,808,198 downwards.
CGGACAAACTGCCGGACAGATGGCGGGACGGACGGACGCTGGCACAGATTGGGACTCGACTCGACTCGGGTTGGAAGAGAGCCTGGCCAGGGTCCAGGGCCTGGACGGGACTGGACTGGACCCAGACTGGCCAGGACTGGCAGTCACAGAAATTGACTGCATTGCCCACGGGTCAACAAATAAATTGGTTGGCCGAGCGGCGGGCGGCCGGACGGACGTCAGCCCGGACTGCCATGTTGATTTTGAGGTCATCGCTGATATTGCGGATGCGAATCGTTTCTGATTGCATTGGCCAGCTTCAATTGCAGTGCTCTGCAGCCTCTGCAGCCGCTCCGAGTAGCGCTCCGATGATGATGCAGTAACCGCAGTGCCAATGCCACTGCCGGACAGATGGACTCCCCACTCGGCGCCAGACATACACACAGATGCAAGCCAATGCAGACCAAACCGGCTCTACGGTGTATTAATTGTGGTTTCGACTGGTGAGAATTTCCATTTGCCATTTTAAGTGCGGCTTGACGTTGTTTTCATTCCAGTTAAGGCCATAAAAAGTCTCTGCGTCAAATATTTATTACAAACGGCCCACACACCCATACACACAGTCGGAGGATGAAAGACAGCAAGCACACCTGCAGAATGCTAAATAAATCAAGATACTGCACTGCCCAGGATTGACCGACTAGGAAATACCCTATTGGGATGGTTCTATCTCTAAGATATAGTTAATCTAGTGCAGTTATCTTATCTATAGCAGTTATACATTGCAGGAAAACAAGGCGGAAGGGGGGAATGAATTTCCTATATTATTCATTAGAGCAAGCTAAAGCTTATTGGGGATGTCACACTCTAAGCACCTGCACCACAGAGTACACCCACGATATAGTAGATACCCTGCATCCAACAGTTGCAGAATGAGAGCGCATGATAGCTTTTTTTCGGCTAACTCACTCGCCCACTCACACACTCACACAGATGCACACATGTATAGTACGAGTAGTATCTCTGTGAGTGTTTTTGGTGAATATTTCACGAATTGAGCTGTCATGCAAATGTGGCATTTCTGTTTTTGAAGTTGACAGGCCTCGAAAATTGCAGCATCGTACATCGAGATTGAGGAATTGACATGGGCACAGCCACGGGCTACCACCGGTATGGCACATCCCCGAAGTTGTGGGTGTTTGGATGGTAATGGAATGCGAGTGTATGCGAGTGTGGGTGTGTGTGTGTGTGTGACTTATTGTTGCACGGATGCTGCCGCAATTGCCAGTTCCATCAATCAAAGCTGCCTGACAGGCACTTGAACGAAAGCATAGACGAAAGACTCGTCTGGCAGACGGGGCGGAAAAAACAATTTCAGTCTATGACTGTCACCACGGACAGCACAAATTTTCACACTTAATACGCTAATAACTCAGCCCGAACTTGAACCAGAACAGGACCAAAAGAAGGACCAAAGAAGGACCAGAACCAGTCCAGCAAAGAGCATAAGAAATGGCCAAAGTTTTATTGAAAGCGCCACACAATTTGTTTGTATATTTAAATTATCATACAATTCCCGAAAGTTTCGTTGAAAATGAGTGCTGACCTGACCCCGAGGCTACCAGTCCAGCAGGCTCCCAAAAGTCTCCCCCCACTCTATAGTCATTACGGCCCACTTTCTCCTGGGGTTCCCTTTGGGCGCTCTGCCATTTTGACTTGTGCAATTTGGTGCGGGATGGACTGGGCGAAGGAGGAGGAGATGCTCCAGAATGGAGCTCGGTGGCGCAGTCTCGTGGCATTTGAATTACATTTGTGTAATTTTGCGGAAAAACTTTTTTATTTGCTAATTTCGTTGAATTAGAAAAGAAAATGAAAGAGAATTGCAAATGGAATTATAATACGCGCCACGAACCAATTTTTGACAGTCGCTGCTGGCCAAAATAATTACACATGTAATTTGCAATTCTTTTTAGTGGGAAAGCTTGCCAAGAGTTTTCTTCATTTTAAAATGAGAGATCAGATGGTGAAGTTACTTTTCCGAGAACGGTAAGAGTATTTATTATTACCTCCGATGGAGCACTGCAAAATCAAACGGGGGGACAGAGAGTGACATCAAAATTCAACTAAAATATATTCACCGAAAAAAGTAGTTTTCACACAGATTTCAGCTAGACAGGTATTTCATTTGAATAAATTTAGTACAACATACTTTAGTTGAATAAATAACGAGGAGGGGTTCCATACGAAATGTGTATCTGGATTTGGGGCAGCTGACGAGCGGCTTTTAGTCTCGTGAAAGGTGTTAATTGAGTGGCTTCATTTGTTCAGCGGAAATGCCCATCAATTAGGGTAATCACGCAACAAAGTCACAAAACGCCCCTCCGCAAATGCCACGCCCCATCTTGTACGAGTACGAGAACCCTCGCATTGCCTGGCTCCAGAAGAGTCAGTCGACTGTCTCTGACCTGACCCCCGACTCTGTCTGTGGTCGTTGGCATTAACGGCGTCGGTCTAAAAAACTGCGTGACTGACACGCCATGCCAGGGCAGTTCCGTCTAGGACTTGAACGTCTCCATCCACATCCGGTGTCCACTGGCCATGTCTGGGGCTGGGCTCCCACTCCAGCTACAGCTCCAGCTCCAGCTCTGGCTATGGCTCTGGCTCTGGCCATGTCCTTTGTGTTTGGCTTTGTTTGCCGGCACAAAGGCAAAAAGCGCTCTTAATTGGGCGGCTAACAGAAAGTGGCTGCGTCTTTTCCTATTCACATGTCAATCAGGGCTGCACACCGCAGTCCACCACACCGCCACACTTGCCCAGAGCCCCACCCATTAGGGGTATCAATTTCCAAAGCGAAAATTAAAGTAGGAAGGGTGTGCACCGAAGCACCCCATCCCCCTGCTGGCACAATCAATTTATTACACACGGCTGCCGACAAGTTCTGGGAATGCCGAGGACAGAGAAGGATGCCGAGACCGAGGGCAGTAGTGCCCAGTGCCCAGTGGACTCGACAAATTTACATCTCTGCACGGTCACACAAACGCACACACACACACAATGCAAATATTGTAGAGCATAAAACGGGGCATTGACGAACGTGCTGCAACATCAAATGATGAGATTATCGTAAACTAGAGGAGGACCATAAAGCAGGCCCAGACCCAGACCCAGGCCTATACCAGGGTCCAAGCCTAGACCAGGACAACGGTCTGTTGTGGCCGTAAAAACGCTTAATAGTCCATTAAAGGGATTAAGGGGGGGCCTCAGAGCAGGATCAGGGGCAAATGGGCTAGGACTCGACATTCTCCAACGAGGAGAACAAATTTCCAAGAATGCTCCTGTCAATAGACGGCGTTAAAAATCAAACAGACTGGGCGTATGCGTATTATTGAAAAGTTCCCGCCGACTGGGGACAGAGATCGAGTGGAAGAATGGGAGATTCTTTATTGCAGACCATTTCGCCTGGCTTAATACGAGCAAATTAAACTAAGCTCGGCAAATTGCGTTTCAGTCACGTTCCGAGCCGAACGGAAAAATGGCTCCATTTCCATTTTCCCTGGCACATTCCATTCCAAAATAAACACATGCATAGAATGGGGGGGGAGGGCGGTGCGCCCCCGTTCAAAATAATGCAATAAAAGTGGCATAAAAATAAAAACCAGAAAAAAAAAAAAAAACAGTCATATGTACAAGTATTTGTACATATGTATATATGTACGTATGTATGTATGTGCCAAAGTACAATTGGATTCGCAACAACAGCAGCGGAAAAATCTCATAGAAGAGCAAAAGAAATCATAAATGTAATTGAGAATTTTATGAGTGGTGATGGAGGGGAGCAGCGTTGTGGGTTGAGGGTGAGGTGGAGCAGGACAGGGCAAATAAAAGTTGAAATTGTCGCGCAGAAATGTTCCGCAAAGCCCAAAGAGGAAAAGGCCCCCGATCCACACACTTACAATTCGCTTTTCCCATGCATGACGTTGACGCTTTCCATTTCAACATTCTGCGACAGCTGCGGGTTGCAGGGTAGAAAACAAAAAACGACTCATACACCAGCACTCAAACACTCACCCACTCATCCCACTCACCCACTCCCACTCCCATTCACAATGGGCGCCTGTTCGGTTTATTGCCAGCAATCAATTAAAACGGAAAAGTCATTTGTGACAAAAACATTCACAGAAAATTTGACTTTTAGGTTGCTTTTTTTCGGGCTTTTCCTTTGGAGTGGAAACGCTGCCTATGGCAGAGGAAAATCGATACATGTACGCACACACCCATGCAGATGCATATATGTTATTGTATGTAATATTTCAATGTCACACAGTGGAAAATGGTGGAGGGTGAAGGAAAGAGGAGCCTTTCAAGGGGATGGGGGTGGAGGCAAAACACAGTAAATTAAATCGTTGCTTACAAGACGCTGTTTATATTATTAGAAATTCTCATTTAGTATGTACTATAGGAGAAATTCGTTCCATAAGGGACAAATATTCTCAATAACCTCAAATTGATATATTTTAATCAAAGTTAATTAATATAATTTGTCCTTTCAGTAAGTATTACTAGTGAACTAATTCGTAAAACAGCATTAGAACTAAAAAGAATACTGAAACCAAATAACCAGAGCTATGAGTAAAATAAAAAAAAAAAGATTGCGTTTACTATAGCTATTAAAATAGACGAATTAATGAGCACAAGGGGTTGTGATGGATATGATTTAAGTTAAGTATTGAACCCTTACCTTACTGTTTTTTAAATGTAGACGATGCTTAGTAAATTTGGATATAGAAGAACTGAAATTAATATGATATCAATTGTGTATTACATATATTAAATTGTACCTACCTAAAGACACTTTTCTTGTCCGCGTCTTTTGTCTAATGTCATCCCTAAGAATAGGGACATAAGAGGGTATAGCTCTTTCAGACATGTTTCTAGCTATCTGGGAGACTACTGAAGTGAGGTGGGAGTTCATTTTTCACAATTTATAATAATAACACAAAATGCAAAAGAATATTTTTAAATAAAATATAAATGCATTTGCATAAAATATTTAGTTATTTGAATCACCTGTTTTAATGCTTCTGTTTTAATTGAAAATAATATTTTGTGAAATTGTCAGCTTTCGTCATAAATTCCATTTAAATAAAATTTAATGTTTCCTAAATGAAATGTTTATGACAAGGGAAGTTCATATTGGGACACCACCAACTATTTAGTATTTAATACTTTAAATATGCAAATAGTGTTCACTCATTCAAGAACCCCCTTCCTCCCCTGTCAGCCAGTCTGCTCATCCGCTTAACATCCCCGTCGGATTCATTTCTGAGTACTTACGGGAAAACAAACAGAACACCCGGTGTTTCCCGCCCCTATAAGGAAAGCCTCCTCCTTCTACGACCGAACGAACGTACTGTCAGACTTCGATTGCAATTAACTAAATACACGGAAAACCAAAGCGATTTTGGCACGGCCTAATGAATATGCATTCCGTTCATTAAATTAACATTAATTTATTTAATGTATTGTTCCAGGCCCATTGTTGTGGGTTACACTTTTTCGTGTCCGTCCTACCCGCCGCCTCCTGTGTTTCTTTCTTGTGCATAAATTCGAATGGACACTAATACATCGGCATGTGTGGGGCATGGAAACGGGAAATAGTAGCTCCAATAATTGATATTGATGGTTGTAATCTTATTTAATCCCTAATTACAAACAAATGAATGGAACCAAATGTGCGTGGGGCCTGGGCCTTCCCGTACTGGGGTGCGGTATCGGGTTGAGGCAGATAACAAACATCATACATCAATTATTTTTACCCACAAGGCCTTGCCTTAAGTACATAGACATATTCAGAATACATACATACATATATAGGCTTTCATAGGAATTCCTAAAAACATGCAAATACTTGGGCGCATTCCGCCCAGCATCCCACAGACAAATGGAAATGGAAATAACTTCCTAATTAGTTTGATTAGTAGAAACACTCGCGAAAATGCCTATATCAAAGTCTCGATGATGATGATGATGATGCCACCGCATTCCCACTCCCATTAATTGGCCCCCTGCATTGCTTTAATTAGAGAAATGTTGCAAGGGAATAACAAATTAAATCCACACTCCCCGAATCAGACCAGGACCACGACCCTATGCGTAGAAGATTAAAAAGTAGTTTGAGGTTTGGCTTAAACTATAATTTACCTAATTAAGAATCAATCATAATTGCATTTACAAGCCTGGAAATATGTAAACGTGACTTAAATAAATGCATTCCCAGCTAGTAGTTTATGTTGCAGCTAATTAACTTTTAGTACCATCGTTTTTGATTTTTTAGGCAGTGTTAATTAGATTACCTTGCTGGTGATACGTGACTGATTATGGCATTCTGAAATAATTGGAATTAATAGAGAGCATAGAGAGCTCTAGCACCCATCCGCAATTGGAACAGATATTCTATTTAATCTCCGCAACCAAATATATAATACTAGAAAGTTATGCTCCTCTTTTTTATTGGCATAATCGACTAGAACTCCCTGCGGAAAAAGTTCTCTTAATGGATGTTTAATCCACACAAACAATCTAATTTAAAGATTGAAGATTCCTTTTTTTTTTTATTTCTTTTGCCATTTGCTTAAGTGCCGGGCGGGCCATGAGGATTTCCGCTTGTCAGCAGGAAATCGAGAGAAATAAAGAACTCTGCCCGGCTCCCTCCTACTACCCCGGACGAGCGTCCATGACCCAATCACAGCCAAACCTGTGCGGCACACTGATTCCGCAAGCAGGCAGCCCTGCCTGGCAAATGCATATAAATGCAACAAATCCATGGAATAATATGGCTCCGGAGCGGAGCTTTCACGATTCGGCCAACGGGGATTACGGGCATGTGTGTGCCCCACAATGGAGCGGGGACTCCCATTGTCACGGGAGCGACCACTGGCGATGTCAGTTGTTGATTAAATAAAAGACTACTCGCAAAAAAGTCCGCACAGACAGGGAAATAGACACACAGAGAGGGAGAGGGGGGAGTTCTCAACAAAATCGTAATAAAAACTAAACTGAAAAAGTTTACATTTCACATCGATTCCCTGGGCAGTTGAGAGCGGAAAAGCGGAAAGTTGGGAAAACAGCATAGACCATAGACCATGGACCAGGGCGAGGACTGAGGGCGAAGAGGTAAAATGTAGAAAGTGCAACGAATAAATAATTCAGGCCGAAATGTCAAACAGCGTTGTATCATAATGATTTCTGCGGAAGTCCTTGCCGGCTATGTCTATGCGAGGGACTCTCCAGCATGAATAAGTCAACTCTGCCATTGTCTGGCAGGACGTACCATTGGATGGATGGAGATAGGGCATTCCCATCGCATCCCATCCCATCCTGATCCGTCCTACCAGCAGCGTCTTCAATGCTCGTCGCCTTTGTTAAAAAGTTGTTGACGTTGATGTTGATGCTCTCTACGTGTAAAAAGGTGAACAACATTTGTAGACGACTCCAGCTGTAGCTCCTGCTCTGACTCCGGCTCAAACCCTTGACAATTCAAGTGGCACTTCACACTCTGGCGTCATCTGTCTGCCAAGTGCCCCTTGGAGTTTGCTCACGTCACAATTATTTGAAGCAACTGGATATGTATACTCCCAGTCCCAGGGTCTTCTCGTTCTCGTCCCCCTTCGCCATGGCTTCCAGAATTAATACATCAAACAGCAATCCACTCCCCTGCTGGCCACAACAAAGCAAAACAAGTAATTTCCATCAGAAGTACAGAAGTACATACAGAGTGGTGGAAAATTGCAAGGGCGTTTGACACACCACCCTCAAGCCACCACCGTTTTCCGCCCCAAATCCCAGTACCGAGTCCAGAAAACGAACGGACCAACCCCTTTGTATGGGCTGAAGTTTCATTGTTTTTCATTACTTGATGGCAGTTTATTAAAAAATTTGTAAACTTAATGCCGGATCCCAACTGGAAGGGAGCGAAACGACTCGGAGTGGCAGTGGAACGCTACCAAAATTTAATAAAACTGTCATAACTGAACCCGTGAGCAGCCTGCGGTTAGAAATCACAGCCCTCAACGCAGACCCCAATGCCTGTGACCCGAGATATGGCATCAGACCATGACTCTGACTCTGACCAGGGCAAGATAAAGTCATACCATTAGGGGTTACTGGGACTGCCTACTGCGATGTACACGATACTCCTAAAGGAAAAGATGTATGTAACTATATCATCTTCTGGTTAAACAGAGACCTGTCTGCTCTGTCCGTTCTGCTAATATGTAGGAAGAGTAGGACTGTAAACACTATAGAACTGAAAAACTTGCAGATAATTATAGCATTCACACGAAAGCGTTCTTTAAAAAGTAGTGGATAAAGATAATTCCAACTATATATTACTATGTATATTCTCCTTGCCCCACAGTGAATCGTTTTGGTGGTGTGCTAGGGGGGGATGGGACTCTGCTGCTCCGTCTTCTGTTTGTGCCTCCGTGCAACTGTTGCTTCTGTTGTCTGATGGGTTTTTGTTTTTCCAGTGGGTCGCATCATTAATTCTGTTCAGTTGTTGTCCTGCATTCGCTCAGAGCTTCCCCCACCCTCCGTTTGGGTTCTCTGGCATCATATGATGCCTTTGTATCGGCGGCGCTGGCGCCATAAATTTCGATAATGTGTCAATTTATGAATGCGGGCTCCGGCAGAGATACAGATATCTATCTGTTCGAGTATCTGTTTGACCAGGCGAAGGGATTTCAGCTGTCAGCGTCCATTGATTGTTTTATTGATGGGCACAGATTGACTTTGAGGACATTCCGGGCATGCTTTATGGCCTGACAAGTGAATAGCCCGATGAATAAGATAAACAACTGTGAATATATGGCAGAACAAGTTGTCAGCTTAAAGATGGTTCCCTCATCCGATTCAAACAGAAAATATTAATGGTCTCAATGGAAATTTGTAGTTTTTAGAAGAGCAAAATGGACCATGCCCATTTCACCGAATTCCGGCCTATAAGTCAGCGAAAATTTTTAGAACTCGAAAGTAATTTGCTCAATTTTCATTTATTACTTGGCTTCTGTTTGCTGCCACTGGCAGTTTTTGTATCTCCGGGTGATTCCGTTCCTTGCAGAGCTGCGGTTTCTGTTCTGGCATTTCCCATCGTCCTCCATCCTCCATTTTCAGCATCTCATCTTTGGTGCATGCCGAGGAGCGACATCATAAAAGGCACTTAATTTGCATAAATGAATTCTGTGAATTCTGAGTAGCACTCGACGCAACCGGAGATATCAGAAGATCAGAAGGCACAAGGCATATTGCTTAGTATTCCACTCTCCGATGGCTCATCCACGCAGACCCACATCCACAGACCGCAATTCAAAGCGTAGGCCAAACAAATTGATATGAATGGCACCGTTCCTGCCCGTTCCTCCTGCCCCAGTCAGGGCCAGAACCATGCCCACACCAGACGCAGAACCAGAAGTCCTTGAGTCGAGTTGAGGCGACTTGACTCGAGTTTTGAGAGCACTGCATCGGTCTCGTCAGCCGGCTCGTCAGCCGGCTCGGGAGCTTTCTATTTAATTAACATGTGAGCCTCTCGAGCCGATGCGTATTCAATGTTGCCTTCATTGAAGAGCTCCTTCACTCGCTGCTGCCTCGTATTTTTATGTGCTTTTCTGTGTGCTCCCCACCCATCATTCATCATTCATCATCAGACCTTTCCATTCTGAATGGCAAAGTGCTGGAGCCTTTTTATTAATTAGTACACCGCCATTTGGCTCATCAACTCTATGGCAGCAATCGATTGCAATTATTTATTGTGCATCCCAAGCCTTTTCACATCCGCCAGGTGCCTTTTGTGTTCCCAGATAGCTGCAGGGACATTCAACTTTTATCATTATGATGCGCAAATGTTGGAAACTTTTTCACACGGATGTGGCCCGCAAAGCAAATTAGTTACATTTGCGCTGGTAAGCGATTTAGTTTGCTGATAAAACTTTTCGCATAAACGCCAGGGCCGCGCCTCGGGGTCACATCCTCATCCACAACCAGCCCCAAACTTAACCTCCCCTCCACCCATCTCGTAAATTAATGCAGCAATTTAGAAACAATTAGAGGCTATGACGAATACGACCAGCGAAATAAGCTTAAATAGAAAGGAACACAAGGCCCAGATATGATTAAATGCTGACGACAGAAAAAAATCCAAATACGGTTTTCAGGGCCGATTCCGGGTTAATTGACAAATAAATAATTTAAATTATTTAAGGAACAAATAAGTGTTAGAAGGGGTTTAAAATACAAATCAAAATCTTCCTCGGACTTGATTGCTCAACTTGAAAATATGACAATTTTTAGGTTGACAAAAGTGGATTTACATATATGTACATGAATATACGAACAAATAAGTGCGAGGACCAAAAGAAAAACAGTAATAACAGCAGCAGCAGTTTTTAACTGAAAAGGCCATGACAGGACAGGCTGTGGCATACAAATTCGGGGTAGATCAAAGGGAATCAAAAAACGAATCAGAAAAAGTAAATCTTATTGTACAAATTTTTTTTAAAACAACAATCCCCCTAAAGTGAGAGGTTCAATTAAACTTCACAGCGAACGTCAACATCTCTAGTCGCTATCGAAAAGATGCTTATACTAGTACAGTGTGGCTCACAAACTACAAAAAATTTTATGATTTATGATTTATGATAATTTAAGAAAAAACTCAATTTATGAGCACCCAGCCCAAACAGTATCACCGCCAGATGAACAGCACCAACGTCCAGTCAGACTCTGAGATGACCAGCCCCGGCGCCTCTACAAAAAAATAGCCTTTGCAAAAAATAAAACAAATAAATACAAAAATTGTATAGCATCGGTCGACCAATCTGAGAGTTTGGAATGTAAAGCAATAGCGTAATCCAATTAGTGCCGTAAGTGCATTGTGCACTTTGTCTACAATGCCAATTTTTATCCGAATATTTCAACTCAACAATATCTATTTAAAAATATAACTAAAATTAAATAAAATAAATAAATTACATAGGAAAAATGTTTTAATTTTATTAATAATAATTATTAATAATTATGAGTGCTATTATTATCTATTCTGGGAAGTGGACATTTAAATGATAAAAATTTGTATTTTCGTACTCGAAAAGGTATATTTGTATTTGTGGTAACAGTGGATGTGTGTAACGCAGATACGGTAACTTTTCCGAAAAGTTTCCCCATTAAGAATATATATTATTGACAAGCATTAATAATCGAGTCGATATAGCCGTCTGTCCGTCTTATGAAGCGCCAACTGCTCACAGACTATACGAGCTAGGACAACCAATTTTTTTTTCCAGACTCATGTGATATCTCACTGCAAAAGACGTACAAATGTAGGGTCCCTATTTAGAAGATAAAAGAAAACAGAAAATGCAGTATAGTAGGAAATGACCATATATACCAGAATTGCCGAATCTGGTTTAGATCGGGGCATTAATAAAAGCCATTATGTAGTTATTATGTAGAGAAGAAACCCATTTAGAGTCAACATTTGTTGATTTTTGTTTTCCTATGATAATTTTAACTTTTTATGTACGACCTTGGCCTGACTCTGATTTGGAATTTTTCCACTGTTTTAACAATGATTGATTGAATTTTTCTTCAATTTAAAATAAGATATTTTTTTTAATATCTGAGAAAAATTGGCATATCATCTTATCCAAGAAATTTAGTTGAGCAGACGTGTAACGTGTACGAGTCTTATACGAGTCTTATACTTAGCGTTCTCCCTCCTCAAAATGGAATATGACATATGTAAATATTCTATTTGTAAATGTTGTTTATAAATAATACATACATCCATATGTACCTATCAACTTTCTGTTCGTCATATCACACCTGGGGTCTTCCTCCACCCATGAGTACAAATTGAAAAGTGCAATTTAGAAAATTACATTTGAATAATTGAAATAGCAAATGTTTTGCCGTACAATTTTTGACATTTTAGAACATAACGAGGTCGCTCAATTTGATGAGACAAAGCCGGATGAATAATTCATGCAAAGAATAAACTAAACCTCCGAAACACTCCGACGACCCATGCAGGTACTTGTTTTTGGCAGCATACGGCATGTGATGAGCGGTGTACTGTTGGGGGAGGGGGAACTCAAAAATACATACATATGTACGTTTAATATAGCACCCAGGAGCAAAGCAGTCGTTGTGTGCCTCGGCATTTTGCTCGGCTCGGCTCGCCAGCTGTGGGTAATTTGTAAACGTCAAAAGGCAAACATCGAGTCCTGTCGGCTTCTGCTGGGTTCCGCTCCCCGTCTCTCCACTCTTCCAACCGCCTGCCATGTCAAAGATCAGTGCCAACCGTACACGTTCTGAATGAATTCGCACGTGTTCGGAATGGAAGATGCTGTCTGACTGTCTCATTTTAAATACAATTTATTGTGCATGTTGTTGGCCACCTCGAGCCGAAACTAAACCGAGCTGGAGCAGAGCCAAGCCCCAGCCTCATAATCCGAATTTGTTTCTATGGCTTTTAATATTTGATGTGGCCTCGGGAAACGCCATCCTGAAATGTGGCAAAGATGTGATTAATAAAATAGTCAGAAAACATGTGTCATATGTACCTAGGGTGCGTGCAACGCGTCTCCAGCTCCGGTCTCAGACGAAACTATTCCTCTCCGTAATCTGGTTACCCGTCTGACAGCTGGTAGGCTACATTGGAATAGCTCACGTCTCCGAGTACGTGTTCAATTTCAATATTTCGCTGTTTTCTTCATATTTGCCAGACATATCTTGATGGAAAAATGTATAAATAAAGAGCCAAATGCTCAATAGAAGTTTTAGCCGAGAGCTTTCCTTAAATATAAATAGGATTGGTTTAGTTCTGTTCGCGTTATGGGCGCAGTCTTTGACAGAGGAAGCTCATTTCATGTTGCAAATATTTAATTTCATTTTAATTGCATTTCAACTCCTTTGATTTAGATTTGTAGCCAGTTTTTATTTTTTGTAGTCTGTCGAAAGCGCCTAAAGAAACCTGCCTTAAGGGGCGCGCAAGTGGCAATTATGTGCTCACCCAGCCACCAAGAGGGGCACTCTAGCTGCCAACATGCCAAGGCCGAAATGCATTTAATTTCTTTAAGAGGCGCGTAATTAGTTTGCCATGTTGGGTGGGGGGCACCGCGCCACCGCATGTTCCAGGCAAGTGCTCCTTGGCCACACTGCGAGAAGTAGCCACTGACGAGCTGCTTTAAGGACTGGCAATTATTATTTGCCAAGTCTGTGATCAAGAGAAGCTCTGCAGAGTTGGTGGCTCCTGCCGAAGTCGTAGATCAACATGTTACCTACTTGCGGCTGCCCACAAGATACGCTTGACATGCAGTTAATAGCAACTCCTGACACATGGCAAACACATCTTGTTGCCAAGACGAGACCAAGTACTAAGCATACACAATCAGCCAGAGTCGCACGGCCAGGCCACCGCATCCGAGTGCACTCCCTGGGGCCGGGGCTGCCCACACATTTGCTTATTGTTTGCCTCAGGTGCTGGCCTGTTCTTAGTCCCGTTCCGTCAACAGGGGCAGCTGTGGCACTTGGCACGTTCCTCATAGGGGCTGGCTGGCTGGCTCGCTGTTTGGCAACATCCTGTCGAGTGCCCACTTGAAGACAACTTTGTCGCCCCGCCAACTCTCCATTTGCGACCCGCAGGCGCTACCAAGGATAAGGCAGGACCAACGACAACGGCTCCCAGTAATATGTACAAGGGCCGCCTCCTTGAACTGCGTAATCGCGCCTTTGTAGAGTCGTTCAGCCTTCATGAGTTGTGCTCGAAAATTGCATTTTTAATGAAATTCCAACCATACCAGCTTTCTATCCGTCGCTGTAACAGTAATTACTTCTATTTATTGTAGAAATTATAGCATATGCTGTCACGGAGGTATCGGACCCATAGCACCTTTGTTCATCCTCATTATCCAATAATAAGGGATCCGCTGTGTGTGTGTATTCTTTTGTCATTTACATATTTGCAATAAGTTTTAATCAGTTTTAATAATCGAAGCGGCATTAATTAACCTTGAACCTAGCATGTTAGTTACAATGGATCTCATTACATAGACTATAATTGTTGGTTGTCAAATACCTCTATTACTCTTTTCCATCACTTCTCTTATACTAACACAGATTTCCAATCCAGCTATTCTGACCAAAGAATCGTTGTACGGTTCTACTTATATACCCAAATAAGAAAATTATATACTAAGAGCCCGAATTTGTATAGACACCCTCTTTTTGTGTGTCTTTTTGTATCGCAGTTTGCAAAAGGTACAAATGAATTTGTTGTTTAATACGGTGGGGGAATTTGGATAGGATCTCTTCCATGAAAGATGGAGAAAACATGGAGTAAAACAAGTATTAATTATTACAATCCGTTTATCCGCTTTCCTTTGATTTTAACTGTTTCCATAGCGCTTATCTCAATGAACCTGTCTCTCCCCTTCAGAGTCTCGCTCATAGGGATGGTCCGATGGATGATCGGATAAACAGACCTACTCGTCTATTGATGCTGATCAAAAATATATATCCTTTATGGAGTCGGACACGCTGTTCTGGCTGTTACAGACAGACTCCATCAATGTAATATATCGCTATATTCCTTGAGTTCGGGTATAGGAATAAAATATCTTAGTATGTACTTAATTGGGCGAGGCTAGTGAGCAGGACGGGAACCGGAGACCCAATGGGACACACCTTCAGCTCTAATCAAAGTCAAAAGTCACCGCCTTGGGGTTCAACCCCGCCATTTGACACCGTAGTACTAGACGGATGACTGACAACTTAATTGTGGTGCCTGGACAAACAAATGCTGTTTTTTGGACATTAACAAGCAGGTGAGAGCGAAGTTCGCGGCAAACTTTCAACGCACCCAACCCCAATGACAACATTAATAATTCAATTTCTTGTTGGCCCACAAACGGAACAGAAACAGAAACCGGCAACCGGGAACCGGGAACGTGCCGCCCACGTTCTCTGCGGATGTTGTTGGCCCAATATTTGGCAATTACTTTCTGTTTGGCTAGAGACCCCAACTCGGTGGATGGATGGTGAAGGTGAAGGCGATATCCTTAATCTATTTAACCTCCGTGTCAACTGGGTCTGGCTTTGGGATGGTTTGGGATGCGGGACGCAATCTAAATTACCTCTGCTTGTGCGCCTTAGGATGTGTCGGCACATCCTGTCACGAGACTAAAGTGTCGTTTTAATAAGCGCTTCGTAGAATCGCCTTTTTATCCCTCTCTCTCTCTCCCAATGCTTGTATGTACGAGGCTGTTTTCATTTTTGCTAATGGCCCACAAGTTGGTCATTGTAAATAAGTCGAGTCGGGCCGACCCAGACCTACTGCTTCCGACCCAAGGGATGAACCATTTTGGATGGAAAATGAACGCCAGAACCGGAGTTCCTTTGGGAGGTGCAGTAATGCATTCTAGAAAATGAAGTTAATATGAGGGCAGAATAGGGCACCAGTTCCAGTATATTCTCCTCAGTGTAAACCCATTTCGAATACCCATTTGCGAGAAAAAAGTACAACAGTATTTATGTACATATAACTACATCAGACATATGTATAAACGGTACTCCAGCAAGGAAGGCTTTCTAAGATGACTGAGTATCGTGTATATCTACTATATAGTGTGTAAGTAAATTCCAGATCTTTTTTTTTTTTGCGGCCTCAAACATCACGCACTCGATCAATGCTCCCAAAATATTTTGTGGCTAACACGTTGCTAAGTGCTCGGCAATTTTGTCCTCTTACTGCAGTAGGATGGAGAGTCTTTCAAGTATCCATCAAATGCTGAAAGCTCCAATCGGACGGCATTAGTTGGGTAGCTCCAATGCGAGGCCCACATACAGATCTATTTTCGAATCCAATTCCTGGGGTGGAACAGCAGGATGGGTAAATGCGTCAAGCAATTTGTAAATGTAACTAACAGATACAAATCTGCTGGAAATACATCTGCAGCTGGAGCAGAGCAGAGCAGTAGCAGGACAGCAGGGCGAGGCAAGGAATCAAAATTAAAATAAGAATCTCATCGCTCAGCCGCAGACAAAGACACGGCGCCCCAAAGAGAGAGAGAGATACATTCTGGCAGATATGACACTGCGAACAAACGACTCCAACAAATTACACTTTTTCTTTCGCTTTATTGTCGGCAATTTATCCGCAGCTAAATTGAAATACACACCATTTACCTGCAGACAACAGAGCGACACAGCCGCTGACTCCTCTGACATTGACAAACCGGGTTCGGGTAGTAATCTACAGACAGGGCTTGATGCCTTGGGTTAGATCGTGACATCATCTTCTTGTGAGCAGCAGTCAGATGGGTCAAATGCTACCACAAGCAAACAGGAAACAATCCTAAAATGTGTTCTGGGATTGCTTACATTTAAATGAACGAATTGTTTTAGTAGTTTTGTCTCTCAGTGCAACTTTATATTGAAAATATCGGATTCAATCATCTTGTTAATTAAGCCAAAAGCATATGGGACTCTGAGCACCTTCTCGTGATAGAGACTCGTGTGTTGTCTCAAAAATAGCCTAGTCGCAACTAGGCACTCAAAAAAGTTCCACAATCAACTAAATAAAAGGGAACTACTAGTAAGAGTAAAGGTTTACTGCCGCCTGACTAGCCTTATGGTGGCCCCATTGGCGTGCAACTCGCAGCCGAATGAACGGTCCGGCGGCACTGGCGGAGTTTTTGATTTTAATTTAGATAAAGTGCGCTATGGAAATCAGTTTCGCTGTAACTTTCCCGGCTTATCCGAGCTCGGATCGAGCCCAGACAACTAAACACTCCATGAACACAACACAACCGAGAGGGGAGGGAGGAGCGGAGGAGTTCTCAAGGTAAGCTGTAAATTGCACGCTTTCATGTAGATAATTAATCACCGGGAGCGTTCTGCAGGGGGAGTTGGGGGCCTAAGGTACCCGGGTAGCAGGGAATGGTAGATTTTTGCATCGAACTTGTTACGATATTTGCCTGTGGCGACTCGCTTTTGCGGCGAATGTAACTGCAGTTCTATGTGCGAGATTTATTCCTGATCTTATCCGTATAATTTCAAGCCGGGCGTATTGTGAGTCGGCGATTTATGGCCGGGCGCCCCTTTCGAGAACTCGCGGAAGTGAAATCAATTATCCGCCCTGTTAGACACTCGATGCACGAGAGGAAACTGAAATGATTTGGTATAAATTAACGCAATTAATTTACACTCCGAATCCTGGCTGGAACTGTGGATATAATCGATATACTTTGTATAGTAGATATGTACGAGTGAGCTTAGGTACAAAAATAAAATGAAGATTGCTGCCATATTTGGTGAGGCATCTCGTCGATTTGAATAACAAATCAAGAGAAATTTAAATTGATGCCAAATAAAACGAAATTCCATTACTCAAGAGTCTAACGACCAAACGAACTTTAACACATTTATAAAGTACGCACAGTCACACACACACATACTCGTATTGGACTGGAGCTTGTTCATAAAATTCTGCCAAAAAACAATCAAACTGAACTATGAGAAATGGAAATTCTGGCAATTCAATCGAGACACATATCGAACAGCAACTGAGACAAGAGACTGAGACAAGAGCAAGCTTAGACCTTTTGAATATCTGACAACATTTGCCAACAGTGCAATGGGGAAAATATTCAAATGTAACTCAATTCCGAACGCAATATGCGCTTGGAAGAACGTCTTGGCAGAACCACTTGCCAGATAGCAACCACCAGAGGACGAGACATTTTGATTTGATTTATTTATAAGTTCAATTTGTACACATTATTTCTCCAATATAAAGCGCTTTGATGTGGATGCAGCCCGCTGTGGACACCACCAGGGAATGCAAGCGAAAGTCAATTCAATTTGCCAGTGGCCAGTGGCCGGTGGCCAGTTGCCAAGTGCAAAACGAATATCAAATGATAATGGCTAATATTTGTTAGCAGAGACCAGAGAGGTGTGGTCTCCATTCCGATGGGTAAAAAACCCTTCGATATGTATAGAAAATGTCGCTGCATATAGTACATATGTATGTACCACACACATTACTGTACAAAAAGTTGTGTCTTTGCCCCGAACAACCTCAACTTTGCCGCATTCGTAGCTCGGCTAGTGCTAGTGCCTCCTGTCTCCTGCCTCGTGCTGAAAACTTGCTGCCTTTGTGCTCTCCCTCACAACAAACGACAACAAGAATGGGGGCGAAAGTGCTGGGGAGAGCAGCATAAGAGAGTGTATTTTTTGTGCTGTTTCTTTAGTTGCTGCGCTGCACATAATTACATGAAAAGAAAATTAGTGTCGAGATTCGCCTTGAGCGCGGCGCTCCAGGTGAAACTTTTAATGAGCAATTTTCTTACAAATTTCCAAGTGTTGCCGCATTTAATTTTTAATTAAGAAATTTATTTTTCGGATCTCGCTCCAACTTTTCGTGGAAACGTAACCATGACCCGACACGACACGACAGAGAGTTTTTCAAATTGACCAATCTCCCTCCTCCTGAGAGAGTTCTTCAATCAGTCTCGGCCTCGTTTAGCACTCCAATAATTCTTCTTTCCCCTGGAATGTTCGAAGAGTGCGTGTGTGGGAGGGAGGTGCTAGGTGTTTGCTTTTATTTATCGGCGGCAAAAAGAGCGAGTCCAGACCCGTGTTAATGGCCGATTGACACGCCACTTGGCCTTGATGGGGCTTTTAGACTGGCTCGCACTTGACTGCTTGCCACTTGCCAAAAAAAGAAGGACCAAATCGTACTGGTGCTGCTCCACACTTTCACACGATTAATGTGTGTCTGTGAAGGGGATGATGGGGCATGATGTGTGTCCGGTCCCCACAACCTCCCATACGCGGTGTAATGAGGTGCTAACTGAGCGTGCTGATTGCTGCCATGTTTGATAAGAAGTCCGCATTAATATTTCCAGGCGTTGGCTGCCTCCCACCGTTTTGTCCACTCCATTGAGATATGGAGCTCTGACTTCAAGTGAATACAGTGACTGTGAATGAATTTCAAGGATAAAAACGTAAAAAAATATTAATTCAGAGTTTTTTGGAATAGAAGTCAAAATCAAATCAAAATTTACAGCAACGCCTCTCAGCTGTGGAAAACAAAAGGACAAATATGGCAGACTGCACGAACGTGTTCCGGTGCCAGCGTCTGGTGATTGTGCGAGTGGTGCGTTGAGATTTTGCTGGAGAACAAACTGAAGAAGACACCCAGCCACCCACCCAGACGCATGGGAGTGGACAATTAAAGTGCCATTTCAAATATGTATTTCCATATTCCATAAATCTGCCTGCATGCTGGGAAATTGTTTACGACCATGAATCGACATGTGCTTAAGGTGGGGGGTGGGGGAAACTCGGTTCGAGGGCTTCCGACTAAATCAAGTGTCTGTTCGGTGTCAGTTTAATTGCAAACGTAAATTGGATGCTGTCATTTCGTACGTTTTCATTTGTTCAAACTTCGAAAGTTCATGTCGCCCTCACCCTTGCCTTCGCCCTTGCCCACTGTCTGGGTGCCGTTCCCTAGGAAGCTTCCATTGACTTTTGCTGCCAGTCCCCTTCTGACGGACATTACTGGCCGATGTTACAGCAGCAGCAGGAATCTGCAGAGAATGCAAACGTTGCACAAATCTGAGCTCTGTTAATTAGACTCATTTTGAAAAGCTTGCAGCTTGTGAATTCTGAATTGACATTTCTGACAGGAACAGGCTCTGCTGGGAAGACGATTTGAAATCAAAACTGACAGCTTGCCATTGTGGAAACTAGGAAGTTTTTATTCGAATAATTGTAATGGTACAATCTGGTATAAGATCATACTTATTCGGCCATAGAACAGGTCCACTTACATTGAGCGCCGTAAAGATCTCGTACATCTTCCTCTTGTTTTGCCACCTTGGCTTGAAGGACGCCCAGCAGGGCGTAGTTGGTCGTGTCCACAAAGCGAGAGTTGTGGTCACCGCCGAATAATTTCTAGGACACACTTGAGCATGAAAGTACGTGGGAAGTAGTAGTACAGAATGACATTTTCTCCTATACTCATGCTCTGATTCTGATACGAAATTTGCCGTAACCTTAATTTGCTCGGAATTAGGAAGCTACATCTCCAATTTAAATCAGATTCAATGAGTTATTACTTATACTATAGTTTAGTGACTATCTGTCTTGAGTTTAGCGTCAGAAATATTTACTTAAATAAAAATTATATAGTTATCAGGGATATTTAAATGGCTTCACCAAAAAAGCAGAAAGCTTGTATGACGAACAAGGAGATTATGGAATTCCGCGCCCAATACGAGCTACGGGTGAAGAAACTAGAGGATGATATCTTCAAATATGTTCGCCCTCTGGACAGGGATACGATTATCGGGAAGTGGAAATCGGAACACAAGAATGACAAGGATAAAGAAAAGGTTATGTCCTGGAAATATGATATGAAGGAGTTTTCACTTGAGGAGATTACCCTTCACCAAAAGGGCCGCTCCTTGCATCTTCGTGCGTACCACAAGTCCGGTGTGAAATCCCTTAAAGTGAAGAATAAAATTGTTCTCCCCGAGGACGTTGACGACTCGAAAATATCCAGCACACTTTCACCTTGTGGCATTCTGACTATTTCTGTAGTTCTCAAAACCGATATTCCCGAAGAAGCGAAACGTTGAAAATTAATTCTCCACATTCGCTGCTTCTAATTTACATATATGCATATTTTTAATACTGTTACTAATTTTTGTATTTGGTATTATTTATTAAATTAAGACTGAGATTTAACAAAGAATGAGCTAGAGCAAGGAGCACGGGGCTTGTAGCGTGGGGCAAGGTGGCCAGGACACTACTGGGTCTGGACTCCAGTAGGCAAAAGGGGGGCAAGCATTCGGCTGACAAGGAGCATCGGGGACACATGGAAGGAACATCATGGGCGGTGGGGGTCCAAGGGCTCCGGGCTGTGCATCCAGTTGCTGTCCAGCTCTCATTTTCTGTAGCAGCTCCTGCTTCAAATCCTCAATAGGATTTTTGCGGCGGCAACCCTCCTGATCCCATTCAGCGACGAGCTTGGGGCAGCACAAGTCGCCGCGCTGAACGAGGGGGGGTCCTGTGGTATTGCAGCTTGGCAGCATTGAGAAATTGCCTCCAGGGCAAGTATTGTCACCCAGCAGTGGATTTGGATAACAAACATATTCTTCTGGATTTTGCTTTGGCTTTTTCCCACAACTCGAGGAGCTCTTTCTACTTGAGCAACTACTCAAGCTTGTTGTGGAATTCTTGTGTACATTTTTTCCATCACATTGCGACCTAGTGTTCCGACCCGAAGAACTCCCTTTCGGCGGGTTTGTTGTGGAGCCTTTTAGTCTACTACATCTTGTACAGCCTGTAGTACTCCTTGGACTCACTTTGGCTCTCTTCGATTCGGATTTATCCGAGTCCACTAGCGTTGAATCGCTATTGGTGTTCAACACAACCCTTTTCCGATTCGATCTTGCTTGCACTTTAGTACAAGGTCTTATAGTTGGACGTAAGGCCTGTTGCTTATCCTGCTCCAGGATGGTTGTACACACGTCACAGCTGTTCCGTGCGCCTCTCCCTCTCTCCTTATTCTTTGCTCTTTTGCTTTCCTTATTGCCAGGAGGACATGTTTTGGTAGCAAGAGGGGGGGAGCAACTTTTATTCATAGTGCAAGTACGGGCAGAAGCTTCTTTCTTGTGACCCTTGCTTGGACAAGATGTCGATTGATTCCGCGTACTGCTGCAGCTGCAGCAGCTGCAGGTTTTCGGGCGCTTGAGTCTTACTTTCTTAAAGCTGTTTTCCCCACAGCCGCTTCGTGGTGCATCCCTATGCGCCTTGCTGGCGCATCCCTTGTGACATTTGGGACTTGCGCTTTTGAGGCAGGACTGGGGCTGGGGCTGGGGTGGATTGGGCGGCTCACATGCACGTATTTGGCAAGTTGGCTGAGAGTTCGGCCTACAAGTACTCTTGCACTCTGATGATGTAACTCTCTGCTGTTCTGCTTTATTTGCATCCACTGTGCGTATGGTTAGGCATATATTTATTTGACTGGGCTGGACGGGAGCGCAAGTTTCGCTGATCTCATTCGTGTCGCATTTACAATAGGTGCAACAATTGTTGGTACATTTTTCGCTGATATTGTCGCTACAATTGTCGCTAAAATTGTCGCCACAGGTGTCGCTTGTAGCGTTGCTAAAGTTTTCACTACAACTGTCCCCAGAGTTTCCGCTACAATTGTCGCTACTTTTGTTCCTGGGGTATCTGTCACATATACTGCAGTCATCTAGGCTAGACTCAGAGACTCCACAGGAATCACCACTGTTTTTTCTATGACTGCGTTCATTCTGAGCGGAATTCACCCTGCTGCGATCGCTTGAGTTGAGGACGTTGTACATTGAATATTCTTGATATTTTCTTCCATCGTTCTCCTGGCCCTGTCCTCTGTATACGGTGGGGTAGTGGCACTCGTTAGGTCGCCTAACTTCAGCTCCAGAGAAAGCTCTCTCCTCTGGAATCTTCCTCTCATTTTTGCCACACCCTATGGAGGTAAAGTTGAAGCAATTAACCGGCTTGTATCCTTTTAGTACCAGAGATTTGCTTCTGAGAAGATTCGATCTGGTAAGGCTAAGTTTTGATTTCTTAACCAATCCAGACGCGCGATCTTTTAATGCTTTGCGGTCGGGATCAAACGAGTGTTTATTGCATACTTTGAGGCAACTCTGAGGGCCAAGTGACTGATGCGATCCGTTACTTACTGTTAGTTCGGAGCCAGATGACGACGGTATAGTAGTATCACAGCCTGCATTCAAGCTTTTGGGCGCCGATTTGTTTTTATGGGGAAATGGGTGGATCCGCTCTCTTCTTCTATAGGGTATCTCGACAGGGGAAATGTGCACAATGGGATCGCTTTCAGTGCTGTGGTATTTAAGAATTTTATGGGGTACTTCCAAACCATCATCGTAATCTTTAAACTGGACCAAATCTGCCGAATTTTGCGGAACATGGAAATTTTGAGATATTCTTTTCGATTCTTGATGATTATGCATATAATCTGGGGAGTACTTAAGTCGCTGAGGAATGTCGGCGAAAAATTGGTATTGTTTAGAGGGATTGTTTGTTTCTCTTCTCAATTGGTGGTTTTTTCTTTCGTCATAACGAGGTTTTCGATAAGGAACTTCTTCCTTAAAAATTGATTAAACCGCTTCGGAGAGTCTTTGTCTACTCTAGCTTCCTTATTATTATAATATCTATCAAATTGCTTAATGGGCACATTTTCGCATTCGAAGTCAGCCTTAACCTCACCCTTGTAATATTTATTGGAGATTTTTGTGGGAAACTTCTCATCCCTATAGGCATTGTGTTGAATTGGAGGGTTCTCATACGTTTCATAATATTGGGAGGCACGTTTTGGGGTAGGTTTGTCATAATAATCGTAGCCGGAAAACTCTCTGGGGGTGACACAAGGTGCTTGGTCCTTGTAATTTACATCCCTGTTGTACTCTGTCCCAAGCGGATCGCTATTACTATATATTTTTCTAAATTTCTTGAAGTCGTTGTATGAGTTCGAAGAATAATAGCACGGAGAATTGTAGTTCAATGGATGTGCGGGAGGGACTGTCCCCTGGACGTGCCTGCGCGGCTCCCAAGGCGGTCTATAAGCGGGATTGCTGGGCCTAGGCACCAAATACTCTCCGCTGAATACATCACGAGATGGGGCTTCCGAGTACCGATTAAAGTCTCTATAGGATGTCGATGTGCGAGGTCCTACTGGCGAAACTTCTGCATACGATAAATGCTCTGTATGAGGTTGAGGTAGACAGTGTGAATCGTGGTACTGCCTGGGTACATTCTGGTAGTACTCATGGGCGTACGCATACTCGGGATCGGAATATGCCTGAGCTCTGAGTTTATTGGTCTCTTGCGGATAATGCTGCGGTTGCAGTTGAGGTGGATAATGTCTCTCGTATGTTCTCTCTGCGTTCCAAGTGCCAGTGCCTTCAGGGGACTCCTCGCCGCGGTTCCTGCCTATCTTATAAGTTCGATGATGAAAGTGCTTACGGCTTTTGGTATACTCTTTATGGCGATCGCGTCCTGGGCTATATCGTTTGTGATCGCTGTCCAAAATATCATGACTTTGGGCAAAGAATTTATTGGGTTCGCCAAAGGACATTGCGCTTTCCTTAATTCGATTTCCCAGCCCCCACCATGATTGCGACCTAAAAATACATGTGCATATTTGAGTTGAGTGTTTGGAATGTACATAGTTACCTCGTAAGTACTTACATTTTTCGTTGCTGTTCCAGCTCCTTTCCGCCTCGTTCTTATGTTGCTGATGGTGATCACGATGGTGATATCGCACTTCCTCCGATATATCGATATTGAAACGCATCCAATCGTTCTCCATCTCGGTGCCCTCAATGCGGATATGGCTTTTGGAGCTCATAGTTAGTTCCATTTTAACCAGCCCCGCCCCGCATGCTCCCACCAACTAGCTAACTTTATAGCGAATTTTGTACATATTTAATTTGGGTATATGAAATGACAGATTGACAGTGGGAAGATTGTTTGAAACTATTTTCAAAGTACTACTACATATATATGTTTATCAACTAATTTAAGAGTAAAATCTATGAACGAAAGAAATAATCAAACATTAAAAGTAAATCATGCATCAACCTTATTTCCAGACAGATTTAAGAACACAATTAAAGTAAAGTGAAACTATAAAAATATAAAAATAAACATAAAGGTAAAGGTAAGCACTGGATTCCTGGGATCTGGGACCCTGGGATACATTTAATAGAAGCGAATTCCATTCGGCTCAAATTTCCTGTCTTTGCAGCTTCAGCTTTTAATTGCAGCATTAACGCCCCAAGTGGGAACAACAAAGGATGTGAACGCCACTGAATGTGAGTGGTGGGGAATCGGGTGGGTGGGGTGGTGGGGAATGGTAGTCATTACTTGAAGGGTGCTAGAAAATATGTTTTTAATTGCGGAAATATTTCCATTTCAAAAATGGATGTGATAATTATTCAGAATTGCGCAAATTTCCATCACATTAAAAGTGCAGACAATGGGGATGATAGTAAAATGCAGCTAGCGGATAATGAAACCGTGTTCAAGTGCGGAAATGCTGAAAATTATTTCAATGAAACAGAACTAAGTGGTTTTTAAGTGCCCCCCGCAACGGTGGCAGAAGAACTCGACCATGGACACGGACCCTCCTCTCCCATCCCAGCTTTATAAAATCCAATGAATAGCAACAAATGGGTAAATATCCTGTAAAAACAGAAAGCTAATCTTTTAAGGTTAAAATTCATTTTCCAATAAGGGCACTTTTACAACGTTTATTTTATAATAATTTAGTATTTACTTGATGGACTTCTCTGTGGACTCAGATAATTCAATGTGCATTTGCCCTCAGTGTGGGAATTCCTACCTACCGAATATTAATTTCATCAATCACGTCTCTCCATTGTGAGGCATTGGTAAAGACTGAAAAATGGGTATAGTAGCCAGGAGCTCTTCTTGATTGGTGGCTATCAATTTCATCAGATCGAACGCCTTGGGAATTCAATGAATTCAATGGAAAATAATAATTTCAAATATAAAACTTCGACATATAGTATGTACAAATTAAAAAATTAAATTAAATTTTTCAGTGTATTTTTGTCATGGGGAAACGCAGGTGTCCGTCTTCGGTTGCAAATTATTTAATTGTCAGCTAATAACGCGTGGCTTTGATGTCGCTAATTGCTCGAATTTAGTCGAAGGGTGAAGGTGCTATAAATGCTGCACCCACCGATTCGTGAAGCACATTCAGTGCAAGTCAAAGAACGGAATGACAGCCAACGAGTTCCAGATCCAGACCAAGAGGGACTACTTTTGCGACCAGTGGCGAGCCTGGCAGATTCTTGGAGCCCTGCAGCTCAATGCCCGGAAATATTGGAGTGGAGCCATGGTGCTCAACATTATCGTGGCCCTGTACTCGCCGGCGCTCCTGCTGTCCATGTTCAGCTTCGATACGCCACTGGAGAATATTATCAACTTCAGTCTGTCCATAACCTCGTCGGCAACTATACTGAAGTTCGGCCTGTACGTGCTGCACCTGGGCAGGGTCACAGAAATGGAGAAGGCTATCGCCAAGCTGGACGATCGTGTAGAGGGGGCAGAGCAGCATCGAGGCCATCGCCTGATGACCAAAAAGTTGCGCTACTTGTCCAACCTGTTCCTGTACACCTACGGCTTCGTCCTCTTGAACTCGGAACTTTCGTTCCTGTTCAGGCGCGAGCGGAGCTTGCCATTCCCCTCGTGGTTTCCATTCGACTGGAAAAGCTCGACGATAAACTACATCGGAGCTCTGGGCTTTCAGCTAGTCTCAATTTTCTGTCAAATTCTGCAGAACTTTGCGGACGACTCCTTTCCGCCGCTGGCCCTGTGCCTGTGTGCGGAGCACTGTCAGCTGCTGATCCTACGCATCTCCAGCATTGGCCACGGCTCCAATGAGCAGGACGCCAACGAAGAAGAGCTTGTAAGATGCATCAAAGACCAGAAGGAGCTCTATGGGTAAACAACTCAACTTTCCGCCTGTGTCTTATCATTTATACTCGTAGGATACAAGCCAAAAGTCCTTTAAATCGGAAATAACTTTAATTTCAGATTACTTGAGCTCACAAGCGCTCTCATCTCGTGGCCTATGATGATTCAGTTCTTCGTCATGGCCCTCAATATTGCGGCCACCATGTACGGGCTGGTCTTCTTTGCGGAGGCCATGCAGGACCGACTGTACTTTGTCTCATATCTGCTAGCACTCGTCCTGCAGACGTATCCCATCTGCTTCTACGGCAGCCTCCTGGAAGAGCGCTTCGGGGCACTCCACTATGCAGTCTTCTGCAGCAATTGGGTGAACCAGAACCGCAGTTACCGCGCCAACATGATGATCCTCGCCGAGCGAACCAAGCGGCATCCGCGTTTGCTGGCGGGCAACCTGGTCCCCATACACCTGAGCACCTTTCAGGCGACCTGTAAGGCAGCCTACTCCTACTTCACCCTGATCGGCAACACACGCGACAGGGCCAGGCCGAATCACAGTCAGAACTAGGATTTATTTTCCCTCTTTCAGTTAACTAGTTACCTAGTTATATAACTCACATTCTCCAAGCACAGCTTCTCAATCAATCAATCAAATACACTAGTTCACCTTGCACGTAAATCAGTTGTGGTAAAATTTTGTGTTAACATGGCTATGGAAACAATATTGGGCATCAAGGGATCGGACTTCGTTATGCTGGCCTCTGATACAATGCAAGCCAAGTCTCTGATCTTCATGAAGGATGGTAGGCTATTGGCTCTTTAGCTTACTCAACATCTGATAGTAGTAATCCTGTGGGTCCTTTCAGACCAGTCGAAAATACACCGTCTCTCGGACTTCTCCATGATGGCCGCAGTGGGCGATGGTGGCGACACCCTTCAGTTTACGGACTATATTTCCAAGAACCTGCATCTGTACAAGATCGCCAACGGGTACCATCTGAGCCCACGTGCCGCAGCCCACTTCACCCGCAAGAATCTGGCCGACTATATACGGACCAATACGCGATACCAGGTGGCCATGTTGCTGGCCGGCTACGACGGCATCGAGGGACCCGACCTGCACTACATCGACTCCTACGGGGCTGCTCAGTCCATTAACCACGCCGGCCACGGATGGGGCAGTATCTTCTGTGGCAGCATCCTGCAACGGTTCTGGCACCAGAAGCTCACCCAGCCAGAGGCTGTCTCCATCCTGAAGAAATGCGTGGCCGAGATCCAGAAACGTTTGATTATCAACCAGCGAAATTGGGATGTGTTCGTTGTGGACCGTAGTGGGATGCGTCAGATGGAGAGCATCAACCCGGCCTCCCTGAGCTTTGATGTTCTCAGCCTAAACTGGTAGAAGGTTCCCTCCCTCATCGTGTTCAGCAACAGTTCCTTAAAGCCAAATAATTGTGCACTTTATTTTGGAAAACTTTTATTTTAATGCTCGAACAATTTCCCAGGGATTAGTGGACGTGGCCAGCTTGGCTTTGAGTGCCTAAGCCTCTCGAGGGTGGGGATTTGGCTGTTGGCTGGAAGTACACGGCACGGCTGACTGCGTTCATGTATTAGCATATGTGGCCTCCTCTTGTTCTCCACATATTCGTACATACTCGTACATGCCATCTGTCTGGACGATAGAGAATGGGTGGGTGGGTTTGTTTGTGCAGCAATCACACATACTCGTATAGAAATGGACTGATGGCTGCTACATGAAACGCCAACTGTTGCGAATCGGAAGCAGAAAAGCCAACATGTCTCTCTATTTCTCATTTGAAGAGCATTCAGTCAGCCAGACAGACAGTCTCTCAGGGGGTGGGGGTGGCTGTGTGGGTGGAGTCAGCAAAACTCATAAAAATGAGCACAGATTGCTGCAAAAATGCACTCCACTGACATTGTGCTGCGGTGTTTAGCTGAGGTTGGGCCGAGGGTTTGCCAAGCTGGCCTGAATGGAGCTGGAGTCCGGAGTGCCCAGCGAATAAGCCCGTTCTGTGTGTTAGCCAGCTAGCAACGCTGGAGTTTTTATTGCTAATTGGCCGCACATGACAGAGTATCGCCAATTGAGGTGGTCCTCTGGCAGTGATCCGAACCATGAAATGTCAACAATCGCAGGGGAAACAAAAGAAAGGCAATGAGTAGCGAGTGGATAACCATTTCAAAAAGATTGCCTACGGGAGCCCAAACTGTTGCAAATTCTATCGCAGAAGACGATCTGTAAATAGGTGTGTTCATTCGTAATACATAGTACCAACGCCATTCATTTTACCCCAAATCAGTTGAGGTTTTCCCAGCTGACCTCAGATGGATAGCTATGTATGTATGTGTTTGACCACACTCACATATTGTATTTTTGGTGAACAATTTTTGATAAATCATATTTATATAGAACAACTCCAAATGTGATGCAAGTGCTCTTAATAAGCTGCGCACGTAATGTGCGTGCCATTAGAAATTAATTAGCAATTTAATTTAATGGACGAGTTCGAATGATGACAAGAGCTTCTGAACAACATGCATCAGTCTCGTGGCATATAGAGCTTATTGAAATTTAATTAATTTATCTAAAAAAAACAGTAGTTCAAAATGAATCAACGAACAGTTTTTCCCAATACAGCCCCACCCACTTCGATGGCTTCAAATGTTTTTTTTTCGAGCAGACGAAAAACTTTTGACACGAGAGAGTCTCAAATGAACGCTGCTGTCTCCCGTCACCATCTCACCTCTCTCCCAGACCTGTCGCGCTATGAAATATATTCACATGTGGAGCAAAACTTAGTGTCTCCGACTCGAGGCAAGGAGATAATGTTCATGTAACCTTCCGTGTAACCATACTCCGACTTCTGCCAGGCTGGTGGTGGGTGGCTGGAGGCTGGTCTCCGCACCCATCAACGTCGTCCCCCGACCGCGAGTCAGCCAGCAATTTGTGACGTTTAGGGGCGCAACGAGGCAGCGACTTCTTGACAGGACATTAACTTCCTTGCGAGGAGCAGCTTCTTCGGAGTCGCCCCATCCGTCTGACTGTCTGACTGCTTGTGTGGACGAGTGTGTGACGACTCTGATGATGATTCATGATGATGATCCTTGCAGTTTTCTTCTTCCTGCTGTTTGTTTCCGTTGCCATTTTCGTTGTCATTTTTCATTGGAAAGAACGAAAGGCTGTTGGAGTGGGAGTTGGAGGAAGAGGGTATTTTTCGACAGCCTATTAGTTTTTATTATTTGTTGCAATTAGTTTCTCGGCCTCCGCCGGATACGGGTCCAAGGACAAGGCCGGACCCAGGCCCAGCGGCCTCATCCGGCTCGTCTTTTATGACACTTTTCTGCACATTTTTCACCGGAATGAGCGTCATCTGTTGCCGCTGGCTGCCACGACTGCGTTTTTCTCGCTGGCATTGACAAGAGCCAAACAATGGCAGGCCGGTCGTACTATCTATGATAAATTATGGCCAAAAGTCAAAGTCATCAATCAGAGGGCCATGTTTTATGTACCGCTCAGGGCCATTTGCCATTTGTTTCGTGCCCCGCCCCAAGACTCACACCAAGTCGCACGCCCACACCCACACCCACAACCACGTTCACGACCAGCCAGTGGCATATGCAGAGGGATCTGGGGTACAAGACAGATGGTGGCCGGTAAGGATTAAATATAAATCGCAAGTGCGTAGACAACCCAGGTGTCGGTGGTGGCCAGGCGACAAGCATTTCGATTTAATTTTCATTAAAATTCAGCCATTAAATATGCAAAGGGTAAACTGCGGCCAAAGCCCATTAAAATTCCTTGAAGACTGAGCGACTCGAGCCCTAACACGCTGCTGTAGGGGGCCCTGATCCCCACAGGTGACTCCTTTTCATTTTCGAGTGCTTATTAAAATTGCAAAGGTCCAGGATTTGCGGACATTATGATGCGGTGGATGCGAATTTATGCGGCTCGTAGCCGTTGCCCAGACCCGCCCTGGACCCGGCCCAGACCCGGACCCAGTGCTCGCTGTCGCCATATTTGTGCCTGCCTCAGCTGCGTCCTTCTCTTAGCAGTTTTTTACTCCTGTTTGCTGTTTAATTATGCATTTTTATCTGGAAGTCGCTCGGAATGGGGCCAGGCCAAAGGCAGAGTGATTTCGGGCATCCTTTCTCAGGCCGAAACCACAGCCACTTTTGCCACCCGATGTATGAAAACTGCAAATCCAACACTGAGAGAAACACTAGTGAAAACTATCAAGAAATAAAGATATACTTGCATTTTCGACCATTTACCATTGGTTACAATGTAATGGAATGGAATGCACATACGTATATACAGACTATGGTCCTGAAGTCAGATGTAAAATACAGATAAAAAGAAACCAAATTAGATATTGGTTTTCTAACATTTTGCTCCGTTCAGTCAATCCATTGCCTGACTAGAATATAAGCAGAAAACCGCATATGTTTCCCACACTGAATCTGCAATCACAGATAGAACAGGGTATTCTTCAGCTATTGAAACTCCCACAAGGCATCGACTGAGTATCGATTACGGCTGCCTCGCCGTCGCATTGATGTCACCAGCAGCAGCCGATTGGACCCCAACCATTGACAACTAAAGTTGCAATTAGGAGCAACAGAAATCCTCTTTGCCCTTCTCCAGCAATCCGTTCCACCCGTTCCGCCATTGGAGCCACAGGAATACAAAATGAAAGGAAACTTTTACGACATACACATACACACACACGCACCCGTCCGTCCTGAGTTCGTTCGGCATGTCCCCGGTGGAGGTGCGCTCAGGTTTTTAGTTATGCAGGGGAAAATGCCTTGGGGAAATTAGTGGAAAACGAAAAATGTTGTACGCAAACATTCGTTCCAAAAGTATTTGGTTGGGGTCTGCTGGTTTATAGGACCCAGTTACGTCGTTTAGGAAACCTTAAGGAATGATTTTTTATACCCGTACTCGAAGATTCAAGCGGTATATTATATTTGTAGTAAAAGTAGATGTGTGTAAAGGAGAGAAGGATGCGTTTCCGACCCTATAAAGTACATATAATCTTGATCAGCATCAATTGCCGAGCCAATATAGTCATGTCTGTCTTTTTGTTCCTATTGAGAGGACAAAATCTGTGGTGTCCAAATTTTTAAGATACAAGAAAACTGAAAATGCAATATCGTAGAGAATGAACATATTTACCAGATTGCCGAATCTGGATCAGATCGTATTATTATTATAGCCAGAATTCACTTTCAGCTGTTAACCCCTCCCCTTCGGCACTGCAGCCACTACTTATTCTCTATCTCCTTCACACATCCTGCCTTGTATCGTTCAGCGTGTGGGCTGTGGTGGAGAACGAGTTGGAACAAGAATTGCAGGGTAAAGAATGAACATATCTACCAGAATGCCGAATCTGGATCAGATCGGTTACATTGTTACTCGTATAGCCAGAATGATTAAACTCAAGTTCAGTTGCTAACCCCGCCGCTAGTCATTCTCTGTCTCGCTCACACATTCTGCCTTCCCCGTTCAACGTGTGGGCTGTGGCGGAGAACAAGTTGCAATTGTGAGAAGTGATATAAATGTAGATTTAAATAACAGATGTAGCAAAAATATGTGAAATGTAAAGCAAATATCTAAAAATTCTCACAAATATACTTAGTACGAGTAAAAAAGTAGTGTCGCGGCAAATGTGACTCACAATGTTCCCTCTCGTTGTTATTTGGTAAATTTCTCAAAGGCTGAACATTTTTATCTCTAACGAGACCGAATCCATCAGATAAGCTGACTGCTAAAATTGCATTTGGTAAAATACACCCATCAATAAACGGCCCATAAATTACCCCTTTGGCAGACGATCGCGACCATATTCTCCTCTGTTGCAACCGATTTTAATTCGTTGCATTCGACGGGCATAAATCACGACACATGAGGGCTGCAGTTGGGGGTGGTGGACCGAACCGTAAGGGCTGTGGAATCGATTGCTTGCAACAAAATGTCCCAACGTTAAACACCATCGACGACATAATTTATGAGGATGCGCGCATTCCAGACCGCGACGAACCCGGATACACATGTGGCATCAGCAGGGACCTTCGTGACATTAATGCTGTCCTTCAGGCGTGAACTTTCCGTGTCCAAAGCTTTCGCATGATGGTGCCTGAGAGTATGCTTTTTTATGCTCTGACTATCTAAACTACTAGCTTGATATGACTAGATATATTTAGAAATAACATATAGATAGGACACTACCCCTTTGTGAAGCTTATATCTACTCAGATATTTTCACATCTCTTCTAATTCATAATTTCTGTTGGAGTTCTAGAGTGAACAAATGGGTTCTTACCTCCTGCTTGTCAACATATTTTATTCCAACAGTTTCATTCGTCTATTGTGCTGTATGAAAGTTCATATAATACAGTTCTTTCCATCCTCCATCCTATGTACCATCATCCATGTAGATAATCCCTCAGCGAAGCACTTCACATACTTTTCCCCATGTGCTCTTAAACTGCATGTGGAGCTAGAAAAAGTACACATACCATAGAGAATAAGAAGTGGGAGTGGGAGTGAGAGTGAGAGTGGGAGAGGCGAAAAAATCCATAAAAAGTTGCAGTTAAACTTTTCAACATTTGTCAGAGTCAGAGGATTTGTTTGCCTTTGGGGCTGGCCAAAGCCAACATTCAGCCGGCTCTGGGATTGTTCCCGCTCCGCATCTAGATCTAAGGGAACCCCCTATATCTACTCTCCTCTCGTCCACCCCCTCAACCCATCAATTGGTCCGTCCGTCTGATTGTTTGCTTATTTTGCTCGTACGTCCCACTATTTGTTTTCTTTCCAATTTTGTAATTTCAAACTTTTTCTATTGATTTCTTGGCACGCATGAACACCTTCAGCAACAACGACGACAGGCAGGGATAGCGACAGCGACAGTGGGTGGGGGAGGGTAGGGGGAGTGGTAGAGTTTCCAAGTTCCTTTGAGCAGGGTTGGCGCAGAAGATTTGGAAGGTGGGTGATGGGAGGGCATTCAATTTAAGTTGGGGGCAGCGGGGCCAAACCTTGGTGACCATGCGTGGAAGAAGTGCAAAGAAAAAAAAAAAAAGTTCATAAAAAAACAAAAGAATGTGGAGAAACTTTCCAATGCACTTAACACTCTGTAACACACAACTAAAGGAAGGAAGAAAAGAGGAACGAAGGAAAAACTGTCAGTTGCATTGGCAACACATTTATTAATGTGTCAATCGGATTGAAGACCACCTCCGCAGCCGGAGTAAAACGATAAAGTTACTCCCTCTGGGGCAGAGGGAGGAGGCACTGGCTCAGGGTTAAACGTGCCCTATCTGCCCCCGGCGCGAGTTTTAATCAATTTT
This sequence comes from Drosophila bifasciata, assembly GCA_009664405.1. Classification (NCBI taxonomy): domain Eukaryota; kingdom Metazoa; phylum Arthropoda; class Insecta; order Diptera; family Drosophilidae; genus Drosophila; species Drosophila bifasciata. The sequence goes on along the minus strand of CM019042.1, from coordinate 16,774,277 downwards.
CTAAGGTAAAAAGGTAAAACATTTGCAGCCACAAAATGATTACATGACCCATCCCCCCCCCAGGCAGAGTTCCAATCCGGATCCCAATCGCAGCACCCCTCCCTCCCATTCACGGCCGCCGCAAAGGAATTGTAATTATTCGAATTGTTACTCGTCGCTTGCCTAATGACTATTAGCTAAATGAAAACATTGCGTGCCGGCGACATTTTATTTGAGTGGAGAGGAGGACATTGGTGCATGTGCTCCACAGCCCATACAATCCCTTGCCACAGCCTAGAAGTCCACAGTCCACAATAGTACAGTCGGGTCGGGTCGGGGCAGGCCGGGGCCAGTGCTTTATTTGCTATATTTCATGCCTGCCTGCACTTATCTCCGATTGTTCATCGGAAGGGACAGCCGCAGGCTACCCTGCCTTCCGGACTCGCCAAATGTAATTTGGCTTGGGGGGGATGGAGTTTCGATTCCTCTTTATGTTCTAATTACTTGCCCCTCACAAAAACGCCACTTCAATTTGAATTCAAATAAGTGGTGGGCGGAGGCACCATCCACTGGCCCTAGTCCCAACCTTATCCTGGACACAGTTGGCGCCACAACTTTTAATTACAGCCACACAAAATTGCAGATGCAGCGCGGCACTCGCAACCTCAAACCCATATAAGCCCTGCCAGAGTCCCAGAGCCCAGAGCCCGGGTCCCAAACCCCAAATGGGAATGGACATGGCATTAGGAAATCCAAATCCAAAAAGCATATTAATTGCGCACTGCGTAGGCGTCTACTGCCTATTCTATATGTAGTATATAGTATAATCGATTTAAGCAGGGGCATTATGTGGGCAAGGTTGGTTCTAAATTGCAATTTCATGTATGACAAATGGGTTTTGGGGTCTGGAATCCAGTCAACTGATGGGGCGGCAAGGAACAATGTTCGCACTTTAAATTGAGTTTATTGAATGGGTATTTTTGCACAGGGCCTGGCCAGGCTCGATGTGCGTGGGAGTCCGCACAAAAGGAAGCTCAATCGATATTTTTCCATTCATCTGTGTCTTGGCTCTGCAGCTGGCGGTTACTTCCAATTAGAAGCTGTTGCATGAAGCAATTGATCATCAAAATCAGTCCACACGAGACACGAGTCCCACTATCCATCTGCATGCCCGCATACATACCTGAAACGTACTCGTACGATATAAACCACCCAGGGGTCGTCGTTATTGTTGCCACTGGCTACCCCGTCAATTTCAGCTGGTGGTGCTGGCTGCACCACAAAATTCAACGCAATTTGTAAAATGAAATCGATTCAATTGATTGTTGAATCCGACAAACACACACACACACCCTGGCATAGCCATAGCCATTGTGCGACACACACAGAGAGAGGAGTCCATCCTCGTCCTGAAACTAGGGCTGCAGCAGGAAGGTTCGAGTACGAGTGCCAGTATACGTAAAGGAGTATACGTAATGCCAAGCGACGACGGTGACAGGTGTCTGAGGGTGGACGTGTTCATATCCCTGTCGTCCCATCCCGGCCTGCTATGCGAGTACGAGTATATATGTATCTGTGTGTCTGTGTGCCTTGCACTTTGCTTGATTAAATTTCAATATTTACTAAAATGTCGCCGAACTCTTTCTGACAGCTCTGTAAATTTCATAACCGGAATCGACATAAAATATGGTCAACTGTGTGTAAATATAAGCTTGACAAGCGCATAAGTTGACTGAAATGGCTTTCGATGGTGTGTCCTGCTATCTGGCTCCTTTGTTTCCTGGTAATTTGTTTGCACTTTGTCATGTGCTAAGCGCACATGTTGCAGAAAATGAAAACCCACCTAGATTTTGTGGATAACTGGTATTTGGAAAGCATCAAATGAATCAAATGTGAAAAGCAATTACTCAAGTAGTGATTAAGAGATGCTTTTTACGTCAAAATGTTTTGCATTTCACACTAAGTAATAGTAGTTGGAACAGTTAAATAAAATAAAATAAAATTACAAGCACAGAAAAGAAAATACTTTATGTTTGTCAAGTTAAAAGTGATCTAAAAGTGATTTAAAAGTGATCACAGATGGATAAAAGTAACATTCAAAAGATTCTCATTGATGTCAAGTGAGTTCTGCAAGTTGCGATAATATTTATTATACCCTCGCCACTGTTTTCAGATATAAGACTGAGAGAAGTTCATCTGAAGAGTGTATATCTGATATGATTTCCCAGACAGCGATAGGTGATACACCTGAGACGTAAGTTCTACTAAGTTCTTCTCGCACTTTAGATTGCCCTACACCCACTGCACTTTTTCCAGCAATAAGGCTCAGAAAAGTGTGTCTCACGAGTGCATATCTGATATGCAGGAGACTGTAGGAGGCAGCTATAAGATCAATTATATTAAGGAGTGAGTTCTTCCAGGTCTCATCCCCTTACTAACACCAATGTTTACAGGCTCGAGCTGGAGGAAAGTGCAAGTCAGTCACCAAAACAAGACACATCTGTTGCAAATATATTCGTAGATGTGGTAGAAGACACAACCCATAACGCAGACGACAAAGGAGATACTGAAGCGATGGATGTACTCGGTGGTCATCGAACCTATGAAACTGAGACTAGTGATTCGGAGAACGATATCGAAAAGGAAGAGGGATCGAACATATATGGCTCTGGGCAGCTTCCTAGTTTTATGTGGGATGTCAGTTCGGAAGAGGATGAACCCCGTAGTACCCGATATCGATATTAACTACGATAATATCTTCGAGGATCTGAGCAAGCTGAACGAGGTGGAGAAGCACCTGCAGCTGCTGTACAGACCCTTCAGCTGTGTAATTGACATGATCTGTCGGTTCAATATATACGAGCTGTGCATCCTGATCACTGACTCCCGCTACGATCCGGGCCACCATCCCTCGGTATCGGTCAAGACTGTCAATCCCACGGGCCTGGTGAAGATCTATGCGGGCGGCAAGACTGTGTCCACCGGTTTGACCGCCGAGTCGGCTCGTATCTCCTTGTTCAAGGTGGTTCGAATGGTGGAGGAGCTGGACTTCAAGGTGGACGTGAAGAACCTCAGTCGGAATATTGTCCACGCCTCCTTCTGCATGCCCTTCAAGCTAGACCTGGACCGTCTGTATGAGGAACATCGCATGAACGTGACCCGCAACTGCCGTACTCGGCCCTTTATCACATACAACACCGAGGGGGAAAACGTGGTCTTTGCCGTCTTTCCCAACGGATTCGTCCTGGTCCTGCACTCGACCAAACACACAGAAACCCGAGCCACCATTGCTGCCTTCCTGCCGATCCTGGCCCAGTACAAGGATGGGTATCCCAACCAGTCCACCAAGAAGGGTCGGCAATGCGGTGACATTTCCTATAAACTTATCTGGGAGCACAGACTCGAGGAGGACAAGGAAGGCCAACTCCTTTACTCCTAGGACATAGTCCCTTTTCCCCTCTCCCTGTTCCCATGGATTGGGTCTAGTTTGTTATGTTTCATTTCATTTTTCTGCCCTGAAATACCGTGAACATTTGTCATAAACCAAAGTTCCGCACGTGCACTGTTTACACTCTCGAGTTGTGAAACTTGTTTAAATATGTGATTTATTTTCCAGCCAGCTGCTCCAGCTGCAGATGTTGTGCGACCACCGAGCAGCAAGTGACACTGTATTGCTGGCAACCGGTGGAAATGTGGGGCTAGGCCTGGTCCACCCAGGACCAGAGTCGCCTCAGACATCATCCGGCCAAAGTTGCTCCAAAAACACAAAACAACAAACAAATTTCTGGAGAAGTTGCAGCTGGGAGGCAACTGCGAGGCGACTGGGAGCCGAACTGCAACAGGCGCATACATAAATAACGAAACATTTTCGCACACTTGCCGCAACTTTCTATGCAGGATGTCACATTATGCGGAACAAGTTGCCCGCACCCTCAAGCACGTTTCCGCCGTGCCAAAAGCACCTACCCGAATGCTTTGAGCCTGGCCCCTGAACTTTTGCCAAACAATTTGGACAGAAAGTCGCATTTTTCGTATTCACATATCTGCTATATGTAATTACTTTAATTACATTATTTTAAAAGGAAAATTTCAAAAATACTTTCTAATGGTTTATGGTTTTAAAAACCCTTTATGGTTTTAAAAACCCTCTTTACTAAATGGAAAACAGATACTTCACTTTTAATGAAAATATTTCATTTCATTTTGCGGTATGTGTGTTTGTCATTCTGCTAAATAATTTCAAATTATTTTTTTAAAACAATATAATTAAATAATTATTCATCCAAGCATTCATAATGTGCCACAGTGAAGCGTCCGGGCTTTCTAGTAATTGTATGAATATGAAATAGAGTGCCGATAAAACAACAATATCATAGTTATAGTTATAGTAATCAAAAATTTGAATGAGAGGCTGTGTGAGGGCACAAGAGAATTGCGACCCAAGTTAACTAAAAATATATACATCTAATTGAATGAAAAAAAAGAAAAAATCATTTTTTAAAAATTTCTTCGAGTGCAATGATAATTCTGTAACGACGACTACTAAGTTCGATGTTCCTTCCAAAGAGAGGTCTATACACGATTTATACACAGGTATAGGTGTGTTGAGCGGAGGTGTCAAGAACCCCCTCAGTTTGACTCGCTAGCTAATGCCAGAGAGTCCCCACGATCACTTCCCCAGCAACAAAACCACCTACGTACATTCGCTCGTCTGATCGGACACACCGACTTTTAAAAAATTGTTAAGTCATTTTATCCGAACTCAATTGAGTGTCCATTCATAAATATCACGCAAACCTATGTTTATATATGTGTTCTTTAAGCATACATTTGTACGTACAGTTTCATATATTTTTCCTCATATTTACATATGTGTTCAAGTTTCCCAAAAAAATTGCCACAAGCTACGAACTATTCGTCAAAAGTTCCTTTGGTTTTAACTATAACTATACGTATACATTAGAAATGAATAAAAATCTTCAGCCATGGAAGAGCAATATAGTACGCAGTCTATCTTTTTCAAATTGAGGTATTCAACTTAGTTGGCCCAGATCACTTATTGGCCAAATTATGCGCTGGGGAAAAACCACCAGAAAGTGAGGGAAACTAACGATATGCTGCAGAAATCGATAGCGATGAGCTGATGTGGTGGCAATCGAGCCAGAGAAACCGGGGGAATCCGATTAAAAAGTTTAACCATCAAAGTTTAAGAAAGGAGATGAAAATATGGAAAGGAAGGAGGGCCGAGGCGACTTTCCGTTTTATGAATTATGCATTCTTGCCCAAGGACTTTTTGCTTCAAAGCCACAAATTATCCAGCTTGCCGAGCAATGAAAAGGGTTGCGGCTGCCTTTGAGGATTAGGCAACTCTGGTTGGGGGCTGGCTTCTGGCTTCGAGTTGGCAGTAGCTGTTTTCGCATTTATAAGTGCACATCAGCTGCATAAATGTGCGAGCGGACCTTATTAGATTCGAAATGCTCCCAATAAAGATTCAGGGACCAACCTGAACACCCATCACGGAGGAAAAAGGCTGTTGCATAAATGTATCCTCCACACTCATAAAGAGTTTCTAACAGTGGCAACTGTGCTCTGGCGGTTAACCGAACCCAAAAAGGTGTCGCAAAATGGACTTTTGCAATTTTAATAACTCCTCAAATGGGCAAAACTGCTTCGTTAGCTATCAGCGGGGGCTGCCCACAGCTGGAAAGACTTTTAGCATATTTAACTGGAATTTAAATGAAAATTAATCCCACTCCAGGAGCTACTACAGCTGGAAATTATGGATACCGTACCGTGCCACAAAATATGTTTGCTTTGAAAAATGATAAAAAGCAAACAAATTATTTTATATGCATACGATACTCCTGATTCCTCCTCACTTCTGCAGTTAATGTTTTTATTTGTAATGGCTCATTGGATACTGGCACAGTATCAATTCTCTTTTTTTATGCGACATACCCCAAATGTACGATTGCCACATGTAAAATCAACCGTATCAAACAGTAGATGTATAAAATACCTAGAAGGAAGTGTTTCCAACCCCCCATTTAGTATTTACATATATTCTTGAACAAGAAAAATACCGATTCCAGATGGTTATTGCACGCATAATATCATCAAATTATCCCTTTTGCGAACACCGTTACAAGAAAAAAGAATAAGAGCTTGCTGTAGCAATCGATTCCGATACCAATTCCGGAGCTATAAGCGCGTAAAATATATACACCCACCCGATTTGTATATCAGTTTAATCTTCAAAATCATACTTGTAGTATCTTTATAAGTGTGCAAAAACCAAAGGCAAGTCACTAACCTGAAAAAAAAAAGAATGGCGTACACCGAATGACACCTGGAACAGAGCTCTATAATCAAAGTTGACATTGATTTTGCCAATTATACGAACTCCTTCTCTGTTCCATTCTGTGACAAATTGGCAATTAGGCCTAGAGACAGAGCAATTAGAAACGAGCATGAAAATTGCTAGAATTTTAGGTGATGGCGAAGAGAATGATTATTGGGAATTTTCTTTGGCACATGGCAGCAGTAGAAAGAATTTGGCTCGTCCTCTGTCAATGGTCGTATAATGTGTATAGTATTTCTCGGATTGAGGGCGAATACATAAATCTAAAATTCGGAGCGCCAATAAATTTTCATTTTGATAAACCCCCGTAAGCCTTTTCATGGCCAAAAACAAACTTCTGTGATTTATGAAGTTCTCGGTCACTTTCCTGCTCCTTGGGCAATAAAACACACAAGCCCATCACAAGAGCCATCTATGAACACGATACAAAACTTTTTCTCTCATTCCCCGCCATCCCTCTTCACTGTGTGCTGCTCATAAGTATTCACATTTTAAAGACTCCATTCACACAAAAAAAAGAATATACATACTGTATACATAATATTCACTAGTATTTACGAGGAGAAGGAGTGCTTTTTTCTGCCCATAAAACCGGAAAGTTCTCGCAAACTCGCAAATAAACTTAAGTGTCAAAACAAAATACTTTTTAGTATTCCTAAATGTTGGTGGTGGGGGGGGTGTTGGCAACATAAAAATTATAATAATAAAAAAACTGTTCATCTGTTAATACAATTTGTATAAAAAATCATCGATTTCAATTACAATATCATTTGAGGCGTTTGCCATTTGGCCACAGCTTGCGCTGATGTCAATCCATAAACAATCCTCCCTCTTCCCTTAAGTATTGCTTATTTTCTCATGTGGGTGAAGCGGATATTGGCCAAAAGATGCAGCACCATGGGGTAACATGTCGTCGTCATCATGCCCCTGGCATCTGCGATCAAAGTCAAATTAAATTGAAACAACTTTGTGACATCACGTCGACATCACGGCCCTTCCTTCAGCAATCTCATTTACAAGTACTCATATATTGGGCCTGGGTGTCGTTCCAAACAAAAAGAATTGCTTATGCCAATTATGGCAATTTTTTTATTTGCAAGAATTTGGAAACGTGACCAATATGTTGGGATAAACTGCTGAAAAGTATTATTTTTGGGCTTAGGGACCGCTGTTGGGTGTCCCTGGCAGCCGGCCAAAATTTAATGGCGCCACCACTAATACCAAAAGGGAACACATTATTCGGGTGCATTATGCATGTGAAGAGGGAAAGAGTTTTTACAATAATTCCGCTGTGTGTGGATAATGGTGGATAAATTGCTTTTGTAACCAGCGAATGCTAATACATGGATTACCGCTCAATTTACTATATTTATTCACAGACGCATTTATCTAATTTGAATTTACGTTAATCGATTGACTTGGGACTCCATTTATTTATTAATTTGTTAATTACCCCGATTAGTGGTCTGGCACCTCCTGCGAATGCGCAATAGCAACTCATGGCATACATACTATAGAATACCGAATGGGAGCTTCGAACTACGAAGGAAAATTTACAAAACCATCAGACCTGTTGGCAGTTTATCTATAGCATTTTATCACAAATATACAAATATTTCTAATGGGTAAATTGATTCCCTATGTCCTAGCCAGCTGCGGCTTTAGAGGTAGATAATACATAGCAAAAAACTACTTGCTCCACGAGATGGTCACCCAGAGGAGTAAACCAGTCAAATGCTTTACTGAAATTGGTTTAAATAATATCCTTGCAATCCTTTAATGATTAGAACATGAGGTTGCTAGTGGTTACCTTATAAATGAACGCTGAGCTATCAGTTACGAGTGGGGAGTTACAATTTTCTCAATCACTTAAGGAAATGCGGATTACTTATACATACCTCTATAATGCTTTGTGTCAGATATGCTACCTATGTAATGGAGACGAGCTGTAGACGATTCTTTCCAGATTGGGGGAAAGCATAAGGAATCAATGGATATGATGATTAGTTTGAGCAAGTGTCTACGTCAAGGGTAACACTGTCAGGTACTGGTAGAGGCACCGGCTTGACCAGTCGAAGATACTGATGCAGAGAGGTTTTATTGACCAGAGCAGCTTTTCCGAAGCCACCCACACCATGTACTGTGTGTTTGCATTGAATGATATATCCATACACTCAAAAAAAAAAAAGATAAGCTGAGTCATTTAATAATTATAAATGGAATGTAGAATTAGCTCTGTCATGAAAGTGACTATAGTTCCATCTGATGAATGAATAGTTCAGTCGAGAGCCTTCAGGTTCAGACGAATCACTTCAAGTTCTGAATTCAGTATGAAATCACTGGAGTGCCTCACGCGACGTTGTCTGGCCGGAGTGTTCTGGCTAATGGGGCTAGTGCCGCTGCCCCCCGGCTCCCGGCTCTTCTCCCTGTTTCTGGCCTTGACGATTCGCTGCTGTTGGATTGTGTACCTTGTATACCTACTGTCAGTCGGAATCGGCTTCCAGTCGGTGGCAACGGAAAGTGTGGGCAATGTCGTGGGCACCATGCTCTTCATGGGCAACTCCATTTTGGGTCTGCTGCTCCTCCTGGAGAGTGTGCTAAAGCAGAAGACCCACAGACAGCTGGAGGACCTGCGCTTCCAGTCGCAGCTTCAGCTGCAACGCCTGGGTATGTTCGGAAGAGGTCGCCAGGCCCCGCACCTGCTGCCCCTGATTGCGACCCAGTTTACCTGCGATCTTGTGAGAATTCTGATCAGCGTGGAAGTGGGGCCAATGATATCCCCCGTATTCATGATCTCCCTGCCGCTCATGTGGCTACTCCGCTTCCGCTACGTGCAGCTGGTGCAGCATGTGATGGATCTTAACCAACGCTCGCTCCAGCTGCGCCGTTCCCTGCTCGCACTGGCCTCGGGCAACGAACTCTGGCAACCGTACGGCCAAGTCCAAGAGTGGGGCCAGCTACAAGTCCTCCGCAAGACCTACGAACGCATCTTCGAGTGCTACGAGGTGCTCAGCGACTGCTTCGGTTGGGGCATGCTCGGGCTGCACCTGGTGACCAGTTTCCAGTTCGTGACCAACGCATACTGGATGCTCATGGGGCTGTACCAGGAGCAGAACGTATTGATTCTCACCTTCAATGGAGCCACCGGCATTGACTTTGGCACTCCCATAGCCACTCTCTTTTGGTACGGCGATGCGGGTGCTAAAAATGTAAGTACATATGTATATGGATCATGTATGTATGTAGTCTTTACTAATTAACAATGACAATGATGGATTTGTATTCCACCTGAGTGCACGTCAGAGTGCCTCGATTGCCAATTTGGTTCGACGTGTTAGTCATCATGTTTCCCTTAAGCAGGATGCAAGCTTTCTCGCGTGTGGTCCTCAAATTTCTCCATCTGACCCTCTCTGCACTTGGCCTCGGGTCTAGGCGGTACAGTCGACCTATCCAGTGGCTTCAGTTCTGTTGCTGGCTCTGCTGGTACACATCGATTTGGGGACTTACTCTGCATAGAGCTACCCGATTGCAGGACTGCGATCTAGACTGTATGCTGCGATATGTCCTGCTCGTGTGTGAAACCGGGTCTCATGCCATTATTGTGACAAATACATTCCTGCAGAAGCGTTCTCTCCACCAGGATGACGTTCAAATAGTTGAGGGTTGTGATCCTTTGGTGGCCGTCACCGTAATGGGACTCCTGGTGCCGATCATTGGAGTTCAGTACTTGGTATGCTCAAATCTGGATCATTTTCCGTCGAGCGTCATATCGTTTTATTGGAAGACACTGCCCAGCCTCCTGGGCCTGCAGTTTCAGATCATAGCGTTCATTTCGCAGGTTATGAATGTAAATCTTCGCGTTCGCCTTGCCCGTCGCCAGCTGCAGGTGCTGGCCAGGGAGCTAACTTGTAGCTGGCCGCAGAGCAAGCGGCAGGCGACATATCTGGACCATCAGACGGCTCAGGTAGTCGACCTAAAGCGGCGCTATAACGAACTCTATAATCTGTTCTATCGGATCAACGAGAACTATGGCGGGAGCCTGCTGATCATTGTCATTGTTTTCTTCGCGGGCTTTGTGTGCAACGCCTACTGGCTGTTTGTCGATGTGAGGACCACTCCCTCTAGGCTGTATCCCATCCTACAGAACTTGGGCTTCATCTTCAATGTGGCCCTTCAGATATCGGCAGCCTGTTGGCACTGCCAGCAGAGCTATAACCTTGTGAGAATAAAGCCACCAGACTCCTCCGTCCATTTACATTCCTTACACTCCATCATTCCAGGGTCGCGAGATTGGTTGTCTCATCTCGAAGCTAGCCAAGCCCCTGGGCAGCAAGCGGTACAACAATCTTGTCAGTGAGTTCTCCCTGCAGACCCTACATCAGCGCTTTGTGGTCACAGCCAAGGACTTCTTCAGCCTTAATCTGCATCTGCTAAGTAGTGTAAGTGAATCGACTCAACCCGCAATCGAGTGATGGGAAAGCTTCAATCAATGTATTCTAGATGTTTGCAGCCGTGGTCACTTACCTGGTCATACTCATACAGTTCATGTTTGCGGAGAGGAGTTCCAAGGCAACTTCTGGATAGCAGCGATTGTGGATTTGACGAATGTAAATGTGTAAATGTGTTTGTGGTAATAATCCTCAAATAATTTAAAAATAAATCACAAACATAAATGTGGAGGTTTTGGTTTAATATAAAGTATAAGTAAATTTGAATACGTTATTCAGTACAGTAGTTGGTACTAGAAAATATAATTCAAGCGCCGTTTGTCGTCTGGTCTCTTTCCACAACCCTTTCACGACGGAGGCTGGATCAAAACTCCCTCTCGGCCTCTCTCTCTTGCCGATCTGTTTTCAGCTCTCGTCTTAGTTCTGCATCGCTCGTACTTGCGCTGCTGCGCTTCGGAATTCGCCTAGAAGCGAATTCGCTCTCGCTCGTTTTGTCTAGGGATCGCAATTGTCTAAAATTACATATATGCGTAGAACCAATTCAATTTTCGAGGAACATTGTTAGGTTCCTTTTGATAGCTGGTTGTCAGAGGTTTTTTAATGATGCATTACTGTACAGTAAATAACAGTCCAAACTATTTCATTACCAAGTATTATGCACAATGCCATCTCCAACGTTAACCCCCAATAGAGATTGTCCACCGGGTAATCTATCCCATCGCTATTTAGTTATTATGTAATATTGCAGTATGCTTACTGCAAGGAAATAATACGATTCTCTCTCGGGAAGAGCGCCTGATTGACTCTGAGCTTCGCTGAGGGTTTCGCTGACATTCACTTCAAGAGCACCAGAATGCAGAAGAAAAAAAAATAGTTATGATAAGTTCCTAATCAATTATAAAACTCATTTGCATACATCCCTTATGGCAGTAACCCATCCCACACGTCACTAAAATCAGACAAACTTAAACAATCTATCCCTGAGCAGTGTTGGGAGACGCTGGGAACAATCGCGATGCCGACTGGCTTTGTCAGAGTTGCTATGTGGCCCTAATTATTTATGCCGCCCACGCCCACTCGGGGTTGAGTCGGGCCGGGTATGGCTGGGCCAAAAGTTAGATTGCGCAAAGTTTTATCTACGCTTTTCTTAAGCGCATTTTACACGGAGCAGGGGGCGGACGGAGAGAACTACTTCACGCATATTAAACTGACATTTCACAAGCAGAAAACTTTTTCTAATATGCAAATTCATGCCAAATACCATGGAAGGGATAAAGCAGACCGAGTGGGGGCAGGAGCGGAGGAGCACATCCTTGAATTAACACGTGCGAGTTCGCATTAATTTGTGTAAACTGGTGTTGGAACTGTTCGGGTTAGGTCTTCTAGCTGTGAGAGTGGGAAGGGTGATGGGGGAGAGGTGTCCGCATGTGCTCGAGCGGCCCGAAGAGCAGTTTTTGTCGTTAGCTATGCAAATGCTGAGGCATGTAAATATTATTTACCACACTGGCAGATGCTCAAGATGTAACTGTGCCGGCACTTCTGGCCCAAATTAACATATAACAACTGAAACAGTCGCCTATAAATATTTATGAGCTCCTCGATTAGCACTTTGTGCGATACATTCGTTTTTGTTAGCTTAGTTTACGTATGTATGTACTTCCGACTACTTTAAATCACTCCCAGCTCTGTATTATGGAGTTGATAAAGAATCGTATACCCGATCATAAGACTGAAAGCTTCCAGGCAATCGGATCAAGTTGCAATACTCTTAAGGTCGAATCCCAAACAAAGACTAAAATGCAATTAACTTAATATAACAAAAAGTACTTTTATACAATTAATTTTAGAATATAGTAGCTAAACTGACCCAAACTTATATTTACATATTGATTGAGAAAATTGTGAATCGTGTAATTACAGACTTGCATCCCACTGCTTCTACGTTAAATCAGTTTTCAACCACAACAAAGTAAAATGTAATAAAGTTGGCCGCTCTTGTGAAAATGAGGAATAACTCATCAAGGGTATTTTTATTGATATTCAGTGGACATATATATACAATTCAAAATCAGCTTTGATCGATAGAAAGTTTGCCACTTGGACAGTTGTCCGTTTGCCAGCCCTCAACTCAGACCCACAGAGTATGTCCAAAAACATTGCAACTCAACTACTTTTCATTGGTTTTAAGTGGTTATACAGTTCAAAAATTTGTGTATAGAAAAGAGGTATGCTGAGAGCGAGCTAATTGGTTTTTAGTGAATTATTAGACAATCCAACTTTTTGACTAATATAAACTTGCATGCATGAATATTTTATCCACTTTACAAACTGTTCAACTTTTTTGATGAATTTTCAATTCGAAGGAGGCTTTGTCTTCCCACACACAGCCACAGGCGGGGAATCATTTTTGGGCCGAAAGTTTTTAAATATTCATAAAATTTGAACAGACAGAACTTTCAAATTAAATTAGTCAAATGCAAAAAAAAGTTCATTTACACTCCATACAGTCAGTATAAAGCCCGGATCCCCGTCTTACACACTCCATTGTGTGCAGCCCGGCCGAGCCTGAAAAGTTAGAATAAATTAGTAATTAATGTAGGAGTATCTGAGTATCGTATCGTATATTGGTCTGCCATATGTGTGGGACTGCCATCGCATCCCCGCCACAATCCTGGACCACATAAGCCTGCCTCTTTTATAGTTGGCAATCTATTGCGATTTGTTTGCAAAATATGGGCTTCTCCTATTTCCTATTTCACTCTGCTCTTTCTGCATCGGACGCAATGTGCGAAAGCGAAATTGAAGTTTTATGCTAATTTCGTATTTTCAGCTCCAGTACCTCTCTCTCGCTGAGCCTAGGGCCTTATCTGGTTGTCGGAGTCCTGTCAACACAAGGCATTACAAGGCAATTACGAATTTGTTTATGGCACTGGATCTTCTCGTCGACTTGCCACTTGGCCAAACATCCATCCATCTTCCACAGCGTGCCCAGAGAAGAGGGTACAGATCCCTTCTCTGATACCTGAGAAAAGATTTCGAAATTGGATTCAATTTACCACGTAACCTGGATTATTCCTGTGGCTTATTCTGTGAAGATTTCTGTGAACTTTTCCCTTTACAATAAGGAAAGCCAACAAAAATCTGTGCCCAGTTCATTAATCTCACTCACAAGCCCAATTTGTTTACCCCGTACTCAAAGAGTTAATTCGAGTAAAGGGTATATTCGATATGTGGTCGAAGTGGATGTGCTTAACGTTTTTGCTTCATAAATGATATATATTCTTGTTTAGATACAATATATGGCTATGGATATGGCTACATAGATGTCTATCTGTCCGTCTTTTTTCGACTTGTTCTTAGAGACTATAACACTGATATTACACTGAATCAAGATGGTTTCAAAATTTGGCAGCTCCCGAATAATTTGATTATATCATCAGATCGAATCATTATTATAGCCAGAAGGAAGTAATTCACTTTCAGTTGCTAAGTGCAGTGTGCGAAAATGTGGATGCCACAGTGAGAAAACTATGATAAAATATTTAGAAATTCCACATAAGTCATAGACTTACATACAATATAGTATAGTATGTATACTGACTGAGTACCAAGTATAAAAATATAGAGTAGCGGTATCCTCAGCGACTTGTTAGATCTAAAAAGAGAATGTAGCTAAAGAAGAAACTATTATTCATAGTATAATCCATAGCAAGGGTATCTAAATGTTCGTTTTATATGTCCTGTTTCATGTGTATTAGATGCTCATATATTGCTCTTTGGCAGCAAAACATTTCACAGCTTAATTTCCACTTCAACTTCCTTCCCAGATGTAGCGTTTAATCAAGAACTACAAGCATTTGTTGGGACACGTGTACACTGCAGATGGCCCATAAGTCAAGCCTAATAAAATTCCACTCTTCCAAATTCGAACGACAAAAGTAATCTCCAACTCTGGTCCCACAAGGAGCCGGCCAGCTGAGAGGCTGTGGAAAGGGATAGAGGAGTTGGGTGAAAGTGCGTCACTTAAAACTTTTGCACTCACTTGACCAGAAACTTTTATTTTCTGTTAGCAGATTTCCCACGGGCAAACCAAAGAAGTAACAAAATGTACGGCCATATGGACGGGGACGTCTTGGCGAGGGAAACTTTTTCCGTGTCCACAATTCGAAAATATTTCACAGTCATATTTAATTTTAGCACCAGCCCCAGCTGCCACCACATCTCAGAGGTAATCAAAGGTTCGCATACCAGATATAGATATACTACATATACTATGTATTTAATTACTATCCACAAAAGCGGACTCGAAACGGATCCGTCTTAGATTTCATCCTTATTGACAACGCAGAGTAATAAAAATGGAGAAGTCTACGACAAAAGAAAATAATGAGAGATAGATAGTAGAGAGGGCAGAAGAAAGGAAAAATGGTAAAGAAAACTATATAAATAATTCAGTATAAAATGTCAGGAGCACTGGGAGCGTTGGCCAGGACAACCGAGTTGTCCCGCGAAGACGGCGGAAAGAGACGCTGGTTCTCAGATGCAGTCAAGGAAGCAATTGTGTTGTCTGACTGCTGTTTTCCACTTTAGCCTGCCACGCCCCCACCACAGAGAGAGCCTCTAGGAGGCACCCTGCCCGCGCCCCCTCCCCCTCCGCATCAGCATCCGCCCGCTACTAACTTGTTGACGTTGATAGTCGTACGTGCCGAAGGTGAATGGCATCTGTGGACGCGAAATTGAATTCGTGCCTGGAAAGCTTCGCACAGCTGAATTGAGTCACAGCAGCGACAGTTCCAGAAGGACAGCCAGTGCAGACAGCAACGGGAGAAGAAGCACGACCAGTGATAGGAATAGGGATAGAAACGGACAAGATGTGTCAGGTGTGGCTGTGAGCCAGAGTCAGAGCCCGAAAGCGTCGCGAGGCCGAACTGACTTTGCCTGCTGACTTCAATATTTTGTCGCATTACGTTGACAATTTAGATGTTTGTCTCGCGCATTCTCGCAGCATTCAATTTGGAGAAAATGCAGCCCGTCAGCCGGGGAAATCTGCAAAGTTAACAGCAAGGCAGCACCTCACCTCACCCACACCACCCTACCCAATGAGAGTTCGTTTTGGCGCGGGAGGGAGTTCCCAGCCGAATGTGTATGCGTACATAAACATCAGCCCTGTTTGGTTCGTCATTCATTAGATTTATAATGTCTGCTCTAGCAGAGCAAATCTTTCGAAATTTTAATTTTATTGCGAGGTTATATTTTGTGGCCGCCCAGTAGATAGTAGATATTTGAAACACTTTTTCGTATATACTTTTGAAACTATTTACAACTCATCAAAGCAGTATTGTGTTATGTTGCAAAGTACACAAATTTAAGATTGTGTCAGATACGTTGTTTTCTATGAAATACTTCCTATTCTTTGTACTCGTTTATACACATACTATAGCTTCCAGAGTTAAGGCAAAAATTGCTCCAATAAATGTTTAAAACATGAGAAAAAGCAAGGGCTTAATTAGGTATAATCATTTTAATTTATAGTTTACTATAATACTATATTAGTTTGGACCCATAATATTATATATATCTATATATATTATACATCTTATACAGCACTATTTTCCAGAAAAAAAAACACCTTGGGCTTACACTTGGCAGAATCCCATTCTTACTATATTTGGTGCTTATATACACTCTTGTTTCCCGCCAAGTATAAAAATGGCAAGAATTTGTTTGTACTTTTTCTCTAAAAATGTCACATTGTCTATGGAGAGGACCTGCAATCTCTTTACTTCTGACTCCTTTTCAGTGTCCCACGCCTCAGATTGTAATGTAACTGTCGCAGTCGACCCTCATGGCTAGCAGCGAGTTGGCTTTTCATTGTTTTGCTTTTCTTTTGCCATTTTCGTATTTTATTTATATAATGTCTTTCGAATGTGAGTCTGCCATGTAGAAGGGTGTGCCTGGAAGGGTGTGCGTGGCGTGGCTTGGGGTATTTCTATCAAAGCGCAGGAAACACGTGCGGGTAAAACATTTTTCAAGCTTTTAGCGCTGCATACAAATCAACCCCGAAAAACAAAAAATCCCATTCACAATAATTTGTTGAACTTCATAAGAGCCAGTACTCTGCGTTAGTTGGAGGACGACTCCACTGCTACACACAGTGTGTGGCGTATGGTGTGTGTTGGGGGATGGGATGTTGGGGGTGGCGCAGCACTCAGCCAGCTGTTGCATTATGTCCCTAATAGATCTGAGAATGTGGGATAAATGTATGTAGAAGCAAGTAGCAGGCGAGCAGCAAAGTGACGTCGGTTATGGCTCTGCAGTTTTTGTGGGCAAACCTATTACGGGCTAATTGGATTTTATATGTATAATTTAAAACACTTACTTATCAAGCTCCATTTCCGTATTCTTTCCGTATTCACAGTGAGCTGCATATGCGAGTGTTCCCATTAAAATGCCGCAAATGCAAATTAATTTAATTGAATCCAATTTGGCATTCGCATTATCTTTCCCATTGTTCCTTTAATTTAACAATTGCCGAGAGTGCGACAGCCAGACAGAGTATGGAGGAATAAATGTAGGATGGATTGTGGTGGGATGCATACATATATGTATGTATGGGGTAAAAAGATTAACCACACAATGGAAACTATTTTGTAATGCAGATTTATGAATTTTGAATGTAAATATATTGTTTTAAAAAGAATCAAAACTATAAACTATACCTCTTGAAATTATGTATTGTTCTCAGCAGCATTGTATTTGTCATCTTTTTCCTGACTTGATTACATAGTAAGTAAATGGTATGGCAGATCTGAATCTTTTATTTCTGAATTGAACGTTTCCCCGAGCTAATAAATTTGAAACAGTCTGTCTTTGCTTTTTTACAGAGTTCAAATATTTTAAGGGGACTGTTTAAATCAAATTTATAGCAAGAGGGGAACTTTGACTATTTTATCCGAATAAATGTTTACAGAGCACACCAAACTGTTGCTTCTTTAACAGCAGCCTGTTAACATAACATTTGAACGAAACACACCACACCACAGCAGCTCAGAGCGCGAGTTTGCGCAGAAGTACCGCCACTGTACGATGATTGAGCGAGTGAGGTACTCTCATTGGCGTTCCGATGCCGACTCGCTGCTTGCCGCTGGAGAACTTTGGCCTTTGCGGGCCGCACTCGCACTCAGTTGTTTGAATCGCGTGGTTGATGGTGGATTCGTGCGGCTTCGGTTTTTGCCGGGTCCGTTAAAGTTACGAATATACGAGTTTGAAGCACGTGTGGGAATAGTCGGACGGTCGACCCCAGACTTCAAATTGCCGCAACGAAGAGACTATGCAAATATATGCAACATAAATTAAATCGATTTAAGTCCGCATAAGATTCAAACTAAAGTCGAAATATTACAATAATTGCCGGACTGCCCACACACACATACACCCCGGAGGGACGATTCCGTTTGTTTGTATTCTTAGGCGACATTTGTTTGCAGGAGAGTGTGTGCGAATCCAATTTCCGTCGTACCCGGCTTTCAGCAGCGTTTATCCCCAGCGCCGTGGTGTCCCAGATTTTAATTGCGTCGCCCTACCCATCGACTTTCTTCCTTCAAGTTCAGGGCCGGAACGGGAAAGCATTGCACACGTAAAATAAATCAGTGAATGGCTAAAGGTAAGATGAAAGATAATTCAATATGGTGTACGCTCTCTCCATGTTCGTTGCTATGTCTAAATCTGGCGACTTTCCTTGTAGATTGCTTTTCCCAGATTTACCTGGATATCTGTATTTTTTGTTTTAAGCGGTCTTCGGCACATAAGGCACATAGATAATTAAATGAAATCAGTTAAGTTTATAAGTATTGAGATTTATTGCCTGCTCTTACAGGAAGTGCCCCACATAAGAAATACAATAAATATACACAGTGTTAAAGCTCTCACTTACATATCTGTCTCTGTCGCTCTCTCTGTGAAACACATCCTGCGGATTTTAAAGCTGAAAGCCATTTTAAATTTATTTCACAAATAGCCATATATAAAATTTCATTGGATATGCGCATCATAAACAACATCCAGCACCGGAAGAGACAGCATATTAAAAATGTGACTATAACCTTGGCTCCAAAACGAATGTGGGTTATCCTGTCGGAATGCCATGGACTGGAACAGGACCCGGCTGGAGCAACAGCAACCGCATCAAGGCCACAGCACAGCCGCCGCCAATGCAATAACAGCATCGAGTCGTCCAGAGTCCGCCTTTATGGCTTATCCTGGTCCTCTGCCCTCCTGTTTGCCTCCTGTTTGTTATTTGTTATTTTTACTGTACACATGACAATAACGCCGACGGCGAGTGCTGCTGCATCCCCAGCAGAGGCGTGACGGCATGCAATGTCCGGGCAGGGGGGGAGTGTGGGGCAGCCATCGGCTTGATCCACACCAGACCAACGAACCCACCGGAATCCGGCCCAGGGCCTGTGCAATAGTTTCAAGTGGCTGGGCAACTTTTTCCATTATGAATGGTGCGGTTGCGCTTTTTCCATCCATTATTTACGAGTTTTGAGTGCAAACTTGTTTCGCCAGCAAACAAGTGGCGGCCAGGGGATTAGAACACTCGCTCGAGCGCTTTCACACAGAGAAAACGGGGGATGCAGCAAGAACTGCCACTAAGTGCAAAAGTTTCTGGCATAAGCCAAAGACAAAGCCACGCCTCATTTGGAAATAACCAGATAGCCAGGAAATAGTGCCTTGAATTGCAGAATCCACTATTGTTCATTCGCACAAGGGTTTTTTATCAACAAATGTATATTTCCCCTGTGGATTCATTCCAAACTTTCAGGTGATCCACCTTTCCGATTTGAGTTTATTTTTACAGCCAATCTTCATAGGTAGATAAGTTTAAGCCCCCGATACGCAATGATTATAGGGATATATTAGTTATGTCTGGCTGTGTTTAATACCCAGAAGAAAGAGTTTTCGAACCCACAAATTTATATATTTTTGATCAGAATCAAAAGACAAGTTTTTAAACCATGCCTGGATGTCCCTCCGTCTCTTCAATGTGATACTTTTTCTCAGAACCATAGGAGACAACCAAAAAGTCGAAAAATATATATGGATCATAATTTTGAAGTTGATTCTTCTCCGATACATCTTAAGACGGCGAGGAACCAATATTGTTGGTAGTATGTACATATATGTAAGATAATTTTATATTATCAGTGTTTTAAAAGTATTGTACAAAGTAGGATATATGAAATGTTTGAAGGTTTTGATTTTATGTAATTAACAGAACTGCTGATTTTCTCGGAAACAACATTCAACTTTACGGACATCTGCCGACCAACCCACTACTGACATACTAACGACGATAATATATGTGGACCCCTTGGTGGTGGGCGATCAGATAGGACTATCGACTCACGTCAATACTACCACAAATATATGTACCCCTGTTTTTAGTTACATAGTATTATAGTCATTCTTATAACAAAATGTTTTTGGAGCTTAGCTCGTGTCTGAAGACGGATCGATGCATTTATGCGTGAGCATAATTTTGGAAATCACTTGGGTATTTTGCGAAACAAAGTCTAAAGTTTGGCCAACTTGTTTCACGCACTTTCAGACAGCACTACTCGTACACTAGTATTCGTATGAGAGGCTAGGCCGTCGCAATCTGCCGCTTCACACAAGTTCTCTCGTGCGCAGTGGGAGTGTGCTGCATTCTCTGACATTGATAAATGATTTTCCCCCTTAAAGTTTAGCACAAGAAAACCCCAAACAAGCAGGAGGAGGGGGATGGTGGATGGTGCGACGGGGGAAATGCATTCATGGCAGCAAAATTGTTGTTGCTCACTAAACCGTGAAGCGAGAACTCTGGAAATTTGCCTGCTAGCCTGAAATTATCGCAGCTCGGCATACTTGAGGACCAGTGACAAGAGCAAAAAAAAGGAGAAGAAATCATAAATAAAATATAGAAGTAGATATAGACTGTGCCGGGTACTTGTACCAAATTTAATTATCCTCACAACCAGCAATAAGAAGTGGTCGAGGATGCAGGGGAGCGGAAGCAGCAGGACCAGAACCAAGAAAATTTCATTCACTTAAAACTCCAGAACGAAGTTCTTCCAAGCGAATGCAAATGAAAAACCACAACGCATGCTCAAGCCGAGTTTTCCGTTTGAGTTTTCTCTCTGTACCTACACTCCCAGTTCCCCGTCCTGGCCCATGGTTCAACATGTAATTAGAGTGCGAGGAATGCGCGCGGTTGCCAAAAAATGTTGTGGGCGTGGGTACTTTGATGTATATATGTATGTATGTATATATGTATTCAGGGAAGATTCATATATATTTGGATAGATGTGAGTACTGGTACTGCAGAGGGTCCTCTGCAAGAGTCGTCGTCTCAGCCATCTGGCTGGCCACAAAAGTTCAAGTTTGCCTGACTCCGACGGCACCCCGCCGCAGCCAGAGACCAGGCACGATGATGCTTGTCTGGCGCTGAAGTCCTGCCTTGCCTTGAGTGGCTCCGCCTGGCGGCCCCGGCACGAAACTTGTGTGTAAATTGGACGAAACTGCCGTTACGTCGATGTGTTGACAGCCAAAAGTGCACCCAAAAAAACCAAGGGGAAAGAAGAAGAGAAGCAAACTTCATTCCAAGTTTAAGGTGCAGAGAGCAAATGAGACAGAGAAAGAGAGGGAGACGGTGAAGGTGGAGGTGGATGGTGTGGTCAAAGTTACAGTTTTCTTTTAAAATTCAGTTACATCCATGCAAGAGGAGTGTAAAAGCAAACGCAAAAAAATTTAGGCGACAGTTTAAGTTATCCCGAGCACTTTTACCTTACCTTTTTAGATCCGTGAATTGGTCTCTAGATAGCTTTGCATTATATTTTTTGTTTATTATATTTGTTCTTATATTTTTTCTTGTTTTTGTTAGGTTGATTAGATAGTTCTTAAATTCGAATTGTATTTCAACATGTTTGTACTATCATTTAAAGTGGATGACTCTGTTTGCCGGAGATTCATTGCACTCAACGCATTTAAAATAAATGCCAAAAGGCATCTTTAAAATCCCCACACACACCCACAGGCCACTCAAATGCTGGTTAGTTTATGTCCATATTGTATGGCGTAGACTGTGCAGAATAAATTACTTTTGAAATTTTTGCTCTTTGTCAATAAAGAATGGGGAAAAAGTGGAAACGCATTTCGCTCGTTCACTCGCATTATTAACGCACATAAAACTCACATATAAAAGTGATTTAAATTTATTAAATATAAAACGCCACCGCTCCGCACCGCACCAGTCCGCATCACATCGCATCGCAACACATCGCCACCACCCATCAAAGATGTGAGCGCATAACAATTGCAATAAAATTTAACGTGCATCGATAAAAAGAATATCAAGCTGAATAAAAACAACAAAGCAACGGCGATCCGCAGCGGAGAAGAGAACTTCATTACTTGTTTGCATGAATGGAAAAAACAAAAAATACAAAAAGTTAAAAAACAAGCCGAGAATATGATGGAAAACCCACTCACAATGGGCTCGGCGGTCTCCACAAGAGCCCATGAATGGGACGGGACGGTCGGTCGTGGCTTTATGCATTCAACAACAAATGAAGCGAATGAGTCGAGCTGTCCCCACAAAGGCGAGCGTTAAATGTTTTATGTTTAAGAGCTCGCCAAACAGCCAATATGAGTGACTGACTATGGCCGCTATTCTATAAAGCTATTTTATAAAGCTCTCTCTCTCTGCAATGAATAATTATAATTTTCAATTTTAAGAACATTTCCATACGGCCCAGACTGTTTAATTGGTTTTCCACTCCCCGTACCGAAACAGAAATTGACTTGTCGACCATCCCCATAGCTTCCTGGTAAGCACTGTTTAATTTTAAGTTTCCCAAGAATTCACTTGATCAGTGTGAACTTGCTCCCAATAAAGGTCCGATGAGTAGTCCGATGATCAACTGCAAAAATTTGAACTTTCCAATTACGCTCCTTGTGCTAATTCAATGCATAATTTATGCGACAGGCGGTAATGTTATTATATCAAATCAGAGGCAAATATTATTGCGCCACAGATACGCAAGCGTATATGTATGTACGCATGTATAAATATATACATATGTATGTCTGTATATGCATATGAATATAATTTTAATGCAGCACTGCATGCAAATGAAATGAAACGAAAACGTGGCTAATTTTCTCCTCGCCTTTAAACGAAATCAATGGCAGCTGTCGGCACGACATGCCCTGGTCCTCCTCCTCCCAGTATCATCGTCCTTATATATGTACATATACATTCCCACACGAGCTGGAGCTCAATAAAAATAATAAATAATAGAAAAATGCGCATAGAAATTGGCATTGGGTTCGGATGAGTGTGCTGGGCTCTCGGCTCTGGGCTCTGGGAGAGAGTGGAAAAATGTGCGTGACACTCGCTCAACTCTTGGGCTTTGTTCTACTGATATAGGAAAACAAAAAAGAAAAGACTTGTTTTTACCGAGCAATAGAGTTTTCCTTTTGGAACTTTAAGTTTATAAAACTAGTTTAATTATAAAGACATGCAACAAAGAAACTTTATAAGGAATCGTGTTATTATCTCCTCATTCTACAAAGTTCTACGAAAATCCACAGAATCCAAAGATACCCTCATTGGTAGCATTTATCGGGTACCATATCGACTCCAAAAATCACGCTCCTGCCATATAGATTTTAAAATGAGTTCGCTGGGGGTATTTTTGACTGCGACATTTATATAGCACCCAGCCGGCCATATGCGCATTTTCACATCATAGACACACGCGCACATCCAGCCCACACGGAGAACCAGAATCAGAAGCAGAATCAGAGATATTTGTACATTTAAAAATTGATGTACTATTTTTTTCACTGTACATATGTAGGTAGATGGCCTGACTGTCGCGAAAGTGGTTTGACAGCCAATACATACAGATACACCCACACATACACATGTAGACTCGTACTGCCACAAACATGCACAGACACAGATGCAGATACAAAAAACGAACCTAAAAGCCTTTTCAGTAATTAGGCAGCACTTTTTCAATTTAGCGCAGGCAAACGGAACGTATCGAAACGGATCCTAACAAAAGCAAAACAAACTTTCCAGCGAAAAACGAAAAACTACAAAGAAAATAATAGATGCAACATTAATACTACATATACATACATTGAAAAATGTTATCCGACATAAACAAACAACGCCATGTCGGAGATATTTAATAGTCACAGCCAATGCTGCGCCAAAATAATTACCCCCGAAAATAATTTACTATGAATTAGATACAAAAGCAAACAGATTAGAATTAGAACAAACACAAAAACAACACGCAAATTGCTGGCATAAATTAGAATTTTTTGTTTAATTGGAAATTTGATGCGAAATGGTTCCCCCCTCGGGTACCTCGTCGTACTCGTTCTCCCCTCTTCCACATGCCCTTCTATTCGTCCATTCATCTTCTCTTCTGGTTCGTGGAACGAGCAAATTGAGCTTCTCTCAACATATTAAATTTCATCAATACATAGTATACATACGTATGTATACATTTTATGTTTTGCATCTACTTCATTATTTTGAAAATAAAATGTGGTGATGAGGGGATGAGTGTAGCAAGAGAAAAGGAAGGTTTTTCCATCAATTAGTTGCTGCTCAGTTCTGAGAGCACTCCAATCGAAACCAAAATTTCGTGGTCATATTCTGAATACAAATTCTTTTTATCTATTGGATGTGGCACTGCTCTACTCTACAGTTTCAATGTAAAAGTATTTTGCGAGAGGTGCAAGAAATAGATGGGACTGATTGAAGTAAATGTGAATAGTAAATGTAGAAAATAGGCGAATTCTCGAATCAAACCACACATTTTTAATAACATGTGTCTAGAGTTCTTTCCTTTTGTGGAATTGTCTGTCCAACATTTTTACTTAACAAATATGATTCGAGGCAATTTATGTGGATGGCCTGTAATCAGTGGAGGAATACTCAACTTCAATTTGATCGCTATCAATATTGTGTCATAATTGTTATATATTGTAAATATTTGTATGACCACTTATTCAATAGCTGGTGTAATTGGTTTCATGAAACGTCTTTCAGTTAGATCCCAGCACTTGTTTGAAAATGTCCAGAAACCTAAACCGACAAGAAAATTTGTAAACTACGCTGAATGGAGCAGACCATTTGCCTCTGGCTAACCGTAAACATAATTTTTCATGTGCTTCACAACTATTTGTTTAACGCAGAAAAAAGAGCGATGCATCAAAAATAGAGAATTTAATGCATTTTCCTTGCACTCAAGCAAAGTGTTTCGGGGAAAGCGCACCCGGTGTCTGTTCTGCCAATTTAATTAAGGACACGATTGAAAAATATTGCAAAATGCACAGAAAAAACAGCAGATGGCAACGTTGTTGTTTATGAAATTCATACAAAAATATTTTCATCAAATTTTATTACTGCCATTTGCATTAGTTAAACCCATGATATAAATTCGATGTCCCAGGTCCCGCCTCCGCCTGTCGAGGCATGTACTATAAGTGTGTGATATATGGCAACCCAATACACGTCTCGAAAATATACGCTACCATTATGGAAAATGGAAAAAATATTTTCTACCATTCAAAATTTTTGACAAGTTTTTCAATAATGAATAAAGTTGACCGGGAATGGTTGCCTCATAGTCCGCCAAGGACGCTACTGATGAAATGAAAATATTGCCCACAATTTGTTAGGACACGACCGGGCCTCTGAAAGACTGGCTGGACTGGACTGGACTGGACTGTCCGTGTGCACCATTTGTGGCTACTTGTTTATCTTCCTGAATTACTTTTCTTGCTTCTTGGTGGGGAGTTTGGGGAAGTCCATGAAACATTTTTCAATACGCCAAAGCGACGGACAGGCAACGCATAAACAAATAATAAAAAAAACAGCACAGAAGAAGGAGAAGTAATCGCGACCCTGGCAACGACCTTTGGGCCACTCATTTGTCAATGGGCGTTGCAGGACGACCGGGAAAGAAGCCCAACACTCGCGGCCCCGGGCATTCATCTTGGGCACATGGCAACCAAGACATATGGCCGCCCTCCAAATGCGACAGGCAAATCCCGGCCAAAACAAATTAAAGTCGCACTTTAAGACACAGACAACAAATCAAGTCGTCCGGAACAAACCCCAGCCAAAGAAACCAAACCAAATGGAAGAAAGAGAAAGCGTCCGGCAAAGGCCCAGTGCAAGCCAGTACTGAAGACAGTACACAAGAACTGGCCAATCCAAGCCAGAAAGCATTTGATTTGACAACAGAATCAGAGGCAGAAACAGTAGCAGAACCAGAGGCCAGAGAGAGGCAGAGAAAATTTTTTTACAAAATTTACCTGACCGGCATAAGTAATCAGCCCAGGGTACGGGTCCGGGTACGGGTACGGGTTTGGGAGAGCCAATCGTGTTCTAAACTGTCGTCCGAAAACGATTTGGACACAATACTCACATCGGACTGGCGTCGGACATCAGAGGGCAAGGACGACGACATAAAGGGACCATCAATCTGCTTGAATCCCTGGGGTGTTCTGCAATCGATTTACGATCGAAAAACTTCCGATTTTTGGTACCTAAAGGAATAGGTTTACAGATAAGTTATCATACAAATATGTATATCTCCTAAAACATTCTCACCCTGAACGCCATCGAAGCACAAAACAGTACGGATATAATATAAAACTTTAAGAGTTTGGGCTATACGTAACCTAACCTGAGACCTGGCCTAGTCAACAATGGAATCGATTAAGCTTCCCATGTCCATGTCCCCAATGTCGATGTCCTCACACATTCTCTGGCAGCAACTCATTAAAAAGCATTAAACGCCAGGAACGGAAGCCATTGAGGCTATCAGACGGAGACACGCTTCCGTTTCTCTACTTGAACTGTTCCTGCGCCTTGAACCCCCCCCCTCTTCTGGTGTGCTCGGACACAGATTTACGGGGGCAAAAGTGCGTAAAGGGACGTAAGGAAGAAGAGGGAGACAGAGATTTTCGCCTGGCCAATTGTGCAGGAGAACGAAGAGCAGAACTGAACTTCAAATGATTTATCGCCAGATAGTTGAGTTCAAAAGCGAAAACGCAAAGAGACAGGAGGCACGGCAGTGCCTTCGCTCGGGCAAATATTTATTTATAAAATTGTTATCCCAAACGGCTGGCCCCAATCCCGATCCCATTCCTTCCTATTCGCGACCCAACTCCCTTTTCATCTGCTGCTTTGTTTCGCCTTGGGGCGCTCCTTGAGCCGCGTGTCTTGCTCATTGCCAGGCATTCGCTCATTTTCAAATCGGATTTTATCAACTGAATGCCATTCTTGTGCAAATATCTTATCCCGCTGCCGCTAAGGATAATGGCAACTTTTTCCCAGCTCCCAGGACCCTCTCATCTCTGCTCCTTCCTTTGGCTTTGGCGCTGGCTCAGCTACGGCTTTGGCCCAGTTCATGCAACAGGGACAAGAACAGGGGCATTTGGGGGGAGGCAGCATCAGCTTTTGTAAGGCTTTGGAATTATTTCCAAAGCGGAAATTGATTTTCCTTTCTTATTGAGCACTGTTTTTTCGTGTCTCGTGTTTTTTTGCCCTGCTGATACTCCCCTTAGTCTCTCCCATACATATGTATCTACATATACTTTTATATATGGATATGTAAATAATTTGGTGGGCGCTTCTGATTAGCAATACATAACCGATATATGATTTTCCCTTTCGTTAGGATCTATTATTGCTATGCTAATGCATACATGATTAGAGGTCGCGAAAGAACGTCATCCCACCCTGCAACAACAAATCCAGTCTAACGATACTTAACACTAAAGTGTAGTTGCCAAGGAGTCCGTTTCTAGGCCAAGTTATCTGGTGCCTCTGCTGGTGGCTCTGCTCTACCCTGACCTGACCTGACCTGGCCCATTCATTCTCGCTGGTGTCGGGCCTAGTCCTGTAACAGTAGCATCCTACCCGAGGACGCGTCTTTGGCATTATGAATGATCAGCATAAATTTCCCAGAGCTCTCGCGCTCCGAGGCCCAGATGCAGCTGCTGCGTGGCCCCAAAAAAGTGGAGGGGTGAACGAAAGGAAAAGCCAGATAACTAGCGGACAAAGTGAAGGACGGCTCAGAAATTCATTTCATTTCCTTTGTACGTGAGCCACATTTTTTATGCAATTCCATGTAATAATTCTCTTGGTTGTCGCCTTTTCACGCATGAATATTCATATCCAGAGCGAGCGAGCCAGTGACTTGACTGACTTTGCTTCGCATTCGTGAATTCGTGAATTTCTTTAAAAAAATTAGAGTCTGGATTAGTTTATTTTGCAGTTGCCCTAAAATAGCAAACAAAGAGCAAACGAATTCCATGCCACTTGAATGCCAAAAAAATGTTTGGGAAACAAACCGGGGCACAATGGGCCCCAATAAGAAGGAGCAAGTAATGTCAATCACCCGAAAGGGGACAGGGTGAAAACTAAATTCGGTTTACATAATATTGCTCATAAGATATTTTTCGCACATTCATTGGCCCTCTTGGAGTCGGGAACCCAAAACTAGGCCACACTCCAGTGCTCCTCAAACACAATTTGAGCATAAACAATAAAGTAAAACGACAATGAAGCCGGCGACGACGACGAACTTGAAGGGAAAATAACTTGAAACTCGAATATTTACATATGAAACGAAAACCACCCACGCGACACGAACAGACACAGGACGCCGGAAAAAGAAGCAAAAATGTGGCAAAATTGTGTGGGGGGGTGTAGGATATGGATCAGGTTGAGGTCGCATGAAGCAGGAACAAGAACTGGAGATGGAGATGGGAGTGAAAGATGGGGGAGCAGCAGACTAAACAGCACTAAATTAATTCTGCACAATTTGCATTAAAATATGCAAATAAAAAAGTGAAAGAGACAGAAAGGAAGCAACCGTTTAAGCCCCCAAACTATACGGTCTGACAGGGGGATACCACCAGCCCACACAGGCCAAATAAATACAAGCATATATGTACATACGTATATATGTATATTCCCAAAAGTGAGCGTTAAACATATGTGTGCTTGAGTGGCTCCAGACAATGGAGAGGAGAGCAGGTTTCCTTTTAAATTTCCAATGTGCCATTATTGCTTTAATGGGCCAAGAAGCCCCCAAGAGGATTGGTAGCACACCCGCCGAACCCGAACTGGAGTGTGGAAGTGTGGCTGTGCAGCTCAGTTATCGGTTTTTGGGCTAGCTTTGCGTTTCGATTATGAAAGTGCTTGGGCAGGCACCCACACCCCACACAGCACCACATCCTTGTAGGCGGGGTGTTGGTGCAGCAGCCACATGTCTGACTGGCTCGCCGGAATATTACACCCCGAGGCAACAGCAGCAGCAGAAGCAGCAGCAGCTCGCTGCAAATTTGATTGTTCTTGGAGAGAGCGCGTAGAAAACGCCGCAGCAGCCAAGAAAACGGGACTCCGAGGACCCCAGAAACCTGGCATCGAATACGGTATCCAATGAAGCATGCAACTTTAGCACACTTTTTTCTGCCATTTCCTGTACGGTCCCCCCGTTCCCCGTTTTTCCTTTGTTTTTGTGTTTTAATAGAAATATGTTCAGTGCGACTTTGGTAATCATCTGTGGAAGGAGGACTTTGGAGGGCGTTTATCCACACATACTATATATATTATATATATATATAGAAGAGAGAGAGAGAGAGTAAAATAGATAGTGTGGTATGCCATCCTAGAAAAATGCGTGTACAGCAAAGTGGCAAGAAGTGGCAATCCCTGCTGCAGGATGGATGCAAAGTCGGTAACTTCCTGCAAGCCCAATGCGATTCTCGTCGATGGGTTTCCAATAACCTATTCTTAATCCACTAAAAACTCCTCATGTATTTACATGTATGTACATACATAAGTATTTATGTACTTTCATCAATATTCACAGCTGCGGCAAGAAAATATTCTTTGAGTTAAAGTTAGATACAAAGAACTTTCCATGAAGTTAGATAGTCCGCTCTTGGCTCTTTGAACTTTGCTGATGGTAGAATTCAATGTTGCGGAACTTCAGGACCAAAGTTAATCTTTAAATTAGAGGCACGTTTTACAATATTATTTGAATTTTGCAGTTAAAAATATAAATATTTCGATATCGTTTTCCAATAAATAATAAGAAAACTTTTATTTCCTCAATGATCTTTAGATTGGATTAGATTAAGGAAAAATGGAAATTCAAAACTATTAATATTTGATGTAATCATTATTAAATTTAAAATACCCAAGTACCCATAGCAGAAGTAAGTACCTCTCCCAGCGAACTTTATGGCATGCCCTGGAGAGTAAAAACATGTCAATATTGAAATTTTACTACCCTATTGCTACTTTGACGGACTCGCATTGGAATTTTTCATCGTTGGGCCCAAAACTCCCGTCTCTAATAACAAAAATGAAAGCTGCAAAGCCAGAAGCCAAACGGGTATTATTGCTAACCCGCTGCACATCGACGAATGGTTCAAGTGCATGTATGTAGTTCTTTTTGGATGTTTTAGTTTTTTATATTCTATATAGATTTGGCAGATACATATGTATGTATGTATGTATGTTCGTGGATCTTTGCGTGTGTGAAAATCGATTTTTAATAAAAACTGCAAACGAAATCTGTAAGCATATTGTTTGGCTATAAAATTAAAAACCAACAATGGTGTGTGTACATAGGAATCGAGTGAACGCTCAGCGAAAGTTGGTTGGACTGAAGCGTACACATGTACGGGAGAGGAGAGCATTAGCAGCCATTTACAGTTCCATTTTCGGGCAGTGGATTTTTATACCCAATACTCGCCAAAACTATGAGAGTGCATTGCATTTCAGTATTTGAAAGTAGCATACATACTATATATCTATTATATTACGATCTATAAACAATTTAAGTATTGGTTCGATAGCTCTGGGCCTTTAAAGTATGATCAATAAATACATATCTGAGTACTGGGTATCTTCTAGTCGAACTATCGAGTGTATTGTTCTCGCTGTTCGTTCCCCGATTCGCTATTTTCATCCCGAGCTAACCAATTTTTACAGATGAACGGATCTTTCTATTGTTTTCTCTCTACCTCTCTCTCTCACTTTGCTTTTTCTCTCTCTTTCACTCTGGATAGTGCAGCTATTCGTCTCCTTTTCTCTGTGTTTCCTGGCAAATAAAAACACGATTTTAGTTAATTACCGTTGCAAATGGTGGAGGAGGTGGTGATGGTGGTGGGGAGGGGGGGAGATAGCACGTCCGCATTTTTCCCATTGCTGATTCTCATCTGATGTTTTCCCATTGGGCTTAGGAAACGGCCAGAGAAAATGAAGGGAAATCGCAGAATGGGTACAAGAGAGGAGACTGGAGAGGGGAGAAGAACAAGAACAATGCAGTCAATTGGCTAAAAATGAGTTTTTATGGGATTTGCATATTCTGAATGGGGAAATAAATGTAAGCAAAAGCCGAGAAACAACAAAGTGGGCAAAAATTGCCTGCAGTTTGCCTCAGTCTGTTGGTATTCCTCCCATTCTCAGTGCCTATATCCCACGAATCCTTCAGGAGCTTCTCATATTGTTTGCTTTCGTTTTTATGCTGTTGCTTCAAAATTTGCATTTGCATAATTTTAATTTTTATGATACTCTACGCGAGCCGTAGGCGGTACACCACCCCACCCCACACCCACCGACCGCTTTTTTCTTAATTGTTTCTTGTTAAACAACCGAAACCTCCAACGAATGCCTTCCCAGGCGCTGCGGCGGGGCAAGTTCATAAAAACAGAACATATTTAATGCGCACAATTACTTTGCATACATTACGGCCGTACTCCTGCATATACATACGTACTCCTGGATACGTACGGACTCGTGTGCTCGCGCCTAACACACTGCACGCGGAGTCGGAGAGTGCGTCGGCCGTCAGTTTATGGCCGGAGCGGAGCTCCTTGTCCGGTTCTTCACATAATAAAAGCGTAAACACGTTTTCACCATTGACCAATCGGGCTTCGGCCCATTACAATGGCGCCACGGCAGAGAGGAGGAGACGTAGCCGGACCCTGAGTCGCAGTCAGAGTCTCAGATGGGGAGTCGGTGGGGCAACCACTTACGCGTGCCTGGAGCGAATAAAATTGGCTTTTTGTTTGGGCAGTTTTATGAATTGTTTCAATGCTCATTTACCGGTTGGCCTAATGGGTGCATTGCCTCCACCCACTGGCCCACACACACATGGCTATAATATGCGGTTTCGTTGGAAAGGGATCCATAAAGTGCAGAAGTTTTTCTAGTTTTATAGCTGGGTGTCGACTCAAATAAATGTGGTACATATCATTGATATAAGCTTCAAATGGTGTGTGTGTGGGAGGGTTCAATCAGGGTTAAGTGACTTCTGTTTCAATCCAAGTTAGTTGTAAGGATTAGGGAACTAAACTTAAAGCAACGTTAAGGCAACTAGAAATGAGAAAATCTCAGTCTAAAGAATCCTTAATTAAGATTTCCACAATACATTGCTATCTCTGAATAACTTTTCCTTCTAGATATTGTCATGTATGCAAGCTCTACCTCTTGCACGTAGAAACTGTCCGGCTCATCAAAAGTTTGATCGAAATGCATGTTGAGAAAGCCATTTCCTTTTCAGTTTCGTTTTCGGAATAACAGTTTTGTGCAAAAAAACTTGGGGGCAACCGTCAGTCATTAACGCTCCAGTCGTTTCCACTTGCAAATCAATTATCTGGTGTGCCAGAAAAGTTGAGAAAATATCAGAAAATCGTTGATTTACTTGTTCAACAACATTGGATTGTTCTTCCCACTGCCCCAACCTTCTGCTCGCCCCAACCTACAGCTCGAGTGCACACATCAAAGGGAGCTCAACAATATAGTGAACTGGGTTAGGAATGCCAGAGTGCCAGAGTCGGCCCTCCCGACACGATTTCAATTTGCTTAGTTGATGATAAATGCCAAAAATTAATTCACCCAGCACACAAAATGCCTCTCTATTTATCTGTAGTACATATGGACATATGTATGTATGTGCTCATATATGCTATATATATATATACTATATAAGAATGTCTAGAATGTGTGTGTGTGTAACTAGAAAATGTTTTCACTTTTTGCTGTGATTCGTTTTTGGTTTCCACACAGGCACATATACTCACTGGCACACACACACACCTCGTGTAATACTCATATTTATGTAAAAAGAAAGTTGGCTTTCTTCTGGCAGTGTCAGGCACAAAGTTGCACCAGTTCTGCATCGGTCGCCATCGCCTTATACCTGTCGCTTCCCCCACCGCGCCACCCCAACGTAGTAAACGTACTAAATAGTTTCTCACGTGACTTTTGCCCATAAAAAATGGCTTTATTGCTGCACACGTATTCATTAATGGCAGCAATGAACCCACATGTGAACTCTGCTCTAGAAGTACGGGTATGCTTGAGGAATGCCCCATGTGGAGGAGGCAACCAGGCAGCCCTACCTGGCTGTTGTTTGCTGGCTGCATTCAGAAATGGTTGCAAGTCGTCTGCACAGGAAGTGCATATTAATTGTGAAAATTTGTACGGATATTTCTTCGAAAAATAGTTGCCCTCCTTTCTGTGTATTGCTGTTGTTACTGCCTCTGGGGGGGGGTGGCCGTAATGGGTGGCTTTCTAGCAGTCAAATCCGTACCCAGTCCTCTGCTTTGTTCTGAAAAATTCTTTAAATCTAGCCTTGAGCATGAGCTTTTGAAACCTATAACATAGAAACTGTAATGAATAAAGATTCGGAAGGTTTTCAATTAGTGTTTCCAACATAAAATGTATACATATATTATTTTACAACATAAAATGTATTTTTACAACAAGAGTTAACAGAAAGTTCGTAAAGTATATTCTTTGTGCTTCGTCAATTTTCTTAAATTTTCTTCGACATGAAATAAAAACGAATTGTAAACACACTAAGAGAGTAATTAAGGCCAGTTGATTCAAGAAAACTATAGTCTTTATTCCACTAAGATGTAGTATGTCTGTCTACATAAAATCGTTTAAAAGAAAGAACCCAACATTAAATTACAGAAGATATTTTAAATCATTCCGAGCTATTTAATACCTAATACTAATACCCCTAATCCTTTTTTCTTACTGATGGTTCTTTTTTTCTATAAATTCAACCCCACTGAATTGGAAGACTTATTCTCCACTCGTCCCAACAAGTTTATCGTGTTTTTCCGTTTAAATTCCTTTTGAGGACAAGCTACCTTGTATTGGTTTATAACTTTAGCACAACAGGGAAATGATATCCCTATGTTCTGCTCTGCTCAAAGATTAATTTTCTCATTTCACAATCTAATTGTCATTAAATGGAACACTTTTCTATCTGAAGTGTCTGTCTGTGATGAACAAATTTACATAACGAGCGGACATTATCATTATTCATTACTGTAGAGAATCGAAAATGTGTATTATATATGTACTATATGTACAATGTATATCAATGAATTTTTCATTGATTTCACTCGATTCGAGGCCTCCTGCTTTCTGCCCCTTGCTCTCGCTGTGTCTCGGCTTCTGACGCTGTATTTTTAATTATTCGCGAATTTCCAATAATTCAATGACGACGATGCCTTTGCCCCTGTCATCCGCTTGTAATTGCGTAATAAGGCAGCGAATGTTTTAAAGCCGCTTACCGTTAACAATCATTCCGGAATTATCAGAAGAAGAAACAGAAGAGGCAGAGACATTGGACATTGCTGTAGCCCAGGCCCGTGCCCGGACCTGGCTCTGTGTAAAATAACATGTTATTGCACTTTTCTTTTAAATTAACGCAGTAAGCTCCCCTGAGGGAGCACGTAGTCCCATCCCAACAGGACAATTGCAAGGCGCTGATAAAAGTCGGCGTATTTGCGGTCGCTCCGTCCTCTTGCTGCGGCCTTGACAGGCAGGAAAAGAAATGCATTTTGCAACCACAAAAATAATTAAAAACTTTACGCGCTGTCATGTGTGCGGGCTCCGCCGGGCCGTGGGGCTTTCGAGGCAGTTCTCGCATTTAATCCTGCCAGACAGGACACACGAGAACCCCCCTCCAACCCCTCGCATACCAGTTGTCGTGTGTCGAGGTCAGGCGATAAAAATCAAAGACACGTCTGCTGGCCAGAGAGCATTCTTGGCCTTTAAATGCCGCATCGGTTAATGAAATTGTCTTTGCCAACCCGGATCGATAAGGGCACCCCCGATGACTGGTGGCCTTTATGGCAACCTCAGTGAAAACTCCGTGGCTATGGCTGTCCTTTGTCTCAGCAGACGCATTGTGATTCTTCTGATTTCGTGGGTATATAGTATTGTATACTGCAGGAAATCATATCTATCAGTATACTACGTATAGTTACTGGGGTATTCTATAGTCGCAATATCTACTGTATGTAGTATCTCTCTCTGATATACGCTATTTTTGTTAAATCTGCCTTGTCTTTGCCTTCTGTTTGCAAAGTGCAAAAGCCAAAGGTTTCCGCACCATAGCCCCAGACTTGGAAAAGGTAGCAAAGTGGGAAAAAACGTGTTTTTTTTTGGTCATCCTTCGCTTCACATCTTCCTTTAAGACTCCTGTATCCCGCTGCGCTTTAGTTCTTCAGTGGAGACTGGGCTGGTAATTCCAGCAGCAGCAGCAGCTGGAGAGTAGGAATTTAATATACCCCACCTGAAGATGTTCTCGTAATTATTCCCAAATTTGAGACTAACTTTTCATTTCGATTCAATTTGTGGAGTCCAGCAAAAGAGCACCAGAGCAACCAAGTGGGTTAAGGACCAAGGCCAAGGCACAGCCAGTGCCACAGTCAGAGCCATCTTCAACGGACGCTCTTTGCTCGTCGGACTGGACGCGGGAAAGTTTCTCCTCGTAGGCCCGTAAAAAACATTTGCGCAATGTCAACAAATTTGCGCGCTTATTAGATTTTCGTGGTTCCACACAATTTCGCCAACTAAGACCGCCGCAGAGAGATAAAGTGCAGCCTGCGAAAATATGAATAAAATAGCGAAAACTTTTCACAAACGGAAGTGCACGCTGCGTTTTCTCTCTCTCTCTCTCTCTCTGGAGTATGGCTATAGCTGTGGGTCCGAGTCCGGCTTTCGGTCCGGGTTCTGGTTGCGGTTGACCGGACCAGTTCGGGTCGGGTCGAAATAGTGGACCACGCCTTCTCGCGACGGTCACGGTCGGCGGGTTTGCTAATGAGTTTTGTTGTCAGTTCTCGCTGGCCAAGCAGAAATGGGGCGGCGGCGGCGGCATCGCTGCCTGGCTGCTCCTGGCACTCGTGTTGTTCCTGCTCCTTGCCCTTGCCGGGATTTATGTGGAGTGGAGCACTGCCTCTACTTGGGTGTGTACGGGTATCTGTGTGTGCGGTAAGTTAATATTTGCTGCATAAATTCCAGTGCGTTGGAATTTACTGCGCTCCGTTTCGTTCCTTTTGGCTTTGTCGTCCGTCCTTCTGCTCGTTTTTGTTGTGCGGAAATTATGAAAATGCAGCCCACTGCCATCCATACTGCCATCCCGCCAGAGGGAACTCTGAAACTCGAGAGAAGGCGAACAGCGACATCCATGGTGACTGGTCTCTGGTCGAGTCTGGTCTGTGCTGGTCCGGTCTGGACACACGAGAATATTAATTACTTTTTGCATTTCTAGCTCTGTGCCTGGAATTTAAATGAGCAGATTTCAGTTAATTTGTTTTTTAGCGAAAATATTTCTTAATTTACGCGTTAAATCCGCTCCAAGGGTGAGTTGGAATCATACATATATTCCCACAAAAAATGCACCCTTTGGTATTAGATGGCCACAAACGATAACAAAATAACATTTTAATAAACTTTGTGCAAATAAATGATTCCATCAGAATTCACAGCGCGGTTAGAAGGACTCACTAGATCTCACGCCTGAAGCGAGAGCAGCTAAACCATCCAATATAAAAGGCAATGGGTAGTATGAAAGGAGTCATACATGGGAGGCTTCACCGTTAGTCCAATATTCAGTGTTGACACGGATAAGACTCGATCCACTGGCGCTGAAGGGACAAAGGGGAAAGAATCGCCCTACCGATTCAAAATGATACATGAATCAAGCACACAAATATGACATTGAATTGTTTTTCAAGCCGAATCGGACAATGGCGAATCTCATCTGCCTGGAGAGAAGCATAGTGGTGGACACTGGACGTAGGGTGATGATGTTGCGATGTTGCGAATTCCATTTGGCACATCCTCGTGCCCGATCCATTGTCGTAATTATAATGCCAG
Source organism: Drosophila bifasciata (assembly GCA_009664405.1). Lineage (NCBI taxonomy): Eukaryota > Metazoa > Arthropoda > Insecta > Diptera > Drosophilidae > Drosophila > Drosophila bifasciata. The sequence goes on along the minus strand of CM019042.1, from coordinate 16,737,208 downwards.
TGTGCCGGTTGTCTGTGTCTGACCACCTCCACCAAGTCCTCGGTCAATGCAAACTTTCGATTTCCAGCAAGGCATATTGGCTGACGTCTGAAATCTACATTGGAAATGAGTAATTTCTGTTTCTTTTTGTGCAATTTGGGTTGACATTTTGGGAACTCAAATCTGTGTAATGACCTGTGAAAGTCTCGAAAGTATCGAAAGAACAAGATCCGTTCTTGCACTTAATTTTGATTGCTTCAAGAGTTATGCAGCCAGCCTGCAGACTAACTTTATTCCACAATTACCCGCACTTGCCACTTAGAACAGACATAAAACTTTTGTTAAGTACGTGTCTCCGGGCGGCATGACATTCAACAACGGCCCGACATTTATTACGGACACACTTATATGAGAAGTTTTTTGTTCGTAACAAATTTAAGTTTATACATATTCAGAAATCTTTGGGCACGGCCCAAAGGTATCACGTAGGCTGATATTGTTTTGCAGTTTAGATTTAAACTACCAGGAGATTGAGAAATCCTCCTGTTTTTGGAACTCTCTCTCCCAGAGCAGTCTGGAGCTTATGTCACCGACTCTTAGCTGCAGGTCCTGCTGTGACCCATTACTCTTTGCCTTGAAGCGATACAAAATGGGCATGATGAAGGCTATGGCATCCTTGGTTTCGTGTGGCAGCTTGCAGCCCAGCACGTACACAAAGCCCGTTGGAAAAATGGCAAATTTGATTTTCGTTTTCGGCAGTATGTGAAAGACAAACGGCTGGTCATTATTGGATGTGACATTGTAATACGACTCCAGCTCCATCCTCTCCAGATCCAGTTGAAAAGGCACACAAAATGTAGCGTTCACAACGTTATACCTGAAATGGGAAAACGCAGGGTCGTAGCCTGCCAACTCTAGAATTTCCTCCAATTTCGAGAGGCCGTCTCGTGCTCCCTCACGGCTGTAGCCTTTGCAGCAGATATTCCCATTGGCGTAGATCTTCAAGGTGCACACCGGATTAACTCGATGCACGAACAGGGCTGAGTGCTTGTCCGGCTCGTACGTAGAATTCGATATGAAAAAGCACAGTTCGTTGAGATCGTACACGCACTTCGTGCTGACGAAGCAGGTGAAGGGTCTGCAGGTCAATTGCAAGTCAATGAATATACAAATCGGGCGCTCCTGGGAAGCTGAAGCACTCACCGATACAGCATCTGCAGATGTCTTTCGATTTCGGGCAGAACCGATATGTTTCTAAAAATATTCACCACATCGATGTCCTTCGGAGTCCTTACTGCACGAGCTGCCGATTGAATTTCCGTGCAAAAAGCCACCTCATCTTGTTTTTTCAGCTCACTGCCTGTTGTTTCATCAATCATTTTGCTCTCCTTGTTGGCGAAGAGCGGGAACGCCTTTTGGTCGTACTTTTTCCTGTAAAACGAAAGGGTTAATATAACACGTGATCGGGATCCTCGTCCTACATCCGCGTTAGCATGTCGAACAACTCACTTCACCTAGATTTCTACAAATTATTAAGATAGCAATGTTATTTGCTACGATTTTCAAGTTTATGTCTTAGTGTTGTCAAACGGAGTTAATTTACTCACATTGAGCCCCGATTTGAGTAAATGTGCAGCGTGACATGTGACACGAGCCACGCGTATGACACTTACATATGAATACGTGAAATTCAGTCACTGAAAGTAGATTTATTTTATTAAACTAAAACATAAGTATTCCTACTTCTATGCATGGATGTGGAAATCGTAAATGGATACTAAATACTACTAATACACCTCATAGATTTCCAGTTAATGAGTAAAAAAAAGATACAATTTTAAATGGACTTTGAAATTCGAACTGCTTTGAGAATAAGTGACGCTTAATGCCCATTGAAGCGATTGACGCTTTTGATTAAATTCAAACAATGCATTTGGGCGCATCCCGAATTTGAGCACTCGAATTAATGCTTCCCCCGGCAGACAAACAATCGAAATATCATTCACATTCAAATCGCAGAGATTGCATAATTGAAACCCCATTGAAGTCCATTAATAACTTTGTGCAGCAGCAGCGCCATTCAAGCACACCCACACCCACACTCGCATGGCCACCACTGAAACACTCAAACTCATATTTCTCAGATGGATTAAGTGAATGTGTAGACTGGCGGGGAACAAAGGGCGGTGGCCATGGGGGCTATGGGGGCCATGGGGTATGGGACTTGACGTTAGCTCATCAAACCCGAAAAACCACTTTGCTCAACTCTTTTCAAAGTGCATACATCATCAGCGCTAAGCCAAAACAAAAAAGCAATGCAAAGGGAGCAAAATGAACGATGACGGTGTGGCCAAATGGGGTGGGGCGATAGATGCGATGGGAGGGTGGGCTTTGGCATGGAGAGGTAGGTATACGAGATTGGCGGTACGAAGAGCGTTGAAAACTTTTGTGCAATGTTGATTTTTCCGCAAGAGTCGTTTTTTGCCATCCACCACTGGACGAACGGAGACGGTAGTCCTCCGGCCCTCCCTTTGGTCCTTGGTCTAACGGTCGTTGACGGAACAAACGGAAGCAGTGCCGCAAGCACTTTATAAAACCCCCAGCTCAGCAAAAGTCTTTCAATAATAATAATATTGGGGCTCAAGAGAGAGACAACAACCAAGGCAAATGGGTGAAAGTGCGCGGTGCACAATAAGTCATAAGTGTAATAAAACAAAAAGTTTATGTAGGTTCTAAACTCTTACTTTTATTTAAACGAATGCTCATTAAATTTATTATCGCATTTTATTGCATATTTTATACGCTATTCAATTCAATTCTCAGTTAAATTAGTTCTATATGGAGTTACTGATCCATCTAACGCATTTATCTATCGAATATTAAAATTTCAATTGGATCAAAACTGTTACCAGATATTTAATTGCTGTAAAAGAAACTCCAGGAACATCCCTCGTATTTAGTGACAGCCTCTATGATGGCGAAACCAAATGGCAAATCGTGTAAGTCACAGCCTTGACTTCAACCCATATACCCTTGCCCTCTTGTGACCCTTGACCCCCGGTGCCACCCGTTCTTGTTCAGCGAGAATGGGGAATTGAATTGGATGGGATGTTGGTTTGGGTTTGGTTTTGTGTTTGGGACTAGAACTGGAACTGGGACAAGGAGTTGGATTGAAAACGTTCCTGATCCTGATGATGACAAACAAAACAATGGAATCAAAGCGGTTAATGGCTTTTGTGTGTAAAATGAATGAGAATGCGGCAACGTTTCCTGCTTTCATTTGCAGCGTCATTTGCTTTGCCTCCCCCCGCCTTACCCACTCCACATGATTGCCTTATGTATGGGGCATGATTACTCTATCTGCAACAGTTTACTACATACATATGCACATACTCGCATCAGGTACATAACACACAGCCACAGACTCGTATATTAAGTATGTAAGACCCGTTTATAGACGCTAATCGATAATCGAAGGGAGTCCCCGCGCACTCTGTGCTGGTTTGGTGGTTTGATGGTTTGGGGGCAGGAAGCTGCAACGACCACCGTGCAACTCCACTTTCATTATTGGTTTTTTGTTACAGCCCTGCCCCACAGGCCACAAGGCTGCCCTCAAGCTTGCCAAGATTTATCTTTCTGTCTGCCATGAAAAGAGAGAGAGAGCTGCCCACAACCGATAATTAAATCGAACAACAAAGGCTCGATTTGACAGTGCTGCACTTCCGCTCATATATCAAGTGGGAAATAAACCCTTCCACTCACCAATGTACAATGTACTCGTAGATCTTCTTCAAGTTCACAATGCACACTGCATCCACCACCACCACCTCCACGTCTCCCTCTTTAGTAAGTCATTAGTAAGCTTAAACAAATGGATGATCTGATACTTGAGATACGGATTGTTATTTTGTTTTATTTCGCAGTTAAAGATTATAAGCCTTATTGGGATGGGAAAACATGTTTGATATCTTTATTTGATATTTAGGCACCCTCCTAAGGTACACTTTCCTTAAATAGGTAATACACGAGCATATATAGTATATCTCAAGGGTCACAGTACTGACCCTCAAACTGTTGTTCAAAATGATTAGCAGTGCACACTGATTGGGCTTTAATAAAGTGTTGTCATGGTATCATAATATTTATTTCCTATATTATTCTGCTGCTCTTTTCTATATTTTTGGCACTTTGAACTGGCCTGCCCCCAGAGCGAAGGGAAAATAAGGGGGCAAACAGGGGCAATCCGGGACCCAAGGCGGCCAGCTAATTAGACGATCAAGGACTGCCTGGGGCCTGTCAGCACACGCCTACGAGAGTCATTATAGGGGGGCAGCAGGGATGGGGTAGAAAATCAATAGCTCTATTATTTCGCGGAATGTAGACGGCTCGACTCCAAGCTGAGGCTCGACTCCGAGTCGATTCGATGTGTTGATTGACAGCCTAATTGAGGTTTCTTGACTTCTTCAATTGGGGGCAGGCCAATGACCGTTTCTGTTTGTGCTAATAATAATATTGTTGGTGTAATATTGGAGCAGCAGCAGCGAAGACAACGTCTTGTTTAGTTAGTCATTAGTGTGGGGGGGAGGGCGAAACAAAGGACCTACAACCCAATCACATTAAATATTTGCCGAAACTCGCACTTGATTGCCGCTGCTGCTGTGGGGGTTCCGTTTTAATTTTTTATTGATTCAACTGTTTAATGTCAATTGCTGTGCAAATACTAATCAAACGCTTGGTTTACGCAATTAAGATACAAATACTGGAGACACGGGTGGAGACACCCCTTCGCACGCACATTATTGCATATCTCCAGTTCCATGTTCCTCGTCTTAATTCGCATTTACATTGCGTGCAACATGCTGCAAGACATAAAATTAGCACCAACACGAATGTTCCTAGCTCTGCCTACCATTCCTCAACCTCCTTCTGTTCCTTTAGTTTAATTTTTGGGCAAAGCGTTCGATGAAAGTTCTGGCCCGGTCATTAAAATGTCTGAGTGGCCGAACAGAACTCGTGTTCTGTTCACAACTTTTTGTTAATCCCAACTTTCAAAAGGGTTGATTGAACTCTTTATTTGTGGGAAGCCTCACAAAAAAAAAGCAGCATACACCACAGCATAACAATACAATAACCTGGTGGGAAAAGTTTACATTGGTTCAATGTCCCTTGAACATTGACCGTTGGAGTTGGGAGTTTCGTTTGTGGACTCAATTATGTGGGGGATATCAATGGCGAAAAGTTTAGCTGGCAAACATTTGAAACGAAATATCTTGCGGCACGAGCATAATCCAAATTCGTTAGGAATGGAACCGCAGACTCTTGACCAAAAGAAACTTCTGCTGAAATAATCCTCTCCCGAGTAGAGCCCACAAGTTGAATAGCTTTTGAGTGTTTTAAAATGATTTCGAGTACTGCTCTATCTACACTCACTCACACTCGTACTTCAAGAAGGAGAAACAGTGTGATATCCGTTTGTGCTCCTCATTCAAATCGCATGTAAGAAGAATCCAGAGCATTTTTTTTGGCACTCGCAAATACACAGACACCAAGCAGAAGCGGGCAGAAGCTTGGAACTGTTCCAGAAAGAGGCGTTGGAATGGTTGTGGGGTGAATGCGAATGGAAAGGAAGAGGAAGCGGAAGTTGAATAGCGCTGAAGTAAAGTGTTGCATACTGTTTGGGGCGACAATAATAAAATATTACATATAGTACTTTGAGGCAACACAATTCTTTGCATTCCCATCGCGAGTAGTACGGGGTACTTTTACTTCGGTTTAAACATTGTAAAAAAACATAACTTGGAAACTTACAAACCAATGAAAGCAGAAAATCTGGAGGATTCAGAAAAATCTATCCATAGATTTTTGTAGAACATGGAATAGCCATATTAGCCAACTAAAAATCATGTAAACTAACAAACACAAAAACCATTTCGTGGTTCCTCAGGGTTATGTTTAAGGGTATTCCAGCACCATCACGTTTTCGTATACCATTCTCTATTCTCCGCTGGTCGCTGGACTTTGTTCCGCCACCTGCTTGCCAGCTACTCTCGTACCTCGGACCTCTGATTCCAATTTCAAAGTAAAACTTTAATGGCAACAAATGCTCCCCCGCCAGGTTGAGGTCAAAGTCCAGTGCCATTTTATATTTGATATTTTATTACATTACATTTCTCTGGCTTATTACATTTTGGCTTTTAAGCTGTTGACACAACTTGATTTCCGTCCGAACCGACCCAAGAGGATCCAAGAGTGGTGTGGTCAGTGCCGGGTCCGCTGGATTCCTGTCAACCTCCCACGTCGTTTTGTTTCAACTTTCTGCTGGGTCCCCCTTCCTGCCTCCTCTTTGCCCGAGCGGCGACCAGCCTGCCTCTGGTTCTTGCCCCGTTCAGACAATTTTGACTTTTCCGTTTGTTGTGCTTTCACTTTTGGAAGTTGGAAGTTGGTAGTCGAGCGCCGACTCATTCTCGAACTGTGGGGCTCCTCCGTCTGGGCTGGGATGACGATGACCCAGAAATAAAAGTGTGTCTAATGGGTTTCTGTTATGTTTTTGACATTTTGGGAATAATGTTTCCCCTTCCGGTTTAAGGTGCGCTGCGCTTCTACATGTATATGCTGCAATTTCCGTCTGTCCCCCGTCTGCCTCCATCCCTCGACAAAAATGAGGACAACCTGCTCTTAAGTTGATTTCATAACGAACAAAAAAACACAAAGAGGAGCAGAGAGAGAGAGGGAGGGAAAAAAACATAGCTGAACAAGTGAAAAGTCATGGAAATTTTCGCCGTTGCTCGAGGTGCGAGATCAACATCAAAGATGTGCAATTTCGATACTGCCAGCTAATTTCAGCGCCGTAAACATGACAACCTAATTATTTTTTTCTTTTTTCCTTTCTCGTCCGGCGCTCTGCTTGCAGGGTGCGGGGTGCAGCTGTGATTAATGGATAAATTCTCCACTGGCGACATTTGCATACGAAATTGAAAACAAATATTTGCACTGATAAATGCAAAACGGGGAAAGGCAGCAGCTCAAGCAGGACAGAGGCAGCTGCTAATTGCACTTTGACTTTTCGAGTGCGTCCTCCAATCCGCCGATAAGAAGAAAAACAAATACCACCCACCCCTGTAATATGTACATACATTTAAAAAACACCCCCTCACACCCCCAAATACAAACACTCTCAAGCAGCAAGGACATGGACAGGACATATGCCGCACGTCTGGATGACAAAATTAGCCAGGCCAAGTAATTCCAGGCGCCCGCTGACGAGCGTTCAGTCTGTCAGAGGCTGGAGGCCTCTCCATGTCAGCAGACAAGACAGGGTGGTCTAAGGGTGTTCCTCTTCTCTTCCCTTTGCGTATCGGCTATCCTCGTCTCAGGCGCCATTTGATTAATATATATGTATGTATACTCTTGTATGTACCCTTATATGCCTTACCCGTCCTCCCTCTGGTGATTGTCTCGCTTTCTTTTCGACAATCGAAATTAATTGCACTGCTGGAGGAGGTCCTGTCTCCCTTTCTTTTTTATTTCCAACTTTCGCTAAACACCTGACGGCGTCTCGCGGAGTTTATATTGGCGGGGAACTTTCGAAAGAACAAGACCCCCCTCCCCATCCCCCTCATTCGTCTTCAAAGGGACAACAAGCTCAAAGCTTAAAATACAAAAATCAATAAATTTAATTAAAGAGCTTATTTAAAGCTATTGAGAGGGAATTAAAGGATTCTGCTGGGTCTATCATTTGAGCGTCTGAGGATTTTGAAAAAGTAAAATTACATTTATGGAGTGGAACAAGACAATTCTTGAATGGTTTTATATTTAAAGATTTTTTAAGTAATTCAACTACAAACACAGATGAATGAATGAATTTGTTACGGGAATAATATAATTTAAGAATTGATTAAAGATATACGAATGTTTAAGTCCGTACTTAGATGCAGTTCTAAAATATAATATTTAATGCTTTACCAAAAGAATAATGTTTGTACAAATGGTTTGCAAGGCTTCGAATCGATTGCCTTATATGAACTTACATTTAATCCATTTATTTCTTCCAAAATTACATCCTTTAAGCAAACGCATGTACACTCCGAAAAATAATACGGGTTTTGAAATAAATTTTAGTTCCGACCCTCGTATAGAATGGGAAAGCAGAATACAACAAAAAAAGGACATACAGAATGGACAGACCTGCAATCGGCTTTTCTCTTATTGATCTCGCTAAAGTAGAATAAAACAAGTATAAAGTTCGTTTTTTTTTCATGTCTGAATTATAAAACGAGTATATATTTTCGATAAAGCAGGAAATAATTGTAAAAATTCAGCTTATCGCTCTTGAAGAATACCTGACACTCTAATGGTAGATGATAAATTTTATTTTTATTTTTTGACACGTGCTGGTGTGTTTAATATAATTAAATTTTTTTTTAAACTATAAAACTACGCATATTGGGGGTTCTCACTTTATTCAGACAAATAAAATTTATTTTGCAAACTCATGGAAAATTGTTAAATGTTTATATAAGATACAACCCAAAATAATCTCAACCTCTACCCAAATAATATGGAAATATATGTAACTATCATCGAATCAATGGGTTTACTAAAGAATAAGCAAGAGTTAATGTCAGAAAAACCCCCACCCTCCATTATTGTTTGAAATCCCCTTTGATGATTTTTGGGGAAATCATTATATTTAAGAGGCATATTCCGGCAAAGCTATCGCTATCATCATCTTCTACAATGCCAATCACATGCATTCCCACAGGCCAGGACCCATTATCATCCACGTCAAATGACTGCTATTTATACGGACCCCACTATAAGCGTATTCCATATACATATATACATACGAGTAAGCTTATATGTACATATTTATATTTACTATTTGCTCGACCATCATTATCGTTATTAGAGCTCATTAGCAACGTCATTGGGAAGGCTAAAGAGGCGAAAGAGGCGAGAGGAAGCCTCCCAGCCGAAGCGTTGGAGGGTGTGGCCTGAGTGTTGATGCGTGTGTGCCTGAAAATAGCTCAAAAACCATCAGAGACATCAGGGAGAAGCGGAAGGATGGGGTATATACGTACGAGTATGTGTATATCCCCATAAGATTATTGAATGTGAGCTAATTTGCTTTCTGGGGCTTAAGGCGCTTGAATGAACCAGTATCTTCTACGTATTAGGAAGAATTTTGTGCGGTGCTTGCCGAAGTGTGAGGATTCACTAAATGTGTATTTCTGAAAACGACTCTCTCTCCTTATGGATCATATTATAGCGCTGCCCAGCTTAGATAAGACTGTCCTGTCCTTGGCCGCTCCTTTGATCCAAACAATTGACTCAATTAACATAAAGCCAAATGAATACGGGAACAACCGCAAACAGTGTACTATACAGACAAAAGTTCACCTGGGGACCCCCCTAGATCCAGAGGAAATGCAAACCAAAATCGCCGCGACCCACTACTGAGAGAGCGAATGCCTGGGAATCCAGTGCCCCATTGTTGGGGCCATTGTCATTTGCAAACGGTGCGAACTTAATTTCTGCGACGATGTCCCTGTCCTGGAATGCCCTACGAGTGTGTGTGCACGCCATGAGCTGCAGCCGAATCTGACCCAGAATCTGGATCAGAGTCAGAGTCTGAGTCAGTGCTGGAGAGCAGTCGGTTTTTGTGTACGTACATACCTACATACATACATACATACATACATACATACATACATACATACGTACGTACGTACAACGTGCCTGCCGGAAATCGTCTGCAATGTGCGAGATAACAATTTTCATGCAATGACCAAGGCGACGATTCAGCTAGCAACCGACCACTCATCCCCATCCACCATTCACCATCTGACAACGACAACGACAACACAACCCACCGACCGCACTCATTATTCGTAATGGCGCTGATGGTGATGATGACAACATCGGTGGCAGGAGCAACAATGGCGACCACTGCGAAAGCCGGAGAGGAGCAGGAGGCCTTCTGGCGACTGATGCCCCAGCAGCAGCGAAACCGGCCAACCGGCGTGCGAGTATTACAATGAGAATGGAATGCCCATGCCGATGCCGTACCTTACCCGTATTCTGCATTTCAGACGGCTTGTATTCTACTATTGCATTTTCCATGTGCCCCGCTCGGTCGCAGCGATCCAGAATGTCGTCGTAACATTTAATTTCCGTCAACACCGAACAGAGAGTCAGACAATGCTAAAAAGAGCGAGTGAAAGAGAGAGAGAGGGGGAGAGAGGACACAGACACAACATGTCTGCGGCTAATATAAAACGAAGAATGCCATGACAAACGGGTTGCAGCAAGAGCTGACCAGATGACCACGACGGGAACGTCGTGATGATGATGAGAACATTTGTCCGGCCGTAGCCATTCCATTCTATTCCATTCCATTTCCGTTCCGCTCCGATGCGGCAATAATCATTAGGTACGTGTGTGCCTGCGTTAGGGTTTGTTTGCATTCAACAGTTTTGATTGCTGGAGTGGAATATAGTTTGGTCCGTCAGTTGGGGGGGGATGACTGTCGAGGAATTGGGAGCCCCTGGGGCTATGGATTGTCATCCGAATGCATAGTAATTTTATGTTTACAAGAATTGGTTGTGATACAGATCTTAGCAATTAAATACGATAATTTGTAGATTAGTAATCTATTGAATATAGACATATGTACATATACTTGAATATGGATGCATGTTTTATTCAAATTAACTACTGTAAATAAGATTAAAAACAGAATCTATAACTCAAAACAAACAAAAGCCTTAGATGTCTACTCTTGATACCCTTTTCGTTGACAAATTTAATTGTTTCATATAAACTATGTTTAAAGCTACTACAATTATATTTATATGATATACTCGTATTGTACATACATACATATATACATATGTACATGCATGTGAGCTGGGTTTTGTCAATTGCGATCCCTAGACAAAACGAGCGAGAGCGAAATCGCTTCCCGGCGAATTCCAAGCGCAGCAGCTCAGGTACGAGCGATGGCAAACTAAGACGAGAAAAAACAGATCGGCAAGAGAGAGCGAAGGCAGTTTCGATCCAGCCTCCGACGTTAAAGGGTTGTGGAAAGAGACTGAACGAAAAATTACGCTTGAATTCTACTTTCTTGTAAAAATACTGTAGTGAATCACTTTTGAAACTTTATTTATACTTTATAATAAACCAAACCCCCCATGCATACGAATTTCAATATTTTTAAATGTCTGCTTCTGGTATTGTGTCACCCCTTTCAATTTTCTACGAAAAAAAAAACTTCATTCTTCTCATGGGGAACCAGTTGCAAGCAACAGAAAATAAAAAAGAAAGAAAATATGTAAATGTTGTCATAATGAAAATGCCGCAGAGAACCATTCAGGCCCATCTGGACGTGAAAGAATACCTGCCTCAGTCCGGGATTAAGTGCTTTGTTTTCCAGCCTCCTGCTCCTGCTGCTGCTGTTAGTGGATCCTTCGAGAATGAATTTCAGCATATATTTTATGACACTTAACTTTAATATTAATGCACAGTTACAACATCTGCCTTTCTCTTGTCTCTCGTTGCAGCATGGTGGGCCAGGACTTGACAGGACTCGCTGGCTGCTCCGCATTGGCTTTTGTTCTGTACCTAAACACATTTAACGCTGGATTTGTCTACGATGACAGGTGAGAAAAATTCTAACGAATTAAAAATTCCATATGTCAGCACGTTGACGAAGGTAAATGGCGTTGACTTTGGTCAGGTTAGGTCTGGTTCTGGTCCTGTTCTGGTCCTGTTCTGGTACTTTTCTGATGTGGCCGGAGGCGATATTTTGTCGCCAGATTGCCAGACCCAAAAAAAGACAAAAGTTTGTTATTAATTGTACGCCAAGTGCCGCCATTTATTTGATAAAATCGCCATAATAAATTCTCGGACCGCCTAATTGTAAAACTTGAGGCAGACCAGTTGCTGGCCCTTGCGTCTCTGGATACGAGTATTCTTGATGTATACGGGTGGACGGATGTATATAGGGGCAACCCCGTGTCCCGTTGTCAGAATCAGACGGCGGACGATGGAGCAAATTAAAAAACAAAATGTTGATTTATGTTCAGCTACGCTCACAATGGAATCGGAACGGGATTGGTCTTGCCCCACCTCGTCTCGTTTCGTTTCGTCTCTCACCTTGGCGCATTGAAATGCTGCAAACGCAAACGAAATTACCCATAAATATCAAAAGTCATGTACAATGGACAGGAATTTCCCCAAGGACTTGGCCACTCTTCGTTCGTAGTCCTCGCACACACACACACACACACACACACCATCACACACACACACACACACACACACACACACACACACACACACACACACACACACACACACACACACACACACACACACACACACACACACACACACACAATGCCATCAGCAGCTCTGGTCTGGTCTAGCTCTCTAGCCGGTAGTCAACCCCGTCTGACCGTACTGGAAAACAAGTGACTCCTGGTCCTGGTCCTCCTCCTGGTTGAACTATAGTACAATGCCAGCGAACAATTGTCGAGGGGGGGATTGGGCATTGGGCCTGGAGCTCGGAAGTTATGCACAAAGTGCTCTGCTCGGAGCTTTCGTTGTAGCTCGTTATTTTGTGCTGTCCAGAAAACAAGCACAAACTTGGCCACTCACAAACACAGTCACACACAAATAATAAACGCAACTTATGTAACTCAGCCCCCTTTTCTCATCCCCCCATCCACCCACCACTCGCTTCATGGCACAAAAAGTTGTGTGCTGCGAGTTGATGTTTTTGCTCGAACGGAAGCTCCTGCGGTCACTTTCACGCAGTTGCCAACACCACCCGTGCCCGTGCCCGTGACCAGAGAAGGACCCTAAGCCAGAGCCTACCTACCTATTGGTTGTTGCTGCTCCTGTGCTCTGCGGTCATCCCACAAAACATGGCCACAGTGACCACACGAGCCCAAGTTATTATTGTCAAGCCGGAGCAGACAAAACATGATTTATTAAATGGCAGAATTCCCTTCAATTTGTTTCCTATCAAGTGGAAAAAGAGCAATGACCATGTTAGGTGGGGGCGGAGGACGGATCACCCAATCCAGTGCCATTAAGAAGAAATCTCTGTTGTTGGCAATTGTTAAAGAGAGATATGAGGTTCTAATAAGTTATGGCCAGCCAATAGATTTGCCAACTTTTTGACCAAGTGTTTTACTTAGGAGATTTATTTTTTCAGTAATTGAACAAAGGGGATATATTAAAGAGCATTGCACACACGTATAATACCTTCCTTTCCCTTCCTGATGGTCATCCGATTCACACCTTTAACTTGATAAATTGCGTTCTACAAAAAAAATAAAATAAAAATAAAAAACTCTGTAACAAAATGTTGCCAAACATCCCCCAATCTCCTCCAGTCTTGCAATAATTTATGTGCCGTATTAAAAGGACAACGACAACGACAACAACCGAAAAGGCAGAAAAATCGGCAACGTTACGTATACGTAATTTTGAAGGCCCACAATCGTGGGGGCGAGGACTCTGGGAGGGAGGCACACCTCACCACTGCCAACGGGGATGGGGGGTGGGGAGTAACAGAAATTTGTGCTCTTTTTTTTATATATAATCGAAAATTTTCACTTTACATAAGCAAAACAGCAAAACAACCTCCACAACAAGAACAACAACAAGAACAGCAAATACTTTGGGGTGGGGAATGGTTAGAGAGAGAGAGAGAGAGAGAGGGGGAAGGTGTAAAGGTAAAGAGCGGAAGGCAAGAATGGTGTCCACATTCGGTTCCTGATGCTATGATATATTGTCTTGAACAAAACCCAACCACAGTCCTGTTTATCATGTGTGAGTGTTGTGGGTGGTAAGCCCAAACAGTGAGCTACAGCTACAATGGAAGCATGCAACCCGCTCTTAAAAATTATAATGTCTGATGGTTTAATTGAATACCTATTAAACATGTATACCAATGTCGGGTTCTCTGCTCGAATCTCTGTTGGAGTTAGTGCATTGCTATGGTAAACCAATTTTAAGAAGCCCAAAAGTCTACAGTCATTAACTGATTGTTTCAACAAAAATATACCAGGGTGCTCATTTTACGGATTTTAAAATTCTAGTTACTTTCCCCACTTTATGTGGTATGCGATTAATCTCAACTTAAAGCATATTTTCTAGATTATTTCTTGTTTTAAGAATTAGTGAAATTAATTGTAAAATTTCTGATTGGCATTGAACGATCACATCCCACTGTGCGTCGAGTGTGTTGTGGCTGTCGCTGGCTTTCCTCCTTTCGATTGCTGGTGACTCTGACTCTGACTCTGTCTTTTCCCCCTACTCCTGTTCCTGCCTGTGGGTCTGGCCCTGGCCTCCTGCTCGAGTTCGAGAGTGAAAAGCAACGATAACGGCAGCTACATGCCGCACTTGTAAGCTGCTTCAAGCTTGCCATTGTGGTTGCCGCTCAGTCTGCTCTCTACTACGAGTATACTGTATATCTCTCACTCTCTCCGCTCCGCTTGTGCTCCTGGCAAAGTGCCGCTGTTCCTGTCGTTCTTGCCGTTCCTGTCGTTGTTGCTACTGGTGGGTGTTGACGTTTTGGATGTTGGCCCTGCTACGAGTACTCGTATTGCTATTCATTCACTAGTTACGATGATAAAGCACAAAAAAGGGAGCTGCGGAAATTCTGCTGATGACGATAATGTTGACGCTGACGATGGCCTCCCCTCGACACTGTCAGATATTAAGCCCATCTACATACATACATACACACATAGACGCCCCCCTAACCTAGGTATTCCGCCTCAAGGTATGCATGAGTATGCAATGAAATTTCTTTTCAATATTTGCCCGTTACTTTCGTATCTCGCGCTCTTCGCAAATGAGGCGTACAGTAATTTTTGGTATGTTTCTGTACCCTGGCACTCATAGAGTATAAGGGTATATTGGTTTCGTGGAATGTTATGTGACAGCAGTCTGCCAGTCTGTAGATACGACCAGAACATGGACAATAATTTAGATTAGACGAAACAAGTCTAGAGACACTAGTAGTCAGCTAGTATGTAGTCTAATGGATTCACATTTTTGTATGGCAAGGAAATTGGAAAACGCTTACAGCTAAGCAAAAATTAAAGGTGCATTGATCTTCACCCACCCATCTACACATATGTACGAGTATGTATGTATGAGTACGAGTACGAGTAGCGTACTTTCTCAGTAAGCTGCTCCTTCATCATCATCGTCGTGTGCTTTTGCTTTGTGCTCTTCCGATAAGAATTTTGTTTGCTCTCAAGGACATTTTTGTGGCTGCTTTGGTGCTGGGGGTGCTCGGAATGCCAATGGGAATTGAAGTGTAGATGAGTGTGCACCCACGACTCTCTGAAAGAGAACTTCCCCGCCTCTTCGCATCGCAGTCCATGGCCAATAACTTTTCTTTATAGTTGGGCACGTCTCTCTCTTGGGCGAATTTATAAACCCAATTTGTGGCACTCTCCTCCCGCCATCCACCAGCCACTCCTCTTCAAATCCTTTTTATTACCATATTCAAGCATTGAAAGAGTTGCACACAAACACAGATACACCCCCACACCCCCCCATACACACACACACACACACAAATGCACTAAACCTTGCCACAATTCACATTTCCGGTCACCCATTCCAGAGCGGTTCGAATGATAAATAAAATATTAAATTGAAAACCGAATTTTTATTCAAAATGCTTTCAAACTTATGTGTTTGCACATGACTTTTCTTTGGAGTTTTCCCCCAACCCCACCCAACCCAACCCATCCCCAATCCTCCCCCGTCCCATTTAGCCGAAGACTTCGGCGGATATGTATGTATGTGTTTGCCTAACCCTTGAACTTTTGTGTACCCAACGACCCTACAACTACACCTAGAGGCTGGCTGAAACACAAAGTAAATATCTATGCAAATACCATCCGTATTTAACGAAAGCAAATTAAATTTTCAATTTAGATAGCAAAAAGGCAAAAAATTCTAATTTGCCTGCAATCTGGATTTAAGTGAGCGGAATCCGCAAATACAGAAATACCCAAAAAGACCACATAAAATTAAAACCTAATTAAAACTAATATATTACAAAAATTACAAAATTTGTGGTATGTTAAGGAATCAATAATTGAATTATATTACCAATTTATGTATGCAGTACTATATTTGTATGCATAAAGGATGATGGAATGTATCCTACAACTATGAAATACTTTATTTAAGAGCTCCAACTATTTAGTCAGTCCTACCTGCTATCTACTTGCTTAATCCCCACATACAGATCCCCAAATTCTCCACTTCAGAGTTTTCCCTGGAGTTTCTTGTCAACGTTGGCCCAAATTCTGTTGCTTCTTCCAAATCTTTTAACTTCTTTGGTTGAGCTTTACTTTGTTTCTTTACTTGGGGATGTTCCTTATGATCTCCCTCTCTTTATCAGTGTGGTCTTACAGTTAGGTGTGAGTTTCCCGGCAGACAAAAATAGCTATTGGGACCTTTTACCCTTTGACACATTTCATAGGGATACATTAATGGAATGCATATCAATGTATCAAAGCTGTGGACATTTCTGGTCATTTCATCCATAAAATCTATCTAAACCATCTTCATGGTGGACATTGATTGATCTATTGATGCATTCGCTCCCCAGCTCCCCCGCTCGAGCCATAGTGCCCTTTTGCGTCCTCTGGCCTCTCTCTGTGCAAAGTTAGAAAGTTAATTAATGACATTTACTGGAACATCTAAAAACTAATTATGCATAAAATGGCTTGGATATTATTGCAAGCCCACTATAAATTTTCACAAACTGTGCAACAATCGCACAAACACGAACAACGAGAACAACACCGATAACAAACTAACCCTGATTATATGTACTACGTCCCCACCTGACCCAGAGCCGGAGCCAGTGTTCCGGGCAAATCGATTAGAATAACAAGGAGCGCTACAACGGTGAGGTAATTACCAGGAACCCCCGACAACACAATGACACTAAGGGGGTGTACATATACTAAGAGTATATGTAGGTATGTGTGTATATATATAATATATATATGTATATAACAACGGCACAAAATACGCCAACAAATCGGCAATTAATCAGTCCGCAACTGCATGGGTACAGGGGCGGAAACAAGAGCAGAACCATGAGCTAGAGCAGGAGCAGGAGCTAAAGCTGGCGGATAGGGATAAGGAGCAGTAGAGCAGCCAAAGGGAAGAAAACGAGTTAACTGTCGCTTGGCACTTTAACAATATTTATGCCAAGTACCAAAACAAAAAGACAATACAGCATGGAGGGTAAGAAGTTGTTCAGGGTGGAAATATCTCTACATTGAAGATACCCTATAGATACATATTTATATTTGTGCACTTGCACCATAAGAGATTTAATAAGAGATCGAATAAGTCGATCATCAGTGGAGCACAACCCATAACCCAACCCAACCGATATACTCCTGATCAATCTACATATGTATCAATATAAGAACCGCTCAGACACAAGCGGTCCATTGTGTCCTTTTGTGGCGCTTAAATTTCCTTGTACCAGGAAAGTGAACACGCATTGAGTCGAGTGGGGTTCGGTTCAGTTGGGATAGTGAAAGGATACTGGGGAAGGGGACACCGGGCAGAAGAGTCAGACTTCATTTTGCTCTAGGCCAGGCCGGACAATTAATCATTTTAATTAATAGGACAGGTGTGCCACAGGTTGTTGTTGTCGAGACGAGTCGAATCGAGTCGAGTGGAGTCGACTCCGAGACTAGAGAGTAATGTGAGCCTTTCCCTCCCCATCCACCATTCCCGTTTCAATCCACCTACATCTGAACACCTATCTATCTCTATCTCTCTTTGTCTCCTTCCAGGCGTGCCATCTTGGCCAACGGAGATGTGACAGGAGCGCGAACATTGGCGGGCATTTGGAAGAATGATTACTGGGGCACTCCACTGGGGGAGAGTGGCTCGCACGGCTCCTGGCGTCCATTATGTGTGCTCAGCTTCCGTCTCAACTTCCTGGCGGGTGGCCTATCGGCCACTGGCTACCACGTGATCAACGTGCTGCTCCACTGCCTGGCCACCTGGCTGGTGGTGCTCGTGGGGCGCACCCTGCTCCCGAGTCGAGCCGGAATCCTGGCCGCTGGCGCCCTTTTCGCCGCCCATCCCGCACACACGGAGGCTGTTGCCGGCCTGGTTGGCCGTGCCGATCTGGCGGCCTGCGTCTGTTATCTGCTCACGTACCTGACCTATCAGCGGCACATGCGGAGCCGGGAGTGGAGCTCCCTGGCTCTCACCCTGCTGCTCGCCCTGGCCGCACTGCTATGCAAGGAGACGGCCATCACGGCCGTCCTGCTCTGTGGACTATGCGACGTTCTGCGCGGTCTGGAACAGTCCGATAAGGTGAGTTCTCTACTTTAATCTCAGTTGCAGAGGCTGGTGGCTAGAGCTTTATTAAGTTTGATTAAATTTCTGTATATTCTGGAAAAAAGTCCCATAGCCATTTGATAATATCTCCGTAGGCTTTTCCTCATGTTCTCCCCCAATTGTTGATTTGTAATAGCTTACAGAACTCTGTTCTGCTCTGTTCTATTCTGTTAAATTGTTCTTAATTACTTTTCTTAATTACTCCTTCCAGTATCGCCTTCGCTCGTTGTGCATTCTGAGCGGCTTCCTCCTCTGTGCGCTCTACTGCCGCTTGAGCCTGCTGCCTCGACCCGCCACGCCCTTTGCGGTTGCCGATAATCCGACGGCCCACGAGGCGTGCTGGTGGACGCGGACTCTGACATTCCTGAACCTGCCAGTGGCAAACTTCCGGCTGCTGCTGTGGCCGCAAGTGCTCAGCTTCGACTGGGGCATGGAGGCCGTGCCGCGGATCAGGACGCTGTGGGCGGCGCGGAACCTGCTGAGTGTCGGATTCTACGGATCTCTTCTGGCCGTTGTCTGGCGGGGAGCGCGTTTGCGCTCGTGCCCCCCCGTGAACTATGCGGCTGTGGCAAATATTTCTCTGCCGCTGCTGAGGCGCATAGGAAGCAACAGCTGCCACACCTGGCTGGGCTTGGCTTGCGACTGCCATCATCAACTGGCGGATCCGGAGTCCCGATCCGCTGAAAGTCAGCATTCGACTGAAGGTGCTGCAACCAATAGTTCCTCGTCGTCGTCGGTTCCCCTGATAGGCATTGCCTTTCTGGTGCTACCCTTCCTGCCCGCCAGCAATCTGCTTTTCCACGTGGGATTCGTGCTGGCCGAACGCCTGCTGTACCTACCCAGCGTCGGCTACTGCCTTCTCTTCGGCTACGGCTTCGGCAAGCTCTGGCACTGCTCCAAAGGCTCCAGGATGCTGCTTCTCTGCTGCCTCGGCTTGCTGCTTGGCGCCTTCAGTCTCCGCACCGTGTGCCGAAATCTCGACTGGCGGGACGAGGAGCAGCTCTATCGAAGCGCCATTCCCGTGAATCCGCCCAAGGGTATGCTGCATCATTACTGTCATTCTCGACACTCCATTATATACAACATACATACATATATGTATGTGTATTCGTTTCTCCTGCAGCTCTGGGCAATCTGGGCAGCGTCCTGAGTGCCCAAGGACGCTATGAGGAGGCGAAAGTGGCTCTGACGGCGGCCATCGCACACCGGCCCCACATGGCGGATGCGCACTTTAATCTGTGAGTAAACGTTCCACCAGTCACGCCCGCCGCAACCCTTTTGCAAATTTAAGCCAAATTCGCGCCTGCATCTGCCCCTGCCCCTGCCCACTCTCTGTGGCTGCCTGCTGCCTGAATGTCGAACACGAAACCTGAATCTACAAAATGATGTCGGTTTTTGCTGGAAGCTGGAAGCCTTTTCAAAATTCAAAAGCTCAAAGTGAATGGCTGTCGCGACCTTGGGAGCTTCACAGGAGAGTGGATTGGGGAGGATTTGGGAGGGGATAGGGAACTGCATGGCTGCTCCTATTGCCAAATGGCAGCTGTTTCGGCTTCGGCTTCTGTTTTGTGCTGTTCTGTTCTCTTTGTACAGTTCATGAAAAAACGTTCGGACAACATCTGAGAAAAGAAGAAGCGGGACAGTCGCAGGGGAGGGTGCAGCAGGCCGAAGACTGCTGCCCCGACGCATCGCGCATACAAATCAACCCGGTCAGATCTTGAGCTCTGCGCGTTCCGGCGGAGAGGGGTACATGTTTTTCATCTTTTGGATGGCAATTTGCATGCACTCGGCAGCCATCAACTGCAAATAGCTGCTGGATGCTGTTTTTTTTTCTACCCAGAGTACCCAACACCAACCCTCTGAGTGAGGGTACACGTACACGTCACAACCCCTCCTCCTCCCACCCCATGCGAGCTTTGTACCTTTGTAAGAGAAACGGAACGTTTGAAAAACAATATGGCTCAAATGAATGCAAGAAGAAGCATTTTCCACCCTAATCCCCTCTAGATATGCTGTTAATTAGGCCAAAACTGAATGGGTTTCCGCCAGGACCTAGATTCTTTGAGATACTCGTCGTACTTGGCTTGGGAATGTACTGCTTGCAGCTGGAACTGTTTGCTCTGGGAGTTCTATTTGCATTCTTGGCACATGCCTCATCTAAATGAGACGGAAATCGGTTGGGAAAATCCTGGATTCATGCAGTATTTAAGATATAAACGTATTTCTGAGGCACAGTCATTTGAATCGATCAGAAGGCTATAGTGCATTTCATTATGCATCCCTTACATTGAATTATATATGGAACAAAATTATATTGAACACAGGCTTTTTCAAATCCATTGTGAATCTGCCGCCTCTCAGCAGCGTACATCAATGCCTGATGCATCAGCTGTTTCGATTGCATTCCATTTGGCATTCCATGAGCCACTTTCCTTGTCTTATATTGTACAATAAATAAGCGAAATCTCCGACATATATTACATACTATAGAACAACAATACCAACACTGAGAAAGAATCGTAATAGGGATTGGAATAGGAAAAATTGTAACAACAATGGAAAAATTGGCATTTCTGCTTACTAGCTGCTGCACTTGATGCCCACAATATGAGAAAATAAAACTGCTGACGCGAACGCTGGCATCCTGCTTATCCCGCCCACTCACTCACTCTCCTCCCCCACCAATTCTGGATGGAGGGGCCAATGACACTTCGACTTTGGACATATGGCAAAACAGAATAGCCCACACACGCGCCCCAGCAGCGCAGCTTTGGATACTCGCAGTCGTGTTGCAATTTACTCGTTGCCCCCGACGCCAGCGGCGACCCCCAACTGGGAATGCTGGGCACAGACACTGCCTCTTGGTGTGCTCCTCCGCCCCTCCCCACTGAGGTTTGGGGAGTGCTGTGCATTACGATAGAAGCGCCAACATGCCAACGCTTAACGCGAATCGCATTCTGTACCCCTTCCGAAGGGGAACATGGGCTACAAAGGAGATCATTAAAGAGGAAATTAGTTTTACTATAAATAAAGTATATATTTAAAGGACCTACTTGGAAATCAAATTCACTAATTGTAGAGTATTCCCTTACCAAATAGGTACAAATACTCGTATTAGTCAAGCAGTTATTAGTACTACTACTATGCCTAGTTAGTTTCTCTCCACAATTTTCCTTGCCACATCCACTGTTGCCTGAGCATTCCAGTACAGTTCTCCCACTTCCTTTGAATATGCAGAACGTCATTTTCAATGCTGGTCGCTCCGAGCGCCGCTCTCTCTGCCACACACACACACACACACACACACAGGGATCCGCAGTCGTGGCTCATACGCCGTGTTGTCATTCTTGTTGCTGCCATTTCTGCTGTTTTGCTGTTGTTCCTGTTGTTGTAGCCGTTGCTGGTGCCTTCGCCCTGCTTCTTGTCGTTGATTATTGTGTTTGACATAATAGGCTTTACGCTCCAAAAAAGGAGAGTAAAAGACGTAAGCGAGAAAGGCTTTCGCCTTGGTTCGCTTTGGCAAATTGTAGGTAAATCCCCTGTTCGCCAAGCTTGCCAAGTTTTTTGCTCCCTACTGCTCCTTTCTTGGGAGAAGCTGCCTCCAATCCCTTGTGGGAACGGGAGGATAGGGACATGGTACGGGGTACGGATAGCGACAGCGATGTGCGTCCAATACAAATAATTGCACAGAGCTCCCGAGAGCTATGGACAATGGTACGAGCTGGGTGAGGGGGGGGGAAGAAAAGAATAGCTTCCTCCTGCATTCGTGAAAGGCGTAATCGTACACAATTCCGTTTGCATACACTGCGAAAAACTATGATAAAACCTTTAATGCACTGAGCCGCATATACCCCAGTGAATGGGTTAAGCGCTTTGTTTCCATGGAAGCCCCACGAACATATTCTTCTTTTGCCTATTTAAATAAATACTTAACCGGAATGTTTTGTTTCACTCTCAATGGCCACCAAAAGCCTCTTTATGCCACATGCAGCATGCAGCATTCTGCATTTATGTGTGTGTGCATGTTTATATACAAGGGGATTATCCGTTCATGAAAAACATTTAAATTTATGCTCATATACTATTTGAAATTCGAGTTTGTTTTGGATTGTTTTTAGGAAGCATTTTATTATTTTTCAATAGAACGTGGAAATGCAATAACTAAATAACTTTTTTTAAATATAGCTTTAAAATATTAATTCTTAGAAAATTAAAATAATAAAGTTGCAATTTATGAGACAAGTTCCTGGGATTTTAAAATCGTTTATAATCCATCCAGCGAAGAAAATGGTGACAACTAGATAATAAGCAAGGAAAAGAGGGGAAAATATTTGTATGTACCTGACGGTCGTAGATGATATTTCAAATGAGGCCAATGACTTGAAAGCAAAGCGCGGAACTTAATAACTGCTATGGCTTTACGCCTTCAGGTTACTAACTTGGCTGCAAAATGATACACGAGACGTTCGGCTCGCGGCTTGCTACAATGGCAAAGATGTCCAGGCCTGGGGAAGCCAAGGCAAATATTTCATTTTTTAGTGCCGTACAAGTTTAAAGCGCTTTAAGGCCATTCTCCCACTCCCACTCTGGCCTTCAATCTCTGTCTGTCTCTGGACTGTTCTTATCCGCCTGTCTCTGCGCAGTGTTGCCTTTGCAGCTTATCGAAAAGATGTCTGATTGAATTTTTGCATTTTCCACTTGCAGAATGAAACAGAAGAGCCTTATCCCCACCCTCCAGCTGATCTGAAAGTATCGGCAGAGGAGGGATTGAAACATTAACATTATGAAAGCTTTAAGGAGATTAGCAAGCTGTGAAGTTTCCATTCGCAGTATCGATACAGGGCTGCATTTTTCGATTCCTAATCGAAAATCAATGTCAGGTGGTGGGTGCCCTTTAACCGCCCAGCAGGTGGTGGGGCATGGGGCGAAGTGCGTCGCGGATAAGCAGCTGTTTGTACATTATTTACTCGTAAGCCATCAATAGCCGAGATATCTCTGGCTCTCTCTCTCCCTCTCTGCTGTGTGCAGTGCACTCCTTGCGCCCGATACCTGCGGCTACAAATTTTCAGTGCCTGACACGTGCCTTCTGCCACGTGAAGCATCCACCATCCTGTCTGGCTCTGCCTCCTGCCTCCTGCTCCTGCTCCTCTGCTCCTCGTCTAGTCGAGCGCCAGTCAACTGTCATGGATTTATTGTGCTCCTGCGGATGCTGCTCTGATTTTTAGCTGCAAAATGCCACAGCAAAGGATAAGTTGAGTGGTGGGTGGCGTTCTGGATGTGAATGTGGTGCCTGAGGGTGGTGCCTGCCGCTGGTTGGGCGGAAGTCAAAGTAACAGGCAACCAAACACCAAAACCAAAAAATCACTGAGCTGTATAATTCGATTTCTCTTTTTCACTCTTTTCCCCCTCCCCACCCCTTTCTCTGTGATTTTTGAGTTTTGCACTTATTTTGTTGCTGTGTGTATTTCTACCTGCACCCACAAAAAAAAAAAAAAAAAATTTAAAATAAATAGAACAACACTGGCTTGCTTTTCTTTTCCCTACATCCGTGTACATACAAATGTACATATACATACATATGCATAGACCCAACCGGAATGGAATAGAATAGAATACTGTAGAATAGAATGGAATAGAATACTCAATATTCAGTTGAGCAAATCCCTTCGTTGTCCGTCTGCAATTCGTATGCATTCACTTGGCTCCATTTTGGTTGTGTTACTCTTTCAGGGGGGGTGTGTGCCTGTCCAGTGTGTGTTTCTAGGGGGGGAGACATGGGGAAATTGTGGCCAACGAGGGACTTTTCACAGAGAATGTCGAAAACAAAATTAAAACAAATTCATCTCTGGTTACTGCTGCTTGCTGCATGTGCGAGTGTTTATTGAATAGTTGGCAACCAGAACTCGTCGTTGACTCCGAGGGGTGTGGGGTTCGATACGGAATTGTTTACATTTCAAAATATATACGCATAGGATTAAACGTGGAGTATGGGATTAATGAGACACATAACATTAGAAACCTATGTATACTATATGAATCAGGAGTAGGAACATTAAATACACAGCCAATACAAATCTCTCATAGCAACAGGCGAAAAACTTGCAAAAAACTTTGTTGGATACATTTTGTTGAACTTTAAATTCTTTTTCATAAAAGTTACAATATTTTCAAGGATTTTTTAATAAGCTGCAAATCGTGTATTTATACTGTAGCAAAAGAGATCCAAAATGTGTGTAGCAAATTGCACAAATCTCCGTACAAAGGTCTTGCCTCCACCCAAATGCATATAGTACATATGTATCTGTGTGTACATATACATAGTATATGCACATAAAACACATGATGTAAGCTGCTTTTTGTCAAAAATCCAAAGTCTTTACAATCTGCCCTCTTGTTGATTTTATAGCCTTGTCGCAGAAACTCAACACAAAATTTCAGAGCGCGCCGTTCTGTTTGAACAACTTTGTTGGTTTCTGCTTTTGTTTTTTTTTTTTTTTTGCTCCTGCTATATGCAGATATTGCAGCAGGAGCAATCTGTGCTTAGGTTTATTTGGCACTGTTTTGGGATCTGCTGCTGCAAATAAAATGCTGCCTTTATTTAAAACGCACTTACCCAGGCAGACACAAACCTTGTGTATATATTGTGATGTCCCAGTATCAGCCATACATATGTCTAGATATACCGACCCCAGGCATACAGGCATGGAGACCGTAGAGATGTGCGAGTTGGTATAACAATCGGCATTTGGTTACTACTCTGGGCACTGGGATACATCCATTCACTGGGGGATACTCTTCGCCACCCACTCAGAGGCAGTGCTGTTAATTAAACGAAGCCTGGGAAAGCTTCTACTTGAAGGTCAACATTCAGCATTTTGAAGCACTTAAAGGACTCCTCGCCGCTGCAATTAGCCAGTGGAAACCACAAAGAGCGGAGGCAGAGGCAGACTTAATTTACTCCCAACACTATTAGTCGCTGCATTCCCCAGTTAAGTAACTTTACTTTCTATCCTCTGCTCTCTCTTTCCCACTATTCGTTCTGAATTTTTAACAAATTTTGCTTTATGATGCCGCGCAAGAGTGCAGGGGGAGGGGGAGACAATGAACTCTAGAGAGAGAGAGAGTGTTCACAAAGTGAATTTCTTTGGAAGTGTAGCTGCATTGTTGGCAAGCAAAAAAATTTGGAGCAGGAGAAATGGCTTAAATTAGCTTTATTTGCTTTATTTGTTGGAACATTTTCATGAAAATTAATTAACTTGATCCTACTTGCATCTACATATCTCCCCCTCTCTTTTTGTGTATTTTCAGGGGCGTGGTACATCAGAAGCAGCTGAACTTTAGTTTGGCTGTCTCCTGCTATCGGCGAGCCATCGGACTGCGCCCCCAGCTAGCTGTGGCATTCCTTAACCTGGGCACATCCCTGCTCTCGCTGAACAGTCAGCACGGAGAAGCCGCCTCAGTGTTCCTGTCTGGAGCGCGACCTCGAGGGGCATGGAGTAAGAGATCGCGTGGCCCACGAGGAGGCACGCTTTGCCTGCTACCTGCAACTGAGCACCCTGTATCGCTCTAGAAACAGACTACAAGAATCGGAGGCACTGCTGTCCGAAGCCCTGGAGGCCCTCTTTCAGCCACGGCAGGAGCAGCGAGCGACGCTACACTTTCGCTTGGGCGAAATCCATGCGGAAATGCAACATTGGGAGGAAGGCTGAAAGGCACCAACGACTGGCCATGCAACTGCAACCCCAGCACGGTGCCGCCTATGTGTCCTTCGGCCAGACGCTGGCCAGGAATGTAAGTGTAGCCAAGTCCCCTCCTAACTGTTCCTTGACTGACCTTTTTCCCAAATCTTAAAGAACAGTCGCCACGCAGAGGCGGAGCTCTGGTTTAAACGAGCACTCCAGACGGCACCCTTGGAGCCCAGCTCCCATCATTACTATGGTATGTAATCGAGAGAGAGTCGATTACCGATACATATATCTATAGCGATAACCCACGATCTCATTTCAGCTGATTTCCTGGAGCAACAAGACCGTTGCCAGGAGGCACTCAGCCTGCGTCTGAGAGCTGCCGCTCTGGCGCCCAAAGACTACGCCCTGCACTCCGCCGTGGCAGATGCACTGCGTCTGCTGAACCGCTTGGCAGAGGCGGAGCTGTGGTATCGCAAAGCGGTCACCCTCCAGCCGCTGGCTGCCCACGCCCACGCCAATCTGGGTGCCATTCTGCAAATGCGGGGCCTGAGGCAGGAGGCTGTCCATTGCTATCGCAGGGCCCTGCAGCTGCAGCCCGGTCATGCCACCAGTCGGGCCAATCTGGCGAGGATGAAGGCGGACATGGCGGACACCAATACGTAGCACTGGCCTCCAGAAGCTCCAGGCGGGGCTTTGCTTGCTGAGATTAGGGGCTAATAATTGTAGATAGCAGTTAAAGGAACTGATTTCGAGATTAATTAAGGGACAGCTGAAAGTACAATATATTTTTGAAATAAATGGAAATGCCTAACATTAAAAAGATATATTCCGATATGTTTTTTTGTTCTGCCACACAAATATTTGTAGCCCGTGCTGATGTGAAAATGCCAATCTGTTGCACAATCCCAACCCAAGACCCGCACATCCAAGGTATGTCCATATCAAGTGCCATCTCGAACTAGGACCAGGTGGCGACCAAAATGAAGACAACGACAAACGACAGGGCAGAACCAGGACGATAGACAAAGCCAAAGAAGAGACAGAGACAGACAGACAGATAGACGTGATAATATCAAGTAGCTTTGGTCAAAAAACGACATGGAAACGAACCCAAAGGGAAACCACAGCAGCAGACGAAAGAGGAGCTCTGGTCTCGGATGGGGGGATTCAGACAACTTCATGCGAGAAATAGTGCTTACTAAGCATTAAATTATAATTAAATTTTAAACAATGAAACGTAGGCAGGGAGGGCCAAGGGACAAGGCTGGGCGAATTTTGGGGAACGCCGCGCGAGAGATCCCAAAAAGCTCTTAATCACAAACATGCGCAGCCACTTCAAAGGTGAGTCCATCCCCCCCCATGCCCAAGCCCATCCGTATCCGCATCCTCATAGTCATTCTCATCATATCAATGCAGAGAATAGAATTGCCCAAGCTGAGGAGCAGACCCGTCTGGATGTGGATGTGCCAGCCTCGCTGGTTGGCTGGTTGTTTGGCTGGGCTAAGCATATGCGCATATAAATTAACATAGACACCCGAGTATTTAATTAAAATTCCATCAGCAGCACACTGAGACTGAGGTGGAGCAAACACTCACTCACTCACACATATGACATACATATGAATGGGTAGGTGTATGGGTGTATGGGTAGACACACATTTTAGCGCTAAGCCGAGCAGATGCCCTCGAGTAAATCCACCAAAAACCACACGGCAGACGGCAAGCCTGACGACTGGCGCCTGGCGAACGTTGAACGAAATCTGTGAAACGCCTTTGGGCCCTACGCCGGTCGAGAGTGCAAACAAAAGGGAGTAGCCCCAACAAAACACACACCCATACACCCACACACACGGAGACCCAAAAGCATAAGCGGATGGGCCAGGACACTTGGGCTCCCTCCAGCGATGGGAGAGTCCTAACACAGCACAGGACAGGACAGGGGGGCCGGACAGGTGGCAACAGGAGGCGCGGACAGCTGCCGGCGGTGCTTCTGCGTCGATACTGACTGATGAAGTGCCACTTCTGACACTGCCTCCCCCTCCGAGTTCGCCCAAACGGAGCCCGGAATTACAATGATAATCACGATGACGATGACTATGATCGCGTTAAGCATAGAATCTTAATTAAGTTTAAGCAGTCAGCCGGGCAAAGGTTGCACCACCCCGAGAGCTAAACTAAACTGGACAAAGAGGTCTGGGAGTCCATAATTAAATATGGATTTGAGAGATTTGAGTGGCCCTGCTCCCTGCACTGCAATCCCTGCCCAGACATTTAGCAGATTTGAGCGTATTGGTTAGTTGAAAGCCATGTGTAGGCTTAACCCCTTGGGTTAACCCCTCTTTGAACAGCCTATTACTTAGAATAGAGTTTAGACAACTCACAAGAACCTTTACTTTGCTTATGAGGTGCATTTCGAAGTTATCATCTAATAAGATATTTAAAGATCCCTCTTCTGTTGATCCTATCTAGTTGGTCAATCAATCAGATGAATATGTAAATGTAAAATTTGATTCTATGGTTTTCATAAGATTTTGTTAGTGATACCCAAAAAAGTCAGATGATTTATATTTTCAGAGTCCCAAATCACTTGTACTAGTATCACCTCCACATGTTGTGTCAGTATCATCCGTAAATCTTTAGTGGGCTAAATGAATCCAAAGAGAACCCCACACCACACCACACCTTCACCCCACTATACAGCCACTCTCAGTGGCTTAATCCGAGTCGGCAAGTTGGCCCAATGAGTATTTAATGCGTCAAACTGTTTAAATTTCTATTGGATTTTTTTGTTTGGACTTTTCGTTTGACTTTTGTTTTGGCCACAGATGCTGTTGCTGTTGTTTCTGTTGTTGTTTCGAATTCGGATTGTGCAAAAAGTGACGTTCGGCTTTCAACTTTTTGACCGGGTACGGACACGGAAGAAGAGGCCCCCACACACACATACTACACACACTCACATGTACACCCACATGCACATCACGCAAATGGTCATCCTGTGGAACCATTTATTTTCCACTTTGGCCAAAAGACAAAAACAACAAAATCATACACACACACACACATACACTGAGTGTGGAACCGAAAGTGAAGAGGGGGAATGATGGGGAGAGAAAGAGATAGCGCACGAGGGAGGATTTGAAATGAAAAAAAAAAAAACTAAGGCAAAAAAGAAAAGTTTTTAGTTAGCTTTTGATGAGGGTCAACTCAAACTCAACGGGTCTGTGTGGCGCAATTTTCAAGTGGCCTTCGCTCCCAAGCAGCCCGCTCTCTGGTCTGGCCGTGGCCTGGCCTGGGCACAAAAACCGGGATGACACACAATAGTTTGGACATTGTTTTTGACATGACTTTCTATCAAAAACAAATTTGCCCTTCTTTGTTCTCTCCCATTACTATTTGTATTGCACATCTCTCGTTTTTGTCACAAATCGAGTCAAATATTGCACAGACGTGGTGGCATGGCATCATGGCGGAGGCCAAAAGGAACGAGAGAGTGCGATATGGAAACACAATTGCCAACTTAATTTGTTGAATTTGCTTGCGACACATACAAAACAAACAATAAACCGAAAAAAAACAGATGAAAATACATATTCCTAAATTAAGTTAAGCAGGCTTTAAGCCAAGTTCCATTTAGCAACACCACTAGGCCAAGAAAGGCGCTACATCACCGCTTAACTCTACGACTTTGTATACTCTATTGGGGTACTATTCATTCATTAGCCCAGAGACATCATCCCCTGCCTAGTCGATATAGTACCCATTTCAATTTCTGTTTATCTGTATTCTAAGCTATATAGCTATCTGAAAGAATCCATGCTCGGGCCGATATAGAATCGATTACCGATTAATAAAGGATCTGTCTCTGGGTCCGATTCGCCTGACAAACTTGAGGCAATCTTTTTAGCTTAGACGGAGTTAGTCGACAGGGGAACTGAATATACATAAAACTCAACGACAAAAAAATATGTTAAGGTTCACTTTAATATTTTCAAGGTAACTCTATTGTAGTCCACACTTACTTTAACCTTAATTTAAACATTTCCAAACATTACTATGCTTGGGGTACCGGAATTCTTATTCAGTTTTGTATGTACATAATGTACCACTGCTGCATATAGTATATATGTATGTACATTATCTATTTACAATATTTCAATACTTAGGCCCACTCTTGACAATTCTTCACAAGACACACACAGCACTGCAGGCGGCACTGCTGCTGCTGCTGCAACCTGCGGCTAACCACAATCAGGCATGCAACAAAATGAGGAATGCATCAGACGCATCGTAAGCCGCAATCAGGGAGTGCAGCAAACACACAAAAATGTATCTTCATAATGTGAGAGCCCATCAAAATCAATGCAGTGCACACACACGCACTGCGGGTGACAAAAGGGTGCAGAAGGGTGCACCCAGGGAGAGAAGGTGGCAGAGTGAGACAGACAGAGAAAAGCCGCACACCGCCATCAGCCGCTGCGCTGTCAGCCGCAGCAATTGTCTGATCCAACGCTAACGTCAACCCCAGCCCAGCGGCAAGCAGCTACATAGGTGGTTGTGGGAGTCGCGGCTTCTACGTGCCACACACACCCACACTTCCCATTCTCACGCACATCGTTTGTCCCGCTGTCAAGGCCGCAAGATGAGGCAGGCGTTCTCATGGCAGAAAGACGAAGCAGAGAGCGCTGCCAACTGCACACGAACGCGTCCTTATGGCAGCCCCTTCCGTACTTAACTTGGGTAACAGAAATTAGCTAGAAATTAAATTCTCCGGATTATTTCATGCCAGACGTTGCATGCAACATGCAACCGAACTACGAAACGAAAGTGAAGTCTTTTGGGGCAAGCCACAGCACACAGCATCAGTGGCAGACAATGGGGACATACTCTTACCGCGTGGATAATGGGTGTTGTGGGGGGGTGTGGGGGGTTCAAGGACGAAGCATCATCACATCAGTGATGTATTTTTGATTGCAGCTGCTCCGAAACACAACAATCAGCAAAAATTGCGGGGGCGAAGCGAAACAAAACAAAATGCCAAAGCAGAGACGACCAAACACACAGAGCAATCATCATAACCTGTAGCTTCGGGCGAGGCATAACCATCCAAAACCTCCCTCTGCCCCAACTACCACCACCACCACCACCACCACCATCACTAGCAGCCCCAACGGAAACAGAACTCCGGGATGCCGTGAACCCAAAAGCGAAAGTTCACACCGAAATTGAAACCCGGGCGGAATCTGTGGCATAATCTGAGGCGCAAAATGAAGATGACAATAAATTCGATTCGATTTCGGGTTTGATTTAGTTTAGTTTAGGGAATATCATCATCCTTGGATTACCACGCAGTGAACGCAAACGAGGGACTGCCAGAAATCCCCTGCCCCTGCCCCTTCCCCGCCTGCCCCGATGATGTGGATGGATGCCAGAGCCCAAGATGATGATGATGATGATGATGGGAACGATTGTCGCCTTATGGCAAAAGGAAAGTAAACTCAAATAGATAACAGACAACAAATAAAAACCAGCAAAACGAAATGAAAATAAGACAAAGCACACACAAATATCCCGAGAAGAGAAACGGAGGAGCGAGGACGGTTCGCGATTCTTGGATACCAAATTCATGGATACCAACCAGCAGCAGCCAGGGACCCAAGGACCCCTCTGAATCGAGGGACCACAGCACTGCCATTGGCAAACACATCCTCCAAATCCTTCTCAGCTTAAGTTGGCTTTGAAATTTTGATTGAAAAAATCACAGGGAGAGGGAGAGAGAAGGGGATAGAGAGAGAAGGAAAAAACAAACTAAGTCAGACACATCCCTCAGAAATGGGCGACAAATAGCGAAATGTTTCCATAGAATCCGATAATGACTTAGTGAGCGAGCGAGGGGGGTAGCCGGACCACCCATCCCTCAATAATTCATCCTCTTCACTTGTGGCCGATATTTTGATTTGCGAAATTCCAATTATGAGACCCCCACCTTGATTTATCAATCCCCTTTGCCGGACTCGAGTCAGACTATTTTTTCCGAAGCGATTCTCGTAATTGTGCGGGGCCAAATAATTGGAAATGAAATCCAATAAACGCAGAGAAGAAAATATCTGGAAAATAATGAAATAGTAAAACACTTTTGCGCACATCTGCTGTAGGGGATCCATCGAATTTTGTTGTTTCATGGATAACTGGTTAACTGGCCTGCCCTGATCATTAAATGGATTCCACACATACATAGTTATAGGAAGTTCTAATTACAATCCATTAGGGGGAAAATGGGAAAAAATGTTAAAAAGCATTATTATGACTTCATGAATTTATGTGATAGCCTGTTTACACTTGGCTCATTTCGTCCTTGCGTTTTGATCTTACTAGAATTGGTCTCAAAAAGTTACCTTCTTTTTGAACGCAGGTTCGTCAATTCTGAATATAACACATTTTTGCACCTTTCTGCCTGCTTTTCAGCAATACGAATAACATAAAATAAAGCTGATCTAAAAATAAAAATTTCCAGTTAAAATATATTAAAAAATAAGGTATAATATATATTAATATATTAAAATAATGCATAGAGATATGTCGGCTACCTAAGGAGTTCTATTGGTGTTACAACGATGAAAATGCCGTTACTTACATTAGATTCAAGCAGAAAAGAAGAGGATTCGTGCAGTCATACAAATATATTTATTTGGTATTTTTCATTGTTCTATAGTATCCTTAATGGTCCAAATTATTTATAAACATATAGATAGAAGTATAGCACAGTGTTCGATATAACGTATTAGAACTTTCTACGGATATTAATAGTTTATTTATAAAAAACTAAAGAATTCCAGTCAGCATAGCTTGTAAAGTCTTAGAACTGGGTAGAAACCCAGCAGTTTATGTCAAACTTCAACTAAAGACATTCCAGTTGGCGACTTGTCATTTCATCGTTGAGATTAAAAAAAGCAAATGGATGAAACCTGGTTTTGTCAAAAGAAGAAAAACAGCACCCTTTGCGGTCATTTCAAAAACCGCATATCTGTTTCATGTTGGCGAATTCCCAATCAGATTTTAGAGCGTAATGTTGATTGGCATTTACTTAACAAATGTTAAGCTGACAGTAAAGGATGAAAACGACGTAAAAACGGTTCCGAAAAAGTCTTAAAAAAACAGCACCGGTTCCGAAAAAGTCAAAAAGTCTTAAAAGTATCGAATTTAAAGCCAGGTGGAGCTGAAGTAAGATTGTTAATATATCGATATATCGATATGGGCAGCGGAGCCATTGGACAGCTGGCCACTTTGAAGTCGCGCGCTGGCACCAACGTGGACTGTGAGAATCTGACGCGAGTGACCGTCTACAAGGACTGTCGCTACCGGACAATTGAACTGGCCGCCTCGCAGAATCCAGCGAATCACACTGGCCAGGGCGACCGCCTGAACACGGGCGTGACAATGCAGCGAGGACACACCGAAACAGATGGCGACTTTCTCATTGCCTACTCGACCGTTCCGGGCTTCTACTCGTGGCGCAACACCACTCGGGGCAGCTGGTTCATGCAGAGCCTGTGCGCCGAGCTGGCTGCCAACGGCAAGCGCCTGGACATTTTAACGCTGCTGACTTTCGTCTCGCAGCGCGTCGGCGATAAGCAAATGGTGCATGGTGCCCGCCGGACTGTACCGCATGAACATACCGAGCTCTTGGCACCGCCAGTGGGGATCGACCCCAACTTCGACCAGAAGGAGTTCCAAGGACTGGTGCTTCGAGAGTTCATAATATAATTCATAAATTATCAAATATGTCATTTCAAATTTAATTTAATTACGCGCTTGATAATTAAAAATAACTGTGAGCACGCCCACTATGCGGGCAAAAAATTTTGTCGCTTCCTTCGCGTCCTCGAAAACCTCTTTATGACTCAAATGTATAAATTCGAGGATGTCGAAAACATTGCCTTTCAAGACTTGGCCTCTAGACTCAAAGTCTGAGCTATTGACTTTGTCCAAAGTCAAGGGCTATGTGCTTTTGATCCTTAAGATATGTTTTTGTCCGACTGTGTCAAGAATCGATATTTTAAGAAAAAATCGACCGTTATGTGCAAAAGCACCACAAACTGTATATTTAAATATTGCATATTTTATATATCAAATGTCGTTATATTTTCAGAATTTAAAAATTCTTAACATATTACATTTAATATTTATAAATTAAACTTAAAACCAGGACCTTTTGTGTAGAATGAGTTTAGCTTAGTGTATGTGTTTAACTCTTGAGGTGTTGAAGCTAGTGTGTGTGTTCTTAGGAGATGTAGTCCGGCGTTGGCTCGGCTTCGGGATTGGCAAAGAGCGAATTGGAAAACTATGGCGGATGCGGTAAAGGAGCTATAGACATGGTTCGCCTATTGTAGACCAGCAGGACAGCTTCAGGGACGGGCACAGGAGCCAACAAGCATGGAAAGGTGAAAAGTTAGTGGTTTGCAATGAAATGATCCTCAACATCGATCTCTGCTAGAGTTTTTGGCTATGGAACGAAGTCGTCGCCCAATCCCATTGTAACCCCCACAATTGACGGGCTGACATCAGCCGAAACAGATGCGTATGTAACACTGTTCGTATCCAGATTGTGTTCTAGAAATTGTCCTCCATGGTCTTGGCTATGCAAGAGCGAGCCACCATAAATAGCTGTGGGTAAAAAATTTGGGTATTGGGATACGGGGAAATAGATGGTAGCAAGCGAGAGTCTATAGATTGGCAAGCAGAGCAAGTGTCCCGACTAATCGGGCTGTGAAGTAAAAATCATTCTCTTGAAATTCAAAACATCCGCTGCAAGGTTTTTCTGACCAGAGTTTGTTATTGTTTCAAGTGCATTGGAATTGATGTTACTCCGAACGAACGGTTCGGATCTGACACAGTAAAAACGGAAAACCCTCCTTCGTTCAGTACGTTTTGGGGCGAGCGATTCGAAGTTATGAGAAAGTCGAAACGCTGATTCAATCGGATCGGACCCATGTGCATGGGTATCTAAGAACTTCTATGCCCGTTCCATCCCATCCCTAGTATCTAAACTTTGTTTTATGGATGAGTTTTACTCTCTCATTCCATTCGATCGAGAGCTAAAAAAACAGAAAGAATCCATTGTCTGATTTTATTAAATATTAAAATTATATTCATAATATTCTTAAAATTAATACATACATATGTATGCATATTATATCTTCTCAGCAATATCGATAATATTTATCTGATGGTTTTTTAACAAAAAAAACTTTATACGAATTTGAAAGCTTTTTTCAAATGATATGTTCAAAATAAATTTATATTCGTGGCAGATCGATGTATACAAGTAAAAAAAAAACTCGATTTGCATACTAAAAATGTAAATGATCTGGATCGAATGATCATCACATGAAAGTCAGGTATTGACAGACAGGCTAACATACGGATGATGAGTTCCACTATATTTATACATAACGTAGAGCTAATAATCCCGATAGAGATGATATATTATACATTAATTGGTGATTTTCAATCCATAATCAAGGAATACTTTTATCTATTTACTATATAAAGTAGTTTGCTGTTGTCGCCCAATCATTTATTTGTGTGATTTAGAGAGGGAAAAAGATATCGATCGAAATGAAATCGAATATTATTAGAAGTAGTTACTACTACTACTAACTTCTAATAAAATTACACATAAAATGACAGTATCCAATGCAATAAAAACCCCAGATTGACAGCGAATTTACGTTCAGAAACTATTGGATCTCAAATGTCACTAAATAATATTACACGAATGTCAGTATCAATGGCATCAATGTAATCTAATTATTTTGTTGCTTAAGTACCATCCATTTTGAGTAACGCAGAGTGCGTAAAGGGTTGTGTGCGCAGGTGGCTCAGTGCAATAAAATTGTATTCTGACCTGGAGTAGATAATTGCATCATACTAGTAGTAAATGTTTAGCAAACTAGCTGACAAAGGTCACATTTTAGCGCCATGAATGAACTTGTGTGTTAAAAGACTTTTTAACAACCCTCTACATATAGCGTTTTCCACACCATTAACTAAATTGAATGAAATATAACTGAATGCCAGTTGGTCTTGTAATTGTTGCTGGCTAATTAATTCAAATAGCTTTGCTGTACTAGTATATGTCTACAGATTAAACAAAAAGTCTATTGAGTTAGATCAAGTTCAAACCAGACGAGTTTTACGATCACGTTTCGTTCACACCTCAGTCTCCAGAGCGTAGATGGGCGTAGTAAACCTTTATTCCACTTTGCTTTGGTTAATGGTTAAATCGGATTAATGCCGGTTGAAGGGGCAAGCACCCATTAAGTGATTGCACTCATCTTTATCATCGGAAAGTACACTGTACGTGGGCTAAAGTTTAATATCTTCATACAAAAAATTCCTCTCGGGAGATTAGCTAATGGATCATGTTTTAAAATGTTAATGGCTAATACCGATAATAGCTAGGCCTTACAGTAGAAGTAGATTAAATATATACACATATGCATATTGTATCTGTAATAAGGAAGTATTATAATCCGGATATTTTGAACTTGTATTTTTCAATAATATGCTATTAAAACGGAAGGTTCAACAAGGTTCCTCCAATATGATCTACTATCTGAGAGGTTATTAATAATGTGTCCGTGCAATGGTTGCAATATGAAATGCTGTAAGTTTTATTAACTTTGTTAGCAATAGATTAATAGTATACACATCCAGTTGCTAAGACAAATTGCACTCTAGCTGAATTGAAAATCTATTGATAGTAGGTAGGTGAGTTTTATCTATAACTAGATCCATCATATATTAAGGTCAGTTCCCAATTATATATTTTTGTCGTACTTGACTGTTACTTGTCTGGAGCTTAATAGGCTGGCACCCAAGGCTGCCTCTAATGCTATCCCGACTCAAGAACAGCAGCCTGTAATGAAATCCACTTGATTCCACATCATTCATTTTGATAAAAGCTTTTTCGCAAACATTGTTTGTATCCCCATTAGTCTCGTGTCGCATGTCAGATCGAACGGTCAGAACTAACTTTAACTATTGATTACTCGTACTATATGAATCAGGTAAGTTGTACTATATGTATGATTGTAATGCGGAAAGAGCTCTTGGAAAAACCCTGCAAATCAGGAGAGTGATCCACTCTGAGAAATTAGATTCATAGTACCATAATTGTGTTCTGAATAGTTCTGAATTGTAAATAGCTGAGTCGATTTCTACATATTATATTGAAAAATGTCTAGGAGTTGTTCAGATATTATCATTGAAGTGGTAATTCCGACTTAGTGGGATAGTTCATCTACAAATACTCCAATATTCTGGTTAAACTAAGCGGGAAAATGCCCTGGAGTATTCCCACTTTTACACAATCCCAGAATAAACTAGGGCAAAGCCATTTGTTACTATTTACAATTTACAATTTAAAACTAGATACTTAGAAAAAGCTTATAGAATAAAGGGACTTTCATGAAACAACAACAGAAATCCCCGTAGTTTTAAGAAATAGTTTATTGAATTTAAATAAATAAATCTCAAAATCTTTTATATAAATCATAAATAAATCAAAGATATATATGGGTGATCTTTGACATGGAATATATTTTCATGGCTGTTGGCAATATTCTATATTCTCCCTTTAGATGTTCTTGGGGAATATTGTTATCATAATTTGTACGCCAAGTCACGACTGGCGTTTAAACCTGAAATATAATACACGTGATTATAATCATATTTGTTCCCATATCCGGCTAAGTCCGATGCATCATTTACACTATAATTTACAATCTTCGCCTATCAATTGAATGTACCCAGATTTGTTCCCAGTCCCCTAATTCTGGCAGTAGTAGTAGTAGTAGTAGCTCGGAAACAATTTAAAACTGAAGGTACTATATACTTAAAAACAGGCATTAAGCCAGCTGGTTACACCCAGTGACAGCCAGGTCTGTAATTAAAATCTTTATGGGTTAATAGATGAATTGTTTGTTTTATATTTTAATTACCCGCATATCTGAAGGTTTTTAATTATTATCTTAAGGTTGATAGCATTAAGATAATTGCCAGTGAGCCATGTCTGAATAATCACACTCCGAAAATTAAAAAATAAATACTTTAACGCGCAGAAACTGCCGGACGGCATCCACCCCATCACCATTTGACTTCAAGGATCTATACTATACTATATTAACCAGAACTGGGAAAAGACAATGGTCAAAGTGCACTCCAAGGCAGATCGAAACAGATTCATTCTGTTCCAGAATGTGCATATATGTATGTAAGATATTATTTAGGTATAGTTTATTTGATATTATTGAATCGCGTTGCACAGGTAATGGTAAGAATAATTATGCTTCTATAACTACTTTTATATCGGCTTATTTCTGCTGATTTATTTCTGCTGATTTCTTCTTACTTCCCTTTCTTCGACTTTTCTTCCACTGCATCTGCTTTTATGCAGTTTATCTGCTGTTAATCTCCTTCTGCTGTTATGGCTGTTCATCCACTGTTACTGCTTCTGCTCTGCTGCTAATCAATGTTCCTTCAGTGGGCCGACTTGCTCACTCCCTGTTACATATGTATATAGTGTATGTATGTATGTATGTGTTCCCTTGGACTGTAAAACAGATTGGTAGTACATCCATACATTTGTATACGTATATTTATATTTGCACTCTTAGAGTGATCGAACAGTTCAATTCATTCAGAAAATAGTGGCAAATAGTTTGAGGCGAGTGTATTTGCATACGTGACTGCCGTACGAATTGAATGGTGGTTGTAACTATTGAAAATCAGTCACATTTACGAGTATGCTACTATAGTTGGTACGTCACAGACCCCAGGTTCTAAAACACTTGTCAGATCAGATAATGACTGGCAGTTTTAGCTGTCTTCGATTGCATTCGAGACACAATTACTTACACGTAATGCACTTACCATATATTCCACAATCAATTTGATCAGCTCCAATCACAATTGATTCGGTTGAATGGCAATTGTTTGACTTAATGACGATCACGGTTAAAAGGAAAAGTGAGAAATTTACTAAATCAATTAACAATTAATACTATATTTGTCTATTGTATTTGTAGGTCTAATGTATATATATATAGTGAATATCATCCAATGAAAATAATTGTAATAAATTTTAAGAATGTAAATCAAACAAGATGAGAATGAGAACCAGAAAACTAACACTCAAATCAAAAGTTGAATCATTGTAGAACCGGTCTCTGTCTAATTGTATGTATGTCCAATCACTACGTCATATCTCTAAAACAGTCCAATTTACGAACTTTCAGGCACTCATAATTCAATTAGCAAGTGAGATTTGCGGATGTTCCTATTACTTCCTGACGTCCGAAGTCTTGTAAGTTCTATTCAAATGTACACTTTATATATATGTATAAACAAGTTGAAAAATGTAAAAAAAGAATATTAAAAGTGAATATACATAAAATACTGTTTAATCCGCATTTTAATATTCTGTTTTTAATACTTACTTAAGCCTCGTTTTAATATTTTTGTACCCGATACTTTCCGAGTACAAAGGTATGTCATTGTACACGTAATAAAATTACACTAAATTGATTGCCTATATATAAATACATATATAGTATTACGTTTGTACCATGATCAATGAATCAAAACATAATAAGATCTACTGTGACTATGTAGATATGTGCACTTGTCATAGAAGCATAGTTGATATTCTGATAAATTGAGTATATTTGCTTTCCTTGGGCTATAAAAAGCTTGATACAGTTGGAAGTGTTATATATAGTAGTAGTAGTAGATCTGGTTCGCCTTGCCCATTTATGCTGAAATAAATTAATTGTTTTTTAACCGTTGTTATATGTATCTTTTGAGAGTCGTAAAGCCCGTTCGTTTTTTTTATATACGAAACAGCTCAATGAAATTTTCATCTATGGCGCGCGAATGTTCGATTAAGTCCGAGTTCAGTCAACCGTGACGTGCTCACATGTCGCAGTCCCCCAACCCGGCACAATCACACTCACAATCCCCCTCAAAGGTCGCACAAGGCGTCATCGTACGCCCCATAATAGAAAAGGTGTTTGGGGAGGTCTGGTCTGGCAAGGGGGGGATCTTGGCAGGGTCAGCGCCAGCGCCATTCCCAATGAGCTTTTTCGTAGGTGGTGGTCAGCTTTAATGCTCCGCTGCTATTCGTATTCGAGCAGCTGTTTGATGGCGCTGCTACTACTCGTATACTCGGTTTGTTCAGATTTAGTAGGCTAAGAAGGCCAGCCGGTTGTTGTCGCTTTGGGAATGGGGAAGTGGGAAGGGGGAAGAGCCAAAAAAGACAACTTCTTACAGTAGTTGTATTTTGATTGTTTTTTTTCATCGTTGTTTCTGTGCTCATAGCGTGTTTGTATGCGGCGGCTACCATGGCTTACGATGTTCGGTTTCAATGTCAATGTCAAACGCGATCACGATCGCATGTCCGATCGAAGCACGCAGCGAAGCAACCGCAGTCTCTAGCGGCTTCTGGTTGTCTCTACCAATACTATTTGATAACCCATACCTACCCTATGTAGATATCAATATATACAAATATATACCAATACATACAGCAAAGGAGGAATAGAAACCATTATGCATTGTCTGTCTACCTAAAGTCTCGAGTCTGGACAGACTCGGCCAACTTGATTTGTTTTATTGGCTTCAATTATCAACAGGTTTCGTTTGGGTTTGGGTTTTGGGTATTTCTCTTGCTGCTTTTTCTTTCAAAATCATTATCCAATCCAAAAAAAAATTCCAAATAATTAATAGATTCGAATAGAGATTACTTCTTAAATGTGAAGCGATCGCTTGGAAGACAGAACTTTCAGATTCTATACACAAGTAATTACATATATGAACAGATGCGATTCGAAGAAGTATAAAATTTGTATATACTATAACAATATTAAATTGAGAAACCTCGTCAATCGGTCATCAAGAAAGTGACTAGAATCTTCTTTGAGTTCTCATAGAATAGAATAGTTACAAAAGACTAGCTACCGATGATGCCTTGCCCGAGAATCATTGTAATAATCTCGACAAGGCAATTAATATCATCAATCATCAATGATGTAATTGAAATTGGTCTATCAATCAAGAATCCCACCGATTAGACAAAGTTATTGATTGAATACAAATGTGTGTTACGTCTGTTAAAAGTGTGAAATTCCTCAGATTGCCTTATAGAAAATGCATTTCCATAAATTTTCTATGTGGATTTATTATTTAACTTTAAATTGATAGTTGCAAAAACAGGTAGAGTGATTAGATCTTCAGGACAGTATTTTATTACTGCTTCAATTGACTTTTCTAATAAATATATAATATGATATATTTATACATATACATATATATTCTGCATCACCTTTATTGAAACTATCTTCTTGATCGTTTTAATTTTGATTTGAGATAATCAATACTACCTGTTGATCCAACTAAAATTTTAGATTATACTAACATACATATATGTATAGTATGTGTACACAATATAATTGTAGATATCAACTTTGAATCAACAAATATTTTCCACGTACAAAAAAAAGTATTTGCGTGTAATTCAAGCTCAATTATCTCCCCTCCCGATTTTAATAGGTTCATAAAAATAATTCATTATAGTTATATTTACGTATTCGGAAAAATGTAATTCAATAATCATTAACGACCATTCGGACATTAAATATTTAATAATGTTTTTATTTGCAGAGGGCACAAATTGATTTTGATAAGACAATCAGTTATTAGTTGTCCCCCTCCCTCACCAAACAGTTCAATTTACTATCAATATGGAGTGCAGTGAGTTTCAGTACTATCAGATACACATCTCAATATATTGAGTTATACTGAACAATAAATAATCTAACCAATTAATGGTGACAGATTAATAAAACAGACGATATAAGATTTTCACTCTTGTAATGGGTTCCAATAAGATATGTAATATTTTTCAAATATCGTGCTATTGTATCTTAACTTTGTCGCAAATTGGTGAATCTTCAAGATGGTTTTAGTACTCAAAATACAGTTTTTCCCATACCTATTAACGTACAAAAGAAAGTCCCCACAGGTAGAGTGACGCCAGAACAAGGTCTACTATACGATGACAAGTTACAGTCAATTACTGAATCAATTAGCAAACAATTAACAATTAACAATTATCGATCATCGGCTAATATAATTGCTGAGATTGGGAGGTGAAAAATGATTTGAATCGACACATTTTGTGTGTATGGTGAGTTCATATACATTGCAGGGAAACCCGCTTCTGCTCTATACGCCCCCACAAAACAGAAGTTAAAAGCCAATTATCATGCAAATATTTAGAGAGAATTCCTCTCGACGCGCAAACACGATCCTCAGCGTGTGTTGGCACTATTTTGCTGTTATCAAACAAAGAAAACTACAGCTGTGGATGATGATGATTCGCCAGGGAAATGACCCTTACCCACCCAGCTATATTTGCATAGAGATTAGCAAAACCCATACACCAGAGCTTATTATA
Source organism: Drosophila bifasciata (assembly GCA_009664405.1). Lineage (NCBI taxonomy): Eukaryota > Metazoa > Arthropoda > Insecta > Diptera > Drosophilidae > Drosophila > Drosophila bifasciata. Next base: position 16,694,611 of record CM019042.1, on the reverse strand, counting down.
ATAATAAAAATGGGTTTCTGCTGTCGCATTGCGTTCGTCATCTAAGTAAGTGTCGGGGAAAACTGTATCAATTTAATGGATTTTTCACATTATCTTCATATGTGTATATGAGTAGATATAGATAAGCGTATATACTATGTATATTGTGACCAATTTGTGTATGATTTCTGATAAGGCTTCCAGGGTTTTCCAGGTTCTTCTTGGTACACTGTACGCACATGTACCATCCTCTGATCACCTTTGACATTGCAAGTCCCACAATCATCGATTAACTGAAGCTTCTAGTGAGCGCCAAACCAGAATTCCGGATCCGATTCCATACATATTCATCTCCTAGGTATCACTGTAAAGAAGCACCCGGATAGAGCGGCAACTTTAAAGATCGATGCACGCCGATGACTGGGAAAACTTAATCAAAATACAAGTCAGCGAAATCCGAAGCGGCTAAAGCTAATACTCGTATGCAATTTGCAACAAAGTACAGTACAGTAGAGCGAAAGGACTCTTGGGTGAGACAGTTTTCTGAAGCTGTTCTTCCCCCTGATCGTACAAAGTTCCTCATAGTTCCCATCATTTATGATCAGTGAGAGTCGAATATGATTGCCCATACAAATTATTTGGTACACCCCATACACAATAGAGACTAAGAGACTACTGCTGGTCAAAGAACCTCTCGGCTGCGTCTCAGAAACTGATTTTATTAATAACATTAGACACAGTGGGCCCTACTACATAGCGGTCGCTCGGTCTCGGTCTCGTTCTCGGTCGCGTCGCGCTTGTCGGCGGCGGCCGTTTCCCGTTCCGTAGTCGTCGTCTGTCGCTCTCCAATGCGATATATCTGCGGTGGGGCCGGGTCGGGCCGGCAAATGCTTTTCAAAAATAAAAAAAACTATTCGAGCGCTCTGCGCTGTACTTAGTCAGTCGCTGTCTGAAAGTCGCCTCAGTCTCGCGTCGCAATTCGAGCGATTCGGAAGCGTTTTCCCCACGTCCAAGTAAAAGAAATACATACTCGTACTATATATGCGAACACATGCATAGCCGTAGCCGTAGCCGTATATAAAACAAAAAATTCAGAAACAAATGTATAAATTTGGTTCACAGACGCGCGTGTTGCAAATCGAAAACAAAAAGAATTATGCATATTCCCAGAAATTATAAATAAATCGGATTTTTTTGTGAGAAACAATCAAGGGCTGTGCTCTGTTCGGCGGTGTGTGTGGAAATCCTTCCAAACAAAATTCTTAAAATAAAAGATTGCAAAATTCTGTGTCTACATATTCACGATCAAGTGCAAATGTTGTGAGTCAGTGGAAAAAGAAAAAAAAATTAACCGCAAATCAGATCGGAATTGCAATTGCAATCGGGGCGAATCGAATCGAATTAAATCGAATTGAAGGCAAGAAATCAATCTAATCGAAACCATTACAGAAGTCGACACCGAATGCAAAATAGAAACCGAACCGAACCGTTCTGAACTTTGATATAAATTTGCTTTAATTTCCAGTTGTGTTCTATTTCCCTCTGTGTGTTTTTTTTTTTTTTCTCCGACTCTGGTCTGTTTTTGGGGGCCAGTTTCTGGGTCTGTGTGTTTATTGTAATGAAATCATACAGAAAATAGAGCACGCACACAGTGCCGCAGATATGTACAAGCATTGTATTGCACATCGAAAAATTAAAATAAAAAAAGAGAACAATTTATTCTCGGCCGTCTTTATAGATCAAAGTTCGGTTGAAGATTATTTTGGGGGCTATTCGTCCGAGTGTGTGTGTGTGTATGGGAAATGTGGAAAATCTCACCGTGAATCCATCTTGGATACACGAAAAATTCCCCCCATACAGTGGAAGGCCTGTGTACTGTTGGACTATCGGGGGAAGCAAATATTTACCACATATACGTACATATTTGGAATGGTTTTGTGGCGTTTTCTTTGGCGTCGTGATCAAATAAACTGGAGTATTTATTTACATTTTATTAGTCAGCGATTATGCCCTGCCAAATTGTGATGATATCACCCGCCCACCAGCGGGGGGACATGGACATGCCCCCAGACCAGCCCAGACCAGACCACCACTGTCATTGTCACTCTAATGGACAGCTCGGACCACTTGGCCCTCGAAGTGGGTGTGCAAAAGTAAAATTTGTAATGCAATACTTTCCGGCTCGCTTCTGGGACACCAAGTTCGCGGCCCAATCTAAAGCAAATACAAACGAAGCCAGTACCAGTCCCAGTTCCAGTCCGGGACGACTGGGTGCGGCTATGCCAAAGCTCCAGTCTGACCCTCCTTATCGTCTATTGGGGCATACGAATGACTTATCGGACCCACTACAGTGGCGAGGGGAATGGAAGTGCATTACAACCCCCTAAATTTACATGAATTGAACGAGACGCCATCGTCTCCGTTTTCGGTGCGTTCGGCCTTGAACGCCGAATATTCTAATCAGTGACACATGTAGATGATCACGAATCACGAGCCCCAAAACATAATTCGATTCCGTTCCGACCTTGCCTCCACTTTACGCACCATTATAGTATATCTCTCGTCGTCGGCGACTGTCTGAGCGCCTGTGATTGTGCTGGGGGGCACACACAGTTTGATATCTTTAGTTCGGCAATACTAGAGGAGGATTCTACTTGCGGATCATAAAAGCATGAATGAATGTCGCTCAGAAACTTGCAATTGTCTACAATTGCATACAAATTAGACGTCCCCTATCTATTCTCGGAATTAAAAGTTTTCTCTTTCAAAAGACTTATCAGAGGGTGACCCGCTTTGGCTATTTGCGCATTCCCTTTGTGTACTACGAGTATATGGTGACATATGAGACACTTTTTCGATTTGGATTAACTGTGGAAAAGTTTTTATTAGGCGCAGGCCTTCTGGTTCTATCTTTCAATACTCGTACATCGTATATATACATAGTTCAAGAGATAGTTGCATAATGTACAAAAAATCGTACTTTCAATTTTTGAAATGGAAAAGTTACTCTAGACTCTTCCCACTGCAGTGCTGTGTACTGCTGTCTAGACATAATTACGTATGTTCACATTCCAGATTTACCGACATAGCGGAAGTGATTCGTAAATCCATTCTAAGAGCTTGATAAGCTTAATTGTACGTCGACAAACAGCAAGGGGGAAGAAGAAAACGTCAGGGACCGAAGGCTTAAAAATTCTCTGACAGTTGCATAAAAACAACCGAAGTGTTCCAGCGGAGAACTACATAATACATACGTAGATATTCTGCTGCCTGCAGCAAGATTGTGAAGGGTTCATTGCCCATAGTCTGGGCAATTTAGCAAGCTTTCAAAAAACTTAAAAAAAGAGTCAGAGATATTATATTATGCTGACAGAATCGGAGAGAACCTGACACTTTCCTGACGCTTTGACAGGTGATAATTGCAGTGCCTCAGAGTCTTCTTAATGTAAACGTCGCAACGCGTCAAGAGCTTTGAATAAATGAGCTAATTGTATAGTATACGGTTATGTTATGCAACCGGCTAATGGAATGCAAATCATGGATGCTAAATCACTAGAGGTTGTGGCTAAATTTGTGCACGCTTATGGCATCAGCTTATGCGATTAATTATGTCTTTTTACAGTGCCCGGGAGCACAACAATATTACACAATTGATCGCGTACACGTGCATCGGGTTCAGGAACTTTTTCCTATCTGCTCGTAAAACGTTCAATTCCATTCCCTCAATCTATTAAGCGATTGACGTGACGAGCAATACATTTCACCTGCTGCAAAATGTACGAGTATAAACAACATGTACATATAAATGTATACAGTTTGTTTACACGATTCATATTGTTTATCCCAGAATGGATGTTAGAATGGGTATTAGAACTGGAATTTGTTTACTCCTACTAAAATTTCAAGCTACAAACTTATACCTATGTACGTACATATATTGTGGTAGATAGCTCTTAATTAAATGATTATCCAAGGACTGCAATAAGTTTATTACAGGATCTTAACCTTAAAAGTTGGTCCCGTACATACACCTACATAGCGTCTGCCTGTGGGATTGGGGAAACCTTGGCAATGATTATCACAGCTGAGTGTATTAGATTATCATTACCTAATGACACACATTTCCAGTAATTTCCTTTAAAGATTAAATCAGTCAGGTTGTCGAGCTTTGCATTACTTACCCTACCCGTCTACGGTTGAGAGCGTGTCTTATCAGTTGAATATTTTGTTTTTAATTAAATTATTATGGAATCGATAGAGCTGTATATATGTACATATGTACATTGGGATTATCAGACATTCGAGTGTGTACATTACTCATCCATCCATTCCTCATGGAACCGAAATCACAATAAATTATGTGTTGAGACTCTGAGTGGATTAAAAGGGAACACGCAAAATTGAACCATTCTTCCCAATGGCGTCATGCACACATACATACATATGTAGTACTATAAATACATATGTGGATCCCATAGGCTATACAAAATGAACAAAAAATAATTATTCTTGATATTGATGAAAAGTGGGCCACTGTGAAAAATGAGAATTTCCACAAGACAGAAGCTGCGCACCTGCTTATTGTTCACTTGGAAGGAGACTCAACAAATAAACGAAACACATATGTATGTACAATGTACATAAATGTTTATACAAATATTCTAAAATTTATTTAAAATAATAAGAAACTGTATAGGAAGATTCACCCAGAGTGAGTCAATTCAGATGGAGAAAAGTCAAAGGCAATGTTATTACAATTTATTTTAATTGATAGCAAGTGGCATTCCAGAGTTCTGAGCTCCGGGCACAAGTGCTTGCTTTCCCAAGATACGAAAACACTTCAGACTGTTGTTGTTGTTGTTGTTGTTTGGCACGAGTATTTGATATTTTTTTTTTTATTGCTGTTTGTAGGATAGTCATAGTCGGGGTTGCATTTCTAATTCATTGTCGAACCCGCAGGTCAGGTTTTGTGGGTCTTTGGCTCTCTGTGGCTCCCTGTGGAAAGGTAGCCGCAGACTTAATTGACATTATTTACAAAGCGACGAAAGATAGCTGTGGGAACTCTGACATGCCGCTCAGTGGACGGCAGCATATCGCAATAATGATAATCTCGGTCAAAGAACGAATGTGTATGAAATATTTATTCGCTGGAGACTGGGCTGCGTATTGTTTTCACCAAAGTTTTTTCGTTCCGAAGGTCCCTCTGTGCAGCCAACCGCCACGCGAACATCTTGAGCCCTTAATTCAGCGGTCACGTAATCCTAATAGAATTCTAAAGCCAAAGCCACCTCCAGTTGTAGTTTGGTTGGTGCCTGAGCTTGTCTCTCGGGTCGGCCAGGCCTCTGGTCTTGGCTCTCGGGCAGGAATTATGTACGAGTACATTGCGCAAGCGACGTGTAATGAAAGAATTAAAAATACGAAAACAGAAGTAAATGCATTGCCGCTATGCCCTTCTGTCTACCAGAAGCCATCCGCTATCCGTTCCTCCTCCCCACACCACTTGAACACTCTCTATTCAGATTCAATTTTTGCTGCTGCCGCTGCCTGCCGATGGCGGCGCGATGTTGACGGCCGCGACCGACTGACTCTCATTAAGCGCCGTTAGTCGCTGTTTACGCAGCTGCACTACAGTGGATCCTCTCCAACTACTCTGTTTATGCGTATACAAAGACGTTAAGGATATCTCTTTGAAGCTAACTTAAAAATTCTACTGATCTATTCCTGATCTCTTTTACATACTGTATGTATGCTTGTATATCCTTTTACATACACTACGAAAAGAATATGATACAAAAATGTTTTGGTTCGACTTTGTGAAATTTGACTGTATTTGTTCTTGTTTGCTTTGGTTCTATACACTGACCGCCTCTGAACGTTCTCTTATGTTTTTGTTGCCGGTTTCAGCTGTTTTTCTATGTTGCAATTTTGTATGTGGCAATATTCTCCCCCCATCCCCCAGCGGATACCGCCTTTTTCGGCGATACAGTGTGTTCTCAATCTCGTGCAACTGTTTGTTCTGTACAATTATTGAAGTATGTAGATTTTATCACCTCGCGCACTTTTGGAGGAATTTTCATTGTATGTACTATCTGTATGGCGGTTGATTGGGCGGGAGTGTTTGATGATTCAGCCTGGCTAGGGGGGAATCATTTGTCTATGGGAGAATACAAATTTCTTGAAATTAAAAGGGCAAATGACGTAATAACCTAATGCTGCGTGTATGTGTATTTCAATCGAACACTATATGAATGCTAATAATATTAGTTGCTTGGCGAAATTTCCCTACAAATTTCCGCGCTTAATGATTTGATTTTCATTTGAATCAGGGGAAGGAAAGAAACGATCCCATCATTCCAAGAAATAAAATGAGTTCTGTAATTTTTAAGATTTCTCTATGGCAGACTACTAATTAGTGGGGGAATGTTCAAAGATGAACTTACTTTTTCCCTGATTTTGTGTATTCTTTTGTGGCTAACACATATTATGCATACTAATATTTATGTTACTTATTCAACAAATTTTCCCAAGAATGTGTTACTTTTGTAATTGATCATTCCGCGTGCTTCTGGTTTCCCAAGGAATGACTAAGTGAAGTTCTTTGAAACTTAATCGCAAAATAAATAAGGAGAAAGATATTTGCCAACGCATTTACATGATACGTATCATTCTGATACATTTTATTCCATAATTTTTAATGGTTGTTTTGTCTTTGCTGTTCTCAATCTAGATATGGTCAAGGTCGTTGTTCGTTAACGCATATGGGTCGCACACTTAATGGTTTTTATTTTATAATTATTTGGGTATCATTCCTCTGTCATTTTCGTTAAGTCATTCGAAATATTCGATTCACTGTCGTTATGTTCACCCCAAAAGGGAGCCTGTACAGCAGATCCTGCACAGTACGTTTATTACCGACACTTTTCCGTGATTCTTGGTGATGCTTCAGCTTTCATTTCCTTTTCATTGGGTAAATGGTCAGGTCAGTGTTCTGTGAGAATGGAAACTACATTACGCAACGTAAATTTCCATCGGTAAAAAACCTGTCGTATAGGAGCTCGAATATTAATTAGCGTGACTTAAACTTGAAATCGAACGCCGCTTGGTCGGTCACAGCCGAGTGTTGACTCCCATGCGGCTTGCATTGCCAAATTGTACGCGTATTTGTTATTCGAATGCGTATGATTTCTGTTGTTGCTTCTTCATACATACATACAAACATATATATAATTTATTGTATTCGCTGTGTGCCGTTCGTTTGTCTACTTGGCCAGAACCAAGCGGTGCCAACGTTGTCGCCTGCGGACTCTTCCGCAGTCGTCAGGTGGCGGCTTAGGCGAGCGTCGGCGCAAGCGCATTGGTTAAATTTTACAAAAAGTGAAAACAGAATCAAACAAACATGTGAAGTGACTAAAAAAATACTCGAACGTTTACTATAGAATGAAAATAAAAGGGATCGCAGAATACTACTATACTGAAAAGAACGCGAGAACAAACACATACATACATGCATATTGTATATGTATGTGTGTATGTATGCATGTAGTGGCGTTCATTGTCGCAGTTCTGTTTTGCTTTCAGCTTTGTCGCGCAGTTCTGTTTTGGCCTTTGCATTCGCAACTTGATTTCTTGTGCAAGAAGCTCATCTCCGTTCGGTTCGGTTCGGTTCGGTTCGCTTCGGCGCTCTAATTGTGACTTTTGCAACTTTCCATGGAGTACTGTGATAAAACTCACCATAATAACCTCCTCCAATTAAACATTTAATTATTTGCCATGAGGGCACAAATTATTTTGAAAATTATGTTTTTGTAATTCCTTGCCGTAAAATCTTAATGAGAAACCGTAGTAGTTAATGTGTTTTACCAGTTGTACCAGTCCTAATGAATATATTTTTGTAACACCAAACAGCGATTTCAACAATTGAAACTCTCTACTGGCCTTGATATGAGCAAATGATGAGCCTTGCCAACCACACAAAACAAGTCTAAAATCTAAGTTGAATCAAACAAGAACGTTCGTAAACAGTACGGAGTATAACAAAAGAAATCATAATGGATAGCAGCAAATTGTTGAAGAACGTCTACGGCATCGACATTCGCTTCGAAGATCTCGTCTACCAGGTCAACGTACCCAGACAACACGGTAAGCATGCTCCTGCCATCACCCATAATGTGCTTCTTCCCCAAAACCAAGTGCAACAAGGAATTCGCATTGTGCCGGAATACCCTCCTGGGAGGGGGGGAGCCACAGGTGTCGCAACAGGTGCTGAGTCGAATGGAGTCTTTTGTTATTCCCAGTTGTGCGTGTCGTATTCAAGATTGCCTTAAGTGCCGCAGTGTGATCGTCGTATCACTGCTTTAGTATTGTGGCTTAGTCTTGGTGCCATTTAATTGAGTTAATGATAATTTCCATGTTTTAAAGGTCTTGTTTGCTCACTTGTCGTAACCTCTAGCCTGCTGACCTCGAAACACATAACTTAATTGCTATTAAAACTTGAATATTATTAGGTCTAAGCGAGACCATTTTTACATAAAATATGTAAGAATGGGTCCAGCGATCATATGCAAAGTTCAACATTTTGAAGAAGTTAAACCGCGTAGTGCGTAGCTTTGTTTTGGAATAAAAGTTCAAAGGTCCCAGATGGTTGTTGAGTGGTTGTCAAGAAAACAACTGTTAAGTATGATGAGCAGTGGAATTCCGAGTTGCCTTGAAGACTGACATTCCATCTCGAAGGCTGATTTGTGTATTGTTTTGCACAGATTATCAATCATCTTTATCAGTTCCGTTTCCGCACAATCTAAGATCCGTCTTCGAATTTTACAACTACTGAACTAAGAAGAATTCTTCCCTGTCTACACTTTTACATTTGCAGAAAAGAAATCTGTACTGAAGCGCATTGCAGGAACATTCAAATCTGGCGAGCTGACAGCCATCATGGGTCCCTCAGGGGCCGGAAAATCTAGTCTAATGAACATCCTGACGGGCCTTACAAAGTCTGGAGTCAGCGGGAAGATAGAGATCGGAAAGGCTCGGAAGCTGTGCGGCTACATAATGCAGGACGATCACTTTTTTCCCTACTTCACCGTAGAGGAGACGATGCTCATGGCGGCCACACTTAAAATCTCTAACAAATGCGTCAGTCTGAAGGAGAAGCGGACACTGGTGGGTGGATGGAGAATCAAGTGGGAGTTGATCTGTTGACTAATCATCCGTTGATTTTCAGATTGATTATTTGCTAAACTCGCTGAAGCTGACGAAAACGCGCCAAACAAAGTGCTCCAAGCTGAGTGGCGGCCAGAAGAAGCGTCTATCAATTGCCCTGGAGCTTATAGACAATCCAGCTGTTCTATTTTTAGACGAGCCCACAACGTGAGTATCAATCGAGTGAGAGGACCAGAACAGCATCAGCTATGCGGTCGAGAGGGGAAGCAGAGCGGTAAACCAGTTGCTGACTGACACTCCACAACCTTGAACCATCCCACAGGGGCCTGGATAGTTCATCCTCCTTCGACACGATCCAACTGCTGCGAGGCCTGGCGAACGAGGGGCGCACCATTGTGTGCACGATCCACCAGCCTTCGACGAACATCTACAATCTCTTCAACCTGATCTACGTTCTCAGCGCCGGTCGATGCACCTACCAGGGCACGCCCCAAAACACAGTCATGTTTCTGAGCAGCCTAGGACTGGGACTGGATTGCCCGCCCTACCACAATCCCGCCGACTTCCGTGAGTAGCCAGTCCCCCTTTCGCCAATTAGCACAACTCATCCAAGCTGTCATATTCTAGTGCTGGAATGCGTCAATGGGGACTACGACGATCACACCGAGGCCCTAGCGGAAAGTGCCAAGGACAACCGTTGGCGTTACGATCAGCAGCTGATGCAGGGCGAGTCAGCGGAGCCGCCCAGCGAGGCCCAACTGGCCAAGTTCAATGAGTCACAGTCGCCCGGGCATGTTCAGGTTCAGAAGGTCGAGATACAGAGCATGGACTCCTCCAAGGAACTGGTTCGTCACACATATCCCCCCGCGGAGTGGATGCGGTTGTGGCTGCTCATTGGACGCTGCCATCTGCAGTTCTTCCGGGATTGGGTAAGTGCAGACTTCGAAGAATGCTTCTGGCCCAACAAGTTACATTGATGCCTCTGCCCTTCCAGACTCTCACCTACCTGAAGCTTGGGGTGCACATAATCTGCGCCGTATTGATCGGCTTATTCTTCGGCGACTCTGGCAGCAATGCCACCAAACAAATCTCAAATGTGGGCATGATTATGATCCACTGCGTCTATCTCTGGTACACCACCATTATGCCGGGAATATTAAGATGTAAGTAGACTCAAACTACGATCAATGTTTGACTAACTGATTTGGGAAACCCCTCCAGATCCATCCGAGATAGAGATCATCAAGAAGGAAACTTTTAATAACTGGTACAAGCTGCGAACCTATTACCTGGCCACCATTATCACTTCCACTCCAGTTCATGTAAGTTCTCACACTATCCAATAATGCAGTAATACTTGGCTCGTATTTACGAACATTTTATGCTTTTAGATTATCTTCTCCACGGTATATATCACGATAGGATACCTGATGACAGAACAGCCCGTTGAGATGGATCGATTTGTGAAATACCTTCTCTCAGCCGTGGTGGTTACCATTTGCGCCGATGGCTTGGGCGTGTTCCTGGGCACGGTTCTGAATCCAGTTGTAAGTGGAAGGATCGATTCTCTAGGCGTTTGTGTGCTAACACTAATTTTTTCCAGAATGGAACCTTTGTAGGTGCCGTTTCGACGTGCTTTATGCTGATGTTCTCCGGTTTCCTCATTCTGCTGAACCACATTCCGGCTGCGATGCGGATTGTCGCCTCACTATCGCCGCTGCGGTATGCCTTGGAGAATATGGTCATCTCGCTTTATGGCAACCATCGGGAACAGTTGATCTGTCCACCCACGGAGTTCTACTGCCACTTCAAGTATGTCCAAATAACATAAAATTTATGTAGTTCCGAAAGCTTAATGTAATGTTGTCGCTTCAGAAACGCCGTGACTGTGTTGCGCCAGTTTGGAATGGAGCAGGGCGACTTTGGCTACAACATAATGATGATTCTTGGCCAAATAACGCTGTTCAAGGTGCTGGCCTACTTCACGCTGAAGCACAAAATCAAGAGGATCTAAACGAGGACTCGATCTAGTGTATGCTTGTAGTATTGGGCTTAATATGGGCTTAATCGAATGTGATTTTACGTTACTTATCGCTTAGTTGCAAGTAAACCCAACTCTTTTATATCGGCGTGTGATACTTTAACAAATGCAACGAACCCATTGCAATGCTAATGCTAACTGTTGCTGCAAACCCCCTAAACATAGCGAACCATAGTTTTATACTGCTTATGTATGGATTGACCACATCTTTATGTATGCTTATGTAAATTTAATTATCTGTCTAGTTAACCTTAACCTAAGCAAGACTTGTGTGAACAAACGAAATATATTATATATGAAACGAATCCTGTTGAACTAAAATGAATATGTTTCAAAAGGAGAGATTCAACATTTTTTTATCTTTGCTTTACCATCTATAGAACTCGAGTAAATAAGGAAACATTTATTTTTCCTTCAAACACATCTACAGGATACAGCCCTTTAATCTTAAGTATCCTTTCAATCAGCACTTCACCGGTTTTCTCAAATCGCAATATTATTACGATTTAAACACGGTTGCTTAAGATTGCTTAAATACAAATATTTATGAGCGCGAAAAATATACAAAAATATTTTCTATAAGCATATTTAACGTTTATGTTTATCTAATTGAAAATTTATATTTCATATATATTGAATTGAAATATTTATATATATTGAATTCATTTTTATTTACATCTCAAACTAAATCTCACCCAAATAATTGAAAATAACATCAAATTGCCAATTCTCGTTGACAGAAAAAATTTCGATATCAATAGTTGGCATTGTACAAATTTCGCCTGTTCCTTAATTCAGGAATTTTCTGTTTTGTTTTGATATCATTTAATGCGATTCCCAAAACGAACGAAAATATTTCCAAACCAAACATAGTATATATATATATTTTTATATATAAATATAAATATCGCAAAACATCGATAAATATCGATATCGATAAAAAAAAAGAACTAAAACAGCAGCGCACACATTTAAATTCTGAAGCATTGCTGAATGTTTTAATTTGAGAATAAACAATTAAAAATTAAAAATTTACATGATGTTAATAACAATGAAAACGCATTAGTGTACTTTTCCGAGCACTTTTCACTGCAACAGCTGTTCGCACGATATCTTTTATTTTCGGCGAGGAATATGTTGCCGCTGAAAAAACGCAAACATTTTGCTGGACCCCAAAACTTTCCGTTTTCAAAAGAAAATCTGAAATAGTCTGCAAAATCAGAAATTGAAAAGCGGAGCCTGCCTGATTAATTAGTTTTGAAAGCAGCTTGAAAAACAGAATTTTAACGTTACTAAATGGAAAAGGGTATACAGATGCCCGTACTAATAGCAGAAATTGGTTGACAAGCAACAACGACGTAACATTCCGAACACTTACGTTTTATTCCGTTAATACTTACGTATTTTCTTATGTACGGTATATTCTGAAAATTATAACGTATATTTCTGGGGGTCAGATGGTATATTTTATTGATAAATACGCGGTCACACTGGTGGCCAAACAAAAATATAAATAAAAAATAAAAAATTAAGATCGACACATTAAATAATAGGAAGACATCGACAAGAAAAAGCAGAAACAACACAAAAATCATGTTTCGATCGAGCTTTGACAAGAATCTAGGTATGAGTGCCATAAAAGCCGAAAACAAGTTTAATGCAGCGAGGAAAAGTGACTCATCAGAAAAAAGAAACAAAATTAACAACAAAAGCGAATGACCTGGCAGTGCATTTTAATTGTGAATATTGTGGTGCTAAGTGCACAACGACTAATTATTCTTTTTTTATTGCAGAGAGCGCCACGAGCCATCTGCGCTTGGAGCCAGACTGGCCCTCCATCCTCCTCATTTGCGATGAAATCAACCAGAAAGATGTCACGTACGTTTAGATAACCATCGGAATCTGCGTCGTTTTAACTAAAATTTCTCCTCCTGCAGACCGAAGAATGCCTTCGCCGCGATCAAGAAAAAATGAACTCTCCCAATCCGCATTCGGCCTGCTATTCGCTTCTGGTGCTGGAGAGCATTGTGAAAAACTGTGGCGCCCCCGTGCACGAGGAGGTGTTCACCAAGGAAAACTGCGAGATGTTCAGCAGCTTCCTGGAGACCACGCCCCACGAGAACGTGCGCCAGAAAATGCTGGAGCTGGTGCAGACCTGGGCCAATGCCTTCCGCTCGTCGGACAAATATCAATCCATCAAGGTACGACCGACCGAGTCTACAAAATAATCTTTCTGTTACTCGGATGACGCATTTCTTATCTTATCCGTTCACTTGATATGTACATATGTATGCACATGAGAAAAGCAACCCACAAGAGTGTCATATCGTCGACTTGCAAAACTCTCTTTGTCCGATTCTTATAATTTAATTAGTGACTAGCCTCTGTTTGTGTTTTTGCTTAAAAGCAGTGCAAACTCGTCTGTCAATTCAATATGAGCTCCGAGGAGGAACTTAGCTTGGAAGAAGCATCCGTAGTAGGCTCTCAAGCAGTTGAATCCCTCGCCAATAATAATTCCTACTTTGCAGGACACCATGACGATCCTAAAGGCCAAGGGCCATACGTTTCCCGAGATGAAGGAAGCTTCATCGGCCATGTTCACGGCCGACACGGCGCCCAATTGGTCCGACGGTAAGGTGTGCCACCGCTGCCGCGTGGAGTTTACCTTCACCAACCGCAAGCACCACTGCCGTAACTGCGGCCAGGTATTTTGTGGCCAGTGCACGGCCAAGCAGTGCCCACTCCCCAAGTACGGCATCGAGAAGGACGTTCGTGTATGCGATGGCTGCTTTGCAGCACTCCTGCGCCCGGCCGGCAGCGGCAGTGGCGCCGTTACCGCTAGCACCAAGCCTGGTGCTCGTCCTGCGGATAGCGATTTGCCGGCGGAGTACTTGAACAGTTCCTTGTCGCAGCAGGTGCAGGTTTGTCAATCGAACAAATTGCGCACAGAATACTCAACAAATAGTGTTTACTTATTTTCCAGACTCCTGCCCGCAAAACTGAGCAGGAGCTCAAGGAGGAGGAGGAGCTGCAACTGGCCCTGGCCCTCAGTCAGTCCGAGGCCGAGCAACAGAAGCAAAAACTGCAGCAAACGACCCTGACATCAGCCACAGCCGCTTACCGAATGCAGCAGCGATCGCCGAGTCCAGAGGCGCCTCCAGGCCCCAAGGAGTACCAGCAGGAGGAGGCGACCAATCCGGAATTGGCCAAATATTTGAACCGGAGCTACTGGGAGCAGCGTAAAATCAGCGAGTCCTCATCCATGGCCAGCCCATCTGCTCCCAGTCCGATGCCCCCCACGCCACAGCCACAGCAGATTTTGCCCGTGCAGCCCAAGAGTGCCGATGAGGTGCAGATCGATGAGTTTGCCGCCAATATGCGCACCCAGGTGGAGATCTTCGTAAACCGCATGAAGTCGAAACTCGAGCCGTGGTCGCAGCATTTCGAATGACTCCTCGGTGCAGACGCTGTTCATGACGCTGACCTCGCTGCACTCCCAGCAGCTGTCGTATATCAAGGAGAAGGACGACAAGCGCATGTGGTACGAGCAGCTGCAGGACAAGCTGGCTCAGATCAAGGACTCGCGTGCCGCCTTGGACGTGCTGCGCCAGGAGCACGTGGAAAAGCTTCGGCGCATCGCCGAGGAGCAAGAGCGCCAGCGCCAGATGCAAATGGCCCAGAAGCTGGAGATTATGCGCAAAAAGAAGCAAGAATACCTTCAGTACCAACGCCAGTTGGCACTCCAACGCATTCAGGAGCAGGAACGCGAGATGCAGCTGCGACAGGAGCAGCAGAAGGCCCAGTATCTCATGGGACAGTCGGCACCATTCCCCTACCTCCCTGCCTCCGGCGTAGCTCCGCATGGCTCACCATCGCATCAACCGAACAGCGTCTATAATCCGTATGTAACTGCAGCTCCAGGCTATCCAGCTCCTGCACCCAATGGCCACGGACAGTTCCAGGGCATTCCACCGGGCATGTACAACCCGGCCATTGCCCAGCCACCGACAAATGCAGCTCCCGGAATGATGATGCCTCCGCATTTGCAGCAGCCAGGCAGTTTGATGCATCAGCCACCGCCAGCCAATGCCCAGCTCCACCATCCGGCACCACATCCACAGCAACAAATTGGTCACGTGATGCTCCAGCAGCAGCAACTAGTTCACTCACACCCACCGCTGTCAAACCAGGGACCTCCCCAAGGACCTCCCCAGGCACTACATCAAACACCTTCCCAACCACTACCCCAAGCACCTCCCCAGGCACTACCCCAGGCTCCTCCCCAAGCACCTCCTCAGGCACTAGCCCAAGCACTTCCCCAAGCACCTCCCCAGGCACCGCCAGTCAACGAAATGGCCAACAACCAAGTTCAGGCCATTGCTGCTGCACCGGCTCCACCACAGAATGAACCAGAGCCGAAGCCTGTCAAAGCAGACGAGCCGGCCACGGCAGAGCTGATTAGCTTCGACTAAAGCTGGAGTTCCCATCGGTTGCTATTATCCTTCAGAGTTGAACGAAATATATATCATATGGATCCTAAACCGACTGAAACTAAGGTCCAACTCAGCCAGTTTCACGTCCTCTGATCGCAAGTCTATGAATATTGGTTGGATATCTATCCTATACGAGATCAACAACTCATTTACCTAATTTTAACCCACTCAACGTTATTCCAAAATAAAACGCACTCTATTACAGCAGGCAGTTTTCTTTCAGTGCTGAGTCTGGCCATTTAGGAAGGTATGGATGATGACCTTCCTCAATCCTTTTTTTTACCCGTTTAACAAAGAACAAAAAAGGTATATTGAAAAAGAAGAAAAGTGGAAATAAATAAATACATAGAGGAGGAGCTGGATCCGACCATATACAAACATAAATATTCTTGCAGCAAACATTGATCCTGTTGATATAGCCCTCGTCCTTCCGTCCGTCTGTCCGTCTGCCACGCCGTCTGTCCGTCCGTCCGTCTTGTTTGTCGCCCACCGCCCGTAGGCTATAACACCTTGTCGGCCCCAAAACTTCTTACAGGCCGTGATATGATATCTCCGCCGCCAACGAAAAAAGTTTAAAATTTCCGCCGTGGCCCCGATGACCGCCTCCAACATGGCTCTATCATTGGCGAAGTTTTCACAATTTTCGAAAAAGCCCAAAAACCGTTCCAAAAAATGTCAGAATCATAAAGACAGCCGAAATCTTTCAATGGATATCCCAAATCTGAATCCATCATATCATTAATACCCAGCCACGCATCCACAAAAACATACGCAAAAATTTTTGTCCATTTTGTTTTGCACAAACAAAAATCCAGGGTCGATTTATTGACCTTTTTATTTTTCGTTTTGCCTGGATCTTCGAGACTATAAGAGCATAGCGGCACCAAACTCGTCGAACAAAGACTCCTGTGATACCCAAACCTGAACAAGGGTTTTTCAAAATGTAAAGCCACATGCCCCCTTCCGCCCCAAAAATGACGAAAATCCATTATTTTGAAGGTTACAAAAAAATAAAAAATTTTGTCGGCGATTTTGTAGAGAATGGCCATAACGGATTCCCTGGTTTTGCAGTGATCGGAAAATTATTGTAGCTCCTTGTGATCAAAACCCGAATTTTCGCAAGCAATTCCCCCCTCGCCCATCATGGAGCTGTTTACGATGGGGTTGATTGTCGCATCATTCACAACACACTCACGCCGAAACATGGGCCAACTTGTTCAGTGTACGTTAACCTTGTTGGGATCAGCCTGATGTTCTGTTGTTCTTATCCTTGTCGCTGCCCGATGTAGCAAAAATAGAAAAATGAAAATTGATAAAACAAACACGCTATTCCACATAAATCACTGAGTCCACGGGTATAAAAAGTAGAGTCAGTCATCGAAAAGACACCGGCCTTCAAGCACCTTTTGCATTTTAACAATTAACATCGGTGCGAATGAAAATCAAATTCCTTTTGAAATCCGGACGACCCAAATGCGAAATACATTACCTGGAGGAGGATTGTGAATGCTAGAGGATATAGACATTGGTGGTGCAGGGGAAACATTGACCAGAGACTTGGATGTCCTTCTCCCCTGCATCTTTGATGCTGGGCAGGGCCGCGACTATGCCTGATTAAACCTTATTCCTCGAGCATCCTTCAGTGAACACCACCGCCCGTACATATAAGAGCCCTGTCGGCCCCAAGGAACTGCCTTCCAGGCCGTAAGCATCTCCGCCGCCTCGATGAAGACACGCGCCTTTGCCGTGGCCCCATGACCGTTCTTCAACATGGCTCTGGTGCCATTGGCGTCTACGCATTTGTGTTCTCGAATAAAGGTTTGGACCGTTCCAAATAATCGTCTTGCAAGCCCAAATGACGCCCAAAACAAAAATTTTTCATTTTCTTGTTGCTTGCCAACATCAAGAAATAAAATAACAGTAAAAGGAAATCCATACATGCATCCACGGAAAGCAAAAATTTCAAAATTTTTCATTTTGGGTTTAGTTTTTATAAATTAAAACATTTTTGACCTTTTTCGACTTTAAGCCGCCATTTTTCGTACCATAGCGACGTTTTTTTTTTCGAACAAAGAAAATTCCATGGAAATAAACGTTTTGAGAAATGTAAAGAGACATGCCACCTGACTTTTATGACCGAAACTTATTCAGAAGGTTGGTTATTTATGTGGAATTTTGTCGGCGATGTTTTATCATTTTTTACATTTTACGGCTTGACTGGTTCTGTCAGTGACATCTACATCTAAATCATCTCGAGTCCTTCTCCATCAACAAACACAGCTACACTCGCACTTTGCAGCCCTTTGCCCGTCATGGTGTGTGGGCACGATGGGCAGTGCCAAAATCAACCCCATCATTCTTACGCAGCAAACTCGCCGAGGGGGCCAACTTGTTCCGCGGGTATTCCCCTGCTGAAAATTCATTTTGATCATTTTGTTCTTATCCTGATCCGATCTGAACCCGTCTCCTCGGCAGATATGATCATTTCCAGCAATACACTGCATTTTAGTTTTTTCTATCGCATCCAGGATTTTCGTCCCTTTGCAGTCATCGAGAAAGGGCACCGGCCTTTGAAATACCTTCTTCAGGTTTGCCACCGGTGCGAGTGAAAATCTTTTGTCCTTTTTCCATCCTGAGACGGCTACACAAAATGCAAAAACCAAATCGACTCGATTTTGTGTGAATGTGAATGCTATGGAGCGAAGACATTGGTACCTTTCACCTCTATTGCATATTAATGATCCGATCCGATTCAGATTTGGGCCCCGCGAGATATGCGCTGATTATGATTTGCATTTTTCCATTTCTTCTATCTTTAAAATTGAAATCGCCCCTGTAAAAGAGCCCTTTGTGAATGAAAAGAGCCTTCCACTCGTAAGAAACACTTTTCCTCATGAAGACACGATTGCACATCACATCAAAAAAAATTTGAGGCTCAGCTTTCCAGCATCTCCGTGCAATTGTGTTTGCTGCTAAAGGACGGACAGATGTACAGACGGACAGACTCATGGCTATACCCCAACCTGACGCCCAAAACCAAAAATTTTCATTTTCTTGTTGCTATACTTTGAAATAAAACAAACAGTAAAAGTCAATCCATACATATATATGTAGGAAAACAAAAATTTTCAGTCTGTTTTGAGCTAATTTAAGCTAATAGCCAATTTTGGATAGTTGTCAAAAAAAACACAAAAATCTTTTTTAGTGAATTGAAGTTTATTGAAAAATCATGGATTGTGCTGCCTTAAAGCCAAAATTGAAAATTGTTAAAAATCAATGAGGAAGAATAGGAATCCGTATGAGAGAGAAACCACAAAATATCCATATTTGTAGCGGGAGACGGAATGGGAGACGATCAACTGAAGATGAAGGAAACGGGAACGGAATGTTGTCATAAATAATAACACAATGACACGAAAATATTTCAAAGAAAAGTAATTATTCAGGAATTAGGGCGGCAACAAAATGAGCACTGATTTTAAAAATGTTCGGAAAAATACAAATTACAAAGAAGTTTTCCATGTCCACTATTTTTCATTACAATAGGTACAATGAACTTAAAAGAGATTGTAAAACAGACTTACAATTATTTCTCGACGAGCTCTAAAGGTTTTAGAAAATTTGTTACGTTTCAAGAGTTTTTACAAGAAGAATAATAATATGATAATATAATTTTATATTGCTATGTAGATCATATCCTTCCTGTTTTAAACAAATTTAATATAGCATTTTAATCCAGTGGAAGAACCATGGTTATAGAACCATGGTTGAATTTTATTTAAAAACTACTAAAGCTAATGAGTTGGATCCAACGAGTACAGTAAACTGTATATAAATAAAAAAAAAAAATATGATTTAGGGTTTTAGTTCAAAAAGGAATTTTACAAACATAATTAATTATATATGTGATGCAAATGAGATGAATTCTTTGTTACGATTTTTGCGTATGAATAACTTTTTAATCGAGTTTTGCGTTCAATTAAAAAATCGTCTTCCCTAAAATTAACCTGTTTTAAAGCTAATATTATTTTTGAGCCCTGAGGTGGCAGTAGATGGAGAATTTTATTCGTTGCAACGGATCCAAGGCAAATTGAAACGAGGTTTAGTTCCTAAAACATGATTTAAAGTTGATAAAATGAATTACTGATAAACTTGTAGCCCGGCAAGTTTTAACATGATTTAGGCAATATTATTAACGAAAATAATTGTTTAAATTTGCTAACTTAGCAAAGTTTGCCAAACGCTTTCAAATTTTCCCCGTATCCAACGCATCTTGTGAACGTTTTTTTTAGAGATTAATATGATAAAATCAAAAGGGCGCAATATATTAAATAATGAAAACGTTAGGGCTAACTTTATATTAGACAAAACGTCGATATATTAATGGAAAAAGAGAAAAATGGCCGCACTACAACATGCTGGTTCAAGTTGTTGAAGAAGAAACGGAGGAATTAAACTAATTAAATATATTTAAAGATATAAATGTAAAACATATATGAATTAAAGAAGCATTTTTCAAGAGAGCCCACACGTAGGGAGCCAAATTTTTAATTAAAACTACTGTACTGTGAATTAAATTTTTCAGAAATCCAATACCAAATATGTTGTAATAATATGAATTGTATTTTTTAATTATTTATTTAGAAAAAACACTTAATATTATTTATAAAATTAATGGTATTTAAATGGTATTTTTCGATACTGAAATGGTATTTAATAGCATTTATATTTGGGGTGGATGGTATTTTTTATTGTTAACGGCGCGGTCACGCTGCACGCATTGTTTTCTTTCACCGTAAAAAAATATTGATATCCAAACACACAAAAAAACGGAGGGAAACACAACAATAGCATAGCCTTTAATTAATTTGGTTTTCAGTAAAAAGACAGATATTCCACAAAAATGGGTGGTGGTGATCTGGTAAGTACATATATGTGACCCTCTATATGGGACCGTCAAGAATCATCCTAATTCTCGCACAGAACTTGAAGAAATCATGGCATCCGCACACGATGAAAAACCAGGAGAGGGTTTGGAAAGCAGAGGAGCAGGCTAAGATGGAAGAGAGAAAATTGCAAGATCTGCGGAAGGAAATCCACGAGGAGCGGGATCGGGAAGAGCTAAGGCGCTTGGGCGAGAGCTCTGGCGTGCTGGCCAGCAATGGAGGAGCTCCTGGCGAAGCAAAGCTGGAATGGATGTACAAAAGTGAGTCCGTCACATGAAAAGCAGCATTATTTTTATGCCTTTACAATGTTACAGACAGCACGGAGCTAATCAACCGCGAAGAGTACCTGCTGGGCCGTAAGATCGACAAATCATTTGAAACGCTGCAAGCCGAGGAGCGTCGGCAGGAGCACGGCACTGTGGGAGTCAAACAGTCCATCAATCATGTCGAGCACGAGTGTGTGCCCTTTTCCATACGGGCGTACCGCAACCTGCAGTCCACGGAGCAAGTCGACATGCAGCGCAAGACCATGGAGGACCCTCTGATGCTCATCAAGCAGCGCGAGATGGAATCGCGACGAAAGCTTCTAGAGAATCCAGTCAAACTGAAGGAAATTCACCGAATTCTCAAGACAGAGCAGGATCTAAGAGCCGCTAAAGACAAGCAAACAAAAAAGGCTAAAAAATCAAAAAAGAAGAAAAAAAGCAAGAAGTCCAGCGATGAATCGAGCAGCAGCGAAAGCGACGAGGACTTGGACCGAAAGCTGGCACGGCAAGTCAGCAAGCTGAAGGGCGACGCAGGGAATGAGGACTTGAAACTGGACAAGCTATTGGACGCAAAGTATCGGACGATATCCAAGCAGCTGGACATTGCCACAAAGAGAAAGAAGAGCAAAAAGTCAAGACGCAAAAGCAGCGACAGTAGCAACGAAAGCAGCACCGATGAGCGCACCCGAAGAAGGCAGACTGAGCACAGGAGAAGGGATGACCGGAATGGGAGCTCAAGGCTCAGGGAAAAACGCAGAAGCAACAGTCCAGAAGAACCGAGAGCACATCGTGGTGCCAGTGGCAGCCGCAGTTCACGACGAGAGCACCAGACACAACGTCGAAGAAGTCCGGATAGAGAGCCCCCACGTAGGGAGCGATATCGAAAAGACCGCAGCAACGAGCGCACTGATCGCAGCAGGGATCGCCCAAGTCAAAGAGATCGCAGCAGAGACCGAAGTCCGATCCGTCGCCGCCGCAGTCGCAGCCCCAGCCCGCCACCGAAACGAACTTCACCCCCTAAACGCAACGCCGGAAAACCTAAACTCACCGAAGCCGACCGTGAGGCTCGCCTGCGAGAGATGATGGACAATGCCACATGGCGAGAGGCCGACCGCACCCAAGCCGTGCGAAAGCACCGCGAGGCATATGCCAAAGGAGGAGGCGCAGAACAGAGAGCGCGACTTTGATAAGGAGTTCATCAACAAGGAGGTGAAGAAGGCCATTTCCAATCACAACTCGATTGGCGATCGCATACGGGCCAACCTCAACAACATACAGCGCACTTCCTCCGCCATGGATACGAACTTTGCACGGAAGTAGAGACCACATCCGTAAGCTAAATAGTATTCCTTTATTTCATATGCATTTCATATTGCATCAAAATGTTTCAACTTTCTGTTTGTGGGGCTTACAAGATAAACGACGTGATTAACATACATTTTCGGAGAGTGTTTCCATTTGAGTTTAGGCGTTGGAGAGAGCGGCAACGCCGGGCAGTGTCTTACCCTCCAGCAGCTCCAGGGAGGCACCGCCACCGGTGGAGACGTGCGAAACGAGAGCTTCAGTGTTCCATTTGGCGCAGCACGAGGCTGTGTCGCCACCACCGATGATGGAGACCGTGCCGTTCTTAGTGGCTGCCACAACACCGTCCATGATGGCCTTGGTGCCATTGGCGAAATTGGGGAACTCGAACACGCCGGGAGGTCTGTGCCACAGATTGGAGTAGTAGATTGAAGTAGAATGAAATTGTAATTCACAATTGACAGCATAGCCAAAACACTTACCCGTTCCAGACAATGAGTTTAGCGCGTGCCACAGGTGCCGCAAACAGCTCACGGGTCTTGGGTCCAACATCCAGACCCATGTGTCCATCGGGAATACCACTCTCGACGGTGGCCTCGCTGACGACTGCGTTCTCAGCGAACTTGTCGCCACAGACAAAGTCCACGGGCAAGTGCAGCTGGACGTTGTTCTTCTTGGCCTTGTCCACTAGGTTCTGAACTATCTTGGAACCCTCCTCGTCGAACAGGGAACCGCCGATCTTCATGTTGTTGAGGACCTTGAGGAAGGTAAACGCCATGCCGCCGCCAATGATCATCTCGTTGACCTTGTCGAGCAAATTCTCAATCAGCTGGATCTTATCGGCAACCTTGGCGCCACCCAGAATGGCCAGGAAAGGATTTGGGGGCTTGTCCAGGGCCTGAGAAAAGTATTTGAGCTCCTTGTTGAGCAGCAAGCCAGCAGCACGCTTTTCAAAGCCATCGCCCATCATGGAGCTGTGGGCACGGTGGGCAGTGCCAAAGGCATCATTGACGTAAACATCGCCCAACTTGGCCAGACTGCTACGGAACTCCTTGACCTTGGCGGGATCGGCCTTTACCTTGCCACCACTAGCATCCAAGCCCTTGCCCTCCTCCTCCACATAGAAGCGCACGTTCTCGAGCAGAATGACAGAACCCGGGGCGGGGTCCTTGCAAGCGGCCTCCACCTCATTGCCCACACAGTCGCTGAGGAATTTAACATCCTGTCCGAGCAGCTTCTTCAGCTCGTCGGCAACGGGCGCCAGCGTGTACTTGAGGTTCTTGTTGCCATCGGGGCGACCCAGGTGGGACATCAGCACCACGGACTTGGCCTTCTTGGACAGGGCCAACTTTACGCTGTCCAAAGCAGCCACAATGCGCTGGTTGCTCGTGATCTTTCCCTCCTTGATGGGCACATTGAAGTCCACTCTGCAGGGGAAGAGAACGAAACGGAGGTTTATGCAATCTGGTTGGCAGACACAGGACCATATCTGCTCCACAATTACCGCATCAGCACCCGCTTGCCCTCCAAGTCCAGATTCTCAATGCTCAGCTTATTAAAGGCCATTTTAATAATTTTTCTGGTGCGTGCAAACAACTTCTGGGATACTTTTTACCACTGGCTTGGCGAATGTTCGCTCGACTCTCTTCACTCACAGCTGCTGCTGTGCGGCAATGTCAGCGCAAGGTCATTAGTGGGTCGGTTGATTAGGGTTGCATGTTGCCGGTGTAACGGCTCCATATCAGCCAGCTTTGTGCTACGCATGTCAAAGTACAGATACACTAATCAGAACGGCCAATGCATACATTCTGATTAGACTGTGTTGTATCTGAATAAATAAAATAAATAAGAAATTCGTACTAAAACACGCCAATCAGTGCTGTAAAATGGTTTCTAACCAGTGCTGCGCATGCGTTGCAAATAGCCGGTCGATTTAAAAGCTCTTAAAAATTTTCCTTTTATGCGAAATAAAAGTATGGGAGAGCAAATCTAAATACAACATAAAGCAATGTGCATAGGAGGAAATCAAATATTTCCTGCAGGTACTGATGAAATGGAAATATGGGGATATGCGTATGCAATGCAACTCTGCCGCTTGACTTGCCCAGTGTTGTGAAATACCGGTATAGCATTAGGCGGCTTAATTTGAAAGAAACTAGAGTCTATTTTTATAATCTTTAAAACTAATTTATAAATAATTCTACTAGCGGTAATATGATCATATTTTGGAATCCCACTTAAATTTTAATTTTTTTCCCTGGTTGCGAATACCACACCGATGAGCATCTGTAGTTATTGAATAAATAAATGATTTTCACCCAAGCCAAATAACGAATTCGATCGTACATGAAAGTTTATAGTATGTATGTACATTCATACATATATGAATTGACTCTCTGCTGTGGACGATTGGGCATACAGTTTTATTTGGGCTGTTGAGAGACCACAGTCATGTACAAACAGATGCTCCGGCACACGCAAACACACTCGCACACTTGCGGGCACTGCCAATGATTCCAACATAGCGCTTCCCCAATGATTCATTCATGCGCCGCGCCGCGCCGCTCACTCGCTAAAACTGTATGCCACCGGTCTCTTCGGGCGGACAGTTCAAGCAACAACCACCACGAGACATCACCCACCCAACGTCTCCTGCTAGACCACCACCATCACCCACCGAACGTACCCATTGCAGTAAAATGCATGACGCAGATGGCAACAACAGCGATGGGGTAAGAGAATGGATGAGATAAACCGGGGATGAGAGCAGAGCAAAGCGTAGCGTGGGCCTTTCAACCACAGCACTGCACCATCGGTGGAAGAATGTGCACGACGGATGGTATACCATCTCGTTTCGTTTCCCCGTCAACCCATAGAAACGTCATAAGTGCAGGCCCACAGCAGAGGACACTCGCACAATGGGCTGTGGGTTCCTGACGATTCTACACCGGGTTGGAGTCGTCCAGCCCCCACCCTCATCCTCAGGTACGAGTACGGGTAATATTGGAAATCGAAGACAATGGGACTCGTAGATTTAATTTTAATAATTGCGTGTGAAGTGCCCGTTGACGTAGGACAGCTGGGTATCCGACTAATCGCCGCACTCGTGTGGAAACATTAGCACACGCCAGCCAAACGCGACCCGAGACCGGAGATGAATGTCTTTCAGACCTGTCCCGGACACTCGGCCAAGCGAATCGCCTATCGTTCTAACAGCCGCTCAAAGCGAGTTGTAAACCTGTTCCATGCTGTTCCAGAACGTTTTCATTTACCTTAAGTGAGCGTTCACGGCTCTAGAGGCTAGAACAGCAAACGCTATGCAGTACAGTATGACCTACAAGTATGATTCAGGTTCAAACACACACGAGTATACCAATATATGTATATGCTAGATTCTAATAAGTATCCCCATCATTTTACCTGGGTACCCTGGATCTATTACAGATCTACTACATAGTAGCGTAAGCTACTAGAAACGAAAACTTAACGTCATGAATACTGCATGGATAGGGTGTCAGTGGTGTGCCAGCATGTACGAGTAAGTATGCATGTACACACATATACATACATATGTACATATACATCTAGATACACATGAGTTGACAGGTATCGATTGTTTGCATTAAGATTTGTTCACACCTCTTTGCAGCAGAAACTTTATGACGCAATGTGTACGTACATATGTATTTACATACATACACATGAATTTTTAATTGAAGGAGATTCTGAACAGAACTAAGCAGGAATCTTGGGCTAGGTTATGGACGAACTTTGAGGCAACGACATTTTTTATAACGAATAACGAATAGCAGATGTTGGTATTCCTGGAAGTAGGACCCTTCTGAAAAGGTCTACAAACAACTTCCTGCCTGCCTGGCTATCCGCGACAATCACCTTGCTTATCGCGAATGATCCACCATTTTGAATCACGGACTAAACCTTGGTATATTAAACAGTCAAATAATGCTAGTATCTTTGCGGGGTCCTCTTGATTCGAGATACAACAGCTTATTACCCGCAGTTACGACTGCGGCCTGCTCCATTGGCCAAAGACTTTCCGCCAAAGGTCCCCACAGGGCCGATGAGAACCACCGACTCATATCGTAACAATCGTAAGAGTTCAGACCGCGCGCGGAACACCACATCGCATGGTGGCTTGCAAAACGAAGACGCAAATCGGCTTATCGTCGACATTCAGTCCCAAAGGCAGCCAGAGTCAGAGCTGGCTGCTTGCGGCGCTGCTGCTTAAATATGATAACTCAATGATTGTCCCACGATTACAGGTGTTTACCACGAATACCTTCAACGTGAGCGGGCGAACAGGTTCGCCGCTTTTAATTAGCGAGCTGACGGACGGCTGCTCGGTCGTCTCCCGTATTATTCAGATTACGAACTATAGCTACATACATATGTACATATGTATGTATTTATTGTTGCTTATGCACGAAAATAGCTGAAAAACAAGATTGCTGCAAGCGAGAATCCCGACTATCTGATACCCAGTATCCGTTTTGAAAATGAATTCAGCTGAAAATTTTTTACTTTTACTCCATTATCAGGAATGAGGAGTAATGTACACCCAAGGCGACAAATGGAATGGCAAATAATTTAAATCTTTTAGATTCGCGTGACAAAACTTCAAATAAATCATCAGTTACCGACTCTAGGTTCTCCCAGATCTACAAAGTATTTTTGTACATATTTAAATTAACAGAAACACGCACATAATCGTACAAATACGAGTATGTACGACATATGTATGTACATGCTGAATTTTCCTTCATCTATGCACACGCAATACACATATACCCCTATTTTGTTTGGATACCAGGTGTAATAGCTGAGACACGGCAATTCTTAAGGACCGAAATAAGAACGACTACAATGGCAATAGCTCCCAATTCCAGAACCAACATGGTTCGCGTAAAGAACAGAGACAGCAAATTGTCGAACCACAAATGCGAGATCAACGGAAGAAATGGCACATAACATGAGAACAAATTAAGGGTGGACCGTGTTCGAACATAAGCTGATAAGCGATTATGGGTTCAATATAGCCATTTGAACCTGAAAAGTTTTTGGGGTTATTCCACTACGCATTGTAGAACGATCCCAGACTTTTCTCCAGCCAAGTCTGAGGTGCGTCCTGAGGTGTACGAATCAATAGGCCCCAAAAATAGACGTCTCCCCGAGCACCTTTTTCCACCGCTCCACTCACATTGCTAATCAATTGACCCCAATACGCCAGCATATTCCGACCCACGCTGGTCCACTCTATAAATACAAGCACTTCCATACGCCCAGTATAAGGCGCTCTACACACATCTGCATCAACAGCAATGCAGCAACAACAAGAAAGGGGAGCGACGGACAAACGGTCGGTCTCACGCACGCGTCGACTGGCGATTCCAACGGCCCGTCGGAGCAACGGAGCAACGGAACGACTGCAACCACACCCCCAATCCATGCCGCCCTAGAGTTCGCCAACTACATCGGCCGGCAATTTTCAAATTTAGCGCCAAACGTGCCGGCGACTGTACTCACGGAACCCAAGCAGATTTTGTATGGAATTAATCAAGAAACCCACTCAATTTGTCAATTCCGGATGTAAATTTGATCGTATGGGCTTCGAAAAAATACCAAAATTAAGGGGATCATTAGAAGTAACCCTTCGATCTGTTTCGGATCCGATCTGAATAAAGATATTTGAGTAATGGGCGAAAATATCGGGGGCGCAACTTTTTGTGAAGAAGAAGCTGGCGGCAATTTGTAAACGCTGCCGCGCGACCAAGTTCATTCTTGTTCGAGACTTCAACGGGTACATATCGTGGTCAGCAAAACAGAAAATATACCCAAAGACTGAATACCCAGCAGTCAGCAGTAGTATCCTTCTTCCATGCAAGATGAATACTATCTGTATTTGCACTGCACTGCAAATACTCTATATAATAATACTTGATCAAAAATTATTGCAAAATATTTGAAAAATCTCTCGATTGCTTGAACGTCAACTCTGTTGTTGTTGCCTTCTCTCTGCGTTGCTGCCGACTGCGGCTGTACAGATGCCGCAGAGGTTTTTCTTCAGTGTACATATTACGAGGGAGAGAGGCAACAACCAACCGACCGTGTGATAAGCCGGCCAGAAAGAAAGCAAGCGAGAGAGGACTAGAGAAAACGAGAGCGAGAGTGCCAATGTTTGTGTGTGTGTGTGTGTGTCCGTGTGCGATTTGTATCTGTGTCGTGTCACCGCTTCTCTTCCGCTGCTTAAATACACTGGACGTACCACAAATCCAAACACTGTGTTTGTGTTCTCGTGCGGTGCGGTTCTCGTTTTCTCCCCTGACTATTTTGCGCTAATTTTTGTCAACAACCCACATTTTCCGAATACACAGCAATAAAAAGAAATAAACGGAGTATACACACAAGGAGCATCAATCATTCAGCTAAAGCCCATATAACCGTTAAGCGTTATCTAATTTCAACAAATAAGTTTTTCAAAAAACTACAAAAAATCCAGAAACAAAATGTCTGCAGCCACAGAACAACAGAATAACGGTGATGTTGCCGTCGAGAAGGTGGCCGTCAAGGACGATGTCGCCGCGGTGAAGGACGATCTCAAAGCCAAGGCAGCCGGCGAGGATAAGGCAGCAGCCGATGCCGCTGGCGACGCGGGCGCTGATAACGGTACGGCAAAGGACGGCGAGGATGCTGCCGCTGCCGCGCCCGCTAAGGAATCAGTGAAAGGCACCAAGAGGCCAGCAGAAGTAAGTACCCCCAAACCACCAGTGCGCTCCAGTTGTGGGGAAAAGAGATCATCTTCATTGTACAGTTTCACGTTTTTGCGCTTCTCAACACTCAACTCCTCATGTCGCTATCGCTATCGATCGCCTTATCGATTGCCGTTGATTTTTGTTTACGCGTTCGAATTCCACGGTACCAAGTGATTCATTCGAATTCGTGAGTTCCACTTTTGAATATTACAAAGCGAAGAAAAATTCTGGAAATAGATGTACACACGTTTTTTGATTTCAAACGCTGCTTCAGAGAGCGGGATTTTTACGCGCAGAGAGCTTGTTCTCAGGCGCTTTATATATTAACGAATGAGAGAGAATAGACATATGCATATATATAAGTATATACATATAAAGGGAGAGAGAGAGAGAGCGTTGTTTACGATTAACCAAGATGATTGTCGGTCGGTAATCAAAGATTATTGTTGTTGGGTTCAAATCGAGGTTAGAGGGCCCATCCACACCACTCGACAACGCCACTGATGATGCAGTTACGGTACAGTTATGGCTCTGATAGAGAGGTCCCGCTCCCGAGCGAGAGAGTGCGCTAATGTATTTTTAATAAACTTACCAAATCAGATGAATACTAGAACAGGTCATTAACATTGACGTGGGTAAAGGAAAGACGCAAAAAGCTTAACCGAGAAAGAGAGCGAAACAAAGATACATCGAGTAAGAGAGATGTATGTATGTATATAGATAACTTGTAAGCGGCCTTGCAACACCTACACTGCCTGTCAGCGTCTCTGTGTTAGATTCAGAACAATAGATGCAATAACACTTCATTATTTGCACACTTTTATTTATCATCGGGGCACTGCATTTATTGCGTTTGCAAAAAATATTGGCAACGCCGCAACAACAATAACAGTACTCTCTCTCTCTCCCTCTCAGCAAAAACATTGCCGGCCGGCGACTGGGATCGCGCGCGGTATTTAAACTTCTCATGTGTACTGTCTGTCACATTCCAGTCTTCCATTCCCCCATTTGGGGCCATAATCAAAAAGCACATTTCTGATAAAAATAAAAGCCATGAGGTAGCACGCTAGTGAGGACTTTAAATTGGCAAATCAAACGATTTGACTCGAACTCGAAACCAAAATGTACAGTAACGGGTTCTCTCTCGCTCTCCCATCGTGTATGCCTTTCTCTCTCTCTCTATCCACCTCTCTCGTAATTGGTTATGTGTGCACACATACACTCCCATGTGTATGATGTTTGTGTTTGTGCTTACATTTATCTTTCACTTTTTCCCCTCTCCCTTTTATGCGTATTTATTTTGGTACATGGTGATGCGTACATAAAACAAGGCCTGTACAGGGTGTCAAACCGCCCTTTCGACGTTATATAAATTAAGTATAGGGTGATTCCACCTTTTAAATTAATCATTACAGGGTATCACCAATGAATTTTGTGGTAAGGGCGTAGTGCTGTCTATACATCCTTTTGGATTAGAGTGAACTGAACTATTCCGTTTTGTTAGAGAATGGAAAGCCGTAGAGGTATACATATACAGTCAAAATGCATCATCAACGGTTTGGTTTCCCACCAAATCGCCTTTGAAATTATCCTCTACATACAAATATCTTTGTTGACCCTGTTTTATCCCATTTTTCCCATTTTATCGTTTTATTTTGTATTTCTTTCCTATTGCACATTTCTCAAGTGCTCAGTCTCGTGACTTATGTATGTTGTCCTCTTAGGAGTGGGGGGAATAGGGAGCACGCATATATTATGCACACTTTACCGCAGCTATCCACATTGTAACAGTCGGGTTCCCCTAGTAAATATATGTACTACGTTTTTTTTTTTTTTTTTTTTGAGGTGGGGACAGCTTATGGACGGGGGCTTGTTGTTGGTTGGCTGCTGCTTAACGAACGTGAACCCACGCATTCGACGCTGACAGAGACGCAGACGGCGGCGGCGAAGCTGGCGCACTCTTCTGCAGCAGCAGCTAAGGGTGTGTGTGTGTGTACGAGAGACATTCATTCATGCAACTTTGTCGTGACGCGTTCCAGGTACAGTTCTGCCTCGTCAGCGGCGCTGGACGCTCTTTATGGCGGTCTTTTCTCTCTCTCTCTTTTTTTTTTCTCTCTCTCTCTCTCTCTATCTGTCTCTGTCCCACACAGCTGCTGTATGTCGAGCACGCTTGGCTCGTCTGTCGTATCTCACGGATATGGATACATGTGCTTCTTTGATGCCGGCGTCGCTGCCTGCCTTATTGTTGTTTGTTCTATGTATTACACCCGTACACACACCGCATAGGGTCGTGGAAGATACATATACGAATATGTAAAAGAGAGTGCACTTGTAATTTCCTGCTCTCTTACTCTTCTCTCTCTTTCTGTGTGTGTGTCTCTCTCTCTCTCTCCTTTAACTTGCTTTGCCGTGTGCGTGCTTGCAGCGAATTACATTGGCGCGCGCATTTTTCAAATGGTTTTTACGGCGAAAATAACGATTTTCCCGCTGCTCTGGCTGAATACAAAAAAAAAGAGAAGGGGGTTTCCCGTTTTGTGGGCTGAAAATATACGTTTTATGGCCATGTATAGTTTGTGGGAGGGGGGTAGGTTATTTCATGGAGCTTTTGCTTTGCCCTTGATCAAGGAGATGTGTGGGTTTGAGTTGGGCGCACATCACCAGAATCCGATTCAGAAGCATTATGCTCATTCCTCTTTTCTCTTTTTCCAGGCCAAATCCGCCGAATCAAAGAAGGCCAAGAAGGCCGCCGACGGCGACTCTGACGAGGAGGAGGCTCTGGAAGAAATCATCGAGGGCGACAGTGAAATCGAGAGCGACGAATACGACATACCCTATGATGGTGAGGAGGATGACATTGAATGTGATGGTATGTCTTTATATAACCGTGATTTAACCCCAGAAATTCGAACTAATCATAAATTTCCTTTTGATTAGACGATGATGATGATAATGACGATGGTTCCGGTTCGGACGATCAGGCGTAATAATAATGTAGTCAAAAATACAACAAAACAAACAAACAATTTAAATTAATAATAAATAAAAGCAACCAGAAAATAAACAACAAGAACAACCAACAAAGGAAAAATACAAAAAAAAATCGCAAAAGTATATAATTTTTATGTTTAAGGAATAATTTTTATTTCTTACTTTATTTTAATTGTATTTTATGTGTACTTTTTTTATAAAAAAATACAAAACCGCAAAAATTGTAATTGAAAACGGTTCGTATATAGCGATCTATACGAAAAGAAAACGAAAAGAAAAGTAATCATCCCCACTATATACAAATACGACAAGAAATCCACAAAAAACTAAACCAAAATCTTTCTTTCCTTTATGTATAAGTCCTAATTTATAGAAGTTTATGCTTAAAACAAATATACAAAGATTGAACATGAAGAAGCGTAAATCTATACAGACACACACACACACAAACAAAAACAAAAAAAAAAAAAATAAAAAAAACTCATTATTAAAATTAGACGTTACATTTATGAAAGAATGAAAGAGACAAAAATACAAAATTGAAAAGAAAACGCAAATGCAATTAAATACAAAACAAATAAAACATAAAAATTGTATTTGATTAAATCGAGGCACTATTGAAAGCATATTTCGACACACTTCGACACTCAAGTTTTACATATGGTTTCAAAGATTTTGCGCCCTCTGTGGCAATCATCCACACTTACACTGACATCGACCCCGCAAGGGGGTGACTCGCCTCGACGCGACTGTGTGGGTTGATCTTTCATCTAGGGCGCGTTCGAGCAACGGGAAGATTAGGATCTGTTCGGGGTCCCCCACCGGGGGAGCCTCGGAGAGGCTTCTTTTGTTTCGTTTCAGCATTTAGCCCTAAGCCATGACTAATCTTAAGTATTTATGTCAGTATTAAACGAGGGTTTACATTTTGTTGAGCAAATCGAATAACGATAAACCCAATTCATTTGTAAATTGTATAAACAAACTCGAGAATCGAAATATGGACAAGAATAAACTTTTAATGTTACATACTCGTACGTACATACATATATCTATTAGTGAGGGTAGGGCAGCGCCTACCCAAAATACAATATATACATGCAATAATACCAAGTTCTGAAAAAATATAACGACTGATATTTGACAAAGGAGTGCGCACAGTTGAACAATTAACGTATAGTATGTACTTCTGTGCCGCCAATACGATCCGAACCCCAACAAACCCGACCTCCAACCTACCCAATATCCCCTAATACAACCGACACACACACCCCCACTGACCCAGATCCTACAGTAAGAGGCGCTTAAGTGCTTTATGCTTAAGTTGCACACAAAAGTTGAATTGAAAATACAGTGGAATCAAACATTTGTATGCCATTTGTTACCGATACAACAGCCATTGAATATTGAAGAATTAAGCGTTTTTGTAAATAACTATTATATACATAAATACATACTTATGTATCGGCATTAGATCTGCAAATTAGAACATCAAGAATAAAATCAATAAACAACCAGAAGTAGTGAAAGGCAGGCAACAGAACCACTCAAAAAAGAAAAGAAGAATATTAAGAATTTTTGAACGATGAAATAAATTATTGTAATTACGTAAAAGCGAAAACCGTATTCGTGCTTGTACATCCCTTCATTGGCATTTCTCAGATGCCAATAAAAAGTTTGTTTCAATTGGGTAGGCAAACGGGAAATAGCATCTTCCTGACTTGGAAAAAAAAGAACCCCCAACTGGTATGCGTAGGGGTTGTTTGGGTAGGGAATGTTCATGGGTACATAATTCATTGATTCTTTTTTTATTCCCTCCTGGTACATTTCCATGGATTGCATATAAGGGGTTGACCAAGCTTTATGTACTATATGTATGCAGGGAACAGATATTTTCGATGTGGTGGTTATATATGTATGTATGTATGCCTTTCCATTACATTCCAAACTAAATATACTGTAGTTACGAGTATACATGATTATTATAATAATCTTAATAATAATTAAACCATGTTGATGTGCGACTATAATTTTAGCAAAAAATCATTTTTGTTTTGGATCCACCTTTTTCGGCAAATACGAATCGATTCGGAGGGATTCGGTATTCGCTTCGTTGGATCCGAATTGAATCAAACGAAACGGCTTTCTTTCCATTTTTAATCGCTCGCCCCAAACTAAACGGGTTTTGTTCTTTCCATTTTTTCTGGCAGACAGATCCAAGCGGATTTGGGTTTTTTGTTCTCCCTCTGCCTTGAAAATCTGGTAGAGAGAAAATGTGCGTACGTTTTCTTGCTTTACACTGAAAAAAGATTTGTTTCAGATTTAACAATTTAATTTGTTGCGCCAAATAAAATCAACATTTTCGTTAAAGATATGCGAGACACGGCGAACGATACTTGCAGATATTAATCCGCAGTTCTCGGAGTCGGTGATTCGGAGTGATTCGAAACTGTCTGAAGGCATGATGCGTAGTGATCGAACGCATTGAAGGGTGGGTGGTGGGTGGGTGGGGAGAGGGGCGTGGTTAAATTTTGAAATACACTTGTACTGAAGTCATATCTCAGAAGTTTGGACAGAAAGTTTGGTTACTCTAGCTCCTATAGTCTCTGAGATCCAAGTGCTCATCTGTACGAATGGGCAAAAGTCAAAACGTTGGTCTGTGAGAGCGAGCGAAAGGGAACGATGTCTCTCGAAATGGTTTTCTCCATTATGGCTATGCTAATGATCCGATCCGATTCAGATTTGGGTCTCTAATAGATATGGTCTTTCTCTATGATTCTGCATTTAGTTTTCATTTAGTTTAAAATTCTGGATAGTCTCAGATGGGCGACAAACAAGACGGACGGACAAACATGGCTATATAGAATCGTTTTATTGATGCTGATCAAGGGATATCATATCCTTCTGCGTGTTACACTTTGGTTTTTAGCACAAATATAGTACAGAAACCTGGCGACAAACAAGACGGACGGGTACAAACAGACATATCTACCAGATGGCCGAATCTATAACCTAACCTTTCAGCCCACACATTCTGCCCTTCTTCGTTCAGCGTTCGGCTTGTGACGGAGAACAAATTCAGTTTTAGTACAAAACTGTAAACAAATTCCTTACTGTTTTCCGGGTTTGGGTATAATAAACATATCTACCAGATTTTCCGTTCTATTTGGCTATATAGACATCAATGGTGAAAATAACATTCATCCCATCTCTCTGCTCTTCTTCGTTCATCCATCGGTCTTGTGACGGGATTTGATTTTGGATTAAATCGCAAAATTGATCAAATAAATTAAACATTTACATGAATGTTTTTTTTGTTGCTGACATCTGTAGGTTCTGAACCGATTGTTTGTTTGCGTTTCCTTCACAAGCACAAGAGAACATGATGGATCCTTCACAACGTTCCTTCTCGTTTTCCTGGTGAACGCGCCCAAAGGCAAACATCATAAGACATCGATTTTTTGTGTTGCTATTTCTCTTCCATTAGTGGTATGAAAAGCTTTTTCCGATTCATTTCTCGTGTAATATGGATTGTCGTTTTGAAAAAGGAAAAATGCATTAAATTTTACGAAAGAAAAGAAATAAACAAACACAAATTTAATGTAAAAATTATGGAAATCGCTTTTGCGATATCGAATTTTTAAGAACTTTTAAGACAAAAGTTTAGGACTTCTAAGACAAACGTCGCAGAAACGGCAGCGAGAGACGCAGAGGGTGCAGGTGGGTCCTTGAAGGCATTGTCAGTGCGGGTCCAAGCCCGTAGAATCGCTCCAGGCGGAGCATTATGTTGCAGACTTCCATGCTCTGCAGCAGGCTGCAGGCTGTGGAGATAGACACCCACCCGAATATGAGGGTGCACCCAAGCAGGTGGGTTCATGAAGCAGACTGCCTGTCGGTTTCGAACTTTTTAAATAGAGCGGGGTTATGTGGGTTAAGTTAGGTTGGGGCCCTCGGTGTATTTTAAAAATAAAAAGGTATATTTCTGTGGGTCAGGTGGTTATTTGATCGATAAATCCTCGGTCACACTGAAACAGATGTAAACATTGAATATTTACAAATTTAAAATAATGAGCACCGCAAAAAAGAAAAAGGAGGAATCCGGGCATCAATGCTGTGTAGACACATGTAACACAAGGCTCATCGATCCGAAACTAAGATTGTTTCAATTTCCTCCGGCAGACACTTATTTGGGTGAAATTTGGCGCAAGAATTGTGACATTTCGGTGGAGGATAAAAAAAGATACTACATATGCGAGAATCATTTCTCCAGCGAATGGTTGGGACCAAAAAATTTAAAATGGCATGCGGAGCCCACTTTAAACTTGGATGAAACGACAGATTGGAACGAGAGCGAATTGGCCAAACTTGGTGAGCCAGAAGCAGATACAGACACAAGTTCATTGCCAATGTGTGTTAATTGCAAACAGTCGACAGACTTTTATAAACAAAAATGCAACACGCTATTGGCAAGGATCAGAATACTAAAACAAGACCTGAAATCACGTAGCCGTTTAATTCCCAGTAAAAGTGACAACGCTAAAAAGAGCATCCGCATCAACTCTTCGGCGTCCGATGCTGCAGATGTCAGTTCGAAGACAGAGTAAGTGCGGGTTTCAGATCATATGAACTGAAAGCCAATCAAATGGATACGACCCAGTCATACAGAGTTCAAATATCCCCTACATTATCAGAAACGAGAATCGCCACGTGCTGGAAAACCTACGAATGAAGTTGGAAATAGATGAATTGCAGGGCGAAAACAAACGCCTCACTCAGGAGGTTCAGCAAATTCGTACATTGATGAAGTCGTTCGATAAAATGTTTACGACTTCGCAACTCAGGCAGTTGCGGACCGATGCTAAGCGGGTCTGCTGGAATCCAGAGGACATTGCCTACGCCGTTTGCCTCCACACAGTGGGACCTCGTGCATATCAGTACCTCTGCAAGAAGGGATTTCCACTCCCCGACGAGCACACTTTAAATTATTGTTCACAGACAGTTAAGATACAGCCGGGTACATTGGATTTTGTGCTCAACCTTTTGTCCAATTCTGTGGACATAGATGATAAGGATACAATTTGCGTCCTCTCCTTTGACAAGATGGAAGTTGCTTCAGAAAACGAACCAAAGTCGACAGAAGGATGTCTTGCGCCGCCAGAAAACTATGTCCAAGTGGCGATGGTGCAGGGCCTGAAAAAATCATGGAAGCAACCAATCTACTTCGATTACAATATGTCCATGACCGCAGAAATAATAAACGAGCTCATCCGAAGGATATACACTGCAGGATTCACTGTAGTGGCAGTGGTATGTGATGTGGGACCAACGAATAATAAGTTGTGGTCACAGCTTAAGATCTCTCCTGGTAAGACTACAAACAATTAAGATATGTGAACTATAAAGTAATGATGTTTCCTTTCTTCTTTTAGAGAAGTCTTGGTTCCCGCACCCAGTTCAATCAGACATGAACGTTTTCGTGTTTGCAGATGTGCCCCACCTCTTAAACGACATACGGTACCACTTTCTCGATTCTGGGCTTATGTGGGGCGAGAAAGTAATTGGTGCCATATCCATTAAAGAAACTATGCAGCATTTTTCTCAGTCGGATCATTCATCAATTTGGAAGGTGAGCGACGAGCACCTGACCGTCAGCGGCCCAGAAATGAAGAAGGTTGAGCTGGCCACAGAGCTTCTGTCCAGAACCACTGCTGTTGCAATCACGCGCTGCCTAAGACTTGGACTACATGTGAGTAACGGCGTGGAAGCAGCCGAGTTTGTTGGGATGGTGGACAGCTGGTTCCATCTCTTCAACTCAAAATTGTCCACTTCAAGCTGGATGCTGTGTAATGTTCTACAGCAAATGTCGGCTTGGATGGCCACCCTTGTTAAACCTGGGACGAAAGCCGAGCGTTGGCCCTTTCAAGATGGAATTTTGATCAGCAATTCGTCGCTAGATTTTATGAGAAGCTATGTGGCAGAAAAGTATGACATGGAATACGTAATAACTAGCCGGTTGTCGCTGAACAATCAGGAAGATTTATTTTGCACAATGCGTTCTCAGGAAAAGCGCTCTCCTACGCTTCAGGAATTTGAAAGTCGAATTCACAGATACATTTTAGGTGAGCAATTGGAAGCTATGCTTTTTGAGCACCTTAGTGCTTGTTCGGATAACAATTTTGATATCTTTGCAGATAACATAACAGATTTATTAAGTCCTTGCCTACGGAACTGCGGGTCTTACCTGAACACCTCGAAAACGAAATGCCAGAACCGATAATAGTAAAACTCGAAACTGAGGACTCTGGAGAGATATTAATGTAATTAATAACATAAAGACTGGCTTCGGCAGGCTAAGTTTTTGATATCATTGTAGATTGATCGTTTCAATGTTTGTTATATGACTTAGCTTTTGCTGTGCCATGAATAAAAATAGACAGTCAGTCAGTTCAGTTTTGCTTTTAAATTCTTTTAAAATCAATAAAACCGTTTTAGTTTCTCAGTCTATCACTGCAGAACCGAATTCTAACGAGGCACATGATAAACGAGAGACACGAAGAGGGAAAAAGGTCCCGATTTAAAGGTATGAGAGCCTATTTTTGATGGTTCCACTCCTTTTATTGCGTTTCTTGTGAGTTATTTCATTGTGTTATGGGCCATCTCATCATTTATACATAACTACTAATCTTTTTTAAACGGAAAACAAATATAAATTAATCGCGCCACACATGTTCGATTGAACTTTCGGCGACGGCTACCAACACTAATTTATCGTTGCATCCTCCTTGTGTTGTGTTTAGATTTTCCGTGAAGTCTAGTGAATACCCTCAAAATGTTTTATGTGAAACTTGTCTCGAATAATCTGTAAACACATATTTGTTAAGCGAGATAAACAGAGTATATAATTTAATATTTATTTATTTATAAATCAATAACGTGCAGTTCAAACTTGTGTTTAGTTTAAACTAAACTCATGATTCAGCTACACGACGCCGACGTCGGCAGAGTCAAGTAAAAATGCACAATTTTGTTGAAGCAAAATGATAGCATCTTTTACTTCTGAAAGTAAAGAATATATTTGTGGTTCGCATACAAGCCACCTCTCTAACCGTGACTTTATAAAGCAAACAACATTATGAATGCAGCGAAACGAGTCCAGGCGGTGGATGATGAACAACCGCAATGCAAAGTCAGGTGCATAAAGCTTGAAGAAGAGCAGGCTCGTGAGTATATTATTTATGTACATATTTATTTAGATAGTTATAAATATTTTCGCAGAACACCAGCATGCGGATCATTTAATATCGCGTAAGTATATGATGTACATATGTACATATATAGATGTGTAATGGATCAAGATATATTTTTGATACAGAATCGTCTGAAGAAAGCATTATCAATGTTCTTAAAGGTACGTCATGATAGATATTTGATAGATTAAGTCTCACTTCTTACTTGTATGTACATATATGTACTTATGTAGAAATTTCCGAAGAGAATAAAGGATTACGAGAGCAAGTTGAGGTCCTGTCTAGAAAGCTCGATGCAATGGCGGACAAATTGGCGGAGGCAACCTCTTTTATGAAGGCCCAGGTTCCCAATGAGACAGACGATATAAAATTCCCACTAAAAACAGTGATGGAGCTGGAGTACCTTGACTCCATAATAACAACTACGGAGCTGTCCGATTTCTATGTAAGTGGTAGCTTCAAGAACGTGAACTTCACGTTGAAAACTCCTTGAAGTTTTATTCCGATTCCGATCCGTCCGATTTCTAAGCTTGATCTGCGTAGGTATAAAAAAATAATACTTATTGTAATAGTTTTGTATGCATATAATTTTTAACTGAGCGACCTACTTGTTTGCAGATCAGAAAGATATGGAGCTTAATTGGAACTGGGCCATTATCAAAAAGTATAAAAAAAGTGATGGACGAAGGCCTGATTTTTATTTTCAATTTGGACGGAACAGCGGGCAAGATGGCATTAAAGGGATTCTACAAGTTTTACACTGTCCTAGAAAGTAAGTCTAAACTAAAGCACACTCCAGATAATTAAATGAATCCGTATATTTTATTTCAGTGGCGACGCGCATGAAGAGTCCTGGTGACTGCCCCGAAAAGGCTCTTCGAAAGGCAATACAAAATGTTAAAAATAATAGCTTTCAAAAAAATTCAAGAGCCAGGAAGGAAGGTACGAGTAGTCACGAATGGACATGCCACCAACGATGGTCTAGGAACTCCCTTCATGTTAAATTCACTAGCCTGGCTAGTCGTGAGAACAGTTACCCTGCATATGGTTATTTATATACATATGTATCACACTTTCACCTGAGCGGGATGTCGCAGTTCCAAGAACTCGTGCAATGTGAAATCGTGAATCATTCCAAAACGATAAAATGCACGTCCTACATGGTCACGTTTTTTGCAACACACACTTGTTGTTCCTTTATCTCGAGGCTAAAATGTCCTTAATTCAATACAAACCTTTGTATGGATATTGGGAATCTGAACATTCGTAGCTTGTACAGGTAAAACAAAATGGTCCTCAATAAAGATTAGACGAAAATGTAAACCAAACCTATGAAGAACGAGAAAATAAATGTTTATTGCTAAAGTCATGATGGATATCTGGTTACTTTAAGTATGTACAAATATTCGCCGGGAATGCGCCGTTCCATGAACTTGACAGCCTTAAAACGTAGACCATCCAATCGTTCGATGATTTCGTTCGGTTTGTTTTCTCGCAGCAGCAGCAAATAGAGGACTCCAAGCGGCGAGAGAATGTCATCGAGTTGCTGTAGCAGGGCGTCGGTAACGCGACGGCCATCCTTGCCGCCAGCCCACGAGTAAACCAGATTGCGCTCTGTCGAAATGTTGCTTCCTCCTGCCGACCCAGACGCGAACATCTGGCACTGCAGCTCGTCGTCACTGGTCACAACGTAGGGCGGGTTGAAAAGGAGCACGTCCACCGAACGCCTGCGAAGAACATCTGCCAGGTTGCCGCATACGCTCTCAACGAGAGCTCCATTTTTCCTTGCAGTGCGTCTGGTGGCGTCACACGCCTTTAGATTTATGTCCGTGGCCAGGCAAAGGGAGGTGTTGGCGAACTGCTTGGATAAAGCCGTAATGATGATCCCTGAGCCCAGATCCAATCTCTACGCAAAGACGTGGCTGCAGCGCATTCAAAAACGGCAAATCGGCTTCCAGGGCGTCGAGCAGCAGAAACGAATCTTCGGCAGGCTCGTATACGTGCTCATAGTCCTGCGCGGTAAGATGGTCGAAGTGTGGAGTCTCCATGTCTTGCCTACGATATGTTGGTGCTGAGCGCCGAGTCTAAAAGAGCCTGGCGCCTCCGTTGCTCCTTCTCTATGAGCCGGTGAAGCCCCGTCAGCCGCTCTTGGCTCGTGCTCAGCACGTTGCTGATGATGGTCACCTTGTGCTTTACGTTGAGCAACTCCTTAACCTTGTCTGCGAACTCAGGGATCTGATTCTGGGCCTTCTCGATGTCCCTCAGTTGGACGGCGAGGGCGTCCAGTTGACCACGCAACTCCGTCTGCAGCTGAATGGTGGACGCAACGCGTTCGTCCAACCTCTCGATGGTGGGCTTAAAGAGGTTGGTGATGCCCTCGGCCAAGACGTCGCGTGTGGGATTGGTGCCGAAATTTTCTGTGTTCTCGTCCAAAGATGTGACAGTGCTATCAGAGTCCTTGTCCATGGCAAAAATTCTAATATCAGTGATTTTATAAAATCCGGATCTATCGATAAAATATACGACTGACCAGTGCTGCCAACTTTTGATCAGAAAAAAAGCTGTTTACAACTTGAAGAAAAGAAAAACACCGTCCAGAAATATAAATAAAAAAAAAAACCTAAGTAATTTATGCTTTTACAAACTTGTTGGAGAAGTCATATTTTATATGTTTTTTACAGTATATATTTCCTCATCTAGCCTAGCTTCAGATACGCATCTGTATGACATGGTAATATATCAGCAAACCAAATATTTGTGGCTCTTTCAAATTTGTTATTAAAATATGGCCTTTGTTTTCAAGACAACGTTTATTTTAAAATATTATATATTTTTAATAACTATTTCATTCGTTTTACCAAACACATTTTTTAAATATCAAGAATTTAAGATTCGTGCTATTCACAAAATTGTTGCAGCAGTTGGCCTTTATACAATTTTGATCTGACGGGAAAAATGCGCAATCGGTAGCTCTACGCCCGACCCTAATAAAAAACCAAAATAGACCTTGCCACTTTTAAAATATACCGTAAGTATACCAAAAACGAACTTAACCCACTCAACCCCTCTATAAAATACGCCTAGAAATTGAGCTAAGCCTCTTGTGGTTAAAATAGGAAAATAGTACAGTTTTTAAATTATTCTTGTAGATCAATATCCCTGCCAATTATTTACAAGAAAACCCAGGATATCGTCACAAGAACTGAGCTAAGCACTGTAATCACGAATTCTAAGCACGCTTTTTTATTGATTTTTAAAAAAGGTTGAAATACAACAACAAAAATAATAAATAAAACGTCAGTATTTCCACTTAGACAAGTTGGTGTGTTAAAAAGTGCTCAAAGCTACTCGAAAAATAATCACGTAGTCAAAAGCTATTAATACAATTCAATTAAAGTATTTACAGTTAAATCGACTTAGAAATTAGATCTAGATACAGTGACTAGGTTATCGCAGTGACTAGACCAGTCACGTCAGAACCCACGTGACTCACGCACATCTCTAGCGAGCGATGTTGTTTCGATATATATATATGTGTGCATCCAGCAATCCATCGCTAATAAATTATAATAATAGCAAGCACCGATTATAACAGCCGGTGAAATGGATACATACTCAGTGGACGTAGTATATCAAGCAATAAGTGCACTCTTTCAAGGCAATAACCCCAAGGAACAGGAGAAGGCCAACAAATGGCTGCAGGAGTTTCAGAAGTCGGTGAGTGTCTAGCCGATGTCTAGCCCCAATGTGTGCAATGTATGTAATCAATCAGTTATTTCCATGTTAAGATATACTCGTGGACGATTGCGGACGAGTTGCTGCACCAGAAGAGGGACCTGCATGCGAACTACTTCGCGGCCCAGACGATGCGGAACAAGATACAGAACTCTTTCAGTGAATTACCTCCGCACACACACGAGTCCCTGCGCGACTCGCTGATCACCCACATCGGACAGATCGACGCGCAGACGGACATTGTGATTGTGACGCAGCTGAGTCTGGCTGTGGCCGATCTGGCCTTGCTTATGGCCACCTGGCAGGAGCCGATAAACGATCTGCTAAAGACTTTGGCGCCACACCCGGCGGCCATATGGCCACTGTTGGAGGTGCTCAAGGTGCTGCCCGAGGAGATCGACTCACGCTATCTGCGCCTGGGCGCCAACCGCCGGGAGGAGGTCCACAAACAGCTTGATGCCAGTGCCGAGTGTGTCTTAAAGTTTTTGTGCATGTGCCTGCAACGAGAAGACTTGGACCAGCAGCGCGTTTGGAACGCAGCCCTGCGGACCTACAGTGCCTGGATGGTTATTCACGTCTTCCCCGTCTCCCACATCTGCAATAACACACTGACCCAGCTTGCCTTTCGACTGCTCAACCAGCCCGAGACGGCTGGCAAGCTGCACGACAATGCCACGGAGTGCGTTTGCGCCCTGCTCTCCTGCATGACCACGCGCCAAGATAGCGACAACGCAAACGACGCGCCCGT
Organism: Drosophila bifasciata; assembly: GCA_009664405.1. Classification (NCBI taxonomy): domain Eukaryota; kingdom Metazoa; phylum Arthropoda; class Insecta; order Diptera; family Drosophilidae; genus Drosophila; species Drosophila bifasciata. Next base: position 16,650,940 of record CM019042.1, on the reverse strand, counting down.
GGAGGCTCAAGTCTTCAGTGCCGTGTGCATGCTAGAGACCCCCTATCACCTGAGTGTGGCGCACGAGGACACGGACAAAACAATTAACTACTGTCGCATATTTACCTCACTCTGCGATGCCTTCTTCTATAAGATGCTGTCGGACCAGCCGACCCCGCACTACTCCATGAAAGGCCTAGATCTGGTGCTGCTATGTGTCGGACATTTCGACTACGAGGTGGCCGAAATAACCTTCCATTTGTGGTACAAGCTCAGCGAGGACCTTTTTCAGCGCTACGATGACAAGCTGACTGCGAAATTCAGGCCGCACATCGAGCGACTGATCAGCGCTCTTTACCGCCACTCGCAGATGGAGAGTGACCACGAAGGGCTCATCGAGGAGAACAATAATTTCTATGTGAGCTTAAAGGAGCATTTCATATTCGCTTATGCTTATGCTGATGCTGTTTAAATATTACTGACTATTTCTCGCATCTATTTCAGGACTTTCGGCGGAAGGTTTCGGACCTGATCAAGGATGTGGCCTTTATAGTTGGTTCAGGAGCGTGCTTTAAGCAAATGTTTATGATCCTCCAAGCGCCAGAAACGACCTGGGAGTCCACAGAGGCGGCGCTTTTCGTCATGCTGAATGTGGCCAAAAACATATTACCGTAAATTTGAACTCTCTTTATGCTCGAATTGTGCCCAACTAGCATTTGATAAACTCTCATTGCAGGGACGAGAACGATGTGATACCCAAGGTGGTGGAGGCAATCCTAAACATGTCGGAACAAACGCATATAGCAGTTCGGTACACGGCCATCCTCCTGGTTGGAGAGCTCTGCGACTGGATCGAGAATCATCCGGAATCGCTGGAGGCAGTTCTCAACTTTTTGCTCTACGCGCTTCAGCAGAAGAATGGCCTGGCACCAGCGGCGGCCATAGCGTTGACGTCGATCTGTGCGGCTTGCAGGCAGAAGATGGTGTGCCACATCAGTGGCTTGGTGGAGATTGCTCGCAGCTTGGACAGCTTTCAGATCAACAACGATGTGGCCATTGGACTGCTGAAGGGCATTTCATTGATCTTGACGCGACTGCCGCGGGAACAGCTGCAACCTGCGCTGAGGGAGATTGTGGGCTTCCAGCTACAGCCGCTCGCACAGCTGCTGGAGTCCAGCACAGGAAGCGTGCAGAAGGGGGAGCGTGAGGATCCGGTGTATTGGATTGACAGAGCCTGTGCCATCATAAGGCACACAAACCCCGATGTCCCAGACAATGTGGAGCATCCGACGGTGGCCATACTCAACGATGCCTGGCCGCTGATATCACAGGTGATGAGCAAGTTTCAAACAGACTTGCGCATCATGGAGAGAACCTGTCGGCTAATCCGCTACGGCATCAGGATGGTCAGAAAGCAGGCCATGCAGCTGGTGGAGCCGCTGATCAAGCAAATGGTCGTCCTCTATGCTGTACAGCACCACAGCTGTTTCCTTTATGTGGGCTCCATACTTGTCGATGAGTTTGCCAAGTCCAGTGAGTGCATTGCCGGTTTGTTGGAGATGCTGCAGGCTTTCATCGAGCCCACATTTGGTCTGCTGCAGATGGAGAATGGACTGCGCAACAATCCCGACACTGTGGACGACTTCTTCCGTCTGGCCTCGCGCTATCTCGACTGCTGCCCGCTGCAGCTGATACAAAGCAGTCTCATCACGCCGATCTTCCAGTGTGCACTGATTGCCTGCTCCCTGGACCATCGCGAGGCAAACTCCTCAGTGATGAAGTTTTTCATCAATCTACTTGTCTGGGGACGCACCACGCACAGCAGGCATGCGGAGTGCCGTCCCCTGGTCATTGATCTGGCCAGCCAACACGGTGGCGCCCTGGTCATGAACCTCATCCAGGCGTCCGTCTTCCAACTACACTCGTACATGCTGGCCGATGTCGCTGAGGTGCTCAACGAGCTGAAACAGGTGGTCACAAACGAACAAATGCAGCCGTTCCTGGCCAATGCCCTGGAAGCTTTGCCCAAGAAGAACAGTGGCGGCTATGTGACGGTCACGCAACAGCAATTGGATGAATTCAGCAACACGGTCCTAAGGTGAGTGCTCTCCCATTGATTCTCCAAATCTCCAAATTCTAAATTATATTCTCTCACAGGGCGGACACCACAAAGGCCATCTCGCAGGCTTTGAAAACATTTACGCGACTCTTTCGTTGAAACGAACCAGCTCTGGTCCAAAACGGGGATCTAGGCTGTGGGAAAGCACAGCAATGGCAATGATGGTAATGAATTGTACATTCGAAATGATGTATGTATAGTAGGGATGGGCGCAGTGTCAACTGCTGCAGACAATTTGTTGAAAACTCACGTACCCTTCTATTCTTATTATAGTTGAATCAATTGTGTGACGTCTTAAGTTATAATTCGTATTTTATAATTCTGAGTGCGGTCACGAGATCCTCACAACCCCTAGACATAAGTATATTGCTAATTAGTGCACTCTTAGAATTAAAGTTCAGCCCCCAATGACTCTGAAAACAAAGAAAACCAACCATAAAATATAAATCAAGCTAAGTTCAATGACAAAAGTGCAGAACCAGCGTACGAGTATGCATTCTGGGAAACGATTGAGTATGCTATTTATTCATAGAGGGGAACAGCCACAATTCGATGGGGGGTAGGACAGCGCCGCAAACAAATAAATAATTGTGGGAGCTGAGCTTTCAATTACATAGAAATGATAATAGTTTTCCTTCTGATATGAAGCCACCAGGCTGGAAGTGTCTTACGATTCCAATTATCTAGTGGTTTTAAACGTATTTTTAAACTCGCACAACTCCCCTTGGGACAAACACAACAAAAATTCAAAGGATATACATATGTATATATCTATGTACGTAAGACATTGACGTGACATTGACATTGACATACAGCTTAACGAATCATTATACGCTTAATACTTATTGCACAAGTTGTATGTATAATTGCACTTTTTGCTTAGCAGCTACGGAATATCGATCATGATGTCATAACCTGACGGAGATTTAGATGGTTTCGGTGCGGGGATCGATCTTGTGTATAGCCTGCATGAGGCTGGCGGTTTGGGCCGTGTTGATGCCCTGCTTTGACATGTCCGTGAGTCGATCGGTGATGGGCTTTTGGTCCTGACCGCGCTGCCACCTGCAACGAGAAATACAGTCTAGAGCGGGGCATATAGTTTCCCAGTTGGTGGCACTCACCACAGATGAGCACAGGTGTGGAGCAGGGGAATATAGAGCGGCAGCAGATCAATGTCGCTTACAGTCTCAAAGCGACTCAGGGCCAATAGAGCCCACCGCTCGGCGGAGTGGTGGGGCACTGGCGAAGAAGTGCAGGCTGCCACCAGGCGGCAGAGTATCAGAAGTACTGGGCGAGCGCGATTCATGTAGATCTTGTTCAGCAGCCGAAAACAGTTCTCGAGTATGGGAATGGCGTTCTCGTGGCGACGCTCGTCCAAGAACTGGCACGCTCGGCTCAGCTCGTCGTTCTGCAGAAAGTGCAGAAAGTCGTCCGAATCGCGCAGTTGGGAGTGGCTGGCCACGTACGTAAGGAACTGCTCAAAGGCAGCGCTTCGCTCGCCAATCAACTCGGACTTGAAGTTGCCCATGAGCACCTTGTTGGGGAAGTACGTGTTCGCCATCTCAGCGGGATGCTGGCGCTTTAGTCCCAGATACAGCTCACGAAAATCCGTATAGCGACGCTCGACCTTTGCTGGCTGCGTGTCTTCTTCGCTGCCGTCTTGCCGCACGGTGAGCTCGTAGACGACATACCGCTTGATTTTCACATCCTCCCCGTCTGGGGGCATGATGTGGGCGAGCAGAATGTCAAAGCGCAGCACAGTTCCCTCGCTGGGGGGCTCATATGTGGTGGTCGAAGTGGGACGCTCCCAGATACCTGCGGAAGTCTTCGTTAGTCCTACCCACTGCTTAGTCTGCACCATTAAGCGTCAAACCTTTTTGAAGTGCCTTATCTGCTACTTGCGGGGGTATGTCTAGGGCCGCCGCTTCTATGGCTGGGCTGTCGAGCTCATCGGGACCGGGACCGTCGAACGAGGGTTGATGGGGGAGCAGACGTTTGGCCATTACAGCATGCACTGAAGACAGATGTATAAAAGGTGAGCTCTCGTCTGCTACTCGTCGGCTTGTTTTCCAATTGGAGGTTTCACTCTCACTCACTCTTAGAAATGGGAACAGATTAATATTGCCCGCAGCTGTGCTGGTGGGAATCGCTTCTGGTTATGGAATATTACTTCGACTGCATTGTGTGTGCGGAGAGTGCAGCTGCGTTCCGTTGGTTGACTCAATATTGCAATGACTAATCCCGCCCCAAACAAAATTGATGTCAGAGAGCGGAGATGAAAGTGGGCCGCCTTTGTCTTAGTGTAGAAAATTACATATTCGACTACGAATACACTCTATTCATATATACAATGTATACAATGCATACACTGGAACATACATGTACATGGAACTTCAATCAAAGGGTATCTTAACAGAGATGGGACAAATTGTGTGAATTGTATCGATGTAAATACGATATATCGTCTTTGTCGGCGGTAGCTATCTCTGCTGCGCTGCAAAAAACCAATACACCCACGGAGAGAGAGAAAATATTCAACAAGAATCGGAAAATATGACTCTGCCGGAGTTCTTTGGGTGCACTTTTATTGCATTTGGTCCTCCGTTCGCGCCTGTTCGTCTTCACCATCGCCAATGATCCGGTGCGCATCATCATACTTATTGCAGCAGCATTTTTCTGGCTGCTGTCCCTGTTGCTCTCGTCGCTGCTGTGGTTCGCCATGATTCCGCTGCGGGATGTGCTGGCATTCGGGGTGTTTTTCTCGGTGGTCTTTCAGGAATGCTTCCGGTATATAATCTATCGCATTTTACGCAGTACGGAACAGGGCTTGCAGGCCGTTGCCGAGGATACCAGAGTGACGGACAACAAGCATATTCTGTCGTACGTCTCCGGCCTGGGATTCGGAATCATATCCGGCATGTTTGCGTTGGTCAATGTTCTGGCTGATATGGTGAGTGTGTTTTCGAGGTTTTGCCAAGACCAGGCGACGGTTTTTAGTTTGCTAATGAACATATACATTATTTGCACAGAGTGGACCCGCAACAATGGGCCTCAAGAGCGGCACTGAGCTATTCTTTGTCACATCAGCAGCTCAGGCACTGTCCATCATACTGCTGCATACATTCTGGAGCGTGATCTTCTTCAACGCCTGCGACACGAACAACTATCTGCACATTGCCTACGTCGTGGGCAGCCATCTGTTCGTTTCGCTCCTGACCCTCCTCAATGCCAATGAGTTATACACGGCTACTTTGCTGACCAACTATATTATCACCATTCTCACGGGTCTTCTGGCATTCCGAGTGGCGGGCGGAACATCGCGCAGTTTCAAGAAATTCATAACATGCCAATGAACTAACTTTTAGTATTAACAAAATATGTAGATGTAAGCGCCTCGATATAATTAATAAAAGAATCATCTTTTCTCCAATTTGTGAATAAATTTAAATAGCTTAGGGTTTTTATAAAGAGTGTACTACAGGGATTCTACTGGCTATAGTCCATTTTGCGCACATTGATGCCATAGTCGGCCAGCGCCGGCTGCAGATCTTCCATGGTCATAGTAAACTTGCGATCCTTGGCCTGAAAGAGAGGGATAGCTTTAAGAAAAAAGATCGTTGGGCAATTTCATTCTGTTACCTTGGATCCACCGGGTGTGTTGGTGGTTTGCATGTGCGTACGAGCTTTGGAGTGCTGCAGAGCATCGTCCATGATCTCCGACATGTATTTCTGGACTGCAATGCTAATGAGACGCACAATGCGTTTGTCGTCCGCCTGGAATCCTCCTAAATTCAGGTAGTGCGCAGTAACGGCATCGGGTATCAACGGGGTGTAGTCTTCCAGTTGCAACATGAAGTCGCTGAGATGGGCTGCAGTTGTGAGGCGGTCGCGTTCTCCGGTTCCACCAGCAGCGATGCCTCCTCCTCCCTGTCCAGCTGACGAGGCTCCTTGGTTCGGGCCCGTAAGGCCGTAGATTATACCAAAATTGGATCCGCCAACCATTTTTTTATAACAAGAAATGCGCAAAGACGAAAGAAATTACCTATCGCTGTTTTTTTGTTTTAAAATCGATGTATGCTCATATCGATATTAGTATACACATAAACAGAGTGACCGTTTACTGTCTCGACAATCTCGACAGCTACTATTTTCTTGTATGAACCTTGCACATCTATATACTTAATTGAATTGTTAGTGGTACCGGGTATAGGATTAATAAATTGTAATATCCATATAATCGGCATTAATTCGATTTAATTTTTCTTCACTATTGCACTTTTGCAGCTGGTCACACACCTTGCAAATTCGAATATTACATTTTTTTAAAAAAGATTTTGAGTATTTTCTAGCATTTTTCAGTATATTTAGTATTTTCCAGCAGCGTTGTGGGGGTGGGTTGTGTCTGCATAACGTATGGCAGCGCTGTCGAATTCGTGTCCACACAACAACAACAAAAATAGCAATTCAACAATTAATTATGGCTTCCGATGGAGAGGATATGAATATAACACCTGCAGAATCTCTGGCCTCTGCGACTGACACAGAGGATGAGGAGCACACGACGAGTCCTAGGCAGCACTCCGACCAGGAATCAGATGAGGAAGTCTTGGAAGTTGAAGAGGGGCCAGCCTCTTCAGAAGAAGCTGATGTGGATGAACTGCTCCGACAGCTAGAGGATTACACCCCCACGCTACCCGACGCCCTAACGATCCATATGCTAAAATCTGTGAGTGTTGGAAGAAGGTATTAATACTATTTCTTGAGTTTATTTGTGTGACTGCAGGCTGGATTCTCAAAGGTGGACCCGCAGATTGTGCGTTTGGTGTCTGTGTCGGCGCAAAAGTTCATATCCGACATTGCCAATGATGCCCTGCAGCACTGCAAGACCCGCACCACCAATATTCAACACTCCAGTGGACACAGCTCTAGCAAGGACAAGAAGAACCCAAGGATCGCAAATATACACTAGCCATGGAGGATTTGGTTCCAGCTCTGGCGGATCACGGCATAACCATGCGGAAGCCCCAATACTTTGTTTAGTTTATTTTTTTTGTACTTTAATATGTAAATTTAAGTGAATTGTAATAAATTTATGTTTACAACGCATTTGTGAGCGGAAAAAAATCCCTAAAGCGTTACCGTAATTGCTATCAGTTGGCAGTCCGACTTTCGATGAATTTTGTTCGTGTTTTCTGGTAGGTAGGCATTCAATCAAGTGCAATCAAATATTTATATTTCATCATTCTTACAGTTCTCGCTCTTTTGCAACAACGTTCGCTAGAATGGCGAGCGAGGTAGATAAGGCGCAAACGGCTGCGGCCAGCGAAGATACCATTTTCGGCAAGATTTTACGCAAGGAGATACCATGCAAATTTATCCACGAGGATGACAAGGTAAGTTGGGGGACAAAGGGCAGTCCCATTCGCAAAGATAAATATTAACCGGCAAATATGTATGTAATGGACGACACTAGTGCGTGGCCTTCCATGATGTGGCTCCCCAGGCTCCGACCCATTTTCTGGTGATTCCAAGAAAACCAATTGCTCAGCTCTCCCTGTCGGAAGATGGCGATGGCGAGCTGCTGGGTCACCTCATGCTCGTCGGCCGCAAGGTGGCCAATGACCTGGGCCTAGACAAAGGCTATCGCGTGGTCATCAACAATGGACAACATGGAGCTCAGTCGGTGTACCATTTGCACTTGCATTTCCTCGGCGGTCGTCAAATGCAGTGGCCCCCTGGCTAAGAACCCGTCCCCGTGGGCGATAAAGGCTCCGTCATGGATTTCAATAAATCTAAAATCTACTAAATATATATTATGGCATATGTGATAAAAAAATTCAGGTGGGGTTAAACATCTAAAGTCGACGGCTCTGTTTAAGAAATTGCGTAGTTTTCCATGATTGCGGGTTTTTTCATCAAATGAATGGGGATCCAGGCAATTGAGAAATATCTCCTCAGCCCCCAATTGGTGGGCAATGGATCCATAACGACGTAGCGGGCGCTTGAGCAGCCTATCCAACATGGTACCCACAACTAGGATGGGCACATGATGACGGTCTAATATACGTTTGCGCTTATTGTGGCGGTGCTGGCTTAACTCGAGCAGTGGGCCGTACATCCAGTCGTGCAAATGGTCCTGGGATTGCATGTCTTGCATATTATATACCAAGACGATTCCGTCTATATTCTTATACAAGGGATTTCTGTCCACTCGGCACTTGCTCATGGAGCTGTTCTTATCGTAGAATTCTACGAAATATATCACTTCTGAAGCGGGTGCTGGTGCTCTCGGGAATTGGTTCCATTGGTTCGACCGCTCCGATGAGGAGGGCGACGTCCACTCCGGTGTGAGTGTGAGGTGTTCCGTGATTGGGTACTCATGCAGGCGCGCTTGGACAGTCCATTCGCTGTCAGCCACGGTTCGAGAGGAACGCGTTGGCGTGATCGCGCTGTTAGCCAGCAAATTTGTCAAACTTGTTTTTCCTACACCTACAGAGTGTAAAGATACTGTTAATTTCTCAATTCACCATCGACTATCGCACATATATATTCTCACCTGGATCGCCCAATATCAGAATCCGAACTGTGCGCACGTCCTCCGTAAGCCGTTGCAATTCATGGTCCCAATGCTGGAAATGTGTCATTATTGTAGTCCAGTTTTTGCTGTATTTTAGCATGAACTGTAATTGTGTCGTGTCGTGAATATATGGATCTGTGGTAATCAGTAAAATAGTGGCCTACTTTGATTATCACTTTTCACGCTTTGCCAATGCATTTTTCAAAATGACACTTCACTTAATACTGAATACTGAATGTTAATTCTCATTAGTTAGCCAGGGATTTATTCATTTATTTTCATTTCAGACTATAATCCTGAAAAGCTTGCGAGCGGCGAAAACCAAAGACTTTACCGATACAAAACAGTCCACAGTTGTCGTAAATAAAGAAGGCAAATTTATAAACTAGTGGATCATCAACATATACGTAATTAATCGCGAATTAAAGAGGTTCCACTGGAATGTCAATTTGGAAGGATACGATCGCAATTCGTGTCATTCGTTTCGAATGACTCTTAAAGATCTAATGACGAATGACAAAAATGGACCCATCAACACATAACGCAGAATCTCAATATAATCTCAATATGAGATGATCTCTTTATCATTCCAGGCAGCATAGTTTACTTCTGATAAGTGTCAGCATATATAAATGGCACAGATAATGAGAATTCGATTTGTATACCACTGTTGTATGTACACTGTTGTACATATGTACATATGTATGTACGTGAGCTGTAGAACACTTTCCTTTGCACAGGCAGATAGGGCCCATCAAAAAAAGAATTTGAACGCCGCTCTGCTTATACCGAACTATCGATTTGATATGCGAATAACGTAATAATACAAAGAATGAAGATGCGATTTATTTCCTGAAGATCTTGTTGGATCTTGATCCCTCTATGACCGATGCCTTTGGCTTAAGCTCATAAACTGACTTCCAGAATTGAGATCATAATATAAAAATCATGTATGTATGTATATACATATATATATGTATATGTAACTAATGTGTTATCACACAAAATACGATACCGAATGGAGGAGCTTGAATAGCGGAATCTGGGTAAAGCTTTCTAGCGAAAAACAAACTGAAATGAAAGGCCACTGTTGATAGTTTTCAAACATTTGTTTATTGTTTATAAACATTCCTCGTTTCATTTCACATATGTTAGTTCTTGAGTTTCGTGTGTGTGTGTGTGTGGGGGTTACATTGGTATTTGCAGTGGATCTTGGCACGGCGCGACTTCTGGAACCGTGTGTGATCGATCAGTCGATCTGCCGCTTACCCTATATAGTAGGTGTGTTATCTATAGGAGTGTGTGTGTGTGTTGTTAAATTCATTTGCCTTTGAAATAAAATGATATAGTACTTTTCTTGCAATACAGTTGCATTATAGTAGTATGTTTATATATGCAGTTTATTCAGTAATATTCATTCGTTCGACGCTTTCCGCAAAAGCCTCAATTCAAGATTCGTTTTGCATTAGCATTTAAAACATACATACATTGTACATTACTATCATATACTATAGCATATGGATTCGCACGTTTTTTGTATTTGTTAAGGTATTTGTTATTTGCCCTTGCCATATATAGTAAATATAATTTATTTAAAATTCAAAAACATCTATAAACAGTTTATTATAAACAACAAAACTCCGGAAAGAGTCATAAAATGATATCCGCGAGTGTGATGTGCTGCGTGAGTGTAGTTATGTATGTAGGTATGTAGGTATTGTGGATTCTGAACTGAGAGCTGGCCGTCTACTCTACTCCCAGGTGGGAGTACTTGCCATTCGTATGTATGTATTATGTATGTATATCGTTTATTTATGTTATTATTTATATATCGTATGTTATCTTCATACTATGCGGTGCTCTCGATGGTTATGTATAAATGTCTAGGGTACTTCCTCCCTGCTCACCTGGCATACTCGTATAAAATGATTCTGCTGGGGCTGATTCTTCTCCTGGGATTGTACTCGTATGTATATGCATATAATGCGCACGCTATGTGGCCAGATTAACTCATATCAACATCAAACATTGTCCTATATTTTGTAGGTGGCTTGTACCTATATAACGCATATTTCTATATCTTGTATTTGTCGCTATTCATTTCTCTACACAGACATCCTCCTATCCTGCCCCAGACCCTCTCGATCGTGCGCCCTACATATGCATGCATACATACATGTATGTATAACATTATAGTGAATACCCTTGTGATGATATCGATCCCTCATATTCATTGGATCAGGTTCCCCTCACACATCTAATCTTCTCTCCTGATTTACTTGTTATCGTCGATTGGTTTATGCTCTTGTTTTGGTTTCTAAATGCATTTATGCCTGATTTATCGATATAAATTACATACATACATATCTATAAAATAAAGATACATACATGGACTGCTACATTATCTTTATGGTAACTTCATTTTGTTACGTTATTGTTTACGTTACCTATTTTATGTTTTGTTTTGGTTTTGTTCAGCGTTTGTTCGCTTTTTGTCTACAGATTTGTGCTTTTCGTGATGGCTTTTGCGCTGCTTTTGAATGCTGCTTTTAGAACGTTTTCTTTCGAATCTTTGCTTTCGATTTTAGGAAATAATATTAAAAAGTACATATACAAATATTGTTCTACATATGTAGTATGTATAACTAACATTATAATACATTTTAAGTGTACGACTTGCATTTTGGTCAGTTCGTGTGGTCAGTAAGTAGTATCAGTGTGTGTGTCTGTCTCTGTGAATGTGTGTATGTATTTGTGTATGTATGTATGTACATCCGATTTTTAGAGAGGGTCACACTCACTACATACAGTGTCTGTCGCACAAGTGTGGCCCAATGAAACGCTGTTCAACTAAAAAAGATACTTAAAAAATGAAGAGAAAAACACAAATGAAATTTCTGCTTTTGTCTGGTTTAATATTTATATATATAGGTATGTATATATATCTGTATGTATGTATAGGTGTATATATAATTTGTTTTATTCACTTTGTCAGTTTAAATTTAAATCAATAATCAACATCATTTCATATAATTTTTTTTGTTCATATAATTTGTTAAATACGCAAGTATATATATAGTTTGTTTGTTTCTCTTTGTTGTTGTTGTTGTTGTTTCTGTGATTAGGTTATGTTTAAATTGTTTAAGATTTATTTCGTGTCTTTTTGTGTCATTGTTGCTTGGGTTTTGAGATAATTTACAGTAACTATTTGGAAAAGCAAAGTACTTTATTTTGTTTTGTTTTTTTTTGTTTATTGAAGAATACTCGTAAGTTCTTATATATCTTTTTTTACTCCTGCCTTCCTTCCATCGAGAGTTGTCCCCCGAGTTCGAGTTGTTAAATTTAGATGAATTATATTACATAAATATTTGTGGTATTTTCCTTGCATTTGCATCTCTGTGGCTTCGGTGAACATAACTACAACTGTGTAGGTGTAGGTGTGTGTACAGGGGATACGCCGATCCCTAACTACGCATTATCATTACCATTATAATATACCATTTACAGGACAAAAACATCTAATTTATTTAGTGGAATTTTTCATTACATTCAATATGGAAAAAATCAGAAAATTATGGCTCATCCTATACCAGTTGTTTTTTAATTTCATTTTATTCTCGGTTATGCACTGTGAGACTTTTTCTATAGGAAGATATAGTAGAAGTTCATTTTGCGGTCCATATTAAAAATTCCGATTTCTTAGTAGGCTTGTGCAGCAAGAGCACTATGTTATATAAGTATATATATAAAAAGTATATATATAAATGTATATATTGTTTAGATGTCGTATATATACTTGAATATAATATATAAATAGTAATAACTATTATTGTTCTTAATATTTCTTTTTCTGTTTTAACATTTTGCCATAATCATTTAGTTAGTATGTATATTTTCATTAGGTCCTAATATGATTTCTAAATTATTGAGTGTGTGGTAGAGTTCAACATGAAAACAACAATCCGTAAATACATAGCTGTAGAAACCTCAAGACTTGAGTCGAAGAAGCAACAAAAGAAGGGATACTTTCTAGTCGAAAACAATGATAAGGAGATTATACGGAGACTCCACAAAAAAAAACAGGTTAAAGTTCTGCTTGAAAACATTCGCTAACAGAATAACAGAATAAATTATCCGAGCATAGAAAAATACACAAAAAAAACTATTCCAATCTGATCCACAGTGCAAAATGTTCGATATTTTTTGTAAAGATTAAACTGATGATATATTTCATTTGAAATCACGCTTTAAAGTTTAACTTTTGTTATTTGCTTTTGGTTTTTGGGGGCTTCCTCTCTACTACTTACGAATATACGTCTGATTTTGTTAGGTCTTCAAAACTCAGATCTGTGTATACATACATAACATTAGTCTATGCAAGGGGGGAGGTTACATAATATTTATATATAATATATATAATTTTATGGTTCTGCGTTTCCTTCCTCTGTTTCATATGTTTGGGTCTTTCCTCGTTTACATATCCTTTATATATAGTATTATATTATCCATAAATGTTGATTCATTTATACTTACACAGTTAAGTACATTTTCGTAATGCTCAATAATTTAAACATAATAAATAATTTACATAACAGTTGTGATGCATTAGTTTTTATATTCATTAGTAATATTATTCGCTAGTAATCCTTCAACAGTTGAAAAGCAAATTGAAAACTGGTTGGTTAGATTCCGACATTCTCTTTATTGGACTAATTTCAAAATCAAATGAAACTTAACTTTTGCATAAGTTTATCCATACGTTGAGTATGTTGAAATTTTTTGTATTCATTTTAGCGTTAATTTATTTGGAAACACAAGTGTGTCGGAGCCAAATCATTTCGGTTGGTTATTTGAAACATTTAATTATTAATTTTTGTGTGTGTGTTTTCCATTGTTTTCAATTCAATTTCCTGTTCAACCAATGAGATATAACTTATATGCCTAAAGTTATCAATAAATCGGCTTTGATTCTTCTGGGTTTCGTGTGTGTTCTGGGATGCGTGTTGGGGGATAACTGCATAGATGAACAATTTTTCAATTTAACTACGATATCTTATTTGATTGTTGTTTGTCGTTCCGAGTGAGGAGGATCAGGAGGATCTGTAAGATCAGTTAGAGCTGATGATGCATCGATTTCTATGTTTGACGGCTTTCTTAGGTGTTCTTTGGTTATTTTTCATACGTTTGATAGATGTGCTGTTAGTCTTTAATCGAAGAGACAGAGAGAAGAGAGAAATAAAAAGTTAGCCTCGAATATACGATGCACTCTACATAATATCGATTGAAGCGTCTGTATTAATCCATAACATTCTCTGTCTATACTCAACATTATTTACTTTCAAAAACTGTAATATTTTCTGTCTGAAATATAAACTTATCTGTGTGAGTCTGCATTATGGGATTACAATTGATTGATTCTGATCAAGTATAGTATGCTATGTTGCTATGTTTCCCACCTGCATTTGTCAGCCATGTAGCGCTTTACTTCATGTTCTTTAGTATCTCGTCGGTCTCCTCGGGGTCCTTGAGTGTGTGCCACTGGGCAATGGGCCGACGCGGAGAGGCCAACATGTCCGACCAGTGGCGCAGCTCGGTTCCAGTTCCCATGCAGCCGAGTATGCAGCGTCCGATGGGCTCAGAGGTACCAATACGATCGTAGTCCACAACGGTCACAACGAGACAGATTTTCTATATTCAAGTGTTATCGGGGGAAGTGTTCAAGTGGAAAGTGTTGGCATTAGTATAGGGTATTTCGCTTTAAGCTGCTTCAACGGTCTCTTTTTCTGAGGGGAGTGGGTTTCGCTTTTGATTAGAAGAACATTTTGTTATTTTCGATATGCGTGTTCTGTTTGGTTTGGTTTGGTTTGGTTGGTTGGAGATGGGGAGCAGGGGGAACTGTTGTTTGGTTAACAGGCAGACACTACAAATGCTGTTTTTGGGAAGCAAGTTACAGAGAAAGGTCGTATCTACGTGGAGTATTCTTGGCGAATGAGTGCTGTATATAAGATAGTATAGTGCAGGCTACTTCAGGCTTGAAGTTTTGTTGCGATCGTTGAGATCTTGAGAGGTGGGGAATTTCTTCGTTCGATGACTCGGTGCTTTTGGTTTCGGCACAAGCTCTTTGAACTCTTTGGTTATTTTTTCGTAAACACATCTAAAGGCTTTCAAGCATTACAAAAAAGCTCCTGTAGCAACGGAACAACAGTTTGCTGTGGAGTATATATTTTTTTTGGTATATTTTTTGTATGGTATTTTTGGTGGTGAGGTTTTTTCAAGCAGAACATGCAAATGTCTAAAGCTAAGGATGAGCAGCATAAAACAACAAATATTTAAAACTCAAAACTAATTCCTAAAAGCTTTCGATCAGCGCAAGGTGAGAAGCATATATGAATCGCGGTTGGTTGTCGAAGATGATTTGTTGGTAGATACATACATACATAGGAGTATATATCTTTTCTTTTTAACCTCGGGGACTAATGAACAAATTACTTTTTTTCGAAACTTGATAGCATTTCACAAAAGCTATGGCAAAAAGAAAAATGTTCATTAAATACGTGTAAACGAAAATGTATAATATTCAATCCCATTCGTCGTTGTTTCTTTTGTCAGCAGGGTGGTTGTGGGGGGGTCCTACTTATAGAGGGGGCGTTTCTTGCACAAGCACAAGCTCACGTAACCAAAACAGAGTTCTCCCTCTTGACTTGAGTTTCGCGGATCGTTCCAGATTGTTTGGCAAGATGTGTGTGGTTTATGGTGATTCTTGGTTCGGTTCTTATTTTATGGTGATACGCTATACTTCTCTGTGGTGGCATTTGGTTTGGTATTTATTGTGTATTCTGTATTTGTACTGTAGCTGTTGTGGTGCGATTGGTATTCGATATTCAAATCAGAAGACAGTGTCAAAATAATGTACCCACTTCGCTCGCTTCTGTGGTTTCGTGGTGCATTTTATTGACGCCGCTGAGTTAGGTAGGGAGTTTGCGATAGTTTGTATTATGGAAAGAGTAGTTTAAGTAAGTATTCATTTTGTATGGTATTTTCTTGTTGTTGTTCTTGGAGTGAGCGTAGTGTGTTTGGTGGGCTCGTGCACATTCTTGCTTGGCTGCTTGACTGACGGCTTGACTGCTTGAATGCTGAGGGCGGCTCTGCACGAGTCGTGAGAGCGAAGCGGGCACACTACTGCTTGCTCTCCATTCAACTGTGTGTCTCTAGTAGGGCTGTGTGTACGAGTTGGGCGTCTAAAATGCTTTTGGAAGAGACCTATGTAGACCTAGGGCATGCCTGCAGTTCATTATTGCCATTTGTACTAATATCCTTTACCAGATTGTCTTTCAAAAACACATTTATCAACTAAAACAGAAACCCAATTGGCTGGTCCAAGCACATATCGAAAAGCTGATACAAATCTAACAAAAAATAGTTTTTAAATCATTTTACCAAACTACTCAAATTAAAGCATAACAACAAATTTTCAATCCGCTTTTTCTATATCTTTTTTTTTTTTGGATTGTTAATAATTTGTTTGGTATTTTTTTTTTTTTTTTTTTTAAATATTTACAACCGTAAAAAAAAAAAGTTTATAAAATAATAAAGCTTAGAAAAATTTTGGTTTAAATTTTAAATTACAACATTGAACATTGAATACGTTTTTGATAGGTCATATATAGAACACAAGGTTTGGTTAAGTTTGTTTTTGGGGGGAATTTATAGTAGATATCTTTATGGGTAGTAATACGAAAAATTTGGCACTAAACGTGTTCGGTTTTTGGTTTGTTTAGAGTTGGTGTTGTTGTCTTTTGGAATACAAGTATTCAATATTTGGATATATCGTATATATATAGTAGGTATATACATATAGTATATGTAAGTAACAACAACGATTGCACATAAGAGGCTAGTGTGTGTTGAGAGGGAGGTTTGGGTACTCAAAACTCGGTTGCTTTGGTTTTGGTTTTTGGTTTGGTTTGGTATTGTTTGGTTTGGTTTGTATGATAGATAGTTCAGAAGAGGACAGCAGTAACAGTAGTAGTAGTAGTAGTAGGTAAGTTTGTATAGGTAGTAGTAGTAGTAGTAGTAGTAGTAGTTGTGGTTTTTTATAGGATAGTATAATACATTCTCGCATACTTGTATTTGTTCAAATGGTACTTCAAATGAGAACGACTCATTATAGTAAGGGTTGAGGGTGCATTTTTTGATACTTGTCTTCTTCTTTTTCAAACGTTTGCCATTTTGCATGATTGCAATTTTCACATATGGATCTATAATATAGGAAAGAATTGAAAGAAAGAAAAAGAAAACATTTTTTCGTTTTATAACAAAGTAAAATTTTCGCAACAATTTGAGGAACACATTTTCTTGATTTGTTTTTGATTTTTGCTTTACACACACATATAAGAAATTTACACAAAAAAACTTGGGTTAATTATACGTATATATGTACGTGTTATTGTATATAGAATTTGTTTTCTTTTTGGCAATTTTTTACTTTGCAAACAAACAAAACAAAACGAAAAGAACAACAATAAAACGTACGAGATGAACAAAAAACCAAAGTTAAATCTTTTAACCCACACAGATCTTACTCTGCTATTAAATTTCATAATCGATAGAAGGGTATCGGGATATATAGTAGAAGGGTTATAGTTCTTCTTTTGGTTTGTTCTCCTTAGAAATTAGTTCACAAATTTAAAATCATTTACATATACTGTTTGTAATGTTTTAACGAACACACAGCAACTCTTTGAACTCAAGGCATACAAATGTGTTCAATTGTAAATTATACTATATAAAAAAAGAGATCTGTTGTTCACAAATCTCATTACTAGGAATTTTTTGTTATCCGAATAATGTCAGAGCATTTAAAAACATACTGGAAAATGTTCTGTTGTTTGTAAAAGCCTAGAAGAACTTTAATTGTTTTGGATATATTCAGCGGCAACGTTTTTCTTCGGTCTGGATCCACTCGTAGTCAGAGATCCGATCCGAGTGGCCCGAAACGGTGTCGAGTGTTTAGTTGAAAATAATTATAGTTGATTAGATTACATGCAAAAGTGAAGCTAAAAGCAAGCAAGATTTCGGTCTTGTTTTTGGTTTTTGGCCAGAGATTTAGAGTCGATTTTGGGTTTGATCTACTGTTTGCCAGGCGCATACAAGTAAGAAAAACTGTGCGAGATTTCGGTATGGAAACGTTGCCGGCCGCAAATATATCCACTGATTTTGAGTTGAGTTGAGAGTAAATGAATTTAGTTGAATTTTAGCGTACGCGATTCAAGACAAATACGGGAAAATATGCAAGTCGAGAAAAGTTGGCGCTATTTGATAGTTGAAAAGTTGACAAAATATTAATATTTGAATAAAAGTTTTTTGGTTGAACTTGGCTTTCAGCTCTTATCTCTCATCTCTCAGAGAGCACTTTATCCGCGAGCAAACGTTGACTTGGCGCTTGGCTTGCCTTTGGAACGTTGGGAAATCAAAAGGAAAAACATTAACTCAAAAGTAAAATCAAAACACTAGAAACAACTCCACACATCTAAGTAAATACACAAACAGCAATAAGAACGTTGCCAGAACCGCCGGGAGCCCAACAAAAAACATCTTTGGCCCTGGCTCCGGTCCTGACAGCGTGTCGGTAGCACTCCATATTACCAGACAGTCCGCCCACGTCCATCTTCTTCAGGTTCTTGGCCTCCAGTATGACGACGGTTAGCTTGCCAGCAGTCGGGACGTAGCGCAGCGAGAAACAGATATCTCCCAGCTTTTCCTGTTGGACGAGATCCGGAGAAGAGTTAGGAGAAACGAGAGTTGGGTGTGATTAGTAGGTTTCGCTCAGCACTGATACCATTTGCAACAAGCAACATGTCACATAAAGACTAGAGGTACAGTTACATACATATCCACATAAAAGTATATAAAAGTATATATATGTATAGTAGTAGTATTTCTATATTCGATTTGGGTCCGCACTATAGACGGTGTTCGAACAGAGGGGACTCTTATTAGATTGAATGCGGATCTGCAAGGTTATCCCTTCTATGCAGTTACAAAATGATGCATTATAGCATTAAAGTTAAAGATTAAAGCCTATCCACAGATCGTATAGGATCGTAGTACTTGGGTAATTAGATATACCCAAGAAGCATACAGTTCTGTTCTGTTCAAATCAGAGTTTACCAACTAACATATAATCGATTTATACAGTTACACAATATCAAGTATATATAGTATATAGAAATAACCAAGGATATCTGAGGTACAAAACATTGAGACATTTAACACGAAAATCAGGATAAATCAACACACACTTTGTGTACCATCAATTGAGGTGGATTTGGGTGGGGGGCAGGGTGAACAGTACGGTACGGTATATTATATTATATATATTTATTTATTTGATTGGTGGGCAATTTGTAGTACGTAAGGTTTACGGATGGTATTAGTTCATGGTTATATCGACACAAAAAGAAAACGCCACAAACAATTACATTTAAAACATTTACTGCACGTTATAGAGCTTCGATTCTGGTTAGTGTAAGAATATATCTATGTATATACACGCGTGTACGAGTATATATAGTATAGGGGTATCGAGAGATAAGTATTCAAGTATAAGAGATATGTAAGTATATCCAAAAGGAAGAATTAAATAACCAAGGAAAATGATTCAACTGAAAAGATAACTAATTGATATTGTTCAAGTGTTGTTGTTCCTGTTTATCCTGGGGATATACATATGTATGTATATGTATGTATTTTTACCATACCAAAACTTACACTTGTAATTTGAGTAATAGTTTAATCGTTGGTCGGTCTCGTTAAATTTGTTTTTTTTTTTAATAACACCCAGCTCAAAACCGACTGCACAAAATGCAAAAATATTTGGTTTCAAAACTTTTCTTAGACATTATTGAGATATGAGATTAGGAGAAGATAGATAGAGAAGATATAATAGTAGTTGAATTGAAGTCGAGCATAGTAGTTGAACCGATTTTGTATGTACAATATAGTAGAAACTAATTTCGGGGTTCTAATCGACCCATTTCGGAGGCATATCAAAGAGTTAAAATATATATATAGTATGTATATAGAGAGATAGAGATGTGGATTCTTATGTACATGAAGAGGCATACCATACTCTCGTATCATACAAATGAAAGTTCTAGCTAGATTATTCAGAGTTCTACGAGTATATAAACATAGTATATAAGACCCTAGGCTAATTCGAACCGCTTGCAGTAGTGGGTGGGGTATTCATATAGTATATATAGTAATTTTCTTGCTTCTTTTCTTTAGACTTCAAATGCAAACCAATCGAACTGCCAATTCCTCGTATGTAGTACACCTCTCCAAGGTCCAAACTAGCCCACGGGCAATAAAAAACGCTAGTTGCTGGACTATACTATATTTTGGTTTATTTTGTAGCTATACGGTTGTGGTATGTGGTTGGTTGAGTGTTGTTTTTTTTTTGGATAACGAGTATTTAAAAAAGTTTCAAGACAGAGACAGAGAGCGAGCGAGAGCGAGCGAGCGAGACAGACAGAGAGCGAGAGAGAGAGAGCGAGCGTTGTAGTGAAGTTATAGATTTGATATCGGAGTCACTTACCGCAACTGTTTAGGGTTCGTTTCAAAATAGTTAAAGTCTTGGAATTGGAGTCATATTGGAGTCTGATTATAAATAGCTTTTCGATTTGATTTTTGATTTCTGGTATTTTCCAAATACAAGTTTGTTGAATTGTTGAAATGTTGGGTGAATGTTCGAAAAATGGAAACGAAAATGTACGAATAATTAAAACAGAAATCATAAGGAACACAACTGGAACAGAATTGTCGAGCATTTGTTGTTGAGGTATTTGACTGTCATCGAAGCTCTGCTTAAACATTACAGCACACAAACAAGTCAAAATGCAACCGAAAACATAATTACATTATACACATATCGGGCGAGACAGTGACAGAGATAGCTAAGGCACAAGAGTTTAAAGTTTAAAGTTTAAAGATCAAAGAAGCGTATTTATTATATGTCCTTCCTCGGGGAAAGCAATCGGGATCTCCCAATCAGGATACCGGTAGTAAATTTCAGATACTTTTTTTTTTGGCTGGTCAAACAGAATTGTAACACAAACACAACGAACAGAACTGGAAACACATTTATGACGACAACAACCAAAGCAAATAACGATAATTATGAGTTTTTTTCTCTCTCCATTCGTATACTTACATGTTTCGGGCCGATTCAGGTTTCGGATTGATATCCCCATGGCATGAGTCAAAAAATTTCGAGTTCGAGTTTGAGAATTTTCAAGTAATCGAATTTTGTGATAACAGATTTTGATTTTGATTTGGATTTGTTTTGGTTTATTTGGTTTTTAGCGATACGTTCAAAAACAATTAAAGAGAAAAATGAAGAGCATATTAAAAATTTTTCAATTCCATTTCCATCACAATTTTGATAAGTACGAGTAGTTCTTGTGGTTTTTTTTTTTTTGAAAAATGTAAAAAAGTAAAGGTAGTTTTTGTTTTTTTCGTATTTTCTGTAACCAATTGCTGGTCGCGTGTCCGTGTTCTGGGTGTGTGTATGTGTGTGTGGAGTATTCGATTCTAATACTTAGTGTGATTCATATAGTATAAGTATTATTTTTAGTCGTAAGCAAAAGGAAAACATGCAGTAGGGTATTAAATGGTTCGAAAGGTATTTTGCAGTGTCACTAAAAACTAGTTGTATGTAGAGAGAGAGAGAGAAGTAATTATTATTATTGCTTCAGACAGTCAGTAAAGCTCAGGATAGTTTTTCCTTGCATCGCAAAATGCATTGAGAATTTTCATTAAATTATTATACAGGTTGTTTATATTTGTTGCTGGATTTGCAAAAAAGAGATTGAGAATATGTTACAGACTATGTATGTATATCTTTGAATATTCGGACAAGATCAAGATTCATTCTATAGCTAAACAGAGGTGAAAATCCAGTAAGAGTATATTATAGTCGGTTATTATAGTCCGAAAAACAACATTTTCTTATTAATTTTAGTATTATTTTCCAGTCTGGCATTCACAGGCGAAAACTTCAAGCTTTTGCTGAAACTGTGTGTATCTGTGTGTGTAACTGTGTATGTGTGTGTCTAAGTGTGTGTGCTTATTGAGTTGTGTATCTTTTTATTTGTGTTTTGGTGTTTGTATTTGTGTGGCAATGTATCATCGTGGTCGATCTTTTTCTCAAAGAATTAATTTCATCACTAGACCAATTCAATTAAATCAATGCAAATATTTTACAACATTTTATTTTTAATTATTTATTTCGAAGATTTCTCTGTGCGTGTCTGTGTGTGTGTGTGTGTGTGTGTTAACTAGAGAAATAGAAGGTGTCTGAGTGTGTGTGTCATCTGTGTAATGAAAGTTTGACGGACTGTATGCAAAGAACGGGGGGTGCAAAAGTTGATACTACTTTAAGAAAGATTATGCAAAAGTTGTCTGTATTTTCGGCATTAAATTGTTCCAATCAAAGTGCAAACAAAAATTGTGTGGGATAGATAGTGTTAGGGCGGGGGGAGGATGTTTTCAGATAGTTTCAAATTAGATCAGCGTTGCAATGATAGTTGAACTTGGGCCGCAATAAAGGCAATAAGATTTGGGAGAGGGGGGTTTTTGGTGGAAAGAAATTGTGTGTTTTAGCCACGCTGATTTTTTGCTTTTTTTTTCTATGCCACAGATTTTCTCAGCAAAATAATATTGCAGTGTGATTATTTGCATATGGAAATGTGAGAACATTTATCAATCAGAAAATGCCTTTCTATTCGATGGTATTTCGTTGCAAACAAGACAGCTCAAACATATAGTAGTAGATAAATTGCTTATATCAATACAAAAATTCAACTACAATATTAATGATGCGAGAAAGAATGCAAACATAACAATATATCACGATATATAAGTATGTATGTATATATATTTAGAGAGAGAGAGATAGAAAAGTCAAAGAACAATCGCTCAAGACGAAAGTGATTGATTGATTATGATGATCAGATAGAGAGAGAGAGAGAGAGAGAAGTTTGGAAGATTTAGTATTTTAGTATTTTAGTATTATTTAGACACAAATAATCGATTTTTGATTCGATACATTATTGTAGTAGACAGATTTAATGTACAAGAGCGACAGTTCAGGTAGAGAGTGAGAGTGAGATGGAGAGCAGGTTATACAGAGGAGGGTTCAAATGATAAACTCAAATCAAGTGTATGCAAAAGTGTAATAGTAGTAGAGTTCTCTTTTGTTTGGTTTTTTGATTGTAAGATTTGTAATCATGTTTCGTATTTACCTTCTACAAAAGTTCAAGAAAACAAGAGATTATATGTTTCGAAAACAATTATTTGTTTGTTTTTTGGAGTGGGGATTGGAGAAAGAGAAATTTAGAGTTTTATTTTTAGCTGTAGTTGTGTTGACATTGACAAGGTAAAAAGAGGGTACAGAGGGAAATCATAAATGCTGTCAGAGGAGAGTTCAGGGGAGAAGCAAACTCAGTTTGCAGTGCTCTCTGAATTTGATTCTCCCTCTGTTTCCCCTGTGGTTTCTTTGCGAGTAAATGGTATAGTCAATTTTATTATCTTTTATTCATGTTTTTTTATATTTGCATTTTGAACTGGGTGTGTACAAGTTGTTCTGAGGAGATTCGAAAAACTTTTTGCTTGTTTGCTGTTTCGCGAAGTTTTCATTGTTTTGTTGATATTGTTTCTGTTCTGGAAAGTTTTCTTTGTAATTGTCTTTGTTCCATGTACTTTAACGGGGGGCGGGACGGGGTTTTTAAATACTTGGATTGTCGACAAAGAGCAATTGCATTTCGATATTTCGATATTCTATGTCGGTTTGTTGGTCATTGGTTTGGAAATTGCAATCAAAATACGTATACACACAAAACACAATCTTAAGTCTTAAGAACAGAAGTCAATAAATATCACACGAGTTGCCCAGTCGTCGTCAGTTTCGAGTAGACTTGCATAACTTAGAGTATAAACAAAATGAAAACAAAACCCAACAACAATAAATCATAAGACACAGATAACATTGTTTTAAGTTGGAAACTTAGAAAAAACTTAGAGGCACACCGAGTGTTATACATATACAGACAGAGAGAGAGAGAGAGAGTCACAGATAGTCTGTATAGATGTGGCCTAGCACCTCGACTGCCCCCGTATTGGTGGCGAGCCCAGCTCTACATACCTGTCCACCTTCACCCTCAACGCTGACCAGGTCGCGCCACTCCTCAATGGTCTGGGCCAGATCGATAGTGCACAGCGGGACCTTCACCTCGCCGATCTGGTCGTGCTTGGAAAAGCGATCAAAGTCGAATATGGCAAACACGAGCGTCTTGTTCATGGCATCGGCATAGGGTAAACTCTGTAATAGATCATTAAATACACACATCATGTCCACAAATTGTTGTTTTCCAACCCACCTTAAAGGTGAACGTCTCATTGAAGACCGGACTCAACGTCTTGCGATGAACTTTGGTCTCGAACTTCTTCTTCTTGTCCGGCAGCAGGTAGACTTTGACATAGGGATCCGAAGTGCCGCCCATGTCCAGGGCGGGCAGTTCTTCGGCCTGGATAACCGTAACAGCCAAGCTATTTGAATTGAAATCGTATTCCAGCTGTAAGATACAAATTCGAAAGGGGCCAGGGTCCGCAACAGGGGCCACAATAAGAGAGGGAGCAAAACGATATTATATTAGTAAAAATTAGTTAGGCATTTCGTATTCATTTCATATGTGTAGTTTCAGTCGAATTCAAAGCTTGTTCACACTGAGAGGCGTTACCTCTTGGTGCAAAACATATAATTTTGGCCTAATCTAATGTTGTTTAGTGGGTGAGTTTTTGAGTGTGATTGAAACATAAGGATATACTTGTGGGAAGCAAGAGTGATAGAGTCATAAGAGTGATAGATAAGAGTCCTTGTTCTTTTGTGTGAGTGTTCCTGTGCACACATTTACACCTATCTGAGCTTTGGTTAGTTTTGTATTCTTGGGGTTAGTTGAGAGTGGTTTGCTCGGGGGGAATGTTCGGTAAGACCCACCTTGAAGTTGAGACGCCCGAGCTTCTGTTCGCTCTGCTTGTCCTCCTCGTCGCCCTCTTCGGCATTTTCGGTGAGTTCCTCCATATCAGGCTGAACCTATGGCATACCAGAACCCAATAACTACTAATATTTGATGGCACCTTAGATACTTACTTTCTCCTTGTATGCCGATCCCAACAACTGTACCGATTTCATATCGACACCCTTCTTACCCTTACCATCTTTGGTTCTTCGCTTCTTCAGGAACCTCCGCACACAGAAGAATATAATACCAAAGACGACGAGGAATACGAGTATTATGATGGCCACCACGCCCCATGTTGGCAGCCCCGTGCGCTCCGCAATCGCCTCGGTGACAACTTCGCCGGCATGCTCAATCTTTTTGATCACCGGCAATGAGGTTGTAGTTGATTCTATAATATATAGTCCACATACATATATCTCTGGCTGCTGTATGTATCTTTGATCTCTTCGAACTCACCTTGAGCCTCTGTGGTTGCGCTCCTTGTTGTTGTCTCCACCTGTGCGATTCGTTGACTTTCGGCGGCCGCTGCCTCCTCGGCCGCTGACTCCTGTTCCTGCTTCTCCAGCTCACGGAATCTGGAGTGATGTGTTTCTTCCAGCTTCTGGTCCACGGACTCTAGTTCTGTTACCGATTCAGGCGCTGGCTCTGCCTCCGGTTTGGCGTCCGCTTCCGATTTTGCATTTGGCGGCATTTTGTTGTGTTGTGATTGCTGAAAAATACAAAATGGAATACAATATATAATACAATAATGTAACTGGTATTTACAGAAAAATAACAATTAGATTCTGCCCTGCTACTAATTATTCAATTGCATCATTTAAGGAAATTATATTCTCATTTCCTTAGACTTTAACAGTTAGTTTTGAAAACAGCCGGGAATGACGACGATGTTTCGTCAAAGAAATCCCGCAAATGTCGTTACGAACTTTTCCTACACTGGTGTCCTTGAAACACTAGAAATGCGCTGACGCCGTCTATGCGTTGGGGTAGGTGGGAGAAAGCTGGGATATAACTCACCCAGTAAAAGTGCTTATCCTTAGCATGCCAAGGGCACGCACTCGGTACCGCACACAAACATAGATATATGTATATATGTATGCAACCCTCATAAAAAGCTTACATTCGTAGGGGTCTACACATTGTTCTTATTTCTACTCTCTAATCTTTCCCTCCTTTTCTAATTGAGTTCATTAATATTTATTTTTCTGCTTTGTAGTACCTCGCTTTGAAATCGCTTTTCTATATTTTATTCATGGGTTCTTTTGGCATTTCATTTACTCTAAAATTTGCGACACATTACTGATTCATGTACGAAGCTGAATCTTGCTTGATGTGGGTCCTTTGCTCCGCCGCTATTTTTATTGTTGTCTGACATCCTTTGACCTTTAACTACCATTGTTGGGGAATCGTCGGAACCGAGGATTCTACTTATTAAAAATATATTCACATTTTCTTGATTGACAATAAGCTGTCACTACCCATAGGTTTCGTAGGTTGAATGACACACGTCAGGCTGGGGGTTTTATGAACCCTATTAAAAATATATTAAAAATGAATGGAGCACCCTAACTTTGAGCGGACTTAGAACAGATTCTTTTCATTATCTGAATAATTATGAATTTGCAGTGTGTTTTCTATGTGTGGTAAAATGTTATTTGTTTCTTACAGTTTTTCGAAATTAAAAAATATAAATAAATAAATATAAAGTTCAAATTCATAATAGTTACAGTTTGAAACATAAGTATCGAAATACGTATGGCAGTGATGGAAAGGAGAGGTTACTCCCTGAGACTTCGAGGAAGAGAAAAGTTACGCGTACTTAAATGATGTATTTCAAATGTATTTACTTAAATGATGTTGGAACTATCGAATAAAGTAGTCAAGATGGATTAGAGACTTAACGAAACAATATGAATTCCACTAACCTAACTACATATGTTTTCAAATATTTAGAACGACTAAGTTTAAAAAGAATTTAATGAAATGTCAGAAAATAAAAGTATGGATAATATTAAATGAATAAACGATATGCGCTTCACTATGCGGAGAAAATAACAATAAAACTCGATTTAATAAAGTTTCTTAAAAAAAGAAATTACAGCTTACGAATTAAAGAACCAATTAAAGAAGGTTTTTGGCAAGATGAGTGCTACTCGAATTCCGACTATCGACTACTGATTTCTGCTGGACCTACTGCAATTCTCGTTTTTATATCAAAGGCTGCATTAGTTTTCTACAAAATCACAAGAACTGAAGATTATCTTAAATAGTCATCTTTATCTTTAATTAGGTGAGGGAGGCTGCTGTCCACTGCCAACGCACCATATTTTCTAGGAAAAGCTTTAGTTTTTAGCTTTCCACAAAGCTGCCTCTGCACAATATAAATTATAATGGCCACCCCCACCACTTGGCCTCCCACTAGAAGGATAAAAGAGGAAGCCAACAACAAACTGGCGTAAGAGCAATTTAGGAGCAAAGTGACTTCAAATTGCTGGCAACCGCTGCTGCTGCTGGTGCTGCTGCTGCGTCCCGACAATTGTTTACTTGGCAAATGACGTCAAAGGACATATATACCCTTGCTAAGTCCTCGACAAGCGTCACACACACACACACACACACACACACACACACACACACACACACACACACACACACACACACAGATGCACGGACTTTGCACGAGTGAAACTCCGAGAAAGCTTCTTAAATGGAAATGCCCGGAGCATCGCATCTTTGCCCCCCATCCGACCCCATAAATATGGTTAAAATTCAAATGTGACCACGTAGAAAATTTAACTACGGGTGGAGAGAGCTGTGTGTTTATTTAACAAGAACTTCGCCCGAAGGCGCCCCTCCAAATGGGTGCGACTAAACGCAATTTGCATCAGAAAATATGCGAAAATAAGTTGTTTGCGCTTCTTATATAATTTATGAAAATGTTTTCTAATAGGCTGACACAAATATGCTGTCCCAAAAGGGACACTGACCACGACTCTAAGCTGTGCGAAGAAGTATTCGTTTTACCACATATTACTCTACATTTAAATTTAGTTTAAACAAGTTTTCGTATAGCGATGGAATGGTATTAAATCTTGCAAGCTAGAAAGTGCCATGAGTGACTGAAAATCCAAAGGAAATTAACACTGACATGACACTAAAGACGGGGCATTTTTTCGCTTCATATTTTATTAATGCAGCAAAAATCTCAGACTAAATAATGTCTTGCCATAAACACGAATGTACTAGATTGAAATTGCAGGTTAATGAGAGCAAGCAGTGTGAGTAGAGGAGCAGAAAAGAAGGCCAACAGCATCGCGGCTCACACACGTTGAATTCCCTCTGCGGAACAGGCAACAATTTTGTCATTCTGCCAGTTCTCGTTTCGCTTCGCTCACTTCCCTCACAGGTCAAATATAGTAGGTATACTATAGTATATAAGTATGTATTACATTTTGGTGCCCATTTGTCTGGGGCCCAAGAGGAACTGGGAAAAACTACTATAACTATCCAGCTAAAGGCTGATGTTATTGTTTTTGTAAGTCCTCGTTATGAGGACCTGTAAAAGAGCTTCAATGTCCACTGCTGAACACACAAAATTGATGGTTAAACATTTCCCATTTCGAAATTGGGTCATCAAAGCAAACTATAGAAATTTCAACAAGCATAGGGAATTCCTATTTGTATTCAATATCGTCAAGATGAAGGGTATGCTTATAAAGAATTTAACAGTCATTATTTTGGTGAATATGGGAACATTCCCATTGGTAGAAGACGAGGATTTGCCTGCAAGGAGCCTCATTTAAATCAATAGTTTTCAACGGATGCAATGCGGCATCTTGAATTTCAGTTTTAAAATCGATTTTAAACTAAATTCCTTTAAATTCAGCCAAAATGTAAATGAAGTAGATTTCTTTTCAAATTCCATAGATTTCTCTTCGGGAGGTACGAATGTTATAAAGGGCAGTTTCATTACTAAACTGCATTCGAAATTGTTTACGAAGGGTTCTTTGTTATTGGGTTCTTTCAATTTAAGATCCCTTCTTCCTTTTGTGTGTGTTATCAAAGCCAATTATTTCAGAGGGTTAAATTCTATTACTATGCATAATAATTTCTGCGGTTTGACCTTTCTCGGCGGACTAAAATAGAATTGCTGCCTGCTCCATCGATAGTATGTGGGTGGGACAGACGTATGATAGGTGTGTTGAGGGCGGGGGGGAGGATTGTGCAGTGTCTGCAATGTCACAAAGACACACAGAAATAGTATATAGAATTGGCTGTTATTCTACGCGTAGATTAGGGGCAAATTCGTTTAACGATAAGATAATTTCGCCACATCAAATATTCAGTAGATAAACGAGCCCGAAAACCCCATCAGGTCAGAACACAGAAAGAGAGAGATACGAGTATGTATGCCAAGAGCTGACAATCAAGCTGTCAAAACAAATTAGAGAGCACTGAAGGGGATAGACAGACAGCCGGCCATGTAGCCTGCAATGTATATAAACAAAAACAAGGAACAGCCCCAACATGCAAAATAGATTTACAGTACAGTACTATGGGTAACATCTGTGGAACCCACGCATGGAACATTCGCACAAAAGAACAAATTGAACCAGACCATAACGGAAGGAGGCCCACGCTATAAGCTCCCCCCTCGAAGTCATTTGGCTGAGCTTCTGAGCAGGAAACGGTTAAACTTTTTCCTGACGAGTGAGAGCGCGTGGAGAGGCCGCTCTCTGTGCCATTCTGCGCTCTCCTCTCTCGAGCGCTCTCTCTCTCGTGAACATCTACTGCGCACATAACCCAGAGAAGGCAACAAAATAAAAACTCTGCACAAAAAATAGGGGAAAATGGCAAAAAATAGGATGAAACCAAAACGAGACGACGAAGAAGAAGGAGGAGAAGAAGCTTACAGTCGAGAGAATGGCTGAGACATGAAGAATGCCCGAAGAGAAAAACCAATTTTCCACATCATTATGCTTTTCGCTTTCATTGAACAATCGCGTTTTTAAATCAAACATACATACGGCAATCATACCGTATGAATATAATAACTATGCTCACTGTACCCATGGGCGGAATCCTAACAGCCGAAATCTCTCCGTAAAGGGTCAAGTAAGCGGTACGGTACCTCCCCCCCATAACGCCCCCTACAATGTCTGCGATAGAGGGGGGGATTGGTCCAACTTGATTATTGGCTATTATGTGCGGTTTCCATACTTCGCTGGAGCACTTTTATTGCGAGGTTCGGTCATCCCCCTTAGAGTCTCCTCCATCTACAAGATCTTCCTACCCCTCCTTCAGTCTCTGACAGACAGCGCTAATTAGTGAAAGAGATGCTTAATCAAGTTTAGCTGGCATTAGGACAGATAAGAGGAGCATAATGAATAAGATACGGGTATCTTTGGGCATGAACGTTGCAAGAGGATTTGGCAGGTTGTCTTTTGGTCTTAGGGTAATTCAATGGAAAAGTCTCAACGCTAAGTACAGGAAAGGAAGCTCATTCATATTAATTTGTTCGGAATGTGATTTGATATTTAATTTAATTTTTTTAGCTGCAAAAACGGAATCCTTCTTATCCTTATCCTTCTTTACGGATATTTATTTATAAACGAACCTTAAAGCCTATCACAATTGAAGATAATATAAATCCAAACTATTTCTGGTTCAACTTTATATATGAAATAGTAGGTGCTCTTGGGTATATAATTGCCTCTTTTCTGATTCGGGTGAAGAATTCGTGTAGTTATATTTGTTAAACATAAACTTGTTAGACCTACCTCCTATTAAGAAAATGATGCCGCTTTTTCCAAAGATTCCTCTCCTCAATCAGAGTCTGGACCAATGTTTGTAACTTTCCGTCGCTTTTCTGTGAACTTTATGTGCCTGTTTATAGTCAGCTTGGTTAGGTTAGATGGTTAGACGATGGGTTTTGAGCAGCGTCTAGCGATGTGTGACTGCGGGGCAAGGGCGGCAGCAGTGGCGACGACTTGGCAGGAAAGATGGGGATGCGGGTCCTGGTTGTTGTGTCCTTTGTTGTGTGTGTGTGGGTGCGTTCTGTTGCTCCTGCTGCTGCTGCTCCTTTTTTCGTGGCTAGCTTTGGCTAGAGGCCGCGGCTCGCTAGTCTCACATGAATTTTGTATAACTCTGATTTGTATTTGTCACGATTTGTATTGAATTGGTTGAAAGTTTTTTTTGTTGTTTGTTAATTTATGACAATTTTTCACATTTGGGCATTTGGAGAGCACCGAAGAGTGCGAGAGAGAGAGATAACGGGAGAAACAGGGAGGGAGGGGAGAGAGAGAGAAAGGGAGACAAAGTAAGTACGAGTGTGGGAGAGTAACGGAGCGAATACGTAATATCAAAATACAATGGTATGCGTAAATATTGATAGAGCGAATTTCGCATGTGTGTGTGTATATGTGTGTGTGTGGGCGGGTATGTATTTTGTCTCTTTGCTCAAAAAGGTTATGTGTGTGTGAGTGTACGTCTGTATGTCTGTATGTGTAGGGTTAAAAGAGAGAGAGAGCGAGGTTAAGTTGGCAAATACGCTTTTCCTTCAAAGACGACGTTGAAGGAAATTCAGGATAGAGATTTTCTTAGAGCCGTAACGCCTGAGCTTTCCTCTTTTCTTTCTCTCGCACCCACAGTCACACACACACACACTAGAAATAAGTTAGCAACGCTCTTCATTCCTTTTTATCTTTTCCTTAGTTTATTTAATAATTATTATTTATGAGATTCTCGAAAACGTTTTCAATTAACAACGATTACATTTGTATTTAATGTCATCCCTCTTCTCTTGGAACTGCCACTGCCACAGAAATCACTTGGAAAAATCAATAACCCAGCAAGTGGCTCACATGCGTTTTCACTTTCAATGAAACCCCCTCCCATTTTTATTTCCCCTCAATTTTTCGCATTGCACATTGGAATTATCAATCGCCTTTACACAGCTCCTACATTATTTTATTTGCGTCAGTTAGCTCGAGGCTTTTGCTTAAACAGCACCGAAAAATATTGATACACAAAAACTGTTCTCCTTTTTCGTCAGCGCGTGCCAGCACACACACATACACAGGCACGCACACACACACACACGCGCACCACCACACTTTTCGGGGCTTTCGATGGAACTTCCTTTTATATAACCGTCGAGAATCACTCATCAGTCTTTTGATTTATTTTTTACCAATTATTCCATCAATTTTTCTTGATTATTTCATCATTTAGTTAAAATTTTCGGTTTGGATTTTGTAAGCGTTTCTCTTGTAGAATTTTTCTTTTCTCATTCACCTTCAGCCTAGCGCTTTGTACTGCTGCAGTCAACTTCCACGGTCGATGTTCATTCGCGTTTTGGCCCAAAGGTCCAAGGAACAGCCAGGAAAAAGCTTCTCGCCATCGGCCCATCAAACCAAGCCGGAGAGAGCGAACCGGTTGGGCATCGATTTTGAGATGTCGGCTAGCGGGTTGGTCGGGGCTCAGTGGCGGAAGCAGAACTTTTGGCGTGTGGAGACTTAAGAGGAGAAAGTCTGGGCAAGGTATGTGTATTAGATCACTTACAGTGAGCGATTTAAAAATAATATATGATAGTATCATATCAAAGATCAATCGACAGGACTTTTATTCTTTTCTTTTATACATGGGTCTTTTTGCTTGTTTTAATTTTTTAGAATATGATATTAAATACAATTAGTTTTATTTTTCTTTGTATAAACATGCGCAATTACTTGCCATTCCGAGAGTCGTTTCGTCTCATCCTCGTCCTTTGCTGAACATCTGACATGCAGCCACATGTTATGGGAAAAGCTTCCTCAAAGCCTGCGCGTAGAGTGCCGTGCCTGTCCGGTGCATGCGTACTGGAATGGAAATTTGTCAATGACAATATTATACAGGTTTCTGCACGGCCCGGCAAGGACATTACAAGGGTCGTAGGAGGTTGGCTGGAAAAAAAAACTGTAAATGAAAAGCTTACTCACTCTACTTGAGCTTATGTACCGCCAAAAGCTGCGGAATAAAGCTCAACTATAGGTTTCACTGCGACAGCTTCGTTAACCGTTAGGCGGGAACGCAGAAGCGTAGTACCGCCAGTGGCTGTGCAGGGGGAGCCAGAGTGCCAGCACCGCCCACAGACCGCAATCTAAACATTCAAGCAAAATCAAAATGCATGGCCAGCATCATTAATGACCACTCTGCACTTCCGGTGCGCAATTACGCATGGCAAACAGGAATCAAAAGCCGAAATTGAGGCAGCCAGGCACGTGATCATCCCCGAAGGATAAGCGTCAATTATAAATTGCGTAATCAAATAAAATTCCCAAAATTATTTAACTTATTTATAAACCAACACACACAAACCGAACTGGCCGGAGCAGAACTAAACTGAACTGGACCGGACGCATTTTCAGGCCAGAACTTTTTGTCAAACAAAATGGCAGGACACTCAGACATGCGTGCACAAAATACTTGTATATCTATGCACAATATTTACATTTTATGAGCAGGACATTGGCGTTCTGTCAACAAAATTCAAATCAAATAAACTATAAATGTCCGTGGGATGCTGGGACGCTGGGACGCATAGCCCCAGCTTGAGCCTGGCCAAAGGAATTGATATTCCCTTTGTTGTTCCTGCTGCTGCTGCTGCTACTGATGCTGCTGTGTTTGATTTCGTGCTGAAATCGTTATCCTGTTACTTGTCATTAATTCGAACCTTCATGCATATTGTTATTCCTGTCATTATTTCTGTGTTTGTTGCTCCTCCTGTTGTTGCTGTTCGCCGAGCCGTTAAATTAGCCGGTTATCAATTATGTATTTGAATTTAATTGCTCAACTTAAGAGCTCCGGGGACCTGTGACGTCCTTGGGATCCGCTGCCCACCCAAGCTAGCCTCCTGGCACTAATTTGTCTGACGTGCTTTTATATGAAAATAAAAATGCTACTTGAAAGTATTTTAAACTTACGTTAAAACAGTAATTACATCTAATATCATATTTAAAAAACATTGAATATTTAATTTTTCCATAAATTACTTTAGCAATATAACATCTCATTTCTAACAGACCTTAAATTTTATCTCCATAGATGTTTTTAGTCTGAGGTGCGTTTACGTTACGTATTTGTAATGTTTTTTTAGTATTTTTTTTTCGCTAGTTTTATTACTTATAATATATATTCATATGCAGATGTGATTATAACATCAATGGTATTCATACACATTGATATGTATATGTACTATGTAGGTATGATACTTTGGTTGGCCCGTTACGATGACATTTACTTTCTGCTCTTTGAATCCTTTTATTATCTTGTAATTGAGATGAGATCTTACCATTGGTTTGATAAGGTTGTTCTGGATCATGGAATATTGGAATATTGGAATTTTCCAAAGAAACCAAGTCCCTTTAAATTCAAACTTAATAAACTTTAGTTATCTCCACAGCTATAAAAAAAACCTTATTCATTCAAAGGAGTTTTTTTAAGGTTTAAGTTGGAGACTTAAGGTAATTGATTGTTTTTTGTCATGTTGTAGAGAGGGAATTTTAAACTATCCACTACACCATATAAGGTCGCTAACCATATAATCGCACAAATCAACTCGACACACCTTTTTATACACGTTCTCGAAGAGTAAAAGGGTATGTGTAATTGTGGTAAAAGTGGATGTGTGTAACGCATGGAAGGACGCGTTTCCCATCATATAAGTATATATATATATATATATTCTTGATCAGCATCAACTGCCGAGTCGATATAGCCATGTCTGTCTGTTCTTCGGTCTTGTTTGTCTCCCAGTGCTCGGAGACTAAAAGAGCTAGAGCAACCACATTTTGTTTTCCACTCCTCTCGCTTTCTCTCACACACCAAGATAAGAGCCTATTAGAGCTAGAGTAAACAAACTTTCTGTCCAAACTCCTTTGATACGACTTCAATGCAAGTGTATTTCAAAAGACAAAAGTACATAATTTTGAAGAAGGAAAAAAAAAAAAAAAAATGCAGTATCGTAGGGAATAACCATATATACCAGATTGCCGAATTTGGTTCAGATCATTATTATGGCCACAATGATAAAATGCATTTTTTCAGCCGCTCAGACACTATATTTGTCTCCGTCGGTCCGTCTTGTTTGTCGGCTACTTTTCACAGACTATACATACGAGCTAGAGAAGACAAATTTTGTTTCCTGACTAATGTTATATCAAAGTATTGCAAGCGCATTTTAAAATTTCCCCACTAAGAACGAAAATCTTTAGCATCCACAATTTTAAAGATAATACCGTGCTGGTGTGAGAATGGAGAGAGAGAGAGATGAAGCGCCTGTTTCAGATAAATAAAATGTATCTTAATTTTATATTAAATGTATATATGTATAATAAAGATTCTAAAAAAATCTGTTTAGTAGAACCCATGCAGGCACATACAGTATGAACATGTACATACTGTAACATATGTAACATATAGTATATACATATATAAAACAATATTTATGCGCGTATAGAAACGCAGTGACAGAAAAAACTATTGTTTATGTTAAACATTCCTTCTGTATAGGGCTGAGGCAGAGCACACAGGTACTCATACTGGTGCGTTGGTTCTCCACAATCCACTTAACGCTGATCATGCATTTCCAGAAACTCTATAGACTCACCTCTTCTTATATTGAAGACTCATGCAGTGGTACTTCATTCTCGCTCTCCGATAAATATAAAAACAATTGTACCCTAAGCTAAAAGCTTGCAGGTATTGAATAAAAATTCACATGATAGCATTTGCATTATTCCTTCCGTTTATAATATTTTCATAATACAGGACTTCCATTTTAAGAACTTAAAAAAATTCATTCACGTAAGATTATTGTTAGAGCAAAAATGTACAAAAAAAAATACCCAGACTTTCAAAACTATCAAGCTATGCCCGATGAGTAAATAATTCAATAACAGTACAGGTAAATACACATAAATAGACATTTCCATTGCCGATAAGTCTGTAAAAGTTTTAGTTGTATAGATAAAATATTTAAGCAACAAAAAATTAAACAATTTCAATTGCCAGGCAAACCAGAATTGGGCGAAAGTGCACTTGAATCGAATTTCAATGGGAATTCGATTTGAAGAACGGCTCAAAGCTCGATCTTGATGGCTTGGTTTGGTATGGTTAGTTTTTTGCGTGTTGTGTGTGTGTGTGGGTGTGTGGCATGCAGCAATTGAAATTTGTGTGATTTTGGTTATTTGTCGTGGTTATTTGTTGGCTCCAGGGCCCGGCAGTGTGATTTATTCATTAAATAATGTGCAGGGGGGAAGGCCCCAGGCCCAAGGCCCATTGCATTGGTCGCCTGCTCCCTCATGCGTCATGATTTTCTACAAATAAATTGATTTCAGTTTTCAACATTAATTTAATAGTTGTTGTTATGGCCTGGCCGACTGGTTTGGCAGTTTTTATTGTTACGGCCGTTACGTTGCCATTGTTGCTGGATCTGTATCTGAATCTGTATCTGTATCTGCATCTGTATCTGTGTCTGTTGCTGTTGATGGTTACATTTTGTAATTTCATTTCTCATGTATCCACGGATCCGCGGATTCCGGCAATTGAGCATTATGCAATACATTTGCATTTCCATATACGAGTACGAGTATGAGTATGAGTATGAGTACGAGTATGGATGCAATCGTTTAATTGCAATTCAGGGGTTTTTCTCCACTGATTTGGCTTTTCATTTTTGTATTGTTTGCGACCAATTTGAAATTGCATTCGGCCATTCTGCCATTTGCATTTCTTTCCTCATTTGAACGGCTTGAATCCTGGCTGAATCCCCCTGATCATAATCGTAAACCAAGTAACCTTTTAGCATTCACGAATTTTACGATTTTCGTTGTTAATAAAGCATAATATGTTGACCAGAGAACTGCCACAGTCTGGACCTGGGCCATGGCTCTGAGAGCCCAGTTTTGCTACAGTTTTGCTTCTGTGGTTTGTGGCGACCCCTCCATAAGAACCGAGAGCGGTGCTCGACTCTCGTTTTGCTGCCCAACCACAGAAAGCAATTTGCATTTGCACTTTTCGCATTTCGAATTACGAATTTCGCTTGTTTATGGCCATTTTAGATAATGTGGGGCTTGACGAGTCCTAAGTGAAATGGAGCGGCAGGGATTATGGCTTTTAAGGGGCTTATTCGGGCTACCGAAAGAGCTTAGGTTGGATCTGTACAGATACTGATAAATTAAGTTATTACATATTTTGTCCAATGCATTTATAAACTCTTTGAGGTTTTGGCATAACCAATTGACATTTACATGTACAGTACATATGTATAACTTAACTCTCTTAGGTTTGGCTTTAGAATACCTTGAGGGTCTTGTGGGTACGCACAAAAGCCAAGAAACAATTTAATCAATCACTGGGGCTGCAAACAACAACTGAACAACTGGTCGTATAATAAGGCATGAATCTAAATCGGAAACCTGTTTGACTTCCGAAAGTTCCATTGCGCAAATTGATAAATCCTTTAATGTGTCCCCGGAACACACGAGACCCAGTTGGAGGCGAATGGCAAAGGGCTCTGAGCAGGGCCTGACACAGTGACTCACAAATAAACAGAGGAGAGAAATCAACTTTCGATTTCGTCGAAATAAATCTACTTTACAGATTGGGACGACCCTGAAGGAGCGAGAAGACGTGCGGGACTTGTAGGAATTTCTATTCCTTCCCGAACGAGGGGGCGACGAGCCAAGACGACAGGGAGGGGAGTATGTTGTGCTCAAGTAATTGAATTCATCAAAGTTAACTCGCACAATTGTTAACGGGGTGGCCTGCCCCTGCCACAGTCACTGCCACTGCCACAGTCACAGCACCCATCTTCGTCTCCACAGCCGCCAATGCCTCGGAGCTCCTCTGTGCTGCGGATCCAGCATTTGTTCGAGTTTAGTTCTGAAAACTTTGTGTGTATGTTCTCGGCCTTTGATGATGGCACAGCACGGGAGTCGGCTAAACTCGCTAAAAAGAATAGCGTCTAAAAAGATTTGCGAATTGACAAAGTGCAAGTAGGACTTGGGGCACGAACACGACAAATGAACGGGTGGAGAGCGGCCCGGATAGGCAGCAGACAGCTCCACATACGATTGTGTGTATGAGGAGGATGAGGAGGATGCCCCTAAGGACATCCGCAGGCACGCAACGAAAGACACACACAACGACAAACATCTTGAAAATCCATGTCAGTGTCACGTAGCTGAGTGTGCCCCCATCTTCCCCTCCCCCTGCTCCTCTCCACCAAGAAGAACAATACGAGTCGCAACACCCGCCGCAGCAACAACAAAGCAAGAGCAACCAAAGTGTCCTCAAGACAATATACAGAATCGGATACAGTCAATATGACAAATCTCTGATACACTAATAGATAGATAGATCATGGGGCTTTGGGCAATAGATTCAACAAAAATCTATCCAATCCAGTCAGAAGAAAGGCAGTACTTTGGATGTATCGCTATGCGATTAGTAATATTTCTAGCAAAGGAGTTACGAATCAGCCAAGTCGAAATAGTTAACTTACCTCTATACTATACTCATTCATGTGTTATTGATTATGTTATATATATATATAATACCTGATGGGATACGTATTCGCTTTAATTCTGCAAGTCTCATCCATTAATCCATGTACCGAACTGACGAGCTTATCTTCTACCTCTATTAAGGTTCTAACTTTATCTGCTGCCCCTTCCCTCTTGCGATTTCATGTCCTTCATTGTTTTTGTCTGCTGATTGGTGTCTTTGTGTGTGTGTTTCCTGTTGTGTATCCGGCGCCCCTGCTCATCACATCATCTCCGTGCCACCCGCCTCGTAGATTCTCGTACAAAATTGTGTGCTCACATTGCTTATACGCCACGTTGCACGCTCCCTTGATTAAGTCGTTCGTTTGGCGTGTTTAATCAATTATGCGACGTTTGCATATTCACGGAGCTCCTTCAGTTATTTTCGCTAATCACTCGAATACAATAAACATAAGCCTGTTCCCTCCTCAGAGGTAATGCTCCGCGAGATGCCGCATTTCACTCGAAGGCCCTTTAGCCTACGGCTCCTTCAAGTGGTCCCAGCCCCCTGTCCAGGTCATTTTTCATTCTGATGAAAATATTGATTTCCATTCACTTCCGCTTCTATCGCTCCTTGCTGCTCGCACCACGTTTGGCCACTCTCGATGTGATGTTGATGTCTGTTTGTCAGTCTAACGATTGCTTCAATGGTTACCTAGGAGGGAGTGCCCGTCAGTTCTTGGTGCTCCAGCCCCCCCAATGAAAATGAGAAACTTTCCCCGATTACATTCGCTTGCCCATCGACTGGGTGGCCCCGCGCGAAGATTTATGAGTTGTCCGCCTGGGAGCAGGGACAGGGCCAGGCAAATGAAATATCGCCAGTGGGCAAATATTTGCGATGCGGAAGGCGCGTGATTCGATTCTGAAGCCAAACGCAACCAGGTGAGCTCCGCGCCACTGGTTCCGCTCAAAGCAAAGCAAATCAAGTACCAGCCAGCCAGCTTCTGCACCTGGATGGCGCACAGTGGCACAGTGGTTCATGGGTTTGATTGTTATTCAATCAGTACGAATTTAGCAGGCAGAAGAGAGTTATAAATGTAGCAATTGATTGGTCCAGACAGACCAAAGTGTAGTGTCAAAACTTGCCTTCTAAGAGCAAAAAGTAAAGCGATCCACTTTATCTACAACATTCGACTTGGACAAGCATCTATTACAATTTTTTCCATAATAACACCAACTTTGCACCAGGGTGCTTCGTTTAAATATTTACCAATGCTTAGCTCCTGGAATTTGGACTGCTGGATGACAAGTAATAAGGTCATCAAAACGCCAACGTTCGATGCGGTTCTGTCGGCTGATTTATGAAGTTGTGTGGTCAGCATACAGCACGGTGATGGAGGAGAACCCAGGGACATAGGGACACAGGGGGAGGGAGCTGAGTGCAACCAGCCAGCCATGACAACTCAATTGAGGACATCGAGCATACGCCAGGTTGTTCGCAGGTACCTTTTGGGGCCAAGGATGTGTCGCTTGGTCAGTCACAGATTTGCTTTGTGCCTGTGCTCGGAGCTTCCTTTTGTCGGTGGCTTTTTTGGAAAGCGATTTATAAACGTTGCCAGCATAAATAAACCAACAGATGTTCCCAGACGAAAACCCCATAGAGAACTGTCCGGAAGCATGTGCTCGGCCTCCGTTTCTCTCGCTGTACATATTTATTTACTTTTGCTCTTTTATAACATATTTTTTAATGCAGCCACAGTGTTGCCAATTTGTGCAGATTTATAGAGGCTGCCAACGTCATCGTCCTGGGAGTAGCCAACAAAAGTAAAAAGCAACAAAAAGAGAAAACACCAACGGTCTGGTCTGTTGACAATCGCCACAGGAAGTGGGCAAGCAAACTGCAAGGATGGCTGCCCTGTAGCCCTCTGGATCATGCATTGTTGCTGCCCTTGCCTTGCAAGGGTCATAACTGATTGCTACAAACACTTATGTGGTGGAGTTGGGTGGGGTGGGGTTGGTGGGGCAACACGCGTCGGTCGTCGGACTGGACAACACGCAGCGGCCAGACAGCCAGCAGGAAGCAGACCCCTGGGAGCCAAGGGCGACGAAGGGAGGACAATGCCGCGCATCGAATGAGCATTTTATGGGTGTTGTTCTCTGCAACAACTATTTTCATTAGGGCTACTCATGAATGGCCACACAGAATAATATTTGTATTGATATTTCTGAAAAGAAACGTTTATTATAAATATTATAAATCGATTCAAACTTTTACTTCACAGACAAGATAATATGTGTCATTCTGTTCAGTGAATACCCTTAATGTAGGCAGCACATGTGGAGTCTGGTGGGTTGATGTGACGCGTGGGTAAAGAAAGAATCGAGTTTGTCAATTTGAGGGGATAATAGATTTAGTATGTTATGCCCGGCATTTACAATGTTGTCAGCCACTGACTGCTGGTTGTTGTTTCTCATGGTTTATGCTTGTGGTTGCTGTTCTATTGCTTGTCCATCGTGGAAGCTGCAATTGAATTGTTTCTTGCCCATCGCCTGCCCATCGCCTGCCCATCATCCTCATTATCGTCATCGTCATCATCGACATCGTCGCCGTCGTGGCAGGATGTGGTGCAATTTGCACTGTTGCTGCTGCTGTTGTGTAAGTGGGCGTGACTGTCTGCCAAATATGAGCACCGGAAATTAGCACACAACAGCCACGCCCTCGTGGCCGCCCCCGGTCCCCTTTCTGTCCGGAATGAGGGCGCAAATTGAATGGACATGGGGACGAGCCCTAACCGTATAATTACTTCTGTCCCCGAGATGGGACAGGCCTATTGCTTTTAGAGGCAGCGGAGCTGGGGCGCGGCTGTCCATCTCCAATGACCCGGCCGGATCACCGGATCTAAATTAACAAAAGGACTCAAATTAAAGGCTAATCAGCCACTTGACCACTTTGTCCACTTGACCCAAGCACAGCTCTGGGCCCACCTCTGCCTCTGCGCTGGCGGACACAAATGGATTTATGATGCAAGGCAAACAAACCTGGAACTACTTCAAAAACTTCGCACACACATTTCAGCAGCAAAAGCCTTTCCCACAAGCAGAGGGCCAATAGCTTTGCCAGCCCCACTGCGATTCAGGCGAATTCAACTTTAACTTAAACTTTCACAATGATTCCGTTTCGGAATCCATGTGGCATAGGGCACAACTCTCATACAATTATGTTTGGCGTATGATTTGCGTTTGTTTGTTCAAATGTAGAATAAGTTTTTGCATATACATTACACATTCGGACACTTTGTTTACTAATAGAATAAAATATTATACATGTACAATTTATACAGGATCATCTGAACGATGTCTGTAGCGCTTCCTTCAGGCGATACACCCGCTTATTCCTAGAACTCTCTCATCTGGTACAAAAAAACTGTACCCCTTGCTATGTATTCAGAAAGAGAAAAAATCCTAGCGGTACACAAACTTTCTTCACATACACACACACACACACACACACACACACACACACACATAAACCCAAGAAGAGCCTTGTACAAAGTAATGGAAAATCCGAGCTGAAGCCCGAGCAGAAGCAACTTTTCTTGCTTTTGTGGTGCAACTTCGTTTGCGCGCATTTGAAATTCAGAAATGTGAGTGGACGGGTGTGCATGTGTGTGGGAGGCATGCATTAGCATCTCTTGTGCCGTGTGTGTGCTGCTGCATACATTTAGGCGCGGACAAAGAAGAAATGCATTGCAGTGCTGCACAATTGCTTATGAAATTGAGCAAACAAAATTGCGGAATACTCC
This sequence comes from Drosophila bifasciata, assembly GCA_009664405.1. Classification (NCBI taxonomy): domain Eukaryota; kingdom Metazoa; phylum Arthropoda; class Insecta; order Diptera; family Drosophilidae; genus Drosophila; species Drosophila bifasciata. The sequence goes on along the minus strand of CM019042.1, from coordinate 16,608,854 downwards.
GTACTGTGCACTGTAAATGGGAGCTAATGAGCCGAGACCCACTCAGGGGTTAATACGCAGTTGTGAAAGCACCGCCCCGCACCTGTGTGTGTGTGTTTTTTATGAAAGCTTTAACCCTTTAATGAGCAAAGCTCTATAGCAGCAGAATGACTGATTGGATAACTTTCATATATTGAAATATTGATGCGAAAATGAATATAACCTTCCAAGAAGCAGAAATGAAAGCTGGGATTGATATGACCACCACAAGATACCCATTACCAAGTACCAAATAGATGCTAATGACTGTAAAGCTCCGAATTGACGAACTCTTCTATTTCATGAATACAATATACCTTTGTGTACCAGGTAAAAAGAACGGCTGCCAGCAGGATAACTCACCATTCTTGAAGGAAACAAACTCATTAAAAGGTTTCTGGCCAGTCAGCCAGTCAACAACTTTGAGCCACAAAACAAGCCATTAAAAAATGTTTAGTACATTGACTGTGGCAGAGACCGCCACAGCTCCATCTCCATCGCCAGCCCATGGCCCAATATCGTCAACAGCAACAGAAAACAACAGCCAACAAACTGCCAAACAAGTTCGAAGGGCAAAAAGTGTAAAAAAAAACGTCCGCTCCGGCAATGGCAACAACATCAACAACAACAACAACAAAATTGAAGGCAAATGTTTAGTGGAAGTTTAGCAGAGTTACGGAAAAAAGTTGGCCAGAAAAGTGTCCCCTGGGCGCATTTGGCACAGCGGAAAAACGGGGGGCGGACTCCTCCTCCTCCGCCGCCTCTGCCTCCACTTACCTGTCACGTGTAAAATGCCGCCAGCGGCAGCTCTGACCCGAGAAGAGTGTCCTTCATCCCTGCCAGTGTGCCAGCCAGTGTGTCCTTCCGAGCCCTGTTCATGTAAATTGAAAACAGTCGCCAAACGGCATTAAGAAGGCGAATGAGGCAATGAACCGGCCTCTGTCTGTGTGTGTGTCCGTCCTGGCGAGGCAATGTACATTAAATTAAAAATTAACTGTCGCCAGGGATAAATTGTCAAATTGTATGAACGAAGCAGCGACAGGCAACAGGCAATAATTGTTGAATGGTTAAATGGGGGATTTCCATCGGGGTAATGGAGGACAGCGTCACAAAAGGTGGCTCATATGTAAATGAATGACGCATGAGTTGCAATCTGAACCAAAAAACAATTCAATTTATTCTCGGAGCTATCTCATTTAGAATACATAGAAAGGACTTTACTAATTGCAATGTATTCATTTTAAAATACTTACATAAAATAAGTAGTAACCAAGTTGTAGGTTTTAACGGAGTTCTATTTTTTTTCCTTCAAGAGAAAAATGTACACTTCCGGAGGGGTTTGTATTCCGGGATTTTTGGAGCCAGATGTACTTCAAGATCTTCAATCCATCGAGATCCGTTGAAGAACGGCGCCTGCCCTTTAATAGTGGCATGTTCAATGTTTCGATGATGTTTTGCGATGTACCATAGAGTTCGAGTAATTTTCTTCGGTGAGAAAATGTTCAAAGTGTAAAGCAAACATTTTTAGATAGGGGTTTTTGGAATGTTTGTTTCTGAAATCTGAAGGCATGGAGATTGTATAAATTTCAGAGCGACTCAGTGATTAAATTACATATTTAGCATTACAACCAGGAATAACGTGTTGGCTTAGAAGATTCGAATACTTTTCAGTCAAAAAGAAACTATTAAAGTTTAAATTAAATGTATTTTAACTTACTACTTAGTATATAAAAATATTTATATGTACATTGTTAAGCTTGTGAGGTTTTTCACTGGCGGTTGAATTTAATTTAATAAGAATTCGTATGATTGTAATTCCCAGACCGAATATATCCATTCATATGCATGATGATAGAAAGGATATGATTAAATGAAAATACATGAAAATCAATTCATGGACCGAACAGTCGTACCTTATGAGGAAAATGGCCGCCGTGCGTAATCATATGCGGAAATTCATATTTTCTTATAGTACAGTAAGGGATATGTTTTTAATATTTAACAATAAACTGGATTTATCCATCCATCTGCACCACTATGATAAAAGCTTACCATTGATGTACATATGTATTGTGGAAGGACCCCTATCATGCCCCGTTGTATAATACTAATCCATAGCTAATATATATGAATAATCCCAAGTTTAAGCCACACTTTTTGGGTTTTGAAATATTTAGGATAAAAGTTTAAGTTCATATAAAATAGGTATATTGACGCACGTGCATTCGAAAATAGTAATGAAAAATAATTTTTTAGACAATGGTTTCTTCTACGATGTCTCCCTTTTTAGGGCGCTTTGCATCTGCCGAGCTCCTTCATCGAGACGGCAGCAAAATCGCTCACTGCCGCTTTGATCGTTTCGTCTGCTATCGTTGCTTATGTCATTTTGCTTGGGTATCAAACTGCTTACCAGCAGATCGCCAAAATTTGTTCCTGATGTTCTCGAAATATCTATATTCGTTAGGTCACCACCTGCAGTATGGTGAGTCTTCGGGCCCGAACCGCCCAAGTACCGGCCGTAAAGCATCCGTGTCCACTGGAAAATCCACTTGGTATAGATTTTCACAGCACCATGCCCCTGTTTATCCAAAAAGCTTTCTCCATTGGTCTGGTTCGTATAAAACAGTTCCTGCGCCTACTATTCCCAAATCCAGTGTATAGTTTTTCACGCCTCCACCGTGGTTTTGTTGGCGACTTTGATTTCGTCCATCTTTATCGCGCCAATATGTTTGTGTATGTAAGTCTGTATCTTTTCTAACGTCCGAAAATATAAGCCTGAAATAATAGTATGACCAAAATTTGTAATTTTTGAAGTCCTAGTCGGGCGGTTATGTGGCGCTCAATATCCTCAGCTGCAGCCGGTTTATCGATCGCACAGTTTCCTTTGCCCAAAATTTGATCCTATTTTGGATGTATCAACTTCAGTTTAAATAAGATATTTTCATTAAAGAGACTTGTTTTTTCAACGGCTAAAATCTTCCAAAATGTAGTCTGCACCGAGAAGACCGTGGGTCAATGGCCAGAAGCTTTAGCATAATTTGACAAAATTTAAGAACATACTGTGTACAGACGTTTAGCATATCTGGCAAACCCAAACATTCTTAACGAACTGTAGCAAACTTTTTTTAAAGATCGCGAAAATAGCAAATGTTTTCCACGTGGCAGTTTACCGTAAATATATATATGAACACAGAACCTTTCATTCCAAACGGCTAAATCCGCAAAATGCGCTTTTTTTTTTTCTGAATAAAGAAATTTTTGGAACATTCATGGAGCATGTACAAAAAGTCTCGAAAATCTGCCAGGGATATGTTTTCATAAATTTAAGTCAAAATGGATGGTTGAAAAATAGGTTTTTCTTTAAAATTGCCTTAACAACAGAAAGTTTTTAAAGGATTGTTGATAACAATGAATACACCTAGTAAAAAAACCAAAAACAGAACTATACGTAGCAAAAATTTGTTTTTCATTCCATCTAAGATAGAAAAAGTAGACATATATAAAAGTGTAGTGTAGTGTTTGTATAAAAGTTGACTACATTTTTCACTACAATTTTCAACTTTGAAGGCTTAAACAGATCACTGAACAAAACATTCATTTCATCCAAAGCGGTCATAAATTTTTTTGAATTTTTCTTCCCCATTTTCCGCTGAGGCAATTACTAAGATCGAACATTGGTAGAAATATGATAAAGAATAGATAGATAGTTAGTCGTAGGCAAACCTACATACCATTTAGTTACGTTACGCTCAGTGTAATGACCAAAATGGTATAAGATATGAGTTGATTTGCAATGGCAGTTATTGGTTGATTTACACTCGGGGCCCGACCAGAAAAAAAATATTTCCTATAAATTTGATATATTCAGGGGAGGTCCGGTTTTTAATTACTTTTCCGTTTTGCGTTTTAGCCAAAACGGTTTCAGTTTCTCATGTCCAATTAGACACACAATTTAGAGTGTTAACCACACAATTTTGAGTGTTTCGTGCACAATTTAGTCTGGCACAAAAACGTAAATTTTATTTGCCTAGACCAATTATTTTATATCAAAATTAGAGGTTGAGTAAAAAAAAAAAATTAAATAAAAAGCACAAGGTAAAAATCGTGTCAAATAAATTTTAATGAATTTTAAGTTGCCTTTTACTATTATTAAAAATACTTTTTAATACATTTACGACATACATACATTTACATATGTACATATGTTTAAATCAAAATAAACTATTTTTAATTTCACTATAATTTTTTTTACTTATAAACCAAATATTTGTCTGTTCAACAAACCTAATCAGTTTAGTACAGACGACTAGCTCTTCAGATATGCTCTTAAAGATAAACCCCACCCCCATTTACATTCGGAGTATTCATTTTCATTCATATGTATATTCATCGAGGGCAGTGGTGCAAATCTAGAAATAAACTTCAAAGCATTTAACATTTGCTCACTGGCCAAGAACGCCCCCGAGTTGGTCCGACTGGCGATGTAATCTACACAATGGCCTGGTAGAGTTTTAATTGCTATGACACTGCCAAGACACGGCTGACTGGATAATGGAAGGAAGGAAGGAGGAGGAGTGGGACTGGGGCTGGGGCTGGCTCAGGTCAGGGCTGGATAGAGTCCTTTGATGGGCATGTTGCTGCCCGTTTGCTGTTGTCGTTTTCTAATTTGATATAGATAAAAATCATTTTATAAATGGTGCTAGCGTCACCGGTGCTGGCGTTGCTGATGCCGTCAAGTGAGCATGGCCCTGACAGACACAGAAAACCGGGCGGTCAGTCGTTCCTAGTCCTCCCTGGTTGGGAATAGAGACTCTCTCTCTCGCAGCTCGATGGCTTCTTCTTAATTGAATGCTCATTTTAACAAGCTACGCTTCGGCTCTCTGGCGTCGCCAGCTTTAATTGCATTTTTATTTCATTTCCCAGCAATTATCGCAAGTTCGTGTGCAAATTTTATAAACTGAAGGAGACGACCAGCAGAGCGCAGGGCAACAGGACAGCGCAGAGCAGCCGGGAAGGGTGGGAGAGGGAGAACTGACTCCTTGCCCGAAGCGTCGAGGAGCTGCCACCTGGCACCTGCAACATCCTGAAGCCAAAAGGTCAATCGTGTCATGAGTGTACGAGTATCTGTATCCGCAACCCGCCATGTGCAACTAGTAGGGTGGGAATGCGAGAACTACTCGTACATACTCGTCGTATGTGAGTGTGCGGTCGGTCCTGCGATGTCCTGCAAACCGTAATTAAAGGCAGCCAGGACTTGGCTTGTAGCCGACTCCTTCGCTTTGCTGTTACTGATATTTATTGTCGTTGCTGCGCTTTCTGCTCTCTTATTGTCAGTGCAACTCCAAGCAGCCGTTGTCGTTGCTGTTAACGTTGCTGTTGCTGTTGTCGCTGCGAGTTGTTAGCAAAGCAATTAGCATGAGTTTGCTATTGCAACACACGGCCAGGCCAGGCCAGAAGCCGGCACAACGTCGGAGACGACACGGCGACCTCGTCCGGCACCTGCTGAAAGTTTTACGTTACGTTGTGCTGCACACCAAAGCCGGAGGCAACTTCCCGATGCTACAGCCAGCAAATAAGAATTTAATTTATTTACTCTGCAGCAGGCAAAGTGTTGGCAAATGGCCATGTAGCATTTAGCACTCAGCAAACAAATCAACCGTAAGTGAAACTTATGAAACAGAGCAACTGTAAGCCAAACGTAACGAATCCGCCTCCCGAGATCCTAGTCGATGTTCCAGCAAATGATATCTCTGAACAGTAAGTTCGATAAACCAATTATTATTTGTATATTTTCTTTTATTATTGGATTGCTGAAAGTAAACCATTCAATCAAATGTAAATATTTTGTACATACTTTGTTGATATGCGGTATCTGTTGCAGTTCGTAGATGCATTGACAGCATCTATTGCAAGGCCACTATAGTAAAAATGTCTAATTTAAAGCACTTTAAAGTCCTACTACACCTGCATTAACCTCAAGGTGGAATAGGAGTTCACTTTGAGAAGAGAACCTCAATAGTATGCATCGCTTAGTTCTTGTCCGTTTGATCTATTCTCAGCTATTTTACAATCAGTTTTTCTTACTGCGATTCTCATTCAAGGCACCACTCCTTCCATTTTCCCGACAAAGGTTTCGATTTACTACAACTTTCTCAACCTCGAACCACAAAGACTAAGCCATCTCATCATACTCTCTTCTTTGGTTGTAACCTTCAACACCTTTTAAGCCCTTTTGAAGTCCCATTTTCCCTTCGATACCCCGAAAAAAAAATCTGTCCCATTTTTTATTCCTAATGGGGAGTTGCCATCTAGCAAAGGATTTCGCTTGGGTGCATTTCGAGCGCGTGGATGTGGGATAGGGTTGGGGTTGGGGGTTGGGGTTGGGGGTTGGGGGTTGGGGTTGGGATGTGTCTGGCATTTGGTTTGGTTTGATTTTGAAGGTGGCTGCACCTTCCCCCAAAAGTTTCATCGTGGATTATGCAAAAAGTTTTTCATTAATGTAGGATTTAGATATTTTTTCACGCTCTGCAACTGCTTTTCCTCTTTCCTCTGCTCTGGTCCCGCTGAGCTTTACTGGTGCGCATTTTTTTCGCACAGTTTCCGTTTTTCCCTGTTCGACTATTCTCTTTTTGGCTTTTTTCCTGCGTTCTGGTTGTTGACAACGCAACTTTGGTCCCAGGATACGGCAACTTTTGTGCACCGCACCGCACCGTACCCCACCGCACCGCAGCGCAGAGCGAGTGCAATGAAAGTTGGCAGTACCGCAAAACACAGATACAGATACGTTTGGATGGATGGATAGACAGCTAGACAAACACTTAACAACGGATCCCATGAAGATGCCACAAAGCGAATTTGCCTTCCCAAAAGCCAAAAAGGCAAACAAAAAGGGGATTAAAAGGGAAGACTTCAAGAAATTGGTTGCGTTCTATGCAACTTTCAATGCTCAGGGGGTGATGTGTGTGTGTGTGTGTGTGTAAAAATGAGGTTATCAAAGCGATATAAAGGGGAGGGGAGAGAGTACAATCGATGGGTGATCTAAAGTTCCTAATACTCGTATACTTCAAACATACAGTTGCGGCAGAAATAATAGCACCAAATGGTACCACAGACTTTATTACTTTAAAACTTGATCGCTAATCAACAAAATTTGCACTTTTACTATAATATAAATTAGCTATACATGTCTCCTCTCAGATAAAAGTGTCCTAACTCTCGAAATCCTAACGGTTCTTATTATTTTACCCAATTTTCCGAAAAAAAGAATCATAATAGAACGGCAACAAAAATAGCACCAAAATTTTTTTTATTTTTTAAACTTTTTATTTTTTGAGCTTTTTCATATTTTATTTTTTTGATTAAATGAATAATCAGTGGCTTAAGTCGATAGTATCAATAAAGTTGTAAAATAAAAGTATTTATGGGTTGTGGAAAGCACTTTAGGGAAGAAAAAAAGCTAAAGGATCAAAACTTGAATTGCAGAAGGAGAAAACTTTTCTAAGGTAAAAGCAAATAGCCGGTTGCTCAAGTTAAATGATTCGCAATGCCTTAAAACATGTAACTTACTAGAAAAACTTGAAAAAAAAGCCCTCAATATCGCCATTTTTGGTTAAACTACTGGTTGGTGAGGTGAAGAAGGACCCTTACAAACCGTCCAGAGAGCTTAAAAAATGATCTTAAAAAAATCGCCTAGGATGAGGAAAGTTAGTTTTTATGTAGAAGAATATAAATTAACTGCCCAGAATCCGGGGAAAATCCACTTTAGACAAGATGCCATGGGTACAAGTAATTCAGTATGCAAAATCGCACTGGAGTTGGCCCAAAAGAAATATGGAGAAAACATCCTGTGGTCCGAAATAATTCAAAACGTTTTTTTGTTTACAAGGCTCTCGATCTTATATAAGACGACTACCCAATGCAGAATACAATCATCTGACTAAGATACAAAACCAATAAAACATGCAGGGAAAAGCATCACGGTAGGGGCATGCTTTTCGTACTATGGAGGTGGTCCAATATATGGCTCAAATCGATGATGAATCGACACGGCTATGTAAATATATATAAAAACAATGATGCTGCCTTATATGGAATAGAAAATGCCATTGCTTTGTGTCTTCCATCAGAATAATGATCCAAAACAGACCAGCAAGGAAGCTTTAACGTGGTTCGAGAACAGTGCATTTAATGTAATGTATTGGCCTGCTTAGTCCCCAGATATGAAACCCATGGAAAATCTTCGTTTTAAAGTTACAAAATATGTTTTTAATACGAAACTAAAGAACAATATTGATCTTTGGGGCATCATGCATTATTTGTGGGGCAATATCTCCCAAAAAAGAGGGGGAAATTAGGTGAACTTTCATACCAAGACGCTGAGCATCTGTTGTTGCCACCAAAGGCTTAAAACCAATATATTAACCTTTTGAATACAACTAAAGTAACCTATTGTAATGAAAAAATTTGGAAAACTTCTTTGTAATTTGAATTTTTTGAAATGTTTGGAAATTGGTGCTATTTTTGTTGCCGCCTAAATTCACGAATTCGTACTTTTCTTCTCAAAAATTTTCGTTTAAGGTCTTCAATACATGCCATTGCTTTCGGAAATGTTAAATAACACTCTAAAGTTTATATATTAGTTTAAAAACAGTTAATTAAACCGTCCATTTAAACATAATCCTTCAATACAGAAAAATTAGCCTTTTGGTGCTATTATTTATGCCGCAGCTGTATGTATGTATATATTTAGGTACATACTTATCATGTGCAAATATGCTATCTAGTCAACTTAGGACTCGGTTTCAGTTGATGCAATAAATACTTATTATCGAATTCAATCGTTTCTCTCAGTGAGCTGCAATATACAGTTTTTGCTACATGACTTTTCTTTTTTGCCATCACCAACATAACTTGGACTTTCTTTCTTCTTCTACTATATATGAGTATATCTGTATGTACATATGTATTTACTATGTATGTGTGTGTACATTTATTCTTTTTTCGTATCTGGTTTTTTGGTTTTGGTGGTTGTTTCTTTGGAGACACTTTTGCCGCTTTGCAGTGCAAATTGTTGGGTTTTGCCGGTCTCTCTGCCGTTCTTTTTTCCAGTTTCCAGTTTTATTCTTGTAGATTTTTTTGTGTGTGGTTTTTATTTTCTTTTGTGGTGTTTTCGATTTGTCTGGCGGGAAGGACGACCGCAGATCCTCTCCTCTGAGCTCTTCTTCCGCGCTTCAGCATTTATTTGAGTGTGTAAACTTTTGCTACTTGAATTTTTTGGGGGTTTTCTGTGGCAATTTCACAGTTGGATCCCCCGTCCCCCCGTTCAGTCTCAGCGGCCACACTCCATGCCAACTTTGATAGTTTTGTCAAAAGTTTTTATTGCGATTTGTTGCAGCTGCAAGTCGAAGTCTTGTAAAAGTAATGCTCATCCAAAAGAAGAGCCACAAAAATGAATACTGGAATTCCCCAAATGATATTTTTGTGCGAGACAAGTTGCGTCCGTGGGTTGAGACTGTAGTATTGCGACTTCAATTAGAGATCTTTCGAAGTATTTAAGATGGGGAAATTCCTAGAATATAACTTTATATCTGGATCATCGAATCAAATCGAAATTTAAAAATATATATCCTAAATGTCCTACCAGAATGGTGGCTCTTACGATTAGCCAATACAAAGCACTGCTTCAACAAATATGAAATATCGTTTTTGCTTTCATATACTATATGTATATAGTAGATACGAGTACGAGTTCAAGTTTTCATTATAAATGAGGCATATAGAAGAGCATTTACTTAATGTACATATATTTCTTAACTAAATAACTAAATCAAATATTTCTTTCGTTGGCGTGGCGCTCTTTAACTTCACTTGTTATCACAATTGTCGATGACCACGACGTCCCCGTAGTTGGGGGGCGGAGTCTCAGGTCGCGCCGCGGCTCCCTCCACCTCGTTCGTGTAGAATCGGGTCGTGCCCGTGTCTGTTGGGGTGGTGGGAGTGGCGCGCTCCCGATCGCGACTGCTGAAAAGGTTGCTGCGGCTCAGGCGACGGATGAGGGTGGCTGTGTTCTGGTTGATGGTTCGGTAGTACTGAGAGCGGGCCGGCCGCCCAAAGAGGCGGCTCACGAAGCTGTCCTGCGGGCCGTAGGGCTGGCGGACTACTGCCCGCGAGGAGCGCTGGGTGTTGGAACGGCGCGGATTGCGAGTCCTGTGAGGCGTCCAGGTGTGTATAGTGGGTAAGGTCTCCTGCGACGGATCTAGAGGAGCTTAAAAGAGAATAAGTAGGCTCTTATTGACGATCCCGGTTGATATGTCTCGATGCTTACCCGTTTCACCCTCGGCCAACTCTTGACTGGACTTCTTCTTCCGCATCTCGCAGCAGCTCTTGAGGCACAGGGCGAAGGTGATGATAAAGATGACCATACAGATGCCAGTGGCACCACCCACAATAAAAGCCAGCTTCAGGTCATCCGGGTCGTACTTGTGAGACAGTTCGATCTCGTCTGGCAGTTGAGCATCTCCTCCGGCAAGGAGCTGGTGGCTCACCCGCTCCAGACAGGTGCGATAGCGCAGACAGAGCTTCTCCCGACTGCCCTCACAGACGTCACTGAGAGAAGACGGATCTTCCTCCTCGTCGCTATTCTCCTCGCTTGAGTCCAGCTCCCGCCACACGGCCAGCACGGACTGTGGTCCTTGGGTGGTGGGGTCTAGGTTCTCGAGCCGTTCGAATTTCAAGGTCTGCGGCCCGTCCAGCTCCAGCTCCTCCGGCGGAGGCAACAGTTCCTCCTCCGCGCAGTCACTCATGAAAATGACCACACCTCGCTGACGAAGTCCGGTGGCCACTTTGGTCAAGGCGCGATCGCAGTTGAAGGGATTCTCCTCAAGATTCAGTGAGGCAAGGTAGCGGGGTGCGTGGAAAACCACCGAGCTCATGGTGAGTAGAAGATTCTGCGCCAGATCCAGCTGCCGCAGCTGTGGCAAGGCACTTAAGAGCTCGGCGCCCAGTTGGTTTATCTGAGAATTCCGTAGGTTGAGGGAGCGTAGCGAAGGGCTCCTGAGTAGTGGCCCAGTCCCCAGGGTAGCAAGCTTGTTTCCCTCCAGATTGAGATGGATCAACTGGGAATTGGACTCCAGGAGGTGTTCATCAATCTGTTCCAAGCGGTTGTAGGACAGATCTAGGTGGCGCAGTCTGCGCAGCTCCGCAAAGCCATCGACATACAGGGTGTGGATGGCATTATGGGCCAGCGTGAGGTTAATCAAGTGCACTGTGCTCTGTGGGCCATTAGATAATGTCTGTGGTTACGAATTTGATACGCAAAATGTTTGACCTGGATGTACCTGGAAGGAGTCATCGTCTATGGTGGTGATATCATTGTAGCTCAGGTCCAACAACTCCACCGTTTTGGGCATTTCTATATTGGCACTTATCAAGCGTTTGGCGCTGGGGAATGCCGGGGAGAATTCGATAGTGAAATGATAAAAGACAAGGCAATCCGAAATTGACAACTCACCTGCATATAGCTCGATTGCGTTGTGCATGGAGATCACACTGACAGACTGTGGGACAGTACATCTGCAGCTGGGTCTTGCTCCGGCACACCTGAAGCAGCACGCAGAGCAGAAGTCCCACGTAGAGCAGGATCTTCTTAAGACCTAACCACATCTTGGGCTTGATCACGCATTGCAGGGCCATATGTGTTGTATTTGTTTTGCTGTTGGGAGGGACTTCCTCAGTTAGAGCTTTGTCATTTCGCCCTCTTGGAGTTACTGAGACTTACGAGACTTATGTTGGTAGTGCTCGGTTTTTGTCCACTGACTGAGTAAGTTGGCTTTGGGCTCAAATCATGACTAACTGATGCGCTGCCTTCCAATGTCTGGGAACATGGGTTCGACTAGGCCAGTCTTGCTTTTGTACCGACTGGGTTGCTTACACTGATAATGTGCTCTTTCGCTGCACTACACTTCCAGTATGATAAGATAAGCTTCATTGTTATTATCTAATCAGCTGGTGCGGCTATATTCGAGTCTCTTTGTGCAGAGAGTGAGTGAAAACCCTAGAGTAGGTCGAGTCACATTTCGACAGCGGGACTTCTTTTGTTTGGAAAACTAGTAGAACCGACATATAAGAACTTTTACCGCAGCTGGAATGAGTAACTGATGACTGACTTTCGCTCTTAATATGTGATATGTTTTACTTTCACTTAGCGTCTCGCAAAAGGTACTTTATTCGTTTTTATACCCGTACTCGAAGAGTAAAAGGGTATATTGTATTTGTGCTAAAAGTGGATGTGTGTAACATAGAGAAGGAGTAATTTCCGACCATATAAAGTATATATATTCTTGATCAGCATCAATAGCCGAGTCGATATAGCCCTGTCTGTCCGTCCGTCTGTCCGTCTTGTTCGTCGCCCATTGCTCGAAGGCTAAAAAAAATAGAGCAAAAATCCAAATTTTTTTCCAGACTGATGTGTTCTCTCACTCCTAGAAAAAGTTTCAAAATTTCGCCCCGCCCACTTCCCCCCCACAAAGGGCGCACATCTGTGGCGTCCACAATTTTGAAGATAGCAGAAAACGAAAAATGCAGAATCATAGAGAAAGACCATATCTATCAGGGGCCCAAATCTGAATCGGATCGGATCATTAATATAGCCACAATAGACAAAAAAACATACGCAAAAAACTTCGCTCCATCCCTTTCACACTCACACAAAATCGAGTCGATTTGGTTTTGTATTTTGTGTAGCCTGGATCTCAGAGACTATAAGAGCTAGAGCAACCAAACTTTTGGCCAAGACTCCTGTGATACCAAACCTGAACAAGTGTATTTCAAAATGTCGCCCCGCCCCCTTCCGCCCCCACAAATGATCATATCTACCAGATTCCCGAATTTGGTTCAGATCGGATCATTATTGTAGCCACAATGATCAAATGAATTTTCGTTCATTCAGTGTTTCCCCGCCGTTAGTGTTTCCCCTCGCCAGTTTGCTGCGTAAGTCATTTATTGGGGTTGATTGTCGCAGCAGATTCTCTCACACACACACTCACGCTCAAAACATGCTGCCTCGTGCAGTGTACGTGTGTGTTGTGAGAACTGATGTAGATGATGTAGATGTAGATGTCGATGACAGATGTAGCAAAAAATTTAAAATGTAAAAACTGATAAAACATTTTAAAATTCCACATAAATCACTGAGTACGGGTATAAAAGTAGAGTCGCGTTCGAAGCGACTCCGTACGTTCTCTCTCGTTTTAATTTGTTACTGGCGAAAACAATCTACGTAACATCTGAAATCGAAGTATGTTGAGATAGTTGAGTAAGCAGCCCCTTAAATCACCTTTGGACGAATAGCAGGCTACGAGTGGAGTAACTGCAGAGGCCGCCAAATAATGCCTGGGAAATCGCCGGCGGCACCTCTGGAAGATACTGGTCCACGATGGGGTGGGGAAACGGAAGAGATCGACAAAGTGTGCCTGGGCAATCGCCGGGCGGCACCTTTGGGCAGCTACTGGACTATGAAAGAGAAAGACGGGCAAAGATCCTACACAAAAATTACACGCGGGTGTCGGTTTCACTAATTCTTGCGTTTATTCTTAAAAAACAGTTATATTCGCTCAGCACCGTCCTACTCACCACGGTGGGACCAGCTTACCCTCTATCTCCTTTGTCGGCGTGTGATTTTACCGTCGTACTATGCACGTGGGATGGGCGCCTACTCGAGCTCGTGCTACTGGCTGCTGCTGTTGCTATGTTCTAGCGGTCTCTCACGGCTCGGCCATGATGAAATTATACGCATGGTGATCCCATCCGTAAGCTCCGGGATTTATTTACGAGCGCTAAATACTTTCACTACTGAAAGAGCTTTTTCGCCATGTCTGATAAGAGATGCAAAAAAGAGAAAGATATACAGAAGTTGTTTTGTTTTGTTTTCTGTACTCTTCGTTCCCTTGAAATAGCCAGCCAAATAAGCCCCGAAAAGAAATGGGATCACCATGTATAATTTCTCTGGGATACAAGGTGATCCCATCCCAGAGCACGAACTTTTTCGGGGCTTATTTGGCTGCCTATTTCAAGGAGCGAAGAATACAGAAAACAAAACAAAACAACTTCTGTATATCTTTTATCTGTCTTGTCGCTTATCAGACATGGCTCTCAGTAGTGCGAGCGTAAAATAAAACCCCGGAGCTTACGGATGGGATCACCTTTGTTGGGCTCGGCTCTGCAATGATGTTCTGTACTGAGCTCTTTCTCTCTCTCACGGCTTCGGCGATGATCTTGGGGGCTGAGCTTTTGCTCTCTCTCTCATCTTCACCATCAGTGGTGGCCGGTGATCACTGTTGTTCCCCCTCCCGGCTGAAATCACGAGTTTAGTGCTTATTGGCCGTCTGAAGATGAAAGAGCGAAAATATGTGAGGGAGCGTCCGCTCCTTCACACAATAAAACCAAAAATGAAATATTTTGAAATTTTTTACGTATTTCATATATGATGCTTTTTCAGAAAAGCATTCTCATGTCCCTTGGTGATATTCTCCTCATATAGTCATCGCTTCTGACGAAATCCCATGGTATGAAGCAGCTAGTTTTGAAGAACTCCCACTTTAATGTAGCCCTTGTGCAGATCAATATACGACATCGAGGCGAATCGATATAGCTTGATCAGTCCGTCCGTCCGTCCGTCTTGAGTCGAGGCGAGTCCAAATTTAGCTTCCACATTGTCCGTCCGTCCGTTTTGTTTCAAAATTTCGCCCATTGCTCCCACAAAAAGGACATCTCTGGCGTCCAGATTTTGAAGAAAACAGAAAACTAGAGAATGATCATATCTAAAGCCCATATTTATCAGAATTTGGTTTGAATCGGATCATTATTAAATAGCCACAATATGAAAAGTCATTTTGGGTTGATAGCCAACGTGTCGATTTTCCCATTCGTACAGTTGAGCACCTGGATCTCAGACTATGCCTTGTGCAACCAAACTGTACTGTCCAGACTCCTTGTGATAACTTCAGTGTAAGATTTCAAAAATTTACTGACCGAGTACGCGTATAAAAGTGTGTCGCGTTTTGACGGCGAAAACCAAAAATGCAGTTCGTAGAGAATGATCATATTTACCAGATTTTCTTTTGCCTTTAAAGGATAAAATGTTGAAAAAATGAAATCAAAAAGTTTTAGGGTATACAAAATTCTCATTATTCGCTTTAAAAACTGCTCCAAGCCCCAAATCCATCAGTGTAAAGTTGCCTTGGTTCGTTAAGAAAAACTATAAAAATTCGATTTATAAAAGTAGTGTCGTGTTCAAAATCCGATGTTCTTTCTCGTTTTTTTTTTTTTTATACGTTTTTAAAGACAAAATGTTGAAAAAAATAATAGAAAAACGTTTTGCCATATACAAAATTCCATTATTCGTTTAAAAATTGAAAAGCCCCAAATCTATCAGAAAAAGTTGCCTTGGTTCGTTAAGAAAAATAAAATTCGATTTATAAGAGTAGTCTAATAAATGAACTATCTCCGTACCAATCTGAATTATACCCATATACAAATTTAAAATTCTTACAAAACCGTTCTGACGTAGAAAAAATATTTTATTACAAAACTTCAAATTAAAGTCGGTTCGGTTCCATGAGGAAAACTCGTGCGATGTAGTGTTATCGGAACAACGTCAGAGGAAGACTGAAATACAACAGAATATTTACCAAAGTATACCATTTTACAATTTAATAGGACATTTGTACATGGTATTCAGGCGTTGAATATCAGTTGTACTCATGGTGAGTCGTTGGCCCATCAAAGACTGTCCCTCCGGCCGAATGGCAACAATGGTCGGCTCGCCATTGACAGAGAAGGCCAATGAACTATAGTGTAAAATACTACCATAGTCATAGGGCTGGTCGAAGTCGCCAACATCGGTATCCTCGTACTTGACAAAGTTCTTAGCATGGCCTTCAGAGATATTCTCCTCCACAATCCTCACAAACTCGTCTCGATCCGGGGAGCACTGCTGATGATGGAAGCCCAGGGTGTGGAGCAGTTCATGTTGGATGGTTCCCAGTCTGAAGCATCCCTTGTCCAGCTCGCCCGGTTTCAGCTTGACAGTTCTTTCGCCGGGCTGGTAGCCAACATTCGAGCTACATCCTGACGTCGAGGTAATTACGAAAAGGTAGTTTTCTTCCAGCTCGTTGGCGGGCACGAAGCGAATGCAGGAGGATCGCTCAATGATTTTCATTCCCAGCTCAATATATGCCACTTGGGGAGCATCTGTAATCAAGGGGGTGTGACAAGTGCTTTCTCCGTGCTCTGGAGTTTACCTTAACCGAATTCCTCATCTATCCTATAGGGAACTGTTCCATTGGGCCAGCGACGTGTTTCGCTCAGCTGGCCGTTCCGCTCGAAGTCTACTTCCATGTCGCCTTGGAAGTCACCAGCCGTAAGCTCAGGATCTGTTTCTCCATTGTAACTATTATACGGTGCTCCCAGGCCACTGGTGCTGAGAATTCCAAGAAAGGCCAAGCAAATCCACGGTGCAAACATTTTCGACTGTGCGAAATACATTCTTTACTAATCGACTGTTAATATGGTACGTAATCGCTGGATAAGGAATTGTAAAATAATAAGTCTAAGTACCTTAGTCGATTAGTGATAAGAGCTATCAGAATTAGCAGCACCTCAAGTTCTTTCGGCGCCAGATGCTAAGAATATGGTTGCATGCTTGTGGGATTCAAGAGAAATAACCCAGGTACACGCTATGCTAATAGTATTTCTTAGTCTGCGCTATTTACTCGCTCTCTGTGGGAAGTAAAACACTTTCAGGCTTTAGGTCCGGCCTGGGACCTTTTGGCCAACAGTGCAAATTGATCGTTAACCAGATCAGCGGTGACTCGGGGCTTCTTAACAGGCCAGCTTGCGCTTCCGTTACTGAAGCTCAGTCACAGATTTTTTTACCCGTACTCGAAGAGTAAAAGGGTATATTGTATTTGTGGTGAAAGTGGATGTGTGTAACATAGAGACGGAATCATTCCGACCCGATAAAGTATATTTATTCTTGATCAGCATCAATAGCCGAGTCGATATAGCCATGTTTGTCCGTCCGTCTGTCTGTCTGTCCGTCTGTCTGTCCGTCTTGTTTGTCTTGTACCGCCCCGCCCACTTCCGCCCCCACAAAGGGGCGCATATCTGTGGCGTCCACAATTTTGAAGATAATAGAAAACGTAAAATGCAGAATCATAGAGAGAGTCTATATCTTTCAGAGGCCCGAATTTGAATCGGATCGAATCATTATTTTAGTCACAACGGAAAAATCATTTCGAAAGACATCGTTCCCTCTCGCTCTCACTTACACAAAAACGAGTCGATTTGGTTTTTCGTATTTTGTGTCGCCTGGATCTCAGAGACTATAAAAGCTAGAGCAACCAAACTTTTGTACAGACTCCTGTGATATCCCTTTAGTGCAAGTTTATTTCAAAATTTTGCCACGCCCCTCCCGCCCCCACAAAAAGATGATAATCCATAATTTTGAATATAGAAAAAACTAAAAATGTAGTATCGTAGAGAATGACCATATCTACCAGATTCTCGAGTTTGGTTCAGAACGGATCATTATTAAAGATGATGACAATGATGAAATGATTTTTCAGCATCTAACCCCTCACCCCTCGCAACAAAAGCGGTATTTAGGGTTGATAGAACCTACTGATTCTCTTTTAGGCAGAGTACGTGTGTTGTTGTAAGAACTGATGTAGATGACAGATGCAGAAAAAAATTTAAAATATAAAAACTGATAAAACATTTGAAAATTCCACATAATTTATACCGACTCAGTCGGGTATAAAAGTAGTGTCGCTTTAACAGCGACACAACACGTCCCTTCTCGTTTTCTTAATAAAATAAAAAAAAAAAATTATTATTTTTTTATATGTGGGCGGTGACACGCCCAATTTTTCAAAAATGTTTTTTGGGGGTGTATATTGCTTTAATTGCTTAGTTTAATAGTTATTATTTATTCCCCAAAATTTGGAATTTTCCCCATAGTGCAACGGCCAGTTCAGGATCAGTCTTTTCATTAGAAGCAATGATGTGCTTGGGCCAGCAATGTTCCAAACGGTTACTTTTTACTTTAATACTTTAAATACTTTAAATAACGCTTAGTTAATGCACCTACCTATACACAACAAATAAAAAAAAAACAGGATGTAATTTTATTTTTTACAAGCATAAGTAGCTGCATAAGTCCGATTAGTGATAAGAGCTATTAAAATTAGCAGCACCTTAAGTTCTTTCGGCGCCATATGCTAAGAATATGGTTGCATACTTGTGGGATTCAAGATGAATAGCCCAGGCACACACCATGCCAATATTTTTTATTCTGCACTATTTACTCGCTCTCTGTGGGAAGTGAAACACTTTCATCCGCTGCATCTGCCACCAGACGAGAAAAGGGCTTTAAGTCCGGCCTGGGGCCAGTTGATCGTTAACCAAAAGAGCGGTGCCTCGAGGCTACTTAACAGCCCAGCTTGCGCTTCCGTTGCTGAAGCTCAGTCACTGGCACAGTCACAATCCCCGGTCCTAGTCCAAGTGCCAGGGTCCAGGGCAAGATGTAATGGATAGAATCCACTTGTCCGCTTTCCATACCTCAAACTCCCCTTCCTCCAGCAGCTTGCGACTGTGCTTCCGCACTCGGTTTGCTGCCTTTAATTTATGGCCATGGCCAGACAACTACGACAAGGACCACGATGGCGCCTTCTGTCAGTCACAATGGGGTGTGGCCAGTGGCTGGGACTTCCGCTATTTTCTCGGCTTGGGATCTGCCGCTGCCCAAGGACCCCCATCGAATGATCACCGCAATGTGCAACAAAAATGAAAACTTTTTCCCACACATTCGCAGCTTTGGTTTTTTCGTTTTGGCGCACTGGACCGTCGGAAATAGTTAACTTTTATATGCATTTCAAATCAGAAAGTTTTGCATTCAAACTTTATTAAAATTACGCTTGATGCTCGGCCAATGGTGCCCGTCCAACCAACTCCTGGACTGGACTGGAATCCATAGCCTCGCTATTTGATATTTTTTCAATTTCAATTGTTGGTCCGAAATGTTCCTTGCCATCTTCATTGCCACTGTCGTGGGTTCCCTTGGGGGTTTCCGTTTCTTTGTCTCTAGAGTTTTATGAGTCCGATGAGCATTTGAAAGTGAATGCCTTTCACTAATCTGTAATCTAACGTAACTCAAACGGGTTATTTTCTCTATATAAGCTACATATAATAATAGAAGTTGTGATGGAAATACTTAGTTGTTTTCAAAACACATGCTGATAGTCGAGGTTCGATCTTACAGTGCTATAAGCTAATATAATTCTTTAAAATTCGAGTTCATAATGAGGATTGATGGTTGGATGATATGTACTAAAAAGTTGTTTCAAGTTTCAAATAATTCTTTCTAGGACTTCCTTTGAAGTATCGCAATTATTTCAGGGTAGATAATTCCCGACTGTCATCCATGGAAAGTGTATTCAATCTTCTCCCAAGTGGATGGAATAATTTCAAGTTTCCTTTCTAGTTTTTGGTCGCACATTTGCATTGTTGTTTTGACTGCTGGCGCCTTTTTGTGGTATCTTCTCCCTCTCCTCCCCTTGCGCCTCTTTGCCCTTATCCCATTTCTGCTCCTTCCTCTCTCTTGGCGCCCGCACTAATGACCGACATTGCTTCCTAATTACAAAAGTTTTGCATGCACTCGCTGCACTCGCGCAGTAGAGGGCTGGGGCTGGGGCTGGGAGGGTACGGCTAGGATAGCTAAATTTCTGACCAAAAAAAAAAAAAAATGAAATTAAAAAAATGTTGAAGTTTATTTAATTCCTTTATTTAATGTTTCAGCGCTTAAAGTTGAGCTTTTCATTTGGTTTTTAGTGTCACTAACTAACGACTCCATTAACCCAACGCGGCCCGAAACGCCGTCAGACGGAGGCAGCCGCAATACACATGTTTCGCCGGCCAAAGGACCATGAAAACAAAAAACAAGAAACCAAAAAAATGTTGTGTCCAGGCTGTGGACGACGAGGCTCTCAGTACATTCCAGTTACACATATGTCATGTGACACATGGCAACCCTGCAACAGGACCAGGACCAGGCCCAGGACCATGCCGACGCCCTGGCCCAGACTGTCACCCACATCTCGTTCTGGCCTGGTCCGCACTTAATGATAAACAATGCTTGCGGTTAGTTTAACATGCCGCGCTATTACCCTGGCACTCTGCCACTCTTTCGCCCTGGCAGCTCCCCACACCACCTCCCCCACATAACGAGAGGACAATTTACACGATGAAACTGAACGACTCGACGGAGGTCGCTCTAGGGTGGGTGCTGCTACTCCTTGATTCCTCAGATCTTGGCTTGGAATCACTTGGAATGTCAGACAAAAGTTAGTTGTTCAGTTATTCTTATGGTCTTATGGGTATTCTTGATCAAGTTATGATCTCTGAGTGATACAGATCTTCCTGCGAACGTATGTTTAAGTTAGATTCCCAACAGTTCGAAATGCATGAACATTGCATGTGGGTTATGTGTATGGGGTATTCCGCAA
The DNA here is from genome assembly GCA_009664405.1 of Drosophila bifasciata. NCBI lineage: Eukaryota > Metazoa > Arthropoda > Insecta > Diptera > Drosophilidae > Drosophila > Drosophila bifasciata. The sequence continues at coordinate 16,588,275 of CM019042.1, read as the reverse complement.
GTCACAAATAACTGCCGTTCTGTACAAGCGTGTGGCTTGAGAGAGAATTTGACACCGAAAGTTTGGCGTCGATCGCTGAGACTTTCTCCTCTCTCCCAATCTTCCCTTATCTCGAATTTCTTCGGTTGCTTTAGTTCGAATAAATAAATAGCTAAAGATTATTAGTAAATTGTTTCAAATTGTGTTTCTATTTTTAGAACTAATTTTTGAAGTTAGCAGATTTTTGAATTGATTTCTAGTTCATTCTGTTACAATACATCATATTTTACATATGTTACATCATATCTTTCTTCTTCAGGAATATAATACTACTCTCACATATTCTAATATACCCCTACTGTTAACTCAATGCTCCCTAGTAGGTATAACTAGCAGCAAGCGAAGGATGAGAAGAAGCAACAAAAACAACATGCTTAAAAGAGCAGTAAATGAGAATTTATCCACTCGCTGGTCAGCGCGTGCCCCTGTCGCTGTGCCCCACCTAGTCATCACACACACACACATGCACACTTACCAACACAAACAGACAAAGAAGAGAGACAAAAAAACAGAGAATGCGTCGGTCAGATGGGGTGGGGGCAAACGAGGAATACACGCACATCGTAAAGTTTTAATCGGATGTTGTCCAGCTTTACATGACGCCATCTACTGGCTTAGAGTGCAATATCCTGTGGCACGCGATAACATCGGGCAAAAGAGTTGGTGGCCGGGAGGACAAGGCAGGAGGACGAGGCGGAGTCCTTGTTTATGTGAAGCGCCCTGGAAAAGCGCTTCAGGCCCTCTGCTTTTTGACGGCATTTGGCATGGGATGCCCAGTGCCCACTGCCCATTGCCCACGCACAGCGACGGCAGGGATACGGATACCCAACAGCCCCAGCCCCATCCCCAGCCCCAGTCCTAGCCCACAGCCAACAGCCAACAGCCGACAGCCAACAATTCCATCTACGAGCAACAAAGAACAGTTACAGATGCCGGCTCGATGCCAGGGCAAAGGCAGCAACAGCCGCTACAAAGGCTTAAAAAGCGCTCAACAGGGAAGAAAAAACGCGCAGAACAAGAAAGACGAATAGGGGGAAAAGGATTCATTTGGTGATGTCGACACATCTATACCCTCTACACATTGATGGTATACAAATCACAAACCACAAGAGAAGTCAATACCATTAAATACCAGAGATAATATCAAAGTTTTGTATAGTGATAGTTTACTATAGTTGATTTGATAGTTTATATAGTGATTATACATATTCATTCGTATATACAGAGTTCCTTATCTATAAGGACTGTAGATTTACAATTTAAATTAGTACTGTCAAAGTGCGGAACTATATATGAGCACCTTTTAGCCGTTGCTATACTGTACAAAAGATTCCTAATAGTTCGTCAAAGGTCTGTGACTTTAGTGATCAGCAAAACATATCCATCTTACCCTCCTTACCAGCCCTAAGTTCCACCAGTGAATCGCAGTGAAATGTGTTGTTCCTGCTGTGGGACTCCGTTTGGTCAGCCACTTGGTTAGACCGAACACTTGCTCCGCGCACTCTTGGCTGAACAGGATGTCCAGAACGGACCCCACCAGCCCACCAACTCACCAAGCACCCAAACAGCCGACCGACGAACGTCGTTGTCATTGTCGTGACAGGAAATTAAGATGAATGTGGCGAGCAAACTGCAGTTTCTACGCCGAACACCCGCCAGGGCCAGGGCTGGAGTCGAGGCTACTCCCTTCCCCCCTCTCCACTGTTGTGCTCTGCAGCTTTATTGTCGTTTTTCTATTCGGTTAGACAGGGAACAGGGGATGGCTGCCCCTTAAAATATTCATAACACAAACTGTTGCCACTATCTCCAGAACAGACCACAGACGCGATAGAGGACTCAGGACTTGATGGGAGGAGAGACAAATGGCATCGCTGGGAGAAATCCTGGGAAAAGCTGGAAAAGCGTGCGAAAGTTGCCCGTTTGAATTAATTGATTTTTATGAATTTGTTAAGTGAGTTTTTTATGCCCCAGCAGCAGAAGGAGAAGCGGCTATGTAAATGAGTGCCAGATGGAAGAAAGAGGTGGAATGTTAGACACTACACAAATGGCTGGGATGGGATGGTACTCTCAGAGTGCAAAAATATGTTTAATAATTACAATAAACTTTATGATTAGTGCAGTAACAACAAGGGACTCCGCTTTACTTATGAACAAGAAGAGTTATAATTTAATAATAAGTATACTCTATATCTGGGAAGATACATAAGGTCACTACGATCCTAGACATGTTTCCCTTTTTATTAGCATAAGTATGGGAGGTGAACCTATCATCAATCCTAAAATATCTATGGGCATGTTCCGTGTGATGATTGTTCAAATCACATATGTCTACAGATTATTATTGAGCTTAGGACGTATTGTCTAAAAAGCCTATTTCAGGTGAATGATTCTCTTGAGGCTTTATATATGGTCTCCGTAGATGTCGGATACGAGTATGGTGCTATTTTAATCTTGTCCTAAGCTAAGACCTATCATAACACATATTAAATGACAATCATGCACGCTTTGGTTTTCACTTACTTTTGCATTTTACATTTCCAGCAGAAAGTAATACTTTTCCTTTCAAGGCGCTCTGACATTAGCAAAAGTGTGGTTCATTTCCCAGTGCACGCGTTATTGCCAGCTCATTGGAAAGCGAGAAGTGGTTGTTGAAAAATGATGGATGTGCCTAAAGGCACAACTAAAGGCGGGCCTGAAGTCATCAAGTCTTGAAATCTAAACCAACCAAAAACTATGCAGTGGAATGCGCTTTGTGATAAGAAACCTGATGGGTATTGTGATACAAGGGTAAATTTACAAATGAGTTAGTTCTTATTCTGAGGATTACAATGATCCCAAAGGAATATGCCCTTTCATTTGAGCTTAAACGCATTCAGTTCCTAATTCTCTTGCCTTTGCCATGAAAATGAACAAATAAACAAAAATAACAAGATATCATTATTATAGTCTAAAATCCCCCCCCCCTTGCAACGTCAGTCATTTATGGTGATGATAGTCTGTGTAGCCTCGTGCATGTACGTGTGTTGTTGTGAGAACTGATGTAGATGTAGATGACAGATGCAGCAAACAAATGTAAAATGTAAAAACTGATAAAACATTTGAAAATTTGAAAATGATTTATGTGGTCATATGTGTACTGAGTGAGTACGGGTATAAAAGTAGAGTCGCGTTCACAGCGACTCCGTACGTTCTTTCTCGTTTTTTTGTTATTTTACCAATTTAAATGACGAATGATCTGCATACTGTCTTCTCGATAGAATGGAACCACCTCTCGACAAAGAATAACTAGAAGGACGATTTTTTCCATAATTTTATTATTTTTTTTTCAATAATTTGAACAAGAATTCTAATTAGAGATCGCGAACTTCCTGCTCAAAATAATCGTAAATCTTTAATTTCTCTCAATTATGAACCTTCTTTAGGCACCTTTAGGCCTGTCTGGGGCACTTGTACATGATATTTAATTTGTTTATATCCGACTGGGTCATTTGCAGACGTTGTCCCATTAGCTGTTCAGATCCCTCCTGCAGAGGAACGATGGTCATCTCTCCGTTCTTGGAGAAAGCATATGCCGGGTAGTGCATGACACTGGCATAGTCATATGGCTCGCCGTAGTCCTCAACCGTGTCACTGTCGTACTTATTAAAGCTATTCTCCATGCCTGCGGTAATGTTCTCCTCGGCAATGCGGACGTAATCGTCTCGGTTCCAGGTGCTTTGCTGGTGGTAGAAGCCCAGGGCATGCAGGAACTCGTGGACAATGGTGCCGATGCGGAAGCAGCCTGTGTCCAGGGTATAGTTTTGCAGATTCAGCTGCTGGACCCTGTTGCGATAGCCCACATACGAATAACAGCCGCCAGCCTGAGAAGTGACATTTACGTAGTATTCCTGGTCCCTCGTGGCCTCCTTGAATACCAGGCAGGAATTCTGCTCAAGTAATCGGATGCCGCGCAGAATGTGGTTGCGATGTTCGGTATCTAATTATATAGAACTCTGGTATCAGATAAACTCGTATGCTAGTATTCTTCTGGAAAGGGTTTAACCGATATCCATATTGATGTAGTAGAAGACGACTCGATTGGGCCAACGTAACGCCTCATTGCGCAGTCCGTTCCTGTCCCCAGGACTGGGCACCATGTCCCCTTCGACATAGCCTGCGGTTAGCTCGGGATCGGTTTCCACTCTCTTCTCTGGCGCTGGGGCAGCCAGGCAGTTGCTGGCCAGGAGCAGAAACGTTAGAGCCAAACCATTCATATTGTCGAATGGACGTTTGCGTCGAAACTGTTTTGGTGGCCAACGATATTGTTTGGAAGTAGTCTTTATTGTTATTGGGTAATTTATAGAATTTGCTAACATTTTTACAGCCAATTACATTATCCGAAAGTGACCGCTAAAAGTTATCTAATCGTTAGATGTCGCCGCATAATAATGACTTTTTAATGGCATTTTAATGACATTTAAGGTATTTCTATTTCAATTTAAGTTTTTTCTCTTGCTCGATAGGCCTCCATTTTTACATCTACATGACTAGGTCATTATACCCGATAGTTAAAGAGCATAGGTTACATATATTATCTATAGTAAAAATAAATACACTCATATTTGAATTAAATATGTGATTTTTAAATACAAAATTAGTATAATTAATTAGAATTCACTTTGATTTCAATATTGTATATGTTTTAACAAAAACTTTTTAATATGCTCATATTTTATTTAAATAAAAAATACTTTCCAATAAATACTACATACATATGTTAAAGGGTATATTGTATTTGGGTAAAAGTGGATGTATAGTATGCAATTTTCGACCCTATAAAGTATATATTCTTGATCAGCATCAATAGCCGAGTCGATATAGCCATGTCTGTCCGTCCGTCTGTCTGTCTGTCTATCTGTCTGTCCGTCTTGTTTGTCGCCCATTACTCGGAGGCTATAAGAGCTAGAGCAACCAAATTTCTTTCCAGACTGGTGTGATCTCTCACTCCTAGAAAAGTGTTTCAAAATTTCGCCCCGCCCACTTCCGCCCCCACAAAGAGCGCACATCTGTGGCGTCCACAATTTTGAAGATAGCAGAAAACTAAAAATGCAGAATCATAGAGAAAGACCATATCCATCAGAGGCCCGAATCTGAATCGGATCGGATCATTAGTATATCCACAATAGAGAAAACCATATCTAAAAACATCGTTCCCTCTCGCTCGCACTCACACAAAAACGATTTGGTTTTTCGTATTTTGTGTCGCCTGGACCTCAGAGATTATAAGAGCTAGAACAACCAAACTTTCTGTCAAGACTCCTGTGATATTGCTTCAGTGCAAGTTTATTTGAAAATTTTGCCACGCCCACTCCCGCCTACCCAAAAGACGAAAATCCACAATTTTGACGATAGAAAAAAACCAAAAATGCAATGACCATATCTACTAGATTCACGAATTTGGTTCAGATCGGATTTTTATTGTAGCCACAATGATCAAATGAATTTTCAGCAGCAATTCCCCCCTCCTCTTGCAGCGTAAGTCAATTATGGTGATGATTGTCGCTACAGATTCTCTCATACTCACGCTCACAGACTCTGCCTCGTGGAGTGTACGTGCGTTGTTGTGAGAACTGATGTAGATGTAGATGACAGATGCAGCAAACAAATGTTAAATGTAAAATGTAAAAACTGGTAAAACATTTGAAAATTCCACATAAATCACATGTGTACTGAGTGAGTACGGGTATAAAAGTAGAGTCGCGTTCACAGCGACTCCATACGTTCTTTCTCGTTGAATGTAGCACCAGATTAAAAATACAAAAATGTCGCATATCAAAAGGTGCTACAATAAAGACCTGGTTTCGATTCCATTCAAATAGATAATTTTAAAATTTTACTATCTGTGTTTTATTATCGTTCTTAAGTTTATCTGAAGGCGTTGCATTCGAGGAAGTTCGCAGGGTCCGATAGTATTTAATATTCAGAGTAGTTGACTTAAATATATCGTCCGAGAAAACTTTCCAGTTGTTGCGTTTCCGGCTGTGTTTTTGTTTTGCTTTTGTTGACATCATTACCTGAGTTCCACAGTCGGTAATAGTCAAATTTCCTGCACTTACTGCTTGAAGGCAGACTCAAATACTTGAGAACAAGCCATTAAATCGTAAATGAGGCTATATTAATGTGAAACTTTCAAATGTTCTCCTTCCACTCGGTACTGAGGGATAATAATTTAATTGAGCCATTGCACGCATGGGAGAGTTCATTTAAAAGTTGGCAAACTGTCATTGGGTTGAGAGGCGCCTCAAAGTAATCCTTGATGTTCGAGCCGGATATTTAAGCGGGAGAGGTGGACGCATTCCTTCGCAGTCTTGACTCCATTATGGTTCGTTACGTGCCTCGATTGGCTGATGGTCAGAGAGTAAGGCTGGCCTGGCCACTGGCGCTGTTTCGCCTGAATCATATATTCTGGCCACTGGATCCTAGTACAGGGAAGTGGGCGAGGTATCTGGACCGTGTCCTGGCTGTGGTGGGCTGCCTGATCTTTTGCAGCATAACGATGCCGAGCTGAGGTATCTTCGCCTGGAGGCGTCCAACCTTAATATGGATGCGTTTCTCACGGGAATGCCCACCTATCTGATACTGGTGGAGGCTCAGTTCCGCACCATCCACGTCCTTCTTCACTTCGAGGAGCTTCAGCAGTTCCTGCAGCGCTTTTACTTTACCATTTATATTGATCCCAGGAAGGAGCCGGAAATGTTTCGTCGAGTGGATGGAAAAATGCTTGTTAATCGTCTGGTGTCGGCCATGTACGGAGCTGTTATCTCTGGCTACCTCATCTCGCCAGTTCTGTCCGTCGTCAACAAGCGCAAGGATTTTCTGTACTCGATGATATTTCCCTTTGATACAGAGCCGTTGCCAATATTCGTGCCCCTGCTGCTCAGCAATGTCTGGGTGGGCATCGTCATCGATTCCATGATGTTTGGCGAGACAAGTTTGCTCTGCGAACTCATAGTTCATCTGAATGGGCGCTACCTCCTGCTCAAGAGGGACTTGGAGGAGTCGATTAAGACGATTCTGGCGGATCGACAGCGTCCTCATATGGCCAGACAGTTGAAGGAGCTCATTATTGAAACTCTGCGCAAAAACGTGGCCCTGAATCATTTTGGAGAGCAGCTGGAGAGACAGTATACGGTTAGAGTATTCATCATGTTTGCTTTCGCAGCGGGCCTGCTATGTGCCCTGTCCTTCAAGGCTTATACGGTGGGTTGGCCTAGACACTGTGAACTTGAAATTTACATGGCTTTTCCTACAGAACCCCATGGCCAATTACATATATGCCATTTGGTTTGGGGCCAAGACTGTGGAACTACTTTCGTTGGGCCAGCTCGGGTCTAACTTGGCTTACACGGTGAGTAGTAACATCTATCTCCTAGATGATTAGATGACTCGAACTATTCTCCACCAAACAGACGGACTCCCTCAGCTCAATGTACTATCTTACCCACTGGGAGCAGGTGCTCGTGCATTCCAGCAATCCCCAGGAGGATCTGCGCCTGCTGAAGCTCATCAATCTGGCCATTGAGATGAACAGAAAGCCCTTCTACGTGACGGGTCTAAAGTACTTTCGGGTTAGCCTGCAAGCTGGCCTTAAAGGTGCGTACCATAACACTTCACCAATGAGCCTCATTATCCTTCACTGTGTCATTTCCGCATCGCAGATACTGCAGGCGTCCTTCTCCTACTTCACATTTCTCACCTCGATGCAGCGTCGACAAATGAGCAATTAAATAATTCACAATTTTTAATGGAGCTCAATTCACAATTCCGCATACTGTCGTCTCCTGCTTCGCTCCTCTCCCGGCCCCTCTAGTCCGTTGATACAAATGATTGCATATTAAAAGTCAATTATTGGTGAATTAATTTTAATTAAATTAAATTGATAAAACGCGCTGGCTCACACGCATCATTGACTTTTGCTTCTTTTGATCGTTTTGTGCATGTGCACATGCCTGTGCCCGTCTTTGAGTTTGGTTTTTGCGTATGTGGGCCGCCTGGGAGTATGCAATAAAATATTCATGACTTCTGTGCAGCAAAAACTTGCAAAAAGTTAATCAAACTTTTGCCTCTGCCTGTGTGTAATGAAATTAGAATATCCTCCAGCTATAGCCTAGCTCCCACCATAAAAGGGAAGGAAAAAAATCAGCAGCTTCCATGTTTTTGCATCTTCTAAATGATCAGCGGCCATTCAGTTCGGGCTGCAGCCAGAATCAGAATCAGCGTCGTAGTCTCGTCGTAAGCCATAAATCTTTAGCGTCTGCGGAGCTCTTCGCACCCCATCGCTACCCCAGTATGTTTCAATTTCCTCTGGCACGAACATTTTGGTAAATTAATCCATTAAAGTTCCGCCATCAAAATGCACAAAAGTTTTCACATAAAAACTCCATGCATCTCGTTCACTCCTCCTCTGTTGATCCTAGGCCGTATCTATCTCTCTCTCTCTCTATCTATCTCTTTCCCATAACTACATCCATCTGAAAAGGAAGTCGAACTTCAACAGGCATCGCGCTCATTGATAATTAGACTCTGTGGCCGCCTTTGACCCACCCAGTCCCCCCTCTCGACGGGTTTCGACCCGCCCCATTAGCAAATTTGTACTTCATTAGTGGCGTGTTGTTCGCTCGAAACCGAGCAAATGTGTGCTCGCAATGGAATGGGTTGCATAGATCGAAGATTGGCAAATGAATTCTTATTTTCCTGCATGAAAATGGCCTCGACTGAAAAAATGGTCAAGTGTGGGGGGCTGAAAGGTACCCAATACTGTTTATATATATGTCTGCGTACATATGGGTAAATATAGTTAGTAAATAGCTTAATTTAAATTTAATAATAATTAAATAAATGTGCATTTTGTTTCTTCGAATTTCTGGCGACATTTCTGACACTCGTGATTTCGCATGGATTTGCTCTCGATTTAAAAAGCTATTGCTCCGATATGATAGGCATGGATATGTTACTCTGGCATGTCTGATATGTTAATATGTATTGACTGCAATTCTTTATATAGTAGATAGTGCTTAACCGACAGGCAGACCGAGTGCAGAGCCTGCAATTACAGTCCCTTATCGCTCCCTCGGGCTTTGCTGAACTTTTGTGCTAACCGCTGAAAATTTTATATTTATGCTCGTGTTGCCAACTGAAGCTAAAAGCAAATACACCAACTGATAGGATAGGGGATAGGGGAACGGAGAGCAATGCGGCAGAGAATACTCGTAAGAGAGGTGGAGGTGGGGCTGGGCGAATGTAGGAGGAAAAGTTTTTAGCTTGTAATTATCATTAGCGATATTGTGTCTAAACTTTTCAAGTCGCGTATGAAGCGCAGGGGAGTGGGGAATGGGGCGGAAAAGAGCTTTTCACACGCCGAGAACTTTAACTTCGGATGAACTTTGATTTGAATGCCCCGTCAGAAGGGGGGGTTTTGGCGCTAAATCAATTACACCGAAAAAGAAGAAACTTGTTAATTGACAGATAAAGGCGAAACACTTCCTTTATTTCGTGGCATTTCGTTCGTTTCGTGTCATGCAATATATGTACTTGCAGCGCGACTGGCAACGCGTCGTATGCTTAATTAATTTTAAATGCACTTTTAAAGTCTCCTCCCACGAGAAAATCCACCCCAGAAGTGAGCTTACGGTGGTCGTCTAGGACTGTGCTTTAAGTCAACTTTCGCCTTGTCCGCAAAAAAGAAAAAATGGATTACTCCAAGGTGCAAGGTGCAGAGGAAAAACCTGGAAGAAAGCCCATTCATGGATGACTGCATTTGTCAGTCCATGACGTTAGCTCCGACTCAAGCTCAGATCCTGGCTGTGTCTCTTGGCACGGTCTGAGCCGGGCTGTGATGAGAGTTGTGTGTGTGTGTAATTATGTCTGAGATTATGCCCACAGACATGGCGGTGCTTCTACTACAGCTGTCTTTAATGTGGCACCGCAGCCCTCATCCTGTGGCATGTCCCATGTCATCCCTTGCCACCATCCCTTGCCCTGTCGCCGCCAACGTCAAAAGTTTCTGTGGCTGTCCCTGTCCCTGCCTCTCTCCGAGTCGCTGATGTGTTGGCATTTGCTTTTGCTTTTACTTGCTGCTGGCTGCTTTAAGTGGAGGTCTTGAGATATTTTTCAGGGCTTGCCTTCGCCACGCTCTTCGTATGCAGTTCTTCTGCCACACACTGACAGAAATCAGCACAAATTTCAGAATTATTTTTCTATTGTTTATATACATAGATATGACGACTAAGCCATACCATAAAGTCTTCATTTAAATTTTAATCGTTTAAAGAATTTATTTTGATGTGTATTAGCATTATTTATTTAATATTAAATATTAAATATTCCTAGAAAAATCCACAAGTTTTGGCTTTGCATTCGCTTTCGGATTTTTTGTTCTATTTGATTTTTATTTTTAATATTTACTGGCTGTACTTGGGATGATTTTTATTCAAGTACTCATCGAAATATGTAAGTTTGTATTGTATTTTTTGTTTGTTTGTATGTATGTTTATGTAAGCGAAAGTGGCTGGCAGTGTATTATTCCTGCTTAAGTATTCTCATATCCCCTATAGTTGCTATTGCTGTTGTTGGTCTTGTTGCTGCTGGTGGGTTTTCGGCTTTTGCCTTGGCTCGTAAAGTCGCAGGAAGTTATTATCCTAAAAACTTTACCCCTGAGGGCAATACAAACAAAGGCGTAGCAGGGCAACAAAGCGCAGCATTCATGTCTGACTATGAAATGGCTATGGCTGCACTCGCCCAAACCCCCATTCCAGACCTCCGGCCCAGGCCCCCACATACCCCACACACCCCACACGCACACATGCGTCTGCTCTTCTATGCATGAAAACAGAATGTCATAAAATTAGAACGATCATAAGCAGGGCGAAGGGGAGGGAGGAGGAGAGGAGACACAGGGCACAGCACAAAGAAAAGACCAAGAAAAAGAAAAGGAAAAAGCAAAAGCTAGCCCGAGCCAGCTGACTTTTTTACTGCTCTTGGCGAAAAGTTGATGGCCAGGCGTCCTAGTGCCCGCCTTAACCCATTAAATCCTCTTTATTATTTCAGCAATATTTTCTTAAAATAAAAAAAAGGAAGGAAATCCCCCAGACATTATTACTGGAAGGAGTGATAATCGCGCTGGGATGCTGGGCAAAAGTGCAAAACTGAAAATATGAAACGATTTAAATGAGTCGAGTGCTGAAGAAGGGTAGAATACTATATGTATAGAGAATATGTAGAGATTAACAGATATCTAACAATTTGAAAGCAGATTGAATAAGACTGAGGGAGACTGGCTCGAATCTAGGATTAATCTGTTAGATCTAGCTGGAATTACTTGTGGAACTTCAGTAATAAAAGATAATCACTATTAATATCTTGCATATAATCATAGCCATATTTATATGTATAAACCACAGAGTATTCAACAGTTTTTTTTCCATACAAACGTATCTTTAATTCACACTTTCATTCTTCACATTTTCTTTCTTGAACTGGCAAAAGATATTCGATCAAGGCTCGCTTAATGTCCCAACGCATTGGCGGTAATGCAGTCCGTACTTGCCGCACTGATAAGGTAACTGTTGCAAGGAACCCAACCAAGAACCGTACCGAATCGCCCCAAAAGTGTACCCTGGCAGACGATATTAGCCCATCTTTAGTTGCAGCTAAAAAAGCGAATGCATTGCTTGCATAAATTAAATGTTTACGACTTCCGTTCGGGGAGAGCAGGTAGCTCTGGAGGAGCTTTGGCTTTGCTACAATTTGTGCCATTAAAAAACCAAATATATGTATGTATGTATATGCGAGTCCTTGTGTGGAACCGGACCTGGGCGTGAGCAGCGCGTGAGAGAGGGAAAGAGGGGCTACCGGCATACAGGACAGAGTTCGCAGATAGTTGGTCCTGGGATTACGAGCCATGGCTGAGGAAACACTCCGGCTTTCTGCTGGCAGGTAGATGGAGAGTCGGGTGGCTGGGTAGCGGTAGCTGGCTGGTTGGTTAGTTGCCCAGCGCGCTAATTTTTAATTACGACCACTAAATATTCAATTTTTAGTTGCCAGCAAAGGCAAACACTTCCTTTAGCATGGCTAGAGCTTTTTGTTTTGTGGATTAACGGCGCTGCCGTTGGGGAGTGGGGAGGAGAGGAGATTCTTGTTTCCTGTCAAGTGCAACAACTCGTTGGAATTGCAAATGTTGCGATTACTTGGAGAAAGGATGCGGTCTAGCAGTGTGCGGTGTACATATGTATATCTCTATTTTTGCCTTTTGGCTCCCTGGCAGTAGATGCGGTTAAGCTTCCCCACATCATTTACGCTCAGGCCTTTTGCCTGCCCAATCTTCACATCTTTCTGCAGGGGAACTATCGTCGGAAGGCCATTCTTGGAGAATGCATACTGGCCATAGTGCATAATGCTGTTATAGTCGTAGCCAAGTCCAAAATCTGTCACTTGGCTGGCCGCGATCAGTCTAAAGTTGTGCTCGTAGCCGGCCTTCACATTCTCCGAATAGATCTTCACATATCGATCCCGCTTCGGGTCGGAGTGCGTGTGAAAGAGCCCCAGCGAATGGAGTATTTCATGCTGAATGGTGCTGCTACCCATGCATCGCTCCCCAAGATTGAGCAGTTGCTGTCGTCGGCCCAGGAACCCAACGTACGACCAGCAGCCGGACTCCTTTCTCTGGATAACCACCTGCGGCTCCTTAGAGTTCGTCGTTTTGCGAAATCGTACACAAGTTTGGGATGATATTGCTGCCATGGCTTTCTCGATGAGAGCGGTGTCCTCGGAAGCTATAAAAGTAAGCACTCTTACAGGACTCGACAGGGAATACTCGGTGACTCATACACAAGCCTTCACCAAATCTGTAGACAAGAGTGCTCCCCTTCCAATAGTATCCTGACCAGGAATGAGCTATTCGAGCGCCTCCATTCATGTCCAGATACTCTGTCTGCTCCGGTGTAAGTCTCATGTCATCGTCTTCAAGTGTGCTTGGAGGACGAGCACGAACACATCCAATCGCAAGAAACAATCCAAAAGTAAGACGGTGCATATCTGAACTGGCGACTGAGACTCAAACATATTGGATTTTATACGAATTGGGAACGTAAGGAGGTTATACAAATAGATAACCACAACATGAGAATTGCACTCCCATTTATTTAATTTCATTAAGACTAAAGAGAGTAATGCAAGGGCATTGACCCATGAACTCAAAGATTTCGTGGAACCCTTATGAGGTATTGAATTTTGAGTCATATGGGAAAGACCGATAAGATTCGTATTACAAATCGAACGAGATTATACTATATATATACACTTTGAGATTCCACGAGCAATAGAAGGTTCATCCCTATGGCTTTCATGAGGAATCAATTTCAAAATAAAGAGAATATGCTACTCCCTAATGCCTTATCAGCTAAGCTACGAAGCTAGTAAATAGTAATTATTCAGATAAGGTTTCGTTTTTAACTTGCTATATTAAGATGACAGGCCCCGTGATTTTGATAAGCACTGCGATTTAATTATATCACCATTGGTAACGGCGTCATAGATACTATTGGTTAACGTACGTTGACGACATGTGTACTTCATTAATACTTTCATCGGAAACTCATAGGAATGAGATTATCAGTGTGATTCTCCCTTTAGGGACGCCACTTCCGACTAGAAAGATAATGCGAAATTGACGTCAGAAGAAGGCGGCGGCACTCCTGGCATAGTTAACCTGCAGAATTACGAAGTGGGAACTGGATGTTTCCGTCTCTACATAATTGTACATGAGTTTTTGCATGCCCTGATTGCCCATTGGGATGAGTATAGTAGTACATATGTACGGATGTCGAAGGAAAAAATTATCGAGGGAATGGAGCTAAACTCCGACAAGTCCAGCAGGAGACAGTCAACGACTTCAATGCGATATGATTTGTCCATTATGGTCCTTATGCAGACTGCAGGAAGGAATGGTAGCACTATAGTGACATTAATAGATTGAATGGCATTAATAAATTGTACTATTTACTAAATAAATACATACTGTACAGTTACGTCCAACTAGGAACCAGCTGAGCTGAGTCAAATTCATGCGTTTGAAGGCTCACATTTCGTTCATATTTCTCACATCGCATTTTGTTGTAATGAAGATAAATGTCGTTTTCATTATTGCTACCTTTGGTTGTCTCCTCCATCCCACACGAAATTATAATCAGTTTATTGTGTTGAAAAATTCAATTTAGTGCATGAACGTCACTGTCATTGGGTTTACATTACGGAAGGCATGAAAATTGTTCCCCGTCGGGAAGAGAGCTCTGTAAACGATTGTGATTAGGGGGCTGTAATGGGTCGGGCAATGTAATGTCATGTTACATTGAGGATACTTTTTTGTAATTTTAGGTTGAATAAATTTGATTTTATCCGAAAGACGTAATCCCTCCCGCCGATGTGTACATGAAAGCGTCCCAGAAGCAAGCTGAATAATCAAGAGCTACAGACTAGTACATATGTTCCTATGTAAATCGAAGCAAAGACCTATTTAATTTTAATTTTAAATACGTGTTTGAAAACATGTTTTTCTTTTAATTTGATCACAAGAGCACACCACTGAAAAAAGCACATTGACAACAAGATGAAGAAGTTATCAATTGACAAAATTTAGTTGACTTGTCCATTCTTTTTTTAATAACAACTTCGGTTTCTAGATCCATTAATATGTGGAATACGGCGAAGTGAATACTTGATTCAGAGTCTGTTTCCAAATCTTTACTTTAAATCAATAAAAAAAATATGTTTTTTTTGTCATTTTGTAACAGAACATTCTATGATAAATTTTGTTTTTATTTTAATGTTTTTTGATTTGTCTCCAAAATTTTAATTTATGAAAAAATTTGTTTTAAATAAATTATATTATATATCTATATTTTTTCTTTATTTAAAATATGTTTCTAAACCAACTATTGTGGTTTATAAAATTTAAATATATATCATATTAAAATGAATTCGAATTTTGCAATGCGTCCACGTTTCATGTTATCTTCGGCGAGAATTGGTGAAAGTTTCCAAATGGTAAAATCGCAACCTGAAAATAATCGTCTACGTATTATAGTATTAAATTTTCGTTTAAATCAACTTTCGGAACAATGATGCAATATTTAACTTGCAAATGAACGTCGTAATATACAAAATCTATAAGGTGTTGTGTTCGAAAACAGTAGTGTGAATGATTACGCTTCTCATAGGCAGATTATATCGATATAAAGACAGAATCGTCAGAATTCATGGTTTGAACAAATATTTACTTTTTCATAAATAGGTTCCTCAAAAAATAAAGAATGTACAATGAGATCAACGCTTTTTTAATTCCATCCGAAAACAAATTTGTTACGTATAAAAGTCGATTGACTACAAATTATCAATCAATTGAAAATTGTGCTTTGTCAGATTTTTTTTCAGAAATTCACCGTTGGATTTACGGCGAGGATTGATTCCATACTATTAAATCTATACTAAAATTTGGAGCCAAAAAAAATATGTGTTTTTGTCATTTTGTTAAGAAAGTTTTAACTAATTTTTTTAAATTTTGTCAAAAATTTTTTCTGACTAAATTGAAATTTTGGGGTGAACACATTTTATATCCGAGAATTCCGATGATTCCTTTGCTATGACTATTAATTTGTCGAGATATTTCGAACATCCGTTATTTTCGAGCTTGGTCAAAATGTATGTCGCCTGCGTCTACGAGTAGGCAAACCTTTAAATTAATTATTCATTGTACCGACGGCAAAACAAAAAATATTGTTTATCACAAAGAATTGCAATAAATAAAATATATTATTGCATCAAAAATTATCATCGTTTAATTTCAGATGAATTCCGTAAACATTGAATAAGTAAGCAGCCATATTAAAAAGGCATTTTAATAAATTTACGTATATAATATATATTTTTTAAGTTTTTTGTTTATTATTTAAATATGACCATATTTAAAGGCAATTTTGTAATACATTTATATTGAAATCATAGTATGTATATGTCATATTTAATTTTACTATGTTTGTATTTAAAAACGAACGAAAAGAACGTACGGAGTCGCTTTGAACGCGACTCTACTTTTTTATACCCGTACTCAGTCTGTACACCTGTGATTTATTTGGAATTTTCAAATGTTTTATCAGTTTTTAAATTTTACATTTGTTTGCTGCATCTGTCTTCTAAATCTACATCTACATCATCTATATTAGTTCTCACAACAACACACGTACACTGCACGAGGCAGAATGTTTGAGCGTGAGAGAGAATGTGTAGCGTGCGACAATCATCCCCATAAACGACGACTTACGCTGGTGGGGGGCTGGGGCTGAAAATTCATTTGACTTGGATATAATAATAATCCGATCTGAACCAAATTCGGGAATCTGGTAGATATGGTCATTCCCTACGAAACTGCATTTTTCGTTTTTTCCTATCTTCCAAATTGTGGATTTTCATCTTTTGGGGGGGAAGGAAGGGGCGTTTTGAAATACACTTGTTCAGGTTTGGTATCACAGGAGTCTTGACAAAAGTTTGGTTGCTCTAGCTCTTATAGTCTCTGAGATCCAGGCGTTCATTTTTACGAAAACCAAATCAACTCGATTTTGTGTGAGTGCGAAAGGGAGGGCGTATATTTGATGTTTATCGAAATGGTCCGATCCGATTCAGATTTGGGCCCCTGATAGATATGGGCTTTCTCTATGATTCTGCATTTTTAGTTTTTGTTATTTTTTAAAATTGTGGACGCCACAGATGTGCGCCCTTTTGTGGGGCGGTAGTGGGCGGTGCGAAATTTTGAAAAACTTTTCTAGGAGTGAGATATCACATCAGACTGGATAAAAGTTTGGTTGCTCTAGCTCTTATAGCCTTCGAGCAATGGGCGACAAACAAGACGGACAGACGGACAGAAAATTAGCAAAATACAATATACCCCCTTTACTCTTCGAGTACGGGTATAAAAACTTAAATGGAAATAGAAACACCTTAAATGCCTGCATACCTTTAAGATAAAGTATAAAAAGCCATTATTATGCGGCGACATCTAACGATTAGATAACTCTTAGCGGTCACTTTCGGGTAATGTAGTTGGCTGTAAAAAAGTTTATGTTAACAAATTCCATTAATTAACCATTAACAATAAAGCCTACTTCGAAGCCATGTCGTTGGCCAGCAAAACAGTTTCATCGCTAACGTCCACCCGACAATATGAATGGTTTGGCTCTAATGTTTCTGCTCCTGGCCAGCAGCTGCCTGGCTGCCCCAGCGCCAGAGAAGAGAGTTGAAACCGATCCAGAGCTAACCGCAGGCTATGTCGAAGGGGACATGGTGCCCAGTCCTGGGGACAGGAACGGACTGCGCAATGAGACGTTACGTTGGCCCAATGGAGTCGTCTACTATTACATCAATCTGGATATCGGTAAAGCCTTCCCAGGAGAATACTAGCATACGAGTTTGTCTGATACCAGAGTTCTACATAATTAGATACCGAGCATCGCAACCACATTCTGCGCGGCATCCGGTTACTTGAGCAGAATTCCTGCCTGGTGTTTAAGGAGGCCACGAGTGACCAGGAATACTACGTAAACGTTACTTCTCAGGCAGGTGGCTGTTATTCGACTGTGGGCTATCGCAATAGGGTCCAGCAGCTGAATCTGCAAAACTATCCCCTGGACACAGGCTGCTTCCGAATCGGCACCATTGTCCACGAGTTCCTACATGCCCTGGGCTTCTACCACCAACAAAGCACCTGGGACCGCGACGATTACGTTCGTATTGCCGAGGAGAACATTACCGCAGGCACGGAGAAATAACTTTAATAAGTACGACAGTGACACGGTTGAGGACTACGGCGAGCCATATGACTATGCCAGTGTCTTGCACTACACGGCATATGCCTTCTCCAAGAACGGAGAGATGACCATCATTCCTCTGCAGGAGGGAGCTGAACAGCTGATGGGACAACGTCTGCAAATGACCCAGTCGGATATTAACAAATTAAATGTCATGTACAAGTGCCCCAGACAGGTCTAAAAGTGCCTAAAAAAAGTTCATAATTGAGAGAAATTAAAGATTTACGATTATTTTAAACGATATGTCATTGGGAAGAGCAGGAAGGAATCTCTAATTGGAATTCTTGTTCAAATTATTGATTCCAAGGAAAAAATCCTCCTTCTAGTTATTCTTTGTCGAGAGGTGGTTCCATTCTATCGAGAAGACAGTATGCAGATCACTCGTCATTTAAATTGGTAACACAACAAAAAAACGAGAAAGAACGTACGGAGTCGATGTGAACGCGACTCTACTTTTATACCCGTACGCACTCAGTACACATGTGATTGATGTGGAATTTTCCAATGTTTTATCAGTTTTTACATTTTACATTTTTTTGCTACATCTGTCATCTACATCTCCATCACTTCTCACAACAACACACGTACACTGCACGAGGAAGAATGTGTGCGCAGTGTGTGAGCGAGAGAGAGAATCTGTAGCGACTATCAGCCCCATAAATGACTTACGCTGCAAGGGGGCGGGGCAAAACGCTGCTGAAAATTCATTTTATCATTGTGGCTATAATAATGATCCGATCTGAACCAAATCTGGTAGATATGATCATTCCCTACGATACTGCCTTTTTCGTTTTTCCTATCTTCCAAATTGGGATTCTCATCTTTTGAGGGGGCGGGGCGAAATTTTGAAATGCTCTTTTTGGTTTGGTATCACAGGAGTCTAGGCAAAAAGTTTGGTTGCTCTAGCTCTTATAGTCTCTGAGATCGAGGCGCTCATTGGTACGAAAAACGAAATCGACTCGTTTTTGTGTGAGTGCGAGCGAGGGGAATGATGTTTTTCGAAATGGTTTTCTCTATTGTGGCTATACTAATGTTCCGACCCGATTCAGATTTGAGGCCCTGATAGATATGGTCTTCTTCTATGATACTGCATATTTAGTTATCTGTTATATTTCAAATTGTGCACCCCACAGATGTGCGCGCTTTGTGGGGGTGGAAGTGGGCGGGGCATTTTTCTAGGAGTGAGATATCATATCAGTCTGGAAAAAAAATTTGATTGCTCTAGCTCTAATAGCCTCCGAGTAATGGGCGACAGACAGACAGACGGACAGACATGGCTATATCGACTAGGCTATTGATGCTGATCTAGAATATATATACTTTATGGGGTCGGAAACGATTCCTTCTCTATGTTACACACATCCACTTTTACCGCAAATACAATATACCCTTTTACTCTTCGAGTACGGGTTTAAAAACTCAGTATGTATGTATGAAGAAATGCATCGATAAGCATGACGAATGAAATAATTATGAGTATAAATCCATAAGTCATGTGTTGAAGTTCTATTCGATTCAGTTTGAATTTTCACTTGGAGATGGATGCCTTCGCCCTGACTCTAGTCTTGCTGCTGTCTAAAGACTCATTGAGTGCTTCCATAGGGCTTCGGCAAAGGGATCCCGAGCTCTTGCCAAACTTTTTCCAGGGTGACCTCGTTAACAGGCCCGGCAGAGCGTACTGGCCCAGAAATGTGATAACAAACACGATTTATCACTGGCCAAACCGCACTGTCTTGTACGTCATTGAAGAGGGGACTTTTGGTAAGCGTACAGGGCAAATAAATAGTTTTATGAGGTGCAGCATGTGATCCGTTTTACATAGATGAACCCCATCTACAGTATATCCTTCGTGCAATGCATAGAATAGAGAAAATATCTTGCGTAAAATTCGTAAAAGTCGAGAAGCCCAGAAACCACAAATATTACGTCAATTTAACATCGGACGAGGAGGGCTGCCATTGCGAAGAAATCGGTTGGAGGAATCAGCGACTAAAAGTGAATCTTCAGTTAGCCCCTTGGACGTGGGTTGTTTTCGCATGGGCTCTATAATCCACGAGCTCCTGCACGTGCTGGGCTTTGAGCACCAGCACGTGGCCCACAACCGAGACGAATATGTGCGGATTGTATGGGAGAATATTAGTCCGGAGTTTAGAATCAATTTCGTGAACAACGAAACCCATATAGGCTGGAACAACTACGGCGAGGAGTACGACTACGGCAGTGTGATGCACTACATGAAAAATGCGTTTGCCAAGAACAATTCGCAGCCCACAATAGTGGCCCTGAAGGAAGGAGGATTCAAAATGGGCCAGCGGCAGGGATTGAGCAAGAAAGATGTTCGAAAAATAAACAAAATGTACCAGTGTCCTGGCTATGTATAGCGCACGTATAGTCCTACAAAAACTGAATTATAAATAAATCGTATCCTTTTCAAGAACTATGCAACGATGAAACTTACTATATTTGATTGAAATGTAGGTCGAAATGATAACCTGCATACCCTTAATCCACCCTACAAGTTTTCTAATTAGCAATTTCTTACATAATCTTATCTTTTAAAGCGATTGACATCGGTTATAGTTGTATGACAGAATGGTTAGTCCATCATATTACAGATTTGTATATACATTTGTATGTATTTAAGGTGTTTTATATTTATGTAATGTCCAACAATATCAAATGTATATTAAATACATACTTACCATGTTTCGGGCAACGGACTTTAGCACAAGAATTAAAATTTCACGGCACTTACTATATTAGAAGCATGTCAAACGGGATCGATCGTCTGGATCGGTCAGTTTGGAGAGTCAATTATCGTCTAACCGGCCATCTAACCAGTCGTCGCAGCCATCAAACTATGAACTTAACGTGTGTACTACTAGGCTTATGTCTCCTCAGGGGAGTGGCGGCAGTGTGCTGTCCGGCCTCCCCTATCTGCGGTGATGGCCAAATGGTGATAGGTGCCTATTGCGGTGTCCGCGGATGCAACGTATTCGGATGCAACTGCGACGGTGGATGCAGAAAAAAATCCTAATAGGAAGAGGACAAATGGGCAGCTATTAGTGGTCTAAGTTCCACAAGCAAACTTCTTGCCAGCGCCAATAAAACTAAACCTTTCATTCTACGAAAAGCTTTCTTTAATGAAGTGATTGAACATACAGTGGTAAGGACATTGGTTGTGGAGGTCAGATGCCGCAGTCACGTGTCTATTTTGGTAGTTATGGGTTGTATGGGTAGGAGTTCTTAATTAGAGCTCATTAGATTTACGTTTTTTACTTCAAACTACTAAGTTAGTGGTGTATTCTAAGTACTTCTACCTAATATTAATACTTATACTTCTTCTAACTACTAAGTTAGTGGTGTACTTATAAGTATATTTAAGTAGTGTATTTTATTATATACACTGCACTATCGAACTACAGAAAAAGCGTAGAAATTGCAATTGGTTACAGCAACAAATTGACTGAAGATATTTGACCTTTTTTCATTTTTTCGTTATGTTATAAGATGCAACGCAAACGATTTGTATGTATGTATTAGTATTGTGGTCGAAATGGATGTGTGTAACGCACAGACGGAAACGTTTCCAACCCCAACCCGTTTGAAGGTTGACATGGCTATGTCGTCCTTCCATCTTGTTGAGCGCCTGAATCTCAGACCTTTGTAATAATCTTTAATCTGTGAGGTATGCTTTAGTTGATTACCATATCTACAAGCCTGTCGAATCTGGATCAGATCCTATCAATCTTAAACAATTTCTTCCTAGGGTTTCGTGCATACACCTATGAGGGATACTTTTTACAAATTGGATCATCTGAAATACTACAAAGCCCAAAAGTATACAGCGCCCCGAAGTTTGGGTAACTTTCTTATCACCCAGGGTAATCACCACCAATTTTGGGAGAGTAGAATGAAAGTCTAGAAGTGGTCAATTCCATTCGGGTTAGCTCGAGTAATGTCGCTAAAGAGAGAGAGCTGAAAAGTATTTCTAGATAATGTTTCGAGGCTCGAAATCAATTGCAATCACTGTAGTTCGTGGAATGGAGCGTGGAAGACTATTCGCCGGTGTAGATAAGACCCAAACACCTCAAAGACAACCGAACACTTGTGTTAAGCAGAACGATTACTCGTGTATTGGCTGTTGGGGAGTTATCAAACGACATAGCTGACGATTCTCGGCCAATTACTCATCATGGAACAATGGTTTTAATTACTTTTTCTGTTTTTGTCAGCCACTTGAAATTTCAATCATGGGTTCTGGTGGTTTTTGTTTCATACGCATAGGATCATGGGGACAACCTAGTATTACGTATGCGATGAGTACAAAAAATTTACATGACTAATGCGGAGTATTTATTGTGCGGTGTGGATGGGCGTCTTGCTGTGCATGACAACTCGTATAAACCTTGATCTAATTGCTCGCTTCAGTTGTTATAATCAATTTGCGAAATACTTTTTGCCCGTTTGTATCTAATCTCTGTTTTGGGGTTGCGTTTCGATCGTACTTATGAACAACGGTTCTACGGCCTGGCCGTTAGTTAACGCTGTGAATCAAAGCAGGCAAGATGTCGAAGCTTGGCCTTATAGTTATTCTACTAGTGTCCGTGGAGCTTAGCCAGGGCAAGCCCATGCCCCTTCCGGCGGGAGTGTACGATCCGGAGGAAGCAGGCGCCTTCGCCGGGGGAGATATGGTGCTGACTGAGGAGCAACAGGAGAACTTGCTGCATGGACCCAAGGGACGCAAACGGGCTCACCAATACGAACAGGAGGTGGCCCAACAACGAGGTGATATACAAAATTTCGGAGGACTTTGTTGGCACTCACAGGGAGGCGATTCTGAAGGGCATAGCCACCCTGGAGCAGAACTCGTGTGTTACATTCAGGGAGGCCACCGATCAAGATACGGCTTATCTGACAATAACAGCAAATGCTGGAGGGTGCTACACCGATGTCGGATATCGCGCAGAACCGCAGGAAATGAACCTGGAGATCTATCCGATTGGGGAGGGCTGCTTCCGCGTCGGAACCATCCTGCACGAGTTCATGCACGCCCTGGGCTTCTACCACGAGCAGAGCTCCACGATACGCGACGATTACGTGAACGTGGTCTACGACAACATAGTGCCCGGCAAGGAGTTCAACTTCCAGAAGTATTCCGCGTCTGTGGTGACCGACTTCGATGTGGGCTACGACTACGACAGCTGCCTGCACTATCGACCCGGCGCCTTCTCCATCAACGGCGAGGACACCATTGTTCCCCTGGACTCCAGCGCGGTGATAGGCCAGCGCTCGGGTCTTAGCCCCAAGGATATTGATAAGATCAACATCATGTACAAGTGCCCCATTCTGCTGTGATCCGGAACGGGGTAGACGTTGGACCAAGTGATATTGTATGGTTAATTGTGATATGTATTTCACCGGCTGAGGCGATTAGATCGGTTTTATGATCCACGCCGTCATTGTCAGTGGCATTGTATTTATAGAAGTCTTAATTAAAGCTATAACTCTTTACGAAATACATATGTTGTGTCCGTTGTGTTAGCTTTAGCTCCGCCACGAGTTTGCCGCTGATAATTTCTTATCGCAGGTGTGCAAAATCTTGCCGCGCACAAAAACTATCAGCGTAATTGTTTATTGGCGGCTCTGTGGCCTCTGTGGACAGGGCCAGCGATGCAACTTTAACCCCAATGCCCTCAACTTTCAATTTGGAACTCGAGTTCGGGCCCAACCACAGTTCGGGCCACAGGCCCATGTGTTGGGAACTCGTAATTGCGTGCTACTAATGCGATTTATATGCGAGATGCAAATGTCTGCGAGGCATCTGGGGCTCCCGCAATGTTTGGCAAACGGTTCACCAGAGGCCTAGAGCACAGGAGCCTAGGAGCCTATTAGCCAGCACCCAGCAGACAGGACCTAGGAGGAGGCACTCAATTCTCACATTTTGACAGCGCTTGTTAGACCATAAATTCGATTTTCGTTTCGACGACATGGTTTCTCGCTACTGCTGCTGCTTCTGTCCCCTTGCTCGAACTGTTTGAACATTTGGCAATGTCTTCCTTCCTGTGCGCATTGTTTCATTCGAAATTAAGAAAGGGCTTCCATCTACACTGACACAGACACATAACGCCCTGTTGTAGCGTTGTGCGACCATGTATGCGAAAATTAGCATAGACCGGAGAGAGATTCGACAATTTTCGTTGGCACAGCACAGTCTTACTCGTTTATTTGAAAATTTGCTAGATGAGAGCTCGGGGGAAACGAAGGAACCTGGTGATCGATGTGATGCCAGGCAGATGGGGCCCAAAACCAAAAATACTACATGTATTATTCGTAAATTGCCCTGGGGACTGGGAAACTTAATATAGTACTTTCGTTCTTACTACCCCAATGAAATGTACTTTTCATTTATAGCTTAACTGATCGTCCCAAAAAAGAAAGTGAGCTAATGCCCACTATCAATTCTTGTCCATAATCGGTGGAGGTTCCAATATCATTTTGTGATTAAAAGCTATTAATGTTGTTTAATGCCTCCAATAAGTAATACTTGCAAAACCGTTTATAAATGAGAAAAGGAAAAGTGCTTTTTGAAAAAACCAAAAGCTTTTTGTGATATAATATCCAATGGAATTATATAAGACAGGAATTATATAAAAAACTCGTGACAACAGCTTAGATACCGGAGTCACATGACACTCTGGAAGACTGTTGAAGATTTTAGATTTCGATTTGGAAAACAAGGAGAGCATTAAATATATTTTCCGTCATCAGTCGAATATGTAACTTTGTTTATTTTGTATTTCTGTACTCGAAGAGTAAAAGGGTATATTGTATTTGTGGTAAAAGTGGATGTGTGTAACATAGAGAAGGAATCGTTTCCGACCCCATAAAGTATACATATTCTTGATCAGCATCAAAAGCCAAGTCGATAAAGCCATGTCTGTCTGTCCGTCTGTCCGTCCGTCTTGTTTGTCGCCCAGTACTCAGAGACTATAAGAGCTAGAGACCCTTAAGTTTGTATCCAGACTCATGTGATATCACACTGCTACAAGTGTATTTTAAAACTTCTCCCGCCCCCGCAAAAGACGTAAATCTGTGGCGTCCACAATTTTGAAGACAACTGAAAACCGAAAATTTTGAATAATAGAGAATGCATAATAGAGAATCGAATCGGATAGCCGAAACAGATTAGTATAGCCACAATGGAGAAAACCATTTGCAGAAGCATCGTTCCCTCTCGCTCTCTCTAACACACCAACGCGTCGACTTTGCCCATTCGTCCAGATAAGCGCCTGGATCTCAGGGTCTATAAGAGCTAGAGCAACCAAACTTTCTCTCCAAGCTCCTGTGATACCACTTCAATACAAGTATATTTCAAAATTGCGTCACGCCCCCTTCCGTCCACCGAAAAGACAAAAGTCCACAATTTTTAAGATAGAAAATAGTATAAAAAATATATCGTAGAGAATGACCATATCTACCAGATTCCCGCCACAATGATTAAAATAATTTTCAGCAGCTTGCCCACACTCTTCAGCCGCTACTGATTGTCTCTCTCGCTCACACAATGCTCGCACGCTCTCTATTGTGTAGTGCACGCGTTTTGTTGTGAGAAGTGATGTAGATGTAGATGCCAAATGCAGAAATAATATGTAAAATGTAAAAACTGATATTTTAAAACTCCACTTAAATCACAACTGTACTGACTGAGTACGGTTATAGAAGTAGTGTCGCGTTAACGGCGACTCAACACCGTTTCGTTCTTGTTTTTTTTAAAAGTTTCGCGAGCAACTTCATTAATTATAGTAATCCATGTTTTGTTTATTTTCAAGTTGTACTGATATCGAAAAGATTTCAAATTGAATACATACCTAGCAGGGCATTAACTTTCTTGAACTTACTCCATGAGCGCAGACGTTCGTTAAATCGGTCATTCTTGCGGTGCTTCAACAGAAATTTATATCTGAGTCTAATGCGACATTTCTTTGTACATTCTGGCCGTTTATTAGTCGGTCAAACTCCGATAGACGCCTTCCTTCCCAGCCATATATTATATAAGTTTTATTTGTCGGTGAACGATATATGATAACGCATAAAATCCACATGACATGAACGACTTCTAATCAGGAAGGCACTGTGCACGGGAAATACCAAGGGTTGAGTCACTTTAGTGTCCAATTAACTGACATATTTTCGGTCACTTTGAAAATCAATCCAGGGAAATATTTACACAACTTAAAATAAAACTTTATGTCTTGTTTGATAGGTATTTACCTCAGGGGAAGCACGCTAACATATCTTGCTTGACTCATGCAAAAACAAAGCTGAAAAGTATACACACTTTTTTGGAAAAACCCGTTCGCATCGAAATGCAGTCCACCCAGAAGTAAGCAGTGGAAAAATTATGACATACGTGGGAGCCGAAGCCACCTTGGCTGCAAGTTGCCACAAAACATAAATAAGGAAGCATTTTTCTATTGCATTCTATATGCAAATCAGCACGAAAAAACAATTCCGGTGTCGTTGATCTTTGAGGGTTTCGGCGTATTGGCGCTTGCCAATAATAACTCATGCGAAAAAGAAAAACGCGAGCGAATGAAAGCCCCTGCCAGTGCCCACAAACAGAAACAGAAGTGGAAACCCCGAACCCGAAAACCCGAAGCCACATGAAATATGAAACGAATTGTAGCAATTTCCCCAGTGGCGGCAGCCAGACAAACGCAAAAACGCATATGTGACCGAGTCCGAGTCCGAGACCGAAACTTTGAGAAACTTTGTAGCCGGGGAGGAGCTTCCTTGGGATGCAGGAGCTTCCTTGGCCTGATGCGATTTATTGCTGACGAATGCGTATTCAATTTTAGAGCATCACAGAGATGATTTATACATTTAATTTTATTTTGCGTGCCAAGGCTGCGGCTTTTGCAGCCGCTTAGGGGAAATGGGAAATCACTTGCAAGGACCCCATTGCCGGTTCCGGACTTGCATCTCATCCTCCCACTCCCAATCGCCAGTTCTCGTTCCGATCCCATTCCATTCTTTTTTTTTTACGATTCATGTTTGGGGGCACAATTTCTCATCGTTCATATTTATGACTATGACGTCGTAAAAAATTATGCTTTAATTTGATTATGGCGTTGAAAAGTATGTTTGTATGTATGTTTGTGTTGGCTTGTCGCGGCTCACGCTGCGTATACGCAATCCGCCTCCTTGAAAATGCGTTAAAAGTTATTGGGCGAACGCATGAGCGTGTCGCAGTCGTGATTGACTTTTGGGCCACTTTGTCGCTAAGCTTATCGAAGCTGACTTGCATTTGGGGGTTTCCTGGTTACTGGTTTACTGGTCGCGAAACGCCGGTTTCTTTAAACATTTTAAAATTCCACATAAATCACATGTGTACTGACTGAGTACGGGTATAAAAAAGTAGAGTCGCGTTCAAAGCGACTCCGTACGTTATTTCTCGTTTAATAATAATAAAAATAAAGAAGTACATGTACTAACACTGTCGTCCTGGAGTCATCTAATAACTACGGAAACCGGGCCACATTTAATAGCTACATGTTTACCCGGATCGGATAAATATTACTACTAGTAGATATAGTTATCAATAATTTAGAGATATGTAAATAATTGCATAGCTTGTATTTTTTACAACAATAAATAAAAGTAAGGTGAAAATAGCTAATATGGTACGCAGAAATAAACAGAATAATGAAACAAAATTGTACTTTAATATGCGACTTATTTGGCTATTCTGATGAAATAAGTTGTGGGGATTCTAATCAAATTTGCATCCATTTGCCCATACAACAGAGCGTCGGCAGGTCGGCCACATTGACATTGACCTATCCATCCCTTTCTATTGTCCGTTGCGACAATCTCTGCGGGACAAACGATTGCGGTAAGCTACTTAGCTGTGACTCAATCAAACGGCAACTAATTAATTTGCATTTGCATTTCTTTGGCATCGTTTTAAGCCAGCCAGGCCCGCCCCGTACCGTCCCGTAATCCACTTGTCGCATACTGTCACATACACACATACACATGCACGCACACATAACTGTTATTTTTGGAATGGCCGCCTTTTGTGTGAACATTAAAATCTTAATTTGAATATGTAACCGCTTGTCTATGCCACTTTTAATCCCCATTTGGCATACAAACCCACACCCTACCCTACCTGCGCTGGAGCTGGAGGAGGATTGCGTCAGGTGGGTGGGGGGTGGGGCATTGTGGCACCCGACACTAGTTCTTGTAGTCTGTGTGGGCGACGAGCGACGGGCGACGGGTAGCAGTAGCATCATGTTCATTTAAAAAGGTAATTTCGGCGCTGAGCTTATTATGCTCATTAAGTCATCAGGAGGAGGCCGAACCGAAATCGGGCCAGGACCTGACCCGGTCGCTTGGAGCGGCGGCAGAACATTATAAAGTGCACAGCCAGGCAGGCGACCGCAAAGCCGTGTGCTGTGCATTCATTTGCCTCTGTTGTTTAGCCCACTTTAGTCCACTCCCGGCCACCAGTTACTCCACTACACTCGGATCTCTCTCTCTCTCTCTTTCCATATCTTTTTGTCCGGGCGCCAGGGGACATCGAGCGTGAATTAATTTTTAATGATGTTGTATGCGGCACGGTGAAAACAACTCCCATTTTGTTGCCACTGCCGCTGCCGGTTGCTATCTCTGTACAGTGCGTGCCATGTCCTGCAGCCTGCACCCTGCACCGGATGTGGGTCATTTCAAAAAAATTGCTTGCTTTAAATTGCATTTGCGTTGGCCATGCGCTGACATGATTCACTATCCCACCAGTCGCTCCCAGCCACAAGTGTTTTCATATGCAGCAGCGCCCTCGGTGGAGATGCTTTTGATGTGGATAGGGCAGGTGGATAGGGGGCTCAGCCACCAAGGCGTGTGGACCACGCAACCACGCACAACCATGTCACATGGCGATGGTGGAGTCTGCTCGCTCAGTGGCAGATGGTGCTTGTTTAGCCATTAGCGACGTTGAGGATGAGGAGGACCCAGGGCAAACACTGCGGCGAGTGGGTCAAATGCCTAATTAAAAATATTATTATTATCCAAATGCTCTACTACTATAACACCTCCTCATATCTGGGTTTCTCTTTCCAAAAAACACTTAATACCTCAAAGACTCAAATGATACTTACTGCAACCGATTAACCCCCTGTACACCCCTATATCTTGATCTGAGAATGCACTTAATTTGTTTGATCAACTTCTGTGTTAAACATTCCCTTGGCCGCCGCCGCTCTGACAAAGCAATTAAGCGATTAATTCGCATTCATGCCACACAATCCCTCTCCCTCTCCTTTTCATGCGACATACTATACATACATACGACACAGTGAGAATAAATCAAAAAGGGATTTTTATTGTGGCAGCCGCCACCGGCGGCTATTGCCAACAGTTTGGCGGCCATATTAATGCACGGCTTTCGACTTTGTTGCCTGCCTGCCTGCCTGCCGTTCTTTATACTTTTTGTTCTTCGGCTACTTTGCTGTTCGGCGTTGATTCAATTGCGGCCACACACACACACGGCACACCACATGCTCTCTCCTCTGCAAAAGGTTTATGCAAATGCAATAAATTACATTTTATTATGAAAATTTAAATGCTTCCCCCTCGCATTAAGGGGGTAGGCTGGAGTGACAATGAAAAGGGGCTGGTAAAAATTCAATTAATTGTTATTTTATTTGTTTATTGTATTTTGATTACGAGCCCAGCGAACCGATAGCTGGAAAATATTTTCGGGTTCAACACGCGATTTGATTTATTGCAAACGTACATTTATAAATTAATTAAAACGTATTTTGTTATATATATGTATTTGATTATTATTACATTTTATTTTGAATCCTTCCAAGGAGCACTTCTTACATATGTATGTATCCAGCTAATTGCCAACTGCATTTGTAAACATTTGAAAAACAAATGATGTAGTGCTTCCCTAACTCCACAGACCACAGACCCACCTGACAACTCACTTGAAATTGTTGGGGAATGTTTTTACGGATATATATGTAGTACATTCCTTCATTTGGTATGTCAGTTTCCACTCATTTATCACCGCTAAATGTCTCGTTTCTGTATTTATTTATGCCCCTCCATGGGGACAGCTTAGGAGAGACGGGACCTGGGTCCGTGCAAAACGTATGTGAACTCCTTTTCCCTTCAACTCCTCCTGTTCGGTTGACAAGCCGGCGGAGCAAGATAAATTATTATTTTAATTGCATTTAAATTACACGTTGAGTTGAAAGAGGCGGGACGGGGCGGGGGGCGTGTACGCAATATTCTACAAAAAAGTCAAGGCTTGTACATTTCAGGATGGTGGCAGAGCAGGACGGAGCGGATCGGATCTGGTGTCCTGATGACCACCCGCTGCTAGATTACCAGTTACCCATGGCGAGGACACTTGACCAGCAATATTGCTGAGCGGGTCGTCGTGTAGGGTGTTTATTGAGACACATTTATTCAGAGTCTTCATTTTGATACACTTTTCTAAACGGAAAATATTCATTCACTGGAATTGGATAGCTGACGATTAATAGGAACTCATAGCCATTAGGAACCAAATATGGGGAATTATTGACAGTCTCTTAATGATATAGTGATATTCCATGTATTTATCCATGAAATGCTTATTTATCATTTGTTTGCAGCATCAACCTTAAAACGAAGTAATTTTCACGAGATGTGTGGGAAAATTTTCAATATTTTCAGTAAGCACTAGGAACATGTTTCTATCAAATACTTTAAAATCAAGTGAGGGTATTTCGGAACCGATTCACAAACTTTTTTCGGCATCTTTGATATATGACGGCCCCTGAGAAACAGCGGCACAGCCTCAAGCAACATTAATAAATGCTGGCAATACTTGGGTCCTTAAATCCCGATTCACCTGCGCCGTCTGCTCCTATACATACATACATATATACTCGTACTACACGTACTTTTTTTTGTTGTGTATTGTAATTGCCACCCGCGGCGACTTCAACTTTGGCGAACAATCTCTTGGAGCAGTTGACTGCTTCTGCCACTGCTTCTTTTTTTGGCCAAAAGTGAGGCGGCAATTTATATTCATGAGTTGTTGTGATGCATGTACAAGTTTCGGCGGAGTTTCGGGCTGGTGGCTGGTGCGACTGGTGGGGCTTTCCCCCCAGAGCATGCTTATTGTTATCCGTGAATTAACTTCTCTTATCGCGACGTTCCCTGTTCCCTGCTTTGATTGTCGTGTCTGACTTTGCGGTTTATGCTCGAATATTAAGCCCATTAGGGTCGTACGCAAAATGGCTTTAATTATAGCTGTCTCGGTTTCTCTCTTCCTCCCTATCTCTCTCACTTTCTCTCAGTTGGAAGTCATCCACAAATCTGGTGTGATCTTATATTCTGTCGTTCATGTGCTCACGCAGGAAATAATTGCCAAAATATAAACTAGTTATAAATTATTAGCCAGGCACTGGCCCGAAATGTCTTTCGGCCGGAGCCAAAGCTCCAAATGACAACGGCAATCACAGAGAGAGAGAGAGAGGCAGTAGCAACAACGAACGGCTGCACATCCTGTCCAACAGTTAGCAGCAAACACACAAGCAGCACAAGCTCAAGCTCAAGATGTAATTGATAAGACACACACACAGAGCTCTTGACTGGCATATTTTATAAGTCTGGGCTGGCTCTGCGGTTGAAAATTTAAACAAACCAAAACCCCCATCCCCCCAAGCCACAGACTCACACGAAGAGCAGATACAGGCCAGCCATTCCGAAAGGGAGGAGTAGGAGTAGGAGTAACGAAGCTTCAATACACTTACTTTCAGATTGGGCTAGAAAGGGTAAAGGTTCTATTATATTCTATAGAATATCGATACCTGGTATGTATTTGGGTATCTTTTTTTAAAGCTTCTAGACCTTGTAATATTTTCGTAATTGTTTTCATCTCTATGGTCAAGGAAGCGCCTCATTGAAGCAGTACCCTAGAGAAATGCATCCAAACAACAGACAGCCTTCCTATGGGTTCCTTTGGCCTTCCAAACGATGTCGTCAGCAACGCATTAAAGCATCTTCATTGTCCTTGGCTGGAATGTGGGCTTCTAGGGGAATAAGAGTACACAGGGATATCAGTGGATGTTGTGTGGGACTGTGTTAGCAGATAAAGTCATTTGCTTTGATATCTTTTGCTAATTATTGCCAAAGCGAAGTCTAAGCCAGTGTATTCTGCTGCAGCAACAACAACGGGCATAATAAATGACAACGATTCCAGCTAACTGTGGCTGCTCGAATCCTTTTTTCAGAAAACACACAACACACACAGGCAGCCAGCAGACCACAACATCCTGGTCCCAAGAAGGGTAGAAGGGTAGAAGGGGGATAACATTAACAGCATATTATACTCCAATGGATCCTCATACAAAACAAAAGCCAACGAGGCGTAGAGCCAGTCAGGCACTCAGGATGGGGCTGTGTAGGTCTCTACAGGGCTGACGATTGAGTTGGGGACTGCTGCTGTTGTTGTTTTTAAGAAAAGTGAAAAATATGATGAAATTAATTTTTGTGTGTTCAGACTTAAGCGATTCCCTGCTGAAAGGTTGAGAGCAGAGCCGAAACTCTTTCAGATTAAATTAAAGCCCGCCTGAAACGTTGTCATTTATAATTTCGCACAATTGCCGCTAATCAAATTGTTGTTGCGCGAGGAAGAGGCTAAGCCGGATTCCGCAAAGCGCTCCGCTCTTATCCCCCACCACACAGAAAGGGGTGCTTTTCCGTTAGCTTTTTGCTCGCTCTCTCCTTTTTAATATGCCATAAAATCCAATGGCTGGCTGAAGGGAGCTTGAATGCTTCCCAGCTCAGCCACTGCCTCTGGCTCTGCTACTGGCTTTGGCAGTGCTGCCACTGCGAGGCGATAAAGTAGACAAACCCAAAACAGCATGCTGTGCCCCATGCCCCATGCCCAATCCCAGCCATTTATTGTACGAATCTATTAAGTGGAAATTTATTTAAGCAAAGCAAAAAAAAACTCTCTGCCATAAAATGTTGCTCTTTTTTGTACTGCTGCTGCTGTTGTTGTTGTTACAGTGGCTGCTTCAGTATATAAAAATATTAAAAAATGGGAAAAAAGGCTAAGGCGGCAGCCAATAATGGGGAGGCGTTTCCACTTCGGAAGTTCCAGCTCTATTCTGCTGCCGTTGATATTTTTATTGCTGTGGCGGCTTAGGTTTAGCAATTTTCCCCCCCTCCTCCAACTCGACTTCGACTCAATTCCCACTAAAATTTGCCCAGGACAGCTTTGATAAGCCGAAGAAGCTTCCTTGGCATCAACAGGGGCAGATTGAAATGAGCTACATACATATATGGATGAGAATGCCAAATACTTGGGAATCCCTTTTAAATAAAGTATATTTGGTTGAAGTAGAATACGAACTGGACAGAAATATCCATAATTTCTCAGTAAGATATTCTCGAGATCGAGAATATTTTCTTGGCTTATGCAGACACACGTGGAGCCCATTTAAGTCCATATCCCATTTGTCGGAAAATACGCATTACGCATTATGCATTTTCCCCTTTTTGTAAATTTAAAGCAGATTCTGAAGAAAAGAGATTTTCCCCCTACGGTTAACCACTGCCCATCGAGGTAATTTTCCCGCAGAAAAAGCGAAGACAAAAAGGACATCTACGGTCTAGTCCCATCCTGAAGCCTGTAAGTGAGAAAGAGACAATTAAAAATCCATTAATTTGAGTAGCGGCAACCATGTAAAGCTACTTATATCGCCTCCCAGCCCAACCACGCCCTACCAACCCACACCACACCCATACCGAATGAAAATTTACATTACATTATACTCGCATTTAAATAAATTTTTTCCAAAATTAATACGTAATGCATGGCCGAGGGACGCGTGGGACGTGGGCGCCCAGTCCTCGTCGTCCGAAGAGTCCTGGTCCAAGGCAAAACTTTTCGACACGAGAGTTTGCATAGAGACCGGGTTGAGTGCCCGGGCGAGTGTGACTGGGAGTCACTGTATGTGTGTATGTGAGTGCATTGTTGATGCATTGACCGTGCATGGCCCGGCCCATGGCACTGAAATTATTTATGTGTCGCACATTTAACTTGCGCATTGCAAAATATATATACATACATATATGTATGTATATTCTGCATTTACCGAGTGCACTTCCATCATTATCCACCAGGGGCAGGGCGGGTGGACCGGCACCCACTCAGTATCCCAGCTGAAGCCTGACCGGATGCAGACACAAGAGTCCATCTCTGCCTCATCCGACTGCCCTCCTCGTACTTGTATTGTTTTTCGGCCAGTCCGGCTCCGGCTCCGGCTTCAGCCCAATCCAGCCTACGGATTAAAATGCATGGGTTCATGAAGTGGTCATCTGTCATCTTTGCGGTAGGAAGAACTTCGCATGTTGACATTGTCGCAACAGTTTATACATAAATATATGTATATACATATACATACATATGGATCGTCTACAAAGAGGGCGTTGGGTAACTCAGTTTGTTATAATTTTTTTGGCAAGCCGTCCGTTAGTGAGGTATATTGAGTATGATTATCATGGATGTGCTTTACAGACAATCTTCTACTATATTTAAAACTATATTTTCTACTCTCCGAACATTAATATTCTGCTTAAATATATTAGTTAAAGCTTTTCTAAACTAAACTATATTTTTATATCCGATTGTAGGACATCTTGTAGTCGATGCCTTGGTGCTCGCATCTTACTTATTGTTATTTATTTTGTTGCTGCTTTGTTGGCTGTTGGAAATCGGCTAGAAGGGTAACTGGTGCGCAGTTCCCTTACAAGTCGGATTAAATATGGCTTAAAAGTCAGTTGACACGAGTTTGCCATTTCTCGCTGACTACTTTTCACTCATCCTCCGGCACCTCGGACGCATCCTCGGGCGCATCCTCCCAGGCTTGGCCTGGTCTTCAGCCCAGGACAGTTGTTTCTTATGGTGTGAGATAATAAAATATTTATGCAGATTGCCCAGGCCAACCCAGAGACCGGCAACAATCATTGGCATTAAGTGGGGTTGGTATGGTTTGGGCTGAATGGGTAGAATGAGGAAAATGTCTTTTAGATGGCATTTAAATTAATTGCAATAAAAAGATTATTTAAAAAGGAGAATGATTTAATGATTCTGGCGTCATCATCTTTATGGTGACTATGACATACATACATATTTAGACATGTATCGTTATTTATTCGGCTATAAAATTGATTCTGTCCCCCCACCTCCGCACTTACAATCCCAGCCAATCTTGTTTTTCAATTACCAGTTCCTAGATTCCTGAATTTCTGATGCTCAGGCATCGAGCTGGTCTAACCTTGCATGCCAGACTCAGACCAGGCTGCTCAGACAACCCTCATCTGGCCAATTATGAGTGGCCAGTCGACAGGAAATATTCTGTAGAGATTTTTTTGACTCGGCCTTTGCTTTCCCCTTTGTATAACTGCCTGACTATATATATTGATTTTGTAAAAATTAAAATTAGGAAAATACATCTCATCCTCAGCCTCAAAGGAAATTGAAAAATACTCACATGTGTGTGTAAGGTAAGGAAAGAAGATCCCCCCCAGGGCAGAGACCAAATTTTCGCCTCATCATGATTCGACCCTGAAATGAATTTTTCGAAGAGTGCCTGCAGGGAAGTTCCTATGTGTGAAGCACCGGAAATTAGCTTGATTAGATTGTCTGACGAGACTTCATTATGCCTCAGACGACGCAGGATGAGAGATGCTTTTTTTTCCCACATCTATACGCAATTAGAATACTTGTATCACAATGCTTTAAATGTAATATTTGTATGGGTTTCTAAGGGTTCTATCTATAACTATGACTGTCTTAAAGTGTCTGTCCCTTAAAGTGGTTTTAACTAATACTCGTATTGATTAATTTGACCTTCCTTATACATACATATGGTAAGATCTTAAGCTTAATACGCGAATCGAAATTCCCATTAACGACTTGTGAGTTATCCCTCAATCCAACGTATTCTCGGTGACCAGCTGCCGGTCTGGTTCAGTCCGGTCTGGTCCCTCCGTCTGGTTCCGTGTTCATCCTGCATGTCACACAACTGTTGTATTACGTCCTGACATGCAACATGAATATTCACTTTGCACTTTGCGACCGCACACTGCCTGTACTACGGATTTGGGATACAGGTGTTTTGCTAGTCTGCCCCGGGTGCCAGTCGAGAAGGAAGATGACGATGGCGACGAGGATGATGTTGATGTTGTTCTGGTACCCAAATTTGCATCTTAATCTCTGCCGTCAGCGCCGTTGCTGACAAGCAGATGGGGCAGAATCAGGAGTAGGAGCTGAAGCAGGAACAAATCGCATGCTTACGCATGAGCTTGTAGGACACGCATCCATGGGATGGGATGGGGTCCTGTGTGTGTGTGTGTGGCTAGACCCCTTGCTGATTGCTGTTTAGTTTTGCAATTTAAATCACAGTTTCAGGTGCAATGCCCGGGCATAGCGTATGCAATGTCCTGGCTTCTAAAATTCCCCCAAATGGCGTACTTATCCCCCACAGAAGGGGGACATTCCCAAGCAGTCCAGACGAACCAGTCTGGACCAGTCCGAGATTCCCTGTATCCAAAAGCCGCCAAAAGCGGTAGACCCTCATAATGTTTGGGCTCTCCTCCCTGCTCTCCCTTCGATGGCTAGTTAGCTTCCATTTGGATGGGGGGTCTGTTTTTGTTGGGGAACGAAATCAAATGAAATGAAATGTAGATGCATATCCTTTTTTGCAACTGAAAGTCGTATCCCCGTATGTGTGTGTGTGTGTGTGCGCATGTAAATTGTATAAATGTGCGCATAAATTTTCGTAGGCAGAATTTGAAATTCCGATTTTCGAGCAGATTGGTAAACAATTTATGTAAGCAACCAAACTGAGCCGAACACATTGAAAATCTGGTCAGAAGTGTCCTCTGGCTTTGTTTTGCTAGCACTGTCCTCTTCCACTCCCTGGCACAACCACCACTCCCTGGCGACACACACAGACCACACAGACGAACTGGGGTGACTGGGGAACATGTAATTGCGTAACCCTTTCGATAATAGGACCCTTGAGTACTCGAACATTGTATGTGTTGTTGGCTCTGGTCCCTTGCTTATGGTTATGGCCTCATAGACACCAACAGAACAGACAAACACCACTCGTCCCACCACTTGGCCATCACTTTTGCTTATCTTAAGTATTTTACTTATGTCCTGGCGAAATGCTGTCCTGCTGTCCTGTCCCATCTCGATGGCATTCTCAGGCGAGAGCATTCCATCCCAAAATTTCAATGTTTGCATTTGCACATTTTCCATTTTCCACTCTCCAGGCCATTTTACTATAGCTGGCCGGGAGCGAGGCTGTTTCTGTAAACTCTTTCTCCTTTCTCCTTTCTCCTCAATATGGCTCAAGTTTCCCATGTAGTAATTTTGGTGAGAGCTTGTTCGATGTGATTTATGGAAAAACTACCCATAAAAGTAATTTTTTGTTGTTTATTTTTCGAGTGCTTAGAGCAATCCATTTCCATCCGACTGGGACAACTTCTTCGTAGAGTTTTGTAAAGTGAAACGCAGGAAAGAATCGTAATTGGAAACATCTTCTTTTCAGATCATCTGCAGTCTCTCTATGTGTGTGTACCAAACAAAATATATATTTTTTTAGGCTGATTGGGATTGGGGATGGCCTAGATCTGTTGTCGGACTTGGACTTGGTTGAACAGCTTAACGTTCTCGACAATTTGCCATTAATTGAAAACAGATTTGCCGCTGAGATTGCATTGTCGACAGCCATCTGATTTCCGCACAAATTAATTATAACTGCCATTGACATGGTCAGGATATGGATTGGCGATGGCCTATTGTAGGCTTGGTTTCCAGAGAGTTCGGAGCTGCTAAGGGCTGAAACATCATCGATAAGGCGAATGCTGGGATAATGTAATTCAATTTTGTTGAGATGTATTCAACCATATTAGTAGTAAGTGCAGACTGGAAAGTGCGAAATGGAAGCGAAAGTGTCTAGCTATCTCTCTTCTTTGCCATTAAATGGCATATTAAATTATCCGTGTGTCATATTTTAGCTGCAACTAAATAAAAAATTTCATAATGGCGACACAACAAAGCGTGTGACGGAAACGGATATGCCAGAGTGCGAGCGGAAATGTGGTTCTCTACGCGCACGCAGGAGAGGCGAAGCGAAGAAGAGGAAAAGCTCCTGCGTGACATGTCAATGGAGCAGACACACATTTTTCTGTCATTTTTTGTAAGATGAATGAGCTACAATACGATTGCTGCCAACAAGACATATGTTTGACATTATTTATATGGGCATAGAACACCATTTTCAACTGCTAATTAATGTTAACAATTATGTGATATTATATTATACATATAGCCCACTGTTATGGAAAGGAAATGTTCGCAGAGTTCACAATATTGATGGCAGGGCATATTAATGTAAACTGCAACCACACAAAACATATGTTCCTGGGAAACGGATGATAATGATGGAAATGCACACCCATTCGTGTGGGCTTAGACTATTAAGTTTTGAAATTTCTACATGCCATTAGACCGAATGTATAATTATGTTTTATTTAAGTATCAGTTAATCTCAGTACTCCACGCTTAGTGCTAAAGGAAGTTTTGATAAACATTAAGAGTGTGTGGCTTGCATTAAGATGAATAAACCATTTTAATTGGGATTAATTGTCAGTTGACCTTCGGTCTGTCTGTCAGTCAGTGCTCCGCACATTT
Source organism: Drosophila bifasciata (assembly GCA_009664405.1). Taxonomy (NCBI): domain Eukaryota; kingdom Metazoa; phylum Arthropoda; class Insecta; order Diptera; family Drosophilidae; genus Drosophila; species Drosophila bifasciata. The sequence goes on along the minus strand of CM019042.1, from coordinate 16,549,560 downwards.
ATACAAATGGTAAGTTCGGACAGACAGACACACAAATTGACGAATTTAAGGCCAACTAACTAACTAAAATACTCGCATTAGTTTTATGTTTAGTGTTATGCAAATAAAATTATCGTCGTTCAGCCTGTTCTCTGACACTTTTGGCCCGTTGAATGAAATGGATAAAATGCTCGAATGGACAGCTGGATAGATTGATGGCTCTACATATTGATTTGTTTGCCAGCAGCCGTTCTTCCCTCTCTCCATTTCCCATCTGTGTCTATATGCTGCCTCTTCAGAGTGCCATTTCAATTATTTTGTTTTCGCAAAAAGCATCTGTGGATTCACGGCTCCAATGCAATGCAATGCAATGTGTGGTGCACTTGTATTAGCTAGTATATGTATGTATGTGTATCTATAGTATAGTATCTGTGTGAGGTTTTAATTAAAAATTGATTTAGCAAAATTTGCATAAATTATGCACGGCTCGCCGGTAAGCCAGCATCCAACAGGCAAGCGCGCTCAAAGCCTCGCTCCGTGTCTGTGTCTGCATTTGTGTCTGCATTGTCAATAAATTAGAAAAGATTAATTGCAAATTATATAAATATTTCCACAGAGCCATGGCTCTAAAATGAACGTTTTTTCTTGTACTACCATATATCTGATCTGCATTACTATTGCAATAATTAAAGATTTATCGAGCATTTTTAATTAATTTATTTATCTCTAGTATGTGTATGTATCTAAAAGGTAACAATAGAATTACAAGCTAGAATAGTTTAAGGGAACATATGTGGCCATTGTGGCTCTTCAGTCCCAATTGAGAGAGGGCATTAATTAAATGTTTTAGCAGAGTATTTCTAGTATTGCTACAATGATCTCTATTTAAATATATCTTAATATATTTTAGAATATTTTTATTGGGACTGGACAGTGGCTTAGAATGTTTTCAATGGATACTTGGGCATTTGTGTTCCAGATATTGCAGTAACTTAGGGCTTTAATAACAGCAAATACATTTCCTTTTATACCTTCACCTACCATTCATCAGGTATCCAAGGAAGATTACATTTAAGTAAAGTGTCGATTGCATTCAAGGTAGAAAGTGAATCTGGGCAAATGCAGTTTGAATTTAGTCAACAAAGGGCTCCCCATCCTTTGGCACTGCCAGGAGTCGACACTAATGTTCCCATTTATCATATGCCATGAAATATTTCACGAAGATGAGATCGATTTACTTATTTACAGCCAGCGGATACATAGTTCAGATATAATAAAAAGTGCCACGGCCGCAGTTTAAACATGTAGAGAAATCATTTGACTGTGGAATTCGAACTAAATCTTAAATTTAATTGTTCCTAACTTATTCTTAATTTTCGTTTTCCATAAGCAAATATTTACCGACTGCCGGAAGTACCGGAACTGTTTGTTTTTTATGCACTCTGCTCGTGGTTTATTGATGCTATTATTTTTTTGCGTTAAAGGAAACATAACCTGTGGCTCTTTATGCCCAAACACTCGACCACTGCCTGCTTCGTCTCACCCCCCCCTCATCTGGCTATATGGAAATGGACTTTGTTAGTTTCTGACACTGTGCTCTATTTCTCTCGCCCCAAACAAACTTTGCGTTCATCGATGGCCAAATCCAATTTAAAATCAAATTTTCCTCAACGGCCAGCCAGAGGATAGAGTTGGTCTGGTTGGGAGTTGGGCGGGGGGGAACTCTCAACATTTCTTCAAGTGCAAATTAAATAAAATCTCAAAGTGGCAGGAAAAATGTAGTCCATGGACCTCCCTCTATCCCTGCATCAGCTGCTCAATCCCTCTGCCTACGCTTGGGTCTGGCTCTGGCTTTGGGTCTGAATACAGACTCTCTCTATAGTCTGTAGTGGCTGTTGCTGGTGGGCGCTGATAGTCTGTGATTGATTTTAATCGCCTCAAGTGATTTCACTAAACGATTCAACTTCAGAATTGGTTACTTTGCATTGTGTCCGTGTCCATGTAGAGGATGTCTGCATAAGAGTGGGTTGGGTGTGTTTTTGCATACTCCCACACACACACACCCACAGCCGTGCTCGTGTATTGCATGTGTGCCTTACTTTTGGCGGTGAGTGTGGCGCTTCCGGCAATCCTGGTTTGTTCATCGAACAACATTTGCTAACTGTCCGCAACACGTTTGCTCACATCAAATGTTGGATAGGGCACCGGAAGGGCTGTTGGTATATGGTTAAAGGTGGCCTCTCTCTCGAGCATTTGGGGTCACAGTATTCTACTGTGAACTGAAGAGACAACATTTTGGGTTTTTCGGGTGTTTGCTCTCGGAAAAATTCCATAAAATTCAATTTAAATGCAAACCCCTCTCGTCGCCTATATATTCAAATTAATTTGAAGCATAACAATTGCATGTTGCCTCTGGCTAGTTTTGTTCTGGATGGGTTGTGTTGGCAGTTCTGTGGAATTAAGCGGGGTGTGAAATCCTAGACTGACTGCACTCTGACTGACTGATCTCCACTGGGGCACAATATATTTAACTGGCCGCGCATAATTACATTAGCTTTCTGATCGAAAAATGCACAAACAACAAAATCTGAAGAATGCAGTAAGTAACTTGGACAAAGTTTTCTGCCACAATTTGACTGTTTTGTGTTGGGGCAAGCGAAAGCTCTTACAGATGTCGAAAAAGGCCACGAGGCACAGCCAACAGGGAACAGTATATGGAGAAACAGACAAGAAAAATCTTACAGACTTTAAAATACCCACTACTATTTATTCCACTAAGTGGAATAAAGTTAATATGGTCAAATTACTTAAAATTATTAGCAAAGCAAATGGAAATCCCCTTTGTTCAGCTCTATGCTACGGATACCGCTTTTTGGTGGATCTGTTGAGAAGTGTTTCCAAAATAAAATAAATGTTATACAACATTAAATGCATTGACCTCATAACTCTTTTTGGAAATCCTTTGGATTGGATTCTTTTGGAAGGAAGAATATAAGACTGACCCTACGTTTTTCAGGTCGTGAAAAAAGGTATAGACTGATGTTAAAACGATGCACACTGTACTAGATTATCCTGTTTCCGTCAAGCAACAAGCCATTTTCAAGTGCAACGCTGGGCCGTAATCCCCTGAACCTTCGGCATCCCGAATACTCCAGCGAAGAGACAACTGTGGAAGTGGCAATTGGCAATGGGTTATGGCAAAGGAGGGGAAAGTGGGAATGTGCCATAACATGGATTATTACCCCGTTCCAGCTGCAGCTTCGAAACCGCTAAGCGCCCAGCCGAAGTTTTCATTACAGTGGCTTCCGCTCGTTTTCTGCTCCCCCACTTCGCGCCTTTGGGCTTTGTAATTGCTCAGCATTGAGATATTGGCAACGCTGCGGGCTGGCAGGTGTGAGTCACACGACTTGGATTCGAAATGGATCTATGTCGACTATACAAACTGTGGGCTAGTTGTGATGAAGGAATTCACCTGATATACACTGACATCACCTGCAAAAACTCTCTGAACAAGAAAAACAACAACAAATCTGCAAAAGATTTGAGATGATGATATCCCTTACCTTGATTCTGCTTTTCAAGCAAGAAAATTTCGAAATTTAAGAGTATAAGATTATATTGGTTTTGTGTAGATGTATGAAGGCTACGCTTCCCCTTCCAAACGCTTAGTCTTACTCACTCTTTTACACACACACACACTCTTCCTCGATCAGTGGTGCTGTTGAAGAGTGCTACACATAAGATCATAGTTAGCGGTCGTGGCTCTTCTCTCTCTCTCTCTCTCTCTGTATATTTTTCCAATCTCTCATGACAATGTGAGAAAAATTGAGAGAGATCACGGATCGATCGAACAGACTGTTACCGCTCGCCTACGAACCACACTTCTCTCGAGCTTTTAATATGATATGTGATAGGTTAGGTATAGGTTAGGTTTGATGTTGTTTAGTACTAACATCTTTTTGGCAAAGACAGAGATAGAATGAGAAACGAAAAGCTAAATTAATTTTGGTACCCCCAGTCCCCCCAGTCACGTTTTGGTGGCAATCAGTCGAACAGCTGAACCACTAGTTTTTGTCTCAAAATGCTGTTTGCAACACGCACAGGCAGTTAGAAAAGCAGAATTGTATCTGAAAAGTGTAACAACCCAGTGTAACAGATGTTTCTCTCGCTCCCACTTTATTCTTTTCCCCATAAAACTTTCTCTGTTTTTGCCGTTAGCCAGTTAGAAAAGTCCAATGTCATACGGCCATAAGTTCAGCCAATGGACCAACAATTTTGTGAAGTTTTTTGAAGCATTAAGAACGGACTGACGATTAAGGTCATCGGTAGTGGATTCCCACAACCAGAGAACTCATTGAAGATCCCTACATATGTACATATGTATGTATATTAACAAAATATGGTTAACTATCTTATTACTGCTTATACAGTTTAAATTATTGTGGCACGAAGAATAAAATAAATTATTTTGTTACATAGTTTTATTCCTGAATTTGTTAGTTATTCCAAAGTTATTAGTTCCATTTTAGTTATAAAGTCTAAAATTAAATTAACATTTTAAAGCACATATGTAGAAGAATGTTCGTGACTTTCGTAGTCTTAACGCTCTTTCACCACACTCTTTCACTATGCAACGCAAAAAAAAAGAAAATAAAAATAAATTTTAAATTTTATTTCCATTTATTTGCGGCTGTCGTACTCTCGGAACCCCAAGCTACAGCCTTGACACTTTTCCAGCAGCCATTTGCACTCCGATTTCTCCTCGTTTCGTTTCGTTTCGGTTTTGCCTTTTCGGCTTGGCTTTCTTTTTGGCCGCTTTGTTTAATGAATTATCAGAGCGCTCATTACCAGCACTTAATGGGCGGCTCTGGGGAAAGAGGCGTGGCAGTGACACTGCTCCTTGAGTTTGTTTTATTTCGGCGCTGTGTCTCTCTCTCTCTCTCTCTCCACCCTCCCTCTGTACTATATAGTATACTGTAGAGGATTGGATTATTTGACATTGATGCGTTGACTTGTTGAACTTGCGGCTGGCTGGGAGGGGCCCAGCTGCTGGGTGAGCTCAGCAAATAATACATAACCGACACACACCCCAATTCATGGGTTTTTAAATTTAATTAAACGAGTATGTATGTGTGTGTGTGAGTGTACTTCACTCTGTTCAGCTAATCAATAAATTCAATTGCCATTAACTTTCTGGGTGCAACTTTTGCTTTGCCAACTCGGTATGTTTCGTTCTTGAAGGTGATGGGAGGGAGGGGAACAGGGAGTGGACAAAACTATTTTTCAATTTTCGATGGTGGAAAAGTTTTTGTTCCTCCAGCTGCCACGGAAAGTATTGCAACATCCATTAAAATGGACGACAGCAGCAGCCGAAGCAAGGCAATGCAGAGGCAAAAGCAGAGGCTGCAGCACGTTTAGAAGGGCCCTAGAACCCTGCTGCTCTCTTTACCACAACGATTGAAAAATATCACCAATTGTAAAAGTATATTGCAGTTATTGCAGTTCATGAGACGTTCCTCCTGCTCAAGGCCATTAGACCAGCGGATGTGGATCCGCGAGTATGGAATGGTGACTGATAGATCCGAAAGCAATCAATAGTCGTACTTCCCCGATGATCGGCAAGAAACATTTTTCGCCGCATTAAAAAGTGGAAGGCAATTTGAAGGCAGCAATTGCTGGATGCTAAAAAACAAACAGAACAGAGAGGGGGAGAGAGCTGGGAAACTGAAAAAATGAAACAGGTAGCAGGTTGCGGGTAGCAGGTGCCTGGCGCTAAAGTGCCAACTTATGCCACAAAAATGCTTGAATATAATGGTCGTTGGGGGAAGCATGAAGAATGCCTGGTGGATGGGTGGATGGGTGGGTGTACGGATGGATGGATGGTGGGCGGACACCGGCATGCATTTGTGCGATGCCTCCACAAAGGCCGCCAAGATGACGACGACGATGGGGCGACATGCAAAAGTGGAACGAGGGCTGCTGCTGCTGCGTTGGCATTAAGTGGCATGTGGAAGCGGCTACAAGGACGCTGATAATGATGGAAAAATTCCCTAGGCACATGCACATACACACACATACACATAGCATACATTGCTTCGTTGGCTTTGCTCATCGCTCAACCCCCCTGGAGCCGATGGAGGAGTCAACTAGTTGATACTTAGCCAAATGTGATATGTGCCTTCAACGCCATGGGAACGCTTACTTTGCTGCATAGATCGTACGGAATTAAGCCACATGGCGTATACCCGTAAATCCTTAATACCCCGCACTCGACACACATAAAATTGCACTGGCAGCCGCAAGACAGTGACAAAAAGGCACTTGCCGACCTTCCTCCTGGCCCAGCCCAAGCACAAGCACCTGCACCTGCACCAGGTCCCGGACAAGTGCACGGCGGTGCAGAAAGGGCCAGGGCAAACTGGGCAGAGCAGTGGACGGAAAACGAAATCGACCTTGACTGACAGCTTGACATGAACTCGGCTGCTCGCTCTCTGCGTTGTTGCTCTTTACTGTGCTTCACACCGGGATCCAACATCGGGCAGCCGGACAGGAGAAGGCAGGCAGGTGGAGGAGGTGCAGTCAGGTGGAGAGGGTGGGTGAAATGGATGTGGGTCGGACTTGGGGGAATGTAAATGGTTTTGCTCTTTAAAGCCGAAAAACCGCAAAGAGCTCTGGGCGGGGCGGGGTATCCAGCTCTGGTTCTGGCCGAGGTTGCTCCATAGCTATAGTACATAAGTAACTCTGGCTTACCAACACTCCTTTGGCAGATGTAGCTCGTTTAAAATGCCAGAATTTTGGTCACTTTTCCGAGTCCTTTGCTTTGACATGTCTGCGTGTTCAAAATTCATAAGCCAGGAGGTAGCTTCATCAGCCAGCATAGCATATTTACATGTCATTCAGGCATAAATCAAAGGGAATGGAATGGAAGGAACTTGAGATCATTGCCGGCAGTTAGTTGATAAAATATGGCCTCATGTGGAAATGGGCAGGCGCTGTAATTACTGCTATACTTACATATATGAAGATAGAATTTAATGAAAATATTAGTAGGTTTGGTATTGGTCCATGAAATACCTAAGTAAAGCAATAGTTGGAATATTATTATTATTTAATATACAACAAATCACAATATGATAATAATTTTGATTTACAAAAGTCTCTACTGAAGGATCTAATTTAAAAAGTGGAATTTGGAGTTGGGAGGCTTGCTTCTATTTGATTTTATGCAAATTAGGGGTGCTTTAAATATTTATGCGATTATTCGCATGCACAAATGAGCTATTAATGGCTCAGACCACATCAGTATCAGTATCGGTTCAGATTCAGTTGCCCCTTGTGACTTTCATTTTATACAATGTCTCCCAAATGGCCTTTCCCTTAAAAGTAGGCAACCTTTTTTTTTTTTATTGAAATGCCTGCGAGTGAAGACAATGTCACAGGCTCTCCTGTGCGACTTTGTATGTGTGTGTGTTTGTGCATTTGTGGGCGTGCGAATAGGGGAATTGCTGGGGAATAGGGAGAGTGGGTGAGCGGCTGAACGGCTGAATGGTGAAGGGAAGGCGAGTGGTCTGTATAAAACAGCTATCATGTCGTCGTTGTCGTTTGTGGGTTTGTCGCCCTTCCCGTTCGTATTCTTCTCTCTGCTCCGCTGTACTCCTCGTACTCACACTCACCCACTCACACTCGTGCTCGTACTCGTACTCGTACCGTGTCAAAGGTTCATAAATTCCTTTTAATCCTGCTTTATGGCGACATCACATCGAACATGAACTTTAACGCGCATGTGACTACGGAGACGGCTTCATTTGCATTTTACAACTTCATTTGGCAGCCGGAATGCTGAGCGGAGCGGAGCGGGTATAAAAGAAATTTACGCCGAACCAATTGCTGCCATTTCGAATGGAATGGAGTGGAGTGGAGTGGAGTGGTGGGTGAAATTATTGTTTAATCTTACCCACTGACCGGGGCGTGGCTCTAGACGCCCCCGCAAAAACGAAATGTTGCACGACAAGCGGCCATTACTTGCTCCAGGTTTCGGGGACGCGGAAGTCGTTCCAGCCTTTCCCCAGCGGAAATGGACATTTGCACGCCTCTCAGTTGACCCCAGGAACCCCATCCCCCATCCCACATGAACCATTAAAATTCGATTTGTTTCTGTTTTTTTTTTCTTTCAATTCTCAACTAATTTATTTTTGCTTTTCTCGTTTTCGTTTTGCTTTGTTTTGTTTTGGGTGAAATGCTTTAGTTTTTTTTTTTTTTTTTTACACCCTAAAAATATGTTTTTGTTATGGTTGTAAATTACAATTTGTCATTCGACTGAATTTAGTGAGTAGATTTGTTTCTTTTGTCGATTTAATTGGCTTAAAATTTCAGTTAAATGTCTAACTTTAATTTGGGTTTTTGTACCTATGTAAAAATAAAACCATCTAACAATCAAACAATACGAGAGTACGTCAATCAATCATTGAATCAATCGATTCATTCCTGCAGTCTGTGCCAACGCAAATGAACTTACAATATCCAAGGTCAACTACATTATCCTTCTTCTATATATATTGAGATCGCTTAAAGTACAAAAACACTTTTAGTTAGACTAACACGAGAGCGTTTAGGGAGGGGTTTGGGAGGATAAGGTTTCGATTGGGATTTTCGAGATAGTGTTTTGTGTTTGTTTTCTTTCTAACGGATTGATACTATACACTTACATTGTCTGATATCCCCTGCTTCCGGGGAGTCCGATTAATATTGCGTATTAGCGAGTATAAAGAGTGGAAAAGTGTGTCTATAATACAACAGAGGGGGGTCTGGGCATCCAGTTGAACCAGTTGAATGTCGTCCTCCAGCTACCTAGTCCTAACTACCTATGCAGACAATTGCAATCAGAGCAGTTTAATGATTTTGCCTGCTAGACTGATGCTCTCTTGCTATCCAAAGACTCTCAATATCTTTCATGATCATGATTCGGTGATCCATCCATCTGTACAGGGGTTCTATTAGCTCTTGAATATATCCTGTCCGTGCTGGGGGGATGAGGGACCGATGCCAGTCGCATTCGTAGTCCCACTGCCGTCGCCATTCAGCCGCTTGAGCATGGCATTGCGGTGCAGCCAGTAGGGCGGCGGATCGGGGGGCTGTCCAGGGAGCAGAGTCTTCGACTTCAGGTTGGTGGCTGCCGGGGCCTTGGGGCTGTGCGTGGCAGTAGCTGCGCTGTACATCACAGGGTCGGCCAGCTGGGCGGCCGACTGGCCCACGGCCACCCTTAGGGGCGTCTCCTTCTTGCGGATGGTGTCGCAGGTCTCCTTCATCTTGCAGAGCTGATCCTGCAGGTTGCGGTACTCCTCGAGGAACCGCTCCAGCTGGGCTGCGTGATAGTCGTAGGCGGCCACCGAGGAGTTGGCTGCGCCCGCAGCTCTGTTGGCCAGAGCTGAGAAGTCCAGGAGGGGCGTGGCCGCACTGCTCAAAGAGCGCTGGTGCTGCACCGGACTGGATGGCAGACTGGGCTTGTGTCCGATGTTGTGGTGGGGCCCACCCTTGTGCGCTCCGCTCTGGACCAGATTGAGAAAGCTGTTGGCCCTCTGGCCACCGCCAGTGTAGGTTGTGGTGCTGGAATAGTTGGCATAGCTGGACTCGGCGGAGTAGCGCCTGCCTAGGCCCATGGCTTCGTTGAGGAAGCTTCCATCGCCCAGCGTACTGCTGCCATACTTGCTGGAGTTGTCGGCCAACAGGGGCGACTGACTGTCTGAAGAGTTCCGGAAGTACTTCCCACTCGTCTTTAGCTTCCGGGGTAGCGTGCACAGCCCCCATTGGGCGCCGGAATCCCCTGCGAATATACGTGTCCTTGCTGCTGCTGCTGCTGCTGATGTGCCTGAGCCACCGCATACTTGGCTATGTCCAGCAGATCCGGATAGTTGCTGTCGAAAAGATCATTATCCGGCCCGTCGCCGTTGCTGCTGCAGAAAACGGACGTAGCCATCTCATCCGCCGGGTGGTTGCCACCGTACCGGGAGTATGACTTGGCAGCCGTGCAGGTCGCACTCGCACCCTGAGTGGGTACGGTCGCTGTCGTGGGGTGCTTACTGTGCGGCGAAGTGATCTTCGTGGTGGCTATGGGCGTTGTCTTCCACGTAACGGCATGTCCTCCGTAGCCAGCCAGTCGGGCAGCAGCATCCACTTGACTGGAGATGGAACTGGATGCGGAATCAGTGCTACGAGGGATGGGGTAGAGAGACAAACAAGTTAGTGGTTAGTTTAAGTATCTCTTTTAGTCGGTGCAAGGAATCCTACACTAAGGGAAATGGGGGACATTTGGGAAGCGTTTTATACCCGTTCCAAAAGGAACGATTTGTAAGACTGTTGAATACTGTTTTCTTTCAGTGTATTTTCCCCTTTCTCTGCATTTCACATATAATTGTTCGCTGTTATTTTGCATTTCCACATCCATATTCGTTGGGTACTTTCTTCGCACGGCTCTGTCCATGTCCATGACGATAACCAGCCCCGCACATCCATTAACCCACACTCGTATTCCTTTCACACGACCAGCGCCAATCAGGCAGAGTGGGGTCTCAGTGTGAGCCCAAAATAAAGCACTTCTCATGGATGTTGGATGCTGGAGGTTGAATGTTGTCTGTGGGGCCAGCCCTCGCATATTTCGCGCGTCATTAGCACGCGCGTTGTAAGATGGAAGCGGGAGATTCGAATGGGGATGGGGGCTTGGGGGCTTGGCGGGGAGCTGCTCGAGCTGCACAAAGTGGAAGTGTCAAGTGTTGCCCATAATACGGACGGAATTCGGAGATCCGGGCGTGCGGCCCACTCGAGCATGACAGCTCTTTGACAGGGACACGGACAGGGATAGGACAATTGCCACTCGAAGTAACGAACCGCAGAAACAAAAGCTGCACCAGCACTCGGGCTGTTATGGAGCTGGGCTAGGGGTGGTGGGGCAAGGGTTGCTGTTGGTGCTGGGACAGGCCATGAGGGTGCGAGGTCAACTTACCCGCCGATGTCAATCAGGCGCGGGATGTGCAGATCCGTTTCCTCCAGCGCCACTGCCACTGAATTATTCGTAGAGGATGCGGATGCGGCGGAGACAACATTGCCGCCTGCCTGTCGCTTTGTCGAGTCGCCTCCCATAGAAGTCTTACGCGATGGCTGCTGCTGCTGGTCCTCCTCCTCGTCGTCGCAGTGCGTGGACACATTTAGATAATCGCCGTTGCGGCGCTGGGCACTACCCGCACTGGGATTCACAATGGCCGCCTGGCCCGCATCGTTGTCGTTGAGGGGTGTGTGGGCGGCTCGCAGATAGCCGTGCTCCTCGGCATCCTGGAACAGCCCGGCCCCATTGGCGCTGCCACCGCCGCAGCTGGCTCCGCCGCCCAGGTCCGGCCGAACCCGGGCCGTCATTTCGATCTTCTCATAACTCTCGCTGCGCCTTACGGGGGGCACCGAGTTCCAGAGCCGCAGTTTCCGCCGCCTCCTCAGAGAGCACAAACAGATGGCCGCAAACGAGGAGCCAACCACAAACAGTAGGGCGGCCACGACACCCAGCAGAACAATCCGAACACCCCAGGGAGCTTCCGGAGGCCGTCGCGATACGGCCAGTGTCACGCTGGCTTCAACCTTGCCGGCCTTGTTCTCCGCCGCGCAAGTGTAGATGCCAGCATCCTGCATGTCTGCCGTAAGTATCGTCAGGTTCGAGGCGTTTCTCAGCATATTCACGACATAGGTCTTGCGTCCCTGTGTGGCCGCCGCCGTGCGGGGCTCATCGGAGTCCTCGCCACCGGCACTGAGGTTGGCTATCAGGCGATTTTTTAGCAGCCATCTCACAGCCGGCTGGGGCACCCCTTCCACGAAGCAGCTCATGGTTACATTGCGCCCCTCCACGCCGTGTGCCGTCGTGTCTGTGGCCACGATTTGCGGAACGCAGGCGAAATCGTCCACGTCCAGTTTGTCCCAGGCGCGGCCGGTCAGTCGGGTGGGCGACTCGCAGGTGGGTGGTATCCCGCTCGGTATGTTCTGCTGCAGCATCCATGCCCTGAGCGGACGCAGGGAGCAACTGCAGTTCCACTCGTTCCTGGCCAACTCCAGGCCGTGCAGCGAGGACAGAGAGGTGATGGTGCCGCTCCTGACCTCGCTCAACCGGTTGCCATCTAGTTTCAGCCACTCCAGACTGCTCTCGAGGCCCGCAAAGGCTCGCACCGCAATGAAGCCCAGCCGGCAGTCGCTCATCTCCAGGCGCACCAGCTGCGGCACGTGTGCGAAGGCGTCGTCCGGGACACGCAGAATGGGGTTTCCGTTCAGCCGCAGCTCCCTCAGCTCCGAAACGTGGTATAGGGCCAGCGAGGGGATCGCCCCCAGCTGGTTATTGCTCAAATCCAGCTCCACAAGGTTGATGAGCTTGCGGAACGCATGCCGCTCGATGAGCCGCAGGCGACAGCGGGCCAGATAGACCTTCTGGAGGTTAAGCAGCTGCGCAGCGGCGAAGCTGTCATCGGGTATGGACTGGATGTCGTTGCCACTGAGGTCGAGCAGCTGGGTTCCGGCGTCGAGCGGCTCGGGGATATGTGTGAGGTTGGCATTAAGGCACAAGACGGACTCCTTGCCGCTCTTCCATTTGCACTCGCACACCGAGGGGCACTCGGCGCGCAGCTGGCTCAGACAGCACAGCAGCCACAGGAGCTGCCCCAGCGGTATGGGCGGATGCAGGCGCCGCAGGGGCCGCGACTCTTTTCGGCGCACCTTCGTCGCCAGCGTCCGGTGCTGGGCGCTGTTGTCGCTGGCTATGTCGTGGGCTCGATCCTCCAGCGTCGATGTGCCTGCTGCCGCCGCTGCCATGGCATACTAGAGGATGAGCTGATGAGCTTCCTATCCTATCAGACCACTTTCTGAAGCTGCCTGCAAAGAAACGAGAGGGGAAAAGAGCACATCAATGCGGCTGTCATAAACTCATGGACTGCTGACATTTTAATAAGCTCCTGCCAGCGACGCAATGGCTGTGTATGTACTTCCATCATAGCCGCGTCACTCGCTGTTGCGACATTAAGTCATAACAACGCCCCACAAAGGAGGCCCAAAACGGAGGCCCAGGCCACCCCTCCCCCCACTCCACGGCTCAGCCACATTCCAACTAGAAATTTGGCTTTCCTTCGCTTTTCGTGACTCTTTTTTCTGTCGGTTTTGCCCCGCGGTTTGTTTGACTTGGCTATGTTTTTCCAACCTCCAAGCCTCATAGTTGGTTTAGTTGGTTCTGCTTTCGTGTGTGTTGTGTGTGTGTGTTTTCTGTTGGCATGTTGCAATTATGGCCCTCGACCATGCTAGCCAAACAGAACCCGAGCTTCCCCTGGTACGGCCTCCCCTGCTGCTCTGCTCAATATATGAAATTTGCATGCGGAAAATGGGGGGGCGTATGCACAACATTTCGGCATTTCCGCGATAATTTTGATAGCCAAATCCGCTTGGCGCGAGACTCTCAGTGTCTATTGTCTCTCTATCTCCAGTCTATCTCCCAGCTAAACTAAGAGAAAAAGTTCTCTGAAGAGATCTACTTAAGTCCTACTTAAAGTTAAAAGCCGAAATATTCAGTCTTATGTGTGATTTTTACTGCCTGAATGGTTCAGTTATGTTCATGTTGCCTACAAAATTATAGAATTTAAGCCAGCCTCAGAAAGTAAGCTAAAACTGACCAACTGCCGAGTCTATGTCTGTTTGTCTGTCTGTTTGTTTATCCAGATGCTATAGGATCTGGAGCAACCAAAAAGGACGAAAATTCACAATTTTAAAGGTACGAATGACTAGGTAGAGAATGACTTTATCTACCATATTGCCGAATCTTAATCAGGTCAGATCATTGCCAACGCCACCTCCTCCAGCGCTGCAGCCACTATTTATTCTCTCTCTCGCTCACACAGTGTCCGTGTAGTGTACGTCCGTCCTCTGGCGAAGGAAATGTATGACGTACATGTAGATGACAGATGCAGCAAACAAATTTAAACAAATCAAATATTTAGAAATTCCATTTAAATCGTGAGCTCACAGTAGAGTCGCACCCGCTGCGACCCACAACGTTCCCTCTCGCTTAATATATTCGTATAGAATTTTTATCAATTTAAAAAATATTGACTGCATCCGCTTACAACCGCTTTATAGTTCTGGCGAAATTATGTCTTTGTTTCAGCCGATTAAAGTAATAGTAATGAGTAATCCAACAAACCAAAATCGGGGATGCGAAGCATTGAAGAATATTTGAGAATGCGACCAATACTGTTTGGTCGTAGATATGTAGGATTTTTTTGAAAGGTAGCTTGTGCAGCTACCCGAACAACGGATTCAGAACAGAAACCGGAAGCCGCAAAGCAAACAAAATGCTTGCAAAAACCGCGATGGTGTCGGTAGAGCTCGTCAGGGGAGGAGGAGGGTGTGCAAGGGGAGGAGAGGAGATTGGCCACTAATGCATGTGGAGGGCGTCTAGGGGTCAATACACTGGACGACAGCCGCAGAAACGAAATGAAGTTTTTGCATGTTACTGAAAAATACTCAGCTGCATTTTTGCGCTGCTAAACAAAGCCGAATGGTGGCAGACAAAACGTGCACGGAGCCAGACACTGCACTGGAAAAAGGGAAATGGTCGCAGACAGACAGACAGACAGACACATGTGTGTGAGTGTACAGTATGTATTTGTGGTTGTGGCATTGTCGCTGCCGTTTATCATACTCGTATGTGGGCACGCCACCGTGAAGTATGCAACATGCAAATGCAAATGTGCCCGGCTCCGCTTTGTTGTGGCCTCCTTGTGCTGCTCCTTCTCCTTCTCCTTTGACTCTGTTCGCTCTGTTTGTTCTTCTTGTGCAGTTACTGCAGACACTAATCCTATTTATGTTGCATTGCAGCGAGGTTAATAATTTTATTTCCAACTGCACAACTGCAACGTCATTTGTGTCTCCGTCCGCTGCAGTCGCCTGCCGTAGTAAGCCGCTTGCCTGCTTATGACATACGATACTCCCGTACGTGCCTCGGCGTTCGAGAAACTTTTTGTTGTTAAGAAACTCACTTACATAGATATACGAGTACAGATATACTCTGACGAAGGCAATGGCCCCGTGCTCGGCCTAATGAAACGCCCATTAATGGAGTTTCCCACTTATGATTTGTCAGCTGTTCTATACACAAATACTACTCATATATAGAAGATCCCACATGTCACAGATGAATCGCCGAAAAAGTTGAACATTGTCTCGTCTCTTGTAAGGGATTTAGCGGATACTCGAAGTTCCATCAAGCTCTGGCATTATTTATGTCTGCTCGGTATGAACAGTATTAGGTGACAGCTGCCAAATGTTGGTTTTTGGCAGAGATTTTTGGCCAACTTTGTTTGGTCTACCAGTCTCTCACACTCAGACAGACTAGTCCTTGCTTTAATGTAGAAATAATGTCCTTTTGGGCCGCATTGATTGCAAATAAATTACACGCACAGAGAGAAGAGAAGAGACGCGACAGAGTTCGGGGGCAGTGAGAGTGCGAGTGCGAGTGAGAGAGCAGATTAAGTGCCCAAAAGTGCTGCTGCCATCGTTGACTTCATAAAGCCGAACACACACAGATACACACACACAACGCATAATGGAGGGGAGTCCCGGGGCAGATACGAAAAGGCAGAGCGCCGCCATTAATTTCACTTTGGCGCCGCGTTTCGTTCGTTTGCTGAAACTTTAATTAGAAAATCCCTGCAAAGATTTCTGTGTAATGTTCTCAGCTTGAATGCTTCCACTAAGCCGGAGACTCGCTATCGGGCTCTCTCTCTCCCTCCCGCCTCCTGCTGCTGCTGCTTGGCGCTGATAATGAAGTTCTTTTCTTCCACTTTTCTTGTATTCTTTGCATTCACACTTCCGGCTTCATTATGTGCAAATTATTTTAGCTGCACTTTCGTTCGCAAGCCTCCAGTCAGGCCCAGGCCCAGCCCCAAGGCCCCTCGAGGTTGAGGCAAATATTATTTCACTGCTGCTTCTCATAGACTTTGATAGTAAATTCCCTTTTAATACCCTAACAGGCAATACAATAATTATGATCTTAACCAATCTGTTTGATAGTTGCGATAGTTTACTTGAATAGAGAAAGACATGGAGTTTCTGTACCATGATGTCTCGCCCCCACAAGGACGACAGACATTACGGGAAAGTGAATGTAATGGCTATCCTATGGACGGAGTGTGAAAGGGCATTAAGGCTTCGTCGCTATCTGCCCATTCGAGAAGAGAGAAGTTAAAAGTAATCTCTAGTCCATTCCCTACAGCTCGCTGTCATTATTCATTTTTTGTGTGCTTTTCTTTTTGTGCTGTGTAACATTTTTTGCCGCATTGTTTTGCAGCTGTAAAGCAATTTTCACAAGCATAATAGACTTTACCAGTGAAAAACAAAAAAAAAAAAAAAAAGCGAGGAAAAAGGAAAAAGCGAAGAGCAAAAAAAAGGAGAAACTCCAAGTAAAATGCCTGAAAAATAAAGGGGAAAGCGAAGGAGCGGGGGGAAAACAGAAGCTAAGCGGTATTTCTCAAGAGGCGGAGGTGGTGGCACGGGATCTGGGCTCGGGGCTGTGGGAAACCTGGGGAATTCGCATCGGAGGGGATTGCTCCACGAGCACACAGCCACGAGCTGTGGTCAGTTGCAGCTGCGTGGCAGCCTTGGGCCAGGACTAGGCCTAACCCTCCCCCCCCCACATTGTTTGCACCGCTGCATCCTTTTGGTTCTGCCCCCACCCCTACGCGCTCCCATTTTTGTCGAGTGCCCACTTCACTATGTAGTTGTTGTTTGCTACGTTTGCTCTCGTATTTGTTGTTTGCTGGTCCTTTGTCAACATTTGCATTGCCATTTGTTCATGATTTTAGCCGAAGAATTGCGGCGAAGGGGGGCCAAGAGGGGGCCTTAAATTATGCTAAAACAGCGATGCAGCGTTTAATTAAATGCTTTGCCTGCGGCCCCCGCAATGCTAACGACCCCGCAACGAGCGGAAAAAATCCTGCAGGTATGCTTCATTTATTGTTTAAAGCCAATCAGCCTTGACGAGAATATTGAATAGGCCATAAGCAGATGGGAAACATGAGAGCAGAGTAAACTTTTTATTTATGGTTGGCAAATGGAATGGCAAAATGGCAGAATGGCAGGACTCAAGCAAAAGTTCTCATTGAGCCGGACACTTATTGGGTATGATAAATCACTCAGGCCCTCTCAATGGGCATTATCGCCCAAGCTAATTATCGTCATAAGCAAATATAAATTTATGGCATTGTCCGAAGAAGAAGGAAGTGAAGTTGGATGCCTTTTGTCATCGTTGTGAAAAGTTTTGTGTGTGTGGCAATTAAATAAACGTTTATCTTTGCACACTGCCCAGGCCCCACTGCAGGGCCACAGGCAGTAAAAAAGTTGTTGGCTTAAGTGCTCGATAAGCGTACTCGGCCGACTGGTAGGCCCCCCAAAACGTGTGTCTTATTAAGCCATAAATAGAGAAATAAAAGTTAAATTGCAAGTATATCGGCCAGCTAGACAGGCAGGCAGGCGCACCTTTCCCACCGCTCCCTACCCTCCTGCAATAACCAATAATACCAAAAACCTAAAGCCAATAAAAGTAAACAACACGACGGAACAAAGCCCGGGGGCGAGGGCGAACCCGCATAGCCGGGATACATGGAGGTATCCTCTCCCTCCCACTCACCACTCACACACGTTTACAATATCCAGAACATAAATATCCAAAAATACTGGATGGGGTGGTGGGGGGGTTTCTGGTGCTTCAATTTTACGACGAACAGAGTCAGAGTACCGACTCCCGGCAAGCGTGTTCAATTGCCGCAATAAAACTTCTTGATAATATGTGAAAATCATACAAAGCACAATATTAAATTAGCCCACAACGAAAATGTGAATGGCATTGACGACGACAATGGCAACAACAAGCGACTGGCAGTTGTCGAGCATTAAATTGGGGCTATAACCACGGACCACGGACCACGGACCAGGAGCCATAAAATGTGCAGATGTCAGCCCAAAGAGAGGCAGGAAAAAAGCTGATCAGCATATTACCCGAGTCGTACCCAGAGATACATACATACATACGTAAGGCGTAGACAGGGGCGTGCCAGAATCGAGCTGCCTCAAGGTAAGCATACCATACGATACTATACACTAAACATTTACTATAAATGTGGGCCGATTTCATCATCAATTTCATTGATGATATGAGTAGGTATATGTAGGTGCACCAGCCATAACCATTATCAGATTAGATAGCTACTCTTAAAGTCTAGAAGGAAACCACGATTAGTTTCCCAACTAAAAGTTCTATAGCTGCTCTTAAGGCCATTTCCCCTACTGCGATTATAATTCAATATTCCATTTATGCCCTTTGTCATGGAACAAGTACTGGCAGCCCTGTCTCACCCCACTTGATTGGACCAGATGCAAACACCAATGTGGAAAAATGGAATCGGCGGGTCTCCATTGACTCGCTTCTAGACATACTATATAGTATAGAACTTTTGTTAGCCGAAAAACTTGCAGGCGCCTGAGAGACATCACAATTGGTTTTGTGAGACAGTTATTGATTATTTAGTCGGAGGAGGGCCATTCGCCGATTGTTCGAAAATGGATGCCAAAGCTGAAGCTGCTGGGAAATCAACGAAATGGGAGCAGTCCTGAACTAATTGTTCAGGTCTGACTACCCCTCCTGCCGAGGACGGAGATTCAACTTTAATTAAGGAGAATAGATGACGGCTCGGACGAGAAATTTCGGTGCTGTAACCGGAAATTTGATTTGCTTTTCCAAGGCACTACTGGCCCAGCAGCTGAGCATGGCAGCCTTCATGGCAGCTATAAAAAGCCATTCAACCAGTCAACGCTTTTCCCCCGCTCAGAAGGAAGTTTGCCATTGGGCTTCATAGGGTTTCCCCCCACCCCACCCCTTTTTAAATGCATTCTGAAGCATACCAAAGGATTTTCAACTTTTTCAATGCAACGCACAAAAACTTAATAATAATATAACTCACGTATACGAAATACATATACGAGAGTATTTGGGTGAATTCCATTTGGTTTTTCCTGACGCATTTTCACGCCGGGCTGATTCGATTTGCACTTGAATCGGGCGGCGGCGGCGTCGGTTGGTCGGAGGAAAGTAGTGACAGAGGTTGCAGTATTTTCGCCTGAATGGCACTGCGGGCGATTGAGCCAAATTCCATGGCCATTTACTTTCGTTTCGCTCTGCAAATATTTGCCGTAACAAAATTCGAAAATGCAAAGAAATTCCGGTGTTTTGAATTCCAGACCATAATAATACTTTTCACAAGCCAAAAATTATTTCCCTACGGTTTCAGGAATGTGTCTCGGCTGGGCCAGAGCCCGGTAAATATTTCCTTAAATAAACAATTAGTGTGGTAAATAATTTTTGTGCAAACACTGCAAGTGGCTGGGGCGAAGGAGGAGGAATCTGAAATTCGTTTCCTTAATTATTTAGTCAAGCAAATCCATCTGCGAGCATCTCCAATCAAAGCTGGAAGTCTGGGAAGATTACGAAAATCTTTAGAAAAATCCTCTTATGACAAGAAGCTTTCTCAGACAGTTACCAACTTGATTGCATTTCCTTTACACCTGCCTGCCGTCTGCCGAGTGCATTTCTGCTCCCAATTTCCCCTTGTCTTAGCCCGCATCTCATCCAATGAGAACAATATTGCCTCTGGCTCTGGCTTTGGTTCTGTCTCCGGTTCTGTCTCTGCATCTGGAGCCAGCCGTTGACTTTTCCAATTGAAGCATCAACAGCAGCAGCAACAGCAGTTCGAGGACCTCCTCCGCAGTTGATTGCTTCGGGAAAACTTTGCAACAACATGTAGTGGCAGCTAAACTAACAGATAACAGATATAGGATAAGGGATAGATATCAGACTCCTACTGGCGGGTCCCTGATGGAGTGATTTCCTTTCCCTTTACATCCTGCCGCTGGTTATCGCGTCTTCAGCTCAACGACAATAATCAGCCAAGGGTATCTTTGTTTATTAGCGATTTCCCTTCCTTGAGCAGTGGTTAAAATTGTTCTCATTCCCCAGAAACGACTTACCGAAAGAGAGAGACAGAGAAGCCGGGCTTGAATGGGTTTTTCCTATTATTTATATTATATTTAAATGCAATACCTACTATATATACTCGTATGCACTTTTTCAGTGCTCATCCCAGCCCTGGGGGGTTCCCACACGGAAAAAAGGCAACGATTTATTATTGTCATCCGGCGCTGAGCTCATCGAAATGAAATGCAAACACATCTCGGCCCATTTCTCATAATTGAAATTGTAACGGATCAGAGAATGCAAATAAATACGATTCCCGATCCCCTCCCCTTTCCATCCCATCCCAACCCATTAAAAGCAATTCAATGGGCCTCCCTCTCTATTGTACACGGTCATGAGTTATTATCCACAGAGCGCAGCTATAATACCACGAACCAGCCAGTGTATACACCCTTTATGTTTTTTGTTTATCATTTTTTGTTTTTGTTAAGGACCCTCGGATGACCCATATGCATTTTTCAGTTGTTAGTTTCAGTCAATTAAATGCAGCGGATTATATCAAAATCTTTGCTATTTTTAATAAATATGCAAACATTTGCATAGAACAAGGCCATCAAAAGCATAGCGGAGAGAACGGAAGTGAAGGGCTATCGCAAACAGAAAATCTGTCCATTTTTATTCACCTATCAAGGGTATTATTATTACATGTTGACATGATGAGCAGATCCCTGTCCGGATCAGCCAAAGTTTGACTTTAAACACAAATTGTTTAATTAAGTGCGGCAGTGAAAATAAACGGCAACACAAAAGCAGATCGGCAAAAAAAGAGTACGGAAACATACATATGTTCATATGTGCAGGAGTTTGGAAAAAGCAACAGAGAGTAGCAGAGTCTGTTGAGTTAACAGAACCAACAACAGACCGAACAACAGACCGAACAACAGACCGAACAACAGAACAAAATACGTCGAATAAAAGAAGAGAACCAAAGTTCCACGATCGCCGCAGCAATTGTCATACACCCATTGAGAAGAGAAAAAATCATTTAACGATCGCTGCAAAACAAAGAAGTTGGTTTAATAAAACTGTCGTCTGTTCGACCGAATACTACATTTAATAAATATAAACCTATATTTGAGTTATCCATCCAGTATTATATTGATCATGTACCCCTTTTGGGATTTGCCTGGTCGACCGTATAGACTCGTATACTATCTATATTTATTATTAAGCTACCAGTTTTATTTTTGACCAGATCTACTATACTATACTAGATATAATTCATCCCAAAGTAGATTTAATGCTAGACATCTGATTCTTTGCAGCTGATTTAGGCATCTGTATATATACATATCTATAGATTCTGCTCATATTTTAATATAACGATGGTACGATTAAGATTGCTTTTGGGGTTGTTTTTATCGATATATTTTTCCCAAAAATTCTTTATTTACTCATATGTACTGCAATAATAACATATAACTTATCATAACTTATACTTAAATATGAAGCTGCCATTAAAACGATTGATTTTCATTCGCATTTATATGTTAGGAGGCTGCATTTTTTTATTGGGGATTGCCAGGCTGTGAGATAGTTTACAATGGCTTGTATATCTAATGGCTTTCCAACTGAATAGAGGGTCCATATAAAGCCCACTGGGTAAGAGGGATGGAAGGACTAAAAGTAATCTGATGGTGGTCGGGGGGGCATGGATCAAAATCCATTTCCCATTTTCACATACGCGGACTAGCATTAGGTTGGCATACATTTTAAGGCCTGTATAGTACCTATTCAATCTCTTTTGCCTCTATACTCTAGTTATTTATGCAGAATAACAAAGCGTTCGTTCGTGTATTTAAATATGTATATAGTATAGTATGTAAATGGGGGGAGCCAAGTTCGACTAGCTCGCGGTTGAGATTTTTCCATTAATACAGTGAATTAGGCCTACAAGGGAAACTTGTTAGTCAGCTTGGAACACATCTTTCATTGATTGATTAAAGTAAACTTTTAGTTTGTTTTCGTTAATAATTTGCACTATTTGGGATCCCATTTAGATCTTCAATAATTAAATGGTTATCAAAAATATATTCGATTAAAAATATGAATAAATCTTAATAAATGAAAATACTCGTATTAATAGTTACCTACTAGATAAATCCACAAAACCTACTTAAACTTCAGCCGTTTAATTTACTACTTAACTTGGTTATTTTAAGATATATCTCTCCTTCAATATTGTATATATTATAACCAGCTTAACTTAGATAAGCTTCATGAGCGAGAGGCCATTCTTTATAGGCAATTTGTACTGTATTTTCTGTGGCATAGCACCGCAGCATTGCATTTTGAATACCTTTTTCCCGCTGCACTGGCACAAAAGGGATGCACACGTGACTACACACCTGAAACTGGATTCCCTTCTTCCCCTGGTTCACATCTATGGGAACTATAGTTTACTCCCCATTGTTGTTGGCTTTTGTGTGATGTGCGACCCGTGTCGCTGATGTTGTTGTATGGATATTGAAAAGCATTTGGTCATCAAATATGTATAGGTATATACTACTCGTACAGAGACATACATACGTATACTACCATATACAACATGTACTGCCTATCCGTATGTGCATATACATGTGTATGTATGTAGGTAGATGTGTGCTGGTGGCATTTGGGTCAGTGGATCAAAAATGCCAAAGACAACTTACAAAAGTTAAAAACAGGCTGGCTGGCCGGCCATCATCATCATCGATACGTGTATGCAGTCTGTGTACCAGTATGCCCTGTATGTCCATGTCCATGTGGAATGTGTGCTAGGATAAGTGGAGATGGCACGAGATGGAGTCTGGGCCACCTGTGCTCCACTTTCGCCTTTTGTGTTTGTGCACTCGTTCGTTTCGGTCCAACTTTTGGCCAATTTGAGGAGCTGGCCATATGCCTCTAAGAGGCTAAGGTCAAGAGATGGAGCTGCTGAAACAGCTGCTCCCCCCAAAACAGGGTGCAAGAGGGATGAAGGGGGTTGTGCAATATAAAATAACTTGTTCCACATTTCCACATCCCAGGCATACTTTGGAAGAGTGCCAAACTTGTCAGAACTTCTCCTCGTAACAAGAAATCGTCCATAATTCAAGAAAATGTAATAAACGAATGAGTATGAGAGTGCGAATTTAATTTTGATTCATATTTCGAGAAGGAGGAGATTTTCTCCTCGCACTTAGCTCAATGTCTCATCAAAAGCCAATAAAAGTCAAACCAACTCCCAATGCCAATCTCATCCCATCTCATTGCATCCAGTCCAATCCCATTTTCCCACTTCCACCTCCACACTTTACACCCTCTCTGCTCTGCTGCATTACCATAAAAAGCGAATGCAGTTTGGGGACTCCGGAATACAAACGAAACGCATTTGTATGCACTTTTGCTTTTCTTAACCAAACATCAGACGACGAATGCAACATTAAGGCGAAAGTGTTGTTCCCCCCACATATTCTCCATCTCCATCTGCATGTGTGTGGATGTCGGCGTGGCAGGAAGCTTGGCTCGCTTTTGCGCCATTATGCAGGGTACAGAGAGAGTGTACAGCGAACACAGTGCTAAGTGCTTTTTCTTTGCTTATGAGGAGAGGAAAAAAGGTACCCTGGGAAAGGGGTACAGCATTGTTTGCCCATTAGGGTGAGGAGTATAGACTGCTACTACCTATACTACTATATAAATAGAGAATCATAAAGATTGACCAATCTAGCAGATTAAATATCTAAATACTGGACACAAATCGGATCTTTATAACCAGAATGTAGAAAACAATTTCCATTGGCTCAATTTTGTGCCACGCTGTCGATCTCTCACGCTTTTGAAGTGAACGCCTGCAGCGGTTGAAATATATAAAAATCAAACCGAAAGGTTTAAATTAAATTTACGTATTTCTAGATAGACAATAAGGACTCTGTCACGAGCTTGACTTATTTTTCCACAGGTGGAGTAGGGCAATGAAGCCTATAAAATTATAATAAAAATTGTAGATTGTCTCCACTTGATTGACATTTTAGGCTCTGTTATCTATTATTTTGCCAATCTGTTTAATCATAGTAGTGCGACGCAATAAGCATGCCAAGAAATATATTTTCAGAACGAGCAAAGAAGAAATTTGTATACCAGTACTCGAAGAGTTGAGGGGTATAATAGATTTTTGGTCGAAGTAGATATTTGTAACGTAGAAAAGGGACCACTTCTGAACACATAATTTATATTTATTCTTGATCAGCATCTGGCCGTCCGTCCGTCTTGATGAGCGCCTAGTTCAAAAAGACTATAAGTGCTAGATAAACATCCTTTTTTTCTTCCAGAGTCATGTGATATTTTTTCCCATTCTCATGTTCCATTCCCGTTCTGCAGAATCGGTTCATTATAAGGATTTTTATAGCCAGAGTGCAGAAATTAATTTTCAGCTAACCCACCCCCTTTCAGAGCTGCAGCCGCTCTTTATTCTCTCTCTCGCTCACAAATTTTAGAGTTACAGCGGCTTGTTGGTGGGAGCAAAAAGATGTAGCAAAAAAATGTAATCTTAAAAAAATATAAGCTCATTTATATAACCTGACTGAGTAGGGGTATAAAAGTATAAGTCGCGGCAACAGAAGCTACTCACAATGTTCCTCTCGTCTTGTATGTTTTTCAAAGCAATGCTCTTAACATCACTTCTCAAAAATAAACACCTTTTAAGCAAATAATGCAAGGGTATATGATTGCCATAGGTGAAAAAAGATAATAAAGAGATTATTCTAATAACTCGACCATCTTTTTGTTTGTGAATATCTAAATTCCAATTAAGTAGTCTTTCGAGTCTCCATTGATAGTTCGAGTGAAGAAAGACAAAACAGAAAGTATAGCATTATGCTATAAAGTTTATAGCATCAGGCATGAGGAAACACCCCTTACTGCTAAGCTACTGTGTGTGAAAATTAAATAGAGTGAAAGAGAGATACCTGTCAGTATATTTATTTCTTCATTCTGGCTATAATAATGAATATTTTCTATAACATCTTGACAATCTTAAATTTCTGCCAATTATTTTTGCTTTTCACCCAGTGCATCTTGATTTGGTCTCAGCCAACTGACAAAAAATGCTTTAAATCCATAATTAATACGTTTGTGGACGTATTCTAGAGCAAAATGGAGGTAATCCCAACAAACCGCATGGGTTGACCTTTTCAGACCTGTAGATCATTTGGGAAACGTTCCCTCCCCCCCCTCACCGACTGTGCTCGCATGTACTAGTATAATAAAAGCCACTAAAAAGAGTAAACAATTTGCGCGCATAAAAGCCGAAGAGCAAATAAACTCCTACCAAATCCTGCCGCCAGCCCAGAACAAAGCAAATAAAACAAAAGCGAAACGAACGGAAAGGAAATGGAAAGGAGGGGGGGGGGGGGAGGGGAGGAAGGGGAGGGAATGAAGCAGCCAGGGTTGGTTGCCTACTAATGCAAACACAGCGTCAAAGCCGCATGCAACCACCCACAAACACATACACACCCATCACTCATATGTATGTAGGTGCATGTGTATGTATATGTGCATGTGTATGTGTAGGCCTAGCCCGCAAGGTGCTTTGTGATGCTGCCGCTGCCCGCTGCTGCCGCTGCTGCTGCTGCTGCTGTTGTGGCTGTTGCGGGTTTGGCTGTTTAATTTGAGCCCCAGAGAGGAGCCAAACAATTTTTAATCATGTTTATGGCCAAGCAAATGTACACACACACACACACACACACACATTCATTCATGGTTCTGATTTCATTGCAGAAGAACAGTTACGAGTTAAGTATAAAAAAAAAAAAAAAGACAAAAAAATTCCCCGATTTATTTTAATAAAAGTCCATTAGAGATTATCTAAGTCCAGTAATAGAAAGCCTAAAAACACATACTAAGCTTAAAAAAAAGAATTTTTGATAATTTAATCGAACAATTAGTTATCTGAATTTCAATTTAAAGCGTTTAAAAAAAAAATAAATACAATTCATATAGATTTAATACATATACACAAAATATGTATGAAGAGCATTCCATAATGTTTAGTATAACCTTGCTTTGATTTGTTTGTGTATCTTCCAAATACATTATTCATAGCATTTACATATGTACATATGTATGTATGTATGCATATGTATACCCGTATTTCTTGTCATTCTTCCTTATCGATTTCTGGGCTTCCTCTGACATATTTCCAATTGTTAAGCAAATAACTTTCAACATGTATACAAATTTAATAAACGTGGGGCTTAGCTTCTTTTCAATACAAGTTATGCTGTTTTTGAGCTAATTCTTTCCGAGGAAAATTTAAAAATATAAAATAAAAATAAAAAATTATCTTTGAATTCCATCAAAAATCTATCTAAATCTATATATTTAAAATAGAAAAATATCGGCAGTTTCCAAGTTGCTGTCAAAATATTCATCTTGAATCATTATTTATGCTACCTAAGATATGCAGTACCTAAAAACACACTCGAACTGTATATATCCAAATACATATAGTATATGGATATAAATTCCGAAAATTAATATTTTATTGTTGTTCTGTGAGATGTTATGTATTTATGGATTAATCAAACGGATTGCCACGGGGAACGTGTGTGTGTGTGTGTGTGATAGGGGTTAGATATGTACATTTATGTATGCCCCTTCCCTAGACACATTCCATTTGCTGCGCACACCTTTGCTGAGCGTGCTATTTTTAATTGTCTGAATCAATCCGCGCTCGAAATTTTAATTAAATATTTAAATTAAATGAGCAAACAAACAAACAAACACCAGCACAAGCAAATATACAAACACTGGAATAAATGCATAATCCCCCTCCACCTCTGCCTCTGCCCTTTAACACATTTAGGTTGTCATGAAATTTCATTTTTGTTTTGTTTTTTTTCTTCTGCATAATAAATACTTTCAGTAGTTTGTTGTTAGAGCCCCGCCATTCATTTGCATTCATTAGAAATTTCATTCGACTGCGTTTGAGAGTGTGTGTGTGCGTGTGTGTATGTGTGTGTGTGTTAGCAATTAAACAAAACTCCCTCGGAGAAAGGGGGGGGCAAAGTCAAGGACACTTTTCGCATTACACGTGCCACGCTCCATATTCCATTCCATTCCCTGCCAGCCAGCCAGCTGTGGGCAGGATTAGGGTAGGGTAGGGTCGGGGTCGGGAGGTGCTCCAACCAGGACAATCAAACAGTTTTATAAATGCACACGTGGATGTGTGTGGGACGTCATTTGAATATGCACATGGCATTGCACAAAAGGAACGAAAAGCATGAATCCAACATGATGCTGATTACACAGAAAGCGAATGGAATACCCTTACTTTGGAAGGAATTTCTGTTGGAATGAACATAAAGCGATCATACAACTATTAATTTGACTTTACCATATTAAATATTTAAATATTAAAATACTCTGGCAATAGCTAGCTAATTTGTATAACTCGTACATACATATATTATAATAAACATTTGAGTGGTGTGGGTGGTGTCAAATATTGTAGCATATAGTAGCATAAACTACGGCAGCAGAATCTCGGAATTATGAACGGAATGACGAGGCGAAAAGTTGCGAGGTCAAAGGCCAAGTCCCAGATTGTCGCAAAGGCAGAGAGCAGCAGAGTCCACCTGCTCCTGCTACACCTGCCAGTAGCCAGTATCGTAGTCGGCCTACTTTCGGTTCCCAGCTGCATTCATGCCATACCACCCCTCCCACCTCCATCTGCTCCATATTACAATTTGACCTTTGGCCATTGTATCTAAAAGCTTGCAAATGCTGCTCCGTCATGCGGTGGGGACTTAAATATAGAAAAGGCCGAGGCCGACCAGCATCTGGCCATCTGACCATCGGACTTTCCTTTTCCTCTTTCACTTCCTCTCCACCATTTCCTTTCCGTACCCCCATCCAGGGGATAGCTGCCCGTGCTATCTACTCCCTCGGCGTTGCCCATTTTCTCGGGCAACCTTCAAGCCGAGCCGCAAACTTTTGATTAATGTTTGTTAGTTTGTCCCGGCGCAAAATGTATTTGTTTTAAACAAAATGCAGTGCATAAAGTGTGAAAGAGAGGCTACTACTCCTGGCCTGGATTTCTCCCGGACTACTTCGCCCCCACATGACGGTCCTGTTTCGGTTCCAGGCACCGACTTTCGCCTCTAATTCTTTCGGTGCTTTTTATGGGCTCCTTTATTCGGGCCTGTATGGTACATTTTGTTGGCCTTTTTGACTATTTTTCCATTCTACATACATATAAACGAGTTCACTCTATTTTGGGTGTTCATTCATCACTGAAGTCGGCAGACGCGCAGAAAATATTTTTTGATATATTGACTGCAAAATATTTGGCTTTTACACGTGTCTAGAAACACAAACATAACCCACGACCAGAACAAATACTAGTGCAAAATATATTTGGATTGGAGTATGCACATCCATATATGTAGAATGATTTTTACAGTAGAGATTCTCTAATGGGATATACGAAATCTTTCTTCTATATATAGTGACATATGAGTATATCTGATCGAAATCAGTGTCAGCGAATGTTTCGCTTAAGCAATGTCTACTGTTTTAAAACGTTTTGGTGCTTCTTGATATGTGTATATATATTTTTATAGGAGGACTAGACACACACCCATTCGGAATGTAGGCTGTGTGTGTGAAGTATTCAAGCGTAAACTAACAGATTAGAATTTTGATACATTTTTTTTGCACTCGATTCTTTTTAAGCGATACCCAATTTGTGGGCGAATGTGTCCCCACTCCTCTGTTGTTGGCCAATTTGTAGGCGCAGTCGAGCAGCTGCCAAAACTGGGGGAGAGCCTGAGCCTGACGGAGGAGTCGAGCCAGACAAACGAGATTTTAATGTGGCTGCAAAAGACTTTTAAAGCTCGAGAATCCCACCAAATAAAGTATATTCTTCACGCTTGATTTATCACCACCAAAAACGGGCTTTAAATGCTCAGTTGGAATGCGGAAAATATTTGCTAAGCAAAACGTGCTGATTTAACAAAAGGGATAAGCTCACCCTCCACCAAGGGGTTAATGAATGCGATGGGTGGTTATGGCTGACCCTTGCCACTGGCTGACTGGCTGGGTGCGACAAGGCACGACTCACAAACTCAGAAGAAACGAGCAGGATCATTGTGGGCAGCGACTGTACTTCTACATCGGATACATATTCAGTATATGTACATGTAAAATTAGGATTTCTGTAACCGGAATTGATGTCGAAGACTGCCGATGACAGCCGCAAACTCTTTCTCCCTATTTTGGTATGTCTGTTCGTAAGAGTGAAGAATGATTTGGTTAATAAGGGCAGGGGGACATCTTAGCGATCACTCCAATTCTGCTCGTACTTGAGCCATGAGAGATGGGAAATGACATGGAAAAGGAGAGCAATCACGACTGCTTCTCACACCAAGAACACCAACTCCTACTACGTGGGAGAGAGAGAGAGTCAGACAGACTATACAATAATGGTCCGATCTGATACAGATTTGGCATTCTGGCAGATATGGTCATTCTCTATGATTCACACGTGTCACTTGCGATATCACAGGAGTCTGCACAACAAAATTTGATTACTGTAACTCTTATAGTCTCTAAGACGGTCGTGGCTATATCAAGAATGTTCAGCAAGAATATATAATATAATATATATTAATGTACCTAGAAAATCATCCACCACAAAAGTAATATATCCATATGTATAGCATAGTAAGCTTTGAGCAAATCGCATGCATGGGAATGTAGATTATTGTCTCACTAATTTGACTGTCAATGAGTGTATGATTTTACCCTACAACAGGGAAGCTCTGAGCCGAGAGTCGGCTGGCTCTATGTCAGGTGTCAATGAAATTGAATTGGAAAGTGGAGAGTGGAGGAGGCATTCTGGCATTCTGAATGCAAGTGAAACAAAATGCAGCGACGAGTTGAATGGGAATGTCAAGTTCACAGTTGCGTGTGTGCCGGAATGATGTAATGCCAGTTGAGGGACGGGGCCAGAGGTATACTATATGTATGTAGGTGCTATAGTGACTGACTAATCAGAGGGAGGCAGCCTTGTCGCAGCTCGTTGAGTTACATGTCAGCCGTATGCCATACCTCTACTCAATCGTCATCGTCATCGTTGGCGGCGCATGTAAAACGATATTTCAACTGTCACTTCATGCTTCAGCAATTTCAAATCAAATCAATGCGAAAGGATTTTTCCCACACAATCCCCACTGCCTCACTGGTTGCATACACATACATCGGTTGAGGGGGGGGACTGGCAATGATTTATGTTAAAAGGTTTGCACACACGCAGAGGGGGAACTACTAGTACACCTTTTACCAAATCAATGAAATCGAATGCGTAGCGACTATGTATGGTGGGAAAAAAAAAGGGGGAAAATCAGTTGGAAAAATCACATGAACAGAAGAAACAAACGGATATGCTCAAATGCCTGGAAGTTTGAATACGTGAAGTTATAATAAATATTGGATAGTGAGAACAATTCTAAGACATATCTACGATGATTCTATGGATACAACTGTTGAGTTTTATTCAATTTAGAGATCCACAATGTTACTAAAAGTCGAAGAGAACTCAGCTTAAGCTGGGAATTGGAGTGCTATTGAAGCTGTAGTACCTTAATCTCTTGTGATTTATGGCATTGGTTTATTAGTTGCCTCCGATTTCTGAGAGTGTATCTGAGAGCGTGCCTAGCTGCAAGCTGCTGCTGCTGCTTGGCGTGTGAGTTTTTCCGCCATAAATTCACAAAAGTGAATCTACATTGCAAATGCAGGCGACACTGTGGGTGTGTGTGTGTGTATCTGTGTGCTGAAGAGAGAGAAACAAAGCATAAATGTAGCTCAACGTGTTTGGTGCCTGCACACACAAAAGGAGAAAAATCCATGAGAGACATGGGACAGAGGCAAAGAGGAACAAAAAGAGACGAGAACAGCGAACAGAAGCTAACGAAGCGTAAAGTTTGCCAAACGGCTGCCTTCCCCTTCCCCTTGCCCATGCCATCAGTGTTTGCCTTGTGGCATTTTTTATTAAATATTCCTAATAAATTATGCAAAATTCTTGTATTGCAAGGAGTGACCGAGACGGAAAATGAACAGAACAGAGAGGACCCGATACAGAATCACGAGCCCAAGCCCTGTGTTCCGAGTCCGTGCCACAGCAGAAAGAATGCAGAAAAACGGGAAATGGGAATTTCGGTCAAATCAAAAAAAGGGGGCGGCCATCTGTGCGTGTGGGCGTGCCATAACTATCAATAACTTTTGGCTGTAAAGCCAATCCAGTCAACCCAGCCACCAGCTCCATCCACAGAGCCCAAGGGCAACGTATGTGTGTGTTGGTGTGTGTGTGCGGAACAATGGGCCAAAATGGGATTAAGAATGAGATTTTCTGGCTACTGGCATCAGTCTGCATTATAATACAATAAAAGTAAAGGATATCCATATCCATGTCTGTATCCTTTCGGATCCCAGCCGCCTGCTGCTTCCTGGTATCTCTGTTTGAGCCACAGCGCGTGTCCTGCGATAATAAAATAAAATTGAAATATTGTTTGCAATTGAGTGAACGCAATGAGTGGAAGTGGAAGGTCCGGGGATCTCTTTTTCTGTGACAGCATCACATATACATATACATATGCATAGTACTTTGTGCTCTAAAGTGCCTCATGATGCATGCTCTCAGTGTATTTTTGTAAGCCAATAGCCGTACTAAGTAGCCAATGCAAGCAGGTATAATGGTGAACAAATCGTTGGGATACTGGGGATTTACAATTTAAAAGAAGTTAATTCTAACTTCAAGATACTATAAACACTTTAAAGCGAACTGGCATCAGCGGGAGTGGGTCGGATGGATTCCCAAGTCATTTCAGCAGAATTCAGTGTACAATCTCTCTATCTTCTCTCTATCGTAACTTCTGCACGATAGTCTGAGCTTGTGATATAGGAAAAAGGTTAAACAAAGCACTGAGCTTATGAATTAATAAGCTCACTCAGCAGAGGCCACAAGCAAATGGAGAAAAATCACTCAACCGCCGCGAACAACAATCCTCAGATGTTTCCCCGAGCTTCTGGTAAAGTGACTTGTTAGGAACCACATCCCGGGTGATGTGTGGCTGGGAAAATCTGCAACACCAGCACTGGCAGGCACACTAACATCATCTCTGGCTCTGGCAACAGCAGCAATAACAATGAATACAACAAATGTCTTATTTATTTTGGATTTCCTCTCTTTTTGTACTGTACTGCTGCTCTGCCTCTGCCGGTAGCAAAAATGAGAAGAAATTAAGTTGCCGCCTGCAGCTTTATAACACCAGCACAGTTTGCCACACCCTCGGAGCCCTCCCCCCACATACCCGCATAACAAAACCAGCATTGGAATAACAAAAGCAACACGCAGGGAGCCCATGGAATGTTTATCTGATTTAAACGTTGGCAACAGTCGGCAAAAATTCCCCTTGCCTGCCCTGCCATCCTGGGGCAACCTTTTGCGTGTCTTTGACTGCTGCTCCGCCCTCCCTTACGGCCTGGCCTCCCTCCCTGGAAAAACTTATGCTGCCTGGCTGGCTCCCCTTGGCCAAGCTTAATTTTCACTTCTGGCAGAAACTTTAATATTAATCATACGACCCGCATGCCCAGCACAAAACGAGAAAGAACGTACGGAGTCGCTTCGAACGCGACTCTACATTTATACCCGTACTCAGTCAGTACACATGTGATTTATGTGGAATTTTAAAATGTTTTATCAGTTTTTACATTTTACATTTTTGCTACATCTGTCATCGACATCTACATCTACATCAGTTCTCACAACAACACACGTACACTGCACGAGGCAGCATGTTTGAGCGTGAGTGTGTGTGTGAGAGAATCAGCAGCCACAATCAACCCCAATAAATGACTTACTCTGCAAGAGGAGTGGGGGGATTGCTGCTGAAAAATCATTTGATCATTGTGGCTACAATAATGATCCGATCTGAACCAAATTCGGAATCTGGTAGATATGGTCATTTTCTACAAAACTTCATTTTTATTTTTTTCTATCTTCAAAATTGTGGATTTTCGTCTTTTGGGGGGGGGGAGGGGGGGGGGGCGAAATTTTGAAATACACTTGTTCAGGTTTGGTATCACAGGAGTCTTGGCCAAAAGTTTGGTTGCTCTAGCTCTTAAAAAGTCTCTGAGATCCAGGCGACACAAAATACAAAAACCAAATCGACTCGATTTTGTGTGAGTGCGAAAGAGAGGGAGCGTATATTTTTTTCTATTGTGGCTATATTAATGATCCGATCCGATTCAGATTTGGGCCCCTGATAGATATGGGCTGTCTCTATGATTCTGCATTTTTCGTTATCTGTTATCTTCAAAATTGTGCACGCCAGAGATGTGCGCCCTTTGTGGGGGCGGAAGTGGGCGGGGCGAAATTTTGAAACATTTTTCTAGGAGTGAGATATCACATCAGCTTGGAAAAAAGATTTGGTCCCTCTAGCTCTTATAGCCTCCGAGCAATGGGCGACAAACAAGACGGACAGACGGACAGACAGCAATTAGCACAAATACAATATACCCTTTTACTCTTCGAGTACGGGTATAAAAACATCACAGGGAGCTGGGAGCTCTATTGCTATTCCTGGCCAACGAAAGGCTGTGCCTACACATAGAACAATATTCATTCATATACATAGATTCAGCGGAAATTCATATGCTCTCGATCAAGTGACATGTTTAGAACTTATTTCAATCAGAGTTACTTAGAGTTTTTGGTCGAATGTGTTGGGAACTCATTTACTTAATTCTCGTAGTGTAAAAAGGGCCTTCGGGTTGTACTTCCCTTTGCCTGTCTTGGCTATATGTATATACTGTTCTTTGTGGTTGGAGTCGCCAAACGTCAAAAGTTCTTGGCTAAATTCGTTTTTGTTTTTCGCAAACTTTCCTCAAGTGGCTCATTGTGGTTGGGTATGAAATGTTGACCCACCGATGGAATGGCAGAGGGTTCGGAGACGGAGATAACTACCGCGACACTTGCTTACTTTTGACAAGGACACGCAGCACGCACACAAATAACTAAGACCCGGATCGGGTCGAGTTTGGCTTTAGGACTGGTATTGGGACTACGACTGGGACTGGGTTTGGGGCCGGGGACTAGGACAACATTCGCGTAGCACTGTCATTGCCATGCTCTTTGCGGTCTTTGGCTCGCAACTTCTGTAGTCGAGGAGAAACTTGGCAAGACCAACACTAACGGCCAACCCCAATTCAGAAACCAGGGGAATATAGGGTTGGCAACTACTATCTCAGCCCAAGACATGCAAAACTTTTCGGATGTGGCAAAGAAAACGCAAATGATTAAGTGCGTAGCGCGCTATAATTCAACGGGACAACATTGGGGAACCCCCAACGGAAAGGAAACGCCTGACGGAGACGGTGACGTGGAGGGGCTGCCTGGGGCAGAAAGTTGCAGCTGGTTGCAGTTGGGGCAAGTGGAATGCTTTGTGGCGCGAGCAGTGCATGTTTGTTCGGGGATAACTTTTGATTGAGGTGAATTGAATTTGATTTGACGCTGATCTGAGCTTGAATGGAGCTTATAAAGAGAGGGCGGGTTAAATCTAGGTTCATCTGTGGGGATCACGAATTAGCAATGTCCCTACTACCATATCTCAGTATCTGCCCCTTCTAATTTGCTTTATGGCTACGCTTCTGGCTCCCAGGGCTCTTGTCTGTTAGGTTTTTGGTTGCCTCTCCATCTCCGTTTGGGAGTTTCCTTGTTCTGCTTGCACACAGATTTTCCCAGCATGCTGCTTAGCATTTCAACACAAAAACAGAAAACAGACAAAGTTGTTGCAGTTGTTGCTGTGCCACAACAGCAATTAATATGTATCTCTTACTTTGCACGCTCTATCACTCCGCTCCACTCCACTCTACTCCATCTTTTCTCTCCGTTGCGTTTGGTTTGTGCGGCTACCCCTTCCCCGAGTCGAGGACAACTCGGAGAACATAGAACTTCTCCCTACGACGAGCATGGAAAGTTTTCTTATATTTTGTTGGCATTTGTTCATTTTGCTTCTCGTGTTGTTGGTTCTAACTTTCTTTTTGTGTCGGTCCTCGGCTGTGGCCAGAAACTTTGCACGTAGCCATTTTATTTAGTGGCAGAGCATTTGGCACAGTTACACATTAAGGCACGCCCAGCGCCCATTGCCCATCGCCCGCACCTCCTCCTTCCGCCCGACAGACGCACATTTTTGGTAGCATTTCTAGCAAGTGATTTATGACAGGCTTCGGCTGGGCTTCTGCCTGTGCATTTCCCCGGCATGGACTTCCCTTTGCCACTCCATTGCATGAAAGCGCATGCATTCTTAAATGGCCCAGAAGGGGGAGTGGGAGTGGGAGGAGTGGAGAGGCGCTCGAGCTAAAAATTTAATTAAAATGCACATTTGTTTGTCCTTGACAGCGTTTTATATTTTGTTACTTAATTGGGAGGAAAGCAGCCAGCAGACAGCCAAAGCAACGGAAGGGAAGTGAAGCAGAGTAGAGCAGGGCACAGATATGAGAATGATGAGCACACGCCAGGATGTGGAACGCCCCATATCCCTGTACAGCACACACACACATAAACACACTAGTTAGATATGAGATATATGTACGTATTATGGGGAGACCGCATTCAAGGAGCAGACATGGAGAGAGACGTGCCGCCATGTCCCCCCCTGCCACAGTTCTAGTTGACACAGAAACAGGGGCAGAGGCAGAAACAGCACACGCACGACTCACCTGAATTAGTCGAAGAAGAGACTCAAAAATGTACGACTACTACCCATCCTACGGTTAGGGCTTTTCCATCTTGATGGCATTTTCCAACTACTCGGAGAGCCTGCTACTGACTGAGCCTGCTGCCAGAAGAAGTTAACTTGATTATGCAGGTGGTGGGTGGGCACTTCTGGTGATCAACTTGCGTGTGATTTACTCGCAATAGAATTGGCGAGGTGGGAGAATGATTAAATGAAGCCAGCACTCGGCATAGCCATCAGCAGACACGGATCAACTGGCATTTAGTAACCTTGCTTTGGACTTACTTGTGTTTATTGAAAGGTGAAAACGGATAGACACCTTTCGGATACCACAAATATGCAACGATTTGGGATTAGCTCTTAGCTGTCAAGTAAATTTAACAGAATTAAGTAATAATTTATTCTGTATTAGCGTGGAGGAACTTCTGTTTTTAATGTTTGCCCATACAGCATATTCTAAAAATTGGTACAAAAAAAGAATTTGAAAAGTTTTCAAGTCGGTTTTTAAATGATAGCAGTTAACCAATCAAATCAACATATATGGTCACAGAACTGTATACTTAATAATATTACATCTATACTATAAATTTGTTGAAAAATATCTGTGTGCATGCATCTACATATCTCCGCAACACGTGCAGCAAATTACATGCGGGTTTTTTTAAATGATAGCCAGAGAATGTGGCATAAAAGCACAAACAAATTTGTATCAAAAATGAAGAAAGTACATATGTATGTACATATGTATGTATGTAGGAACTGCTGCTGATGAAAATAATGGGTGTTTTAAAACTTCTAATTTGTGGCACCCTCTGAAAACACTTAGATTGACTACAAATGTACATTTTCAATTGCAAAACGATGCTTCAGCAGATTTGGTTTCCAGACAACTGTTAGACATTGGTAATGTCATACATCCCCCGTTGACAATTCTGGCTATTATAACGCTTCCAAATAATTTTTATTTCAAAAATAAAATTATATTTAACGTACATATATATATTCGACGCACTTTTCATCCAAGCATCCACAATGTGTCACAGCGAAGCGTGGCCGGGCTTTCTAGTTATATGTATATAATAATATTAAACCTGTCTGATGCCAATTTGTTTCTGGTTTCCGATGGAAGAGCACTCCCCCCATATTGTGCATAAGTACATCAATTCATTTTGCATTTAACATAAACCTGAAACGTCTCGCAGGAAACTTATTTTGCCATAATATTTTTAGGTGAAATGGGCGGGGAGCTGGTGATGAGGGGCGGAGGAAATTGTTTCGTCTTTCGGTACGTGAACGTAGGAGCTGGCAACTTGCTGAAATTTTTCACTGCTCCTGACGCGCACATTTCTCTTGATTCCGACATCCTTTTCGCCCTTGTTTTATGGGGTCGTAGCCTCCTTGAGAGATACACGCAATTATGGAGGATTTGCAGTGCCTCGAACACCCGGAACACCCTGAGAGCTCCCACATCAGGCAAACTAATATCCGTTGCCCCGTTTGTCCCCCCATCTCCCATGTCCCTGCCAGCCTGCCCAGAACAAAACGCATTAAGGCGGAAGTGCATTTCGGGTTTATTTTGCATTTGCGAGAGAGCAGGCATGCACGTATTCAAATTTACCTAAATAACTACTCAGAAAGAGACGGCACAAGACAGAAGACATATAGAGGGCTGCTCTCCTGTTGTCCTTTTCATGATGGGCATACAAATGCTGTGCCAAAAGGATTTTGCTTACAAGCGAGCGAGCAGAGGAAAAAGTGCAGAAGAATCGCATTGTCCCTTCAAAAAGGGGAAGCCGGGCCAAATACAAACGTACAAGGATATGATGTCCCTGCCCTGACATAAGGATTTGTTTAGCCTTTCTTCAGATGATGTGGAGGACGAGGACGAGCACGAGCACGAGAACGATGATGATGATGATTATGATGATGCAGCCCTCTCCGGCTAGTCCCAACTTATGTGCAGTCACGGTCTGTCTACTTTGTTGAACACATCTCTTGGTCGCACTCTCCATCTCCATCTCCCTCCCCTCTCCCGCCCTGTCTTGTCTTGTCTCGTCTCGACGGCAGGACGTGGGACATGCATAAGTGGCTGCCTCTTGCCTCGTGCCTCGTGTCGCACAAAACTTGTTATTTGTATTTACTTTTGATTGTTGCAGTTGCACTCTGTGTTCGTTTCATTCCAATCCTCTTCTGCCCTTCTTCTGCAGCCAAGTGTCAACACAAAAATTGTGCTTAAACTTTATTCTCATACGCCTCTCCGAACAATTAAATGCATCACCATCTCCCTCTTTTCTGGCTTCTCTTTCTCTCGCGCTCTGATTGTGAACTATTTCTGGGGTTCTGCATTTTTTATTGGCCAACTGTCAAGTTTCCTCTCGCCCTTTAAAATTTCCATATCCTTTCTTTTTTTTTGGCTTTCGGTCCGGTTTTTCTCGTTATTTCTTTCACGTTGACGTCACTCGTTACAAAATGAACTGTCAAACGGGAAAACTGGAAATTCGAGAGCGGAGTCCCATTTGATCGAAACGAGTCTGTCACTGAATGAATGATGTTTTAATGGACCCTCTTTGGGGGCACTGCCATGTACGCGCATATCAGAAAATAGTTACATATTGGGGCTTAATATAAACCTGATTAATCTATATATATATAGGCCAAGAAAATTAACAATTTTTTAAGATTTCTGTGTATGATAATAGCACGATAAACTCATCGTAATGGAGTATCCATTCGGGTCCATGAGGGTGTTTCAATTCAGCCACTTTACTCTACAGAGACGTCCAACACATGACGTCATGGACAGGTCAGAATTGGGTTGTTGGCATTTACCATCTGTCACGTTCCCGTTCCCCCAACGATTGGGGAAGGGGCCGACCGCTCTCTCTCTCGAAATAACAAGCCCCCTAGAGCCTATTCGATGCAGAGCCTGGCACCGGCACCCACAAATAGAATTTGGTGTCTATTTTAGTGTAATTTTCCACTTAAACGGTTCCTTCGTTCTGGGGATGCTGGATGGAAAGCCCGGATAGGACCAGCCCAGCAAGAAGTCATCTGTGTCTGCTGCGTCTGGCAGCCGCCAAAAAAATGCCAAGTTGAAATGAAAATTATTGGCTTACTCCCGCCAGCGCCAGTCCCTCCTTGGCGCTCTCTTTCCTTCCAATGATAATGCGGTGCCGAAGGAGGGGAGCGGGTAAATAAACGGAGGGCCCCAAATTGAGTTTTAGCGGTTTTTTGTGTGTGTGCGAGAGATGGAGATGGCCCAAACACGCCCCGTAGTTTTCCATTTCCCGCCATCGATTTCAATTGTGTTAAGGCTCCCTTCCCCATCCCTGTCCCCGCCATGCCACTACCCTCTCACTCCTTCTGCTCTGCTACCCTTTTGGCCAACTTCAAAGCGAGCAGCGCTCAATGAAATTGACACCCGCTGCGCCCGCAACTCCAGCGGGCTATGGATGAAACTATGGATGGGTGGAAAATGAATGTGTAGCGAAATGGAAGGGCCTTCCTCTGCCACATAGCGCTGCCTGCTGCAGAGCCCCCCTTCCACCATTTTAATGAGATTCAAGCTTTAAATTTCGCGCCTTATTTACGTGAGCGTTGTGCTGGGACTGCGCAAATAATGGTGGAAGGAGCAGCTCCGTAAAAGGGCCGAGCCATGTCAGCCTCAATGGAGGGAATAAGGATCGACTTCGTGTTACCTGGCATACCCCATTGTCAGGGCTTCTAAGTTACTTAACTCTTCACGGATCGAGTACACCCACGCAACAAAACAACATGACCCACGACGTGATACAAAAGCGTTAACTTAATTATCCAACACCATGGGAATTTTAATTAAAAGCATGCAGAGGATTTAATTGATTTTCGTATATGACGCCAGGATACACCAGGCACATCCCTAAAATAATTAAGTGCTACTACATAGCCCTGACCACAGACACAGACACTGACAGGCAGGCTGGCTAAGGACAGGCTAAGGAGCCCACTTAGAGAGAGCCTAGCAAATATTTTAACAACTTTGCTTCGGCGCTTTTATGAAAACTGCTAGCTAGCCCCCGAAAAACAGCAAGGGCAACCAAAAAGTAGCCTTCGAGATGGAAATGTACACAGTTAATAATAGAAACCATTTACTATGCAAATATTTGATCGGGGTAGAGTCAGGATCGGCAGCAGCGGGTCAGGAGTCCATCGCGAGCAATTTTTCACGCTTAGCATATGAGAACTTTGAGTTTTGGCAGCCGGACGTGAGCGACAGGAGATGAAAGATGAGCGAAGTCAGGACTCCAAGCTGAGGAGGGATTGGCTGGGGTGCAGGCAAATGTGTTTGCTATGAGTTAAGTATGACTTACAGCACTCTGGCCCCACTATGTATATGCATGTGCATTGTATAGCCCACCCAGGGACTCCCCCCCGAACTTTCGGTTCGCTCCGGTTCGGTTCGGTTTGGCTCTGTGTGTTTGCTTTGACTTTGAGTGAGGCGGCGAGCGGAGCAGAGTAGAGCAGAGCACAGTTTTCCGAGGCAGCCATGAAAAATTAAAAAGGGATTTCCATGCGGCAGCAGCAGCTGAAAAGCGTATTCAATGGCAGCTCGAACAACTTTTTCCACTCACTCGCCTGTCAGCATTTTCTTCTCAATTCTTTTTTTTCCCCCCCTCTTCGCATCAGCACCACACCACACAAGCAACAACATCATGAAAGATGATATATGTTGGACAAGTGCTTGAGTTCGAGTGGAATGCGGCTGCGGTGGCGGCTCTGAGGGTGCTTGGTTGGTGGGTGGGGGGGGAGATGGAGCTTGCGGCTGTGGATGTGGGCTAGTCAGACACATCCGATAAGTGCGCTGCTGGGGCCAGAGCCAGACCAGACCAGGCCAACCATGTGGCTTGCATTTAATTATAGGGATTTCCCTTCATCTGAGAGCTGAGCTCTGTGCTGAGCTGGGGGGGAGCTAATTGAGCTGCGAGAAAGTGAATTGGTTGGCGTGATCTGCGCTTCTTTTTGGATGCAAGCTGTGGATTACAGTGTCAAAGCATCTCATTACAAAAATGTTTTCCTTTCTTACAAAATTCCTCGATTTATTTTGGGATGCACATCAGAGTATGTATATATGTTTATGTGTAAGCTTTTCATAGGTAGGATGGTTGATCGTTCATTAGCCTTGCCCTAATCCACTACAGCTTTCACTAGTAGTAGGTTCCCACATCAAAGGGACAAAGTTTAACCAGTATTTGTCGTACCGTACTACTATCATGAAAGAAGCCACTTTCAATAGGACCGACCAAACATGTCATAGGTCAAGTTCTGTCGCAGCAAAAAGGATGGACAACAAAAACCAAGGTGCTTCACATTTTGTTGCTCGATTCAGCAGCGGTGGGTGAACAGGGTGGGGCAGGGGCAGGGGCAGGACTTACCTTCTGTAATAACAAAAATTCGTTGTAAAATGTAGTTGGCGGACTCGTAAAAGTGTTGCAATGCTGATGTGGTGGATGATGTTGTTGCTGCTGTTGTTGTTGTTGTTGCTGCTGTTGTTGTTGTTGTTTTAGCATCAAATGCTTTGGCGAACTTTTGGCTTAGTTGTTGCTGGCGATTTGTTGTTTGTTTGTTGTTGTTACTTTTGTATTAGCCATAGAACATTGTGGGTTCTGTTGCTCTTGTTGATGGCCCAAAAAGAGTGGACCTGCTGCTGTTGTTGATGATGTTTCTGCTGCCACTGCCACTGTCGTGCTTCATTGTTTGTGTTTTCCGAAAGAGATGGCGAGAGAGGCAGACAGAGAGAGAGAGAGAGAGCGAGAGGGAGAGAGAGTTTTAAAGCGCCCGGTGCTTATTGTTTTAGCCACTTCTCATGGAATATATATTTGGCAACTATTTTATTTAGTTGTCCTCTGGCCTTTTAGGCAATTTTAAGCACTATCTTTTGTGTTTGTTTTTTTATTCGTGTTGGCCATTCGACTGACGATTGGGAAGAACAATAAAAATTTAATTTTTAAAATATTTTTGTGTGTATTGTTGTATTTGTGGACTGCACATTTCTCCCCTGTTGATGACGATGATGGGAATGGCAGCCCATATGCCAAAAGATTTATTACCCCAGCAAATGGCAAGCGGCTGTCTTGCCCTCCCCTGTGCGATGAATTATGCAATGAAATGTATTTCATTTTTCCCATACGAGTGTTAAAGTGTGTGTGTGGGGGGGGAGGGGGGTCATATGAACAATATTTTTGGAATTGTTGAGTTCTTCGACAGACTTTCGTTATTGTTATAAACGGGAGAGAGAGAAAATGATTCTTTAATTTATGGCAAAACAAAGCAACAAATTTCCGACCATCTCTGACATTAAAGCGGCCCGAGATGCTCCCCACCCCACCCCAGGAACGGAGAGTTTGGAGAAAAGTTGTGCCTCCTGGCAAGGACCCGTTGACACCTCGGTCCTGAAGGATTCTTTCTGTCCTTGTCATCGGCTTGCGGGACTTTCCATTGTCCTGATGGTGGCTCTCCACTTATTAGTCTGCGTTTTTGCAAATATTTGCATACGAGGCACGTTTCAGTAATTTTTCTTCTGCTCATTCCTTTTATTTTGTTCATGTTATTATTATTATTACTCTTGCTCTTTGCTGTTACCCAACCGTCTACAGCCAACTGCCAACTCCTTACCGCCCCCAGTGTCCCCCAGTGTCTCAGCTTTTATTTTCCTGCTCCGACCTTCCGACCTTCGTTAAAAAAGTAAACGCGAGATTTCTTTGCACCACATTAAGTACTGTAACTCCAGGAAAATGGCCAAAAATATGCACAAAGAAAAGTATTTAAATCATTTATATTATTTTTTACGTCGGAAAATTTCTCTGGGGCCTGCATGGTGGAGAGAATATGAAATTTCCCAGAATCTCGTAATGGAGGAATAAAATGTTGAGATAACGCGAAACAATGTTTTTATGAAATTTGTTGATATATTTACATCACAGCTGGAGAATATTTGTAATGCTTTGAATATTCAGTATCAATGTTATTTCAAAAAGGAAATATAATACTATAGAGAAGCTGATCATATGGGCAAAGATTCGGGGTTGTAGAAAGAACTCTCTCTGTAGCCAGAGATCGTTTCCATTATAGCCCACAAAGTTCATGTGAAAGAAAGTACAAAACTAAAGCTTACATCTTAAGAAAATAATCCTTAAGATGACCCCCACCAATAATCCACTTAATCCGGCGAGTCGAACACGTTGCTCCCATATCAGACAAATGAATTTAAGCTTCCCACGACCGAAGGCCAATAAGGAACCGAACCCACTGCCAGGATATTTGGCAGGTTTCCCCAAGTCCCTCCTCCCCTCCTCCCTTGCTCCCTTGGAGCACTGGCTCCTCCCTGGGAGTCCCCTGATTGCTGTTGTATGCCGAGACCTTCCATGTACCACATCAATTTGTAATTTGTAAATGAAATTGCCTTTGGTGGCTTCCCTTTATTTTGTTTTATTCTTATTTCGGCCTTTTTCGCCCACCAGAAAAATGCAAATTTGTCAAATTGATTTAAAGCCTTGATGTTGTCCAATTTAAATGCCAAAAATTAATTACACATGCAGGCCCGACCCCCTTCCCCACACACGACCGCAAAGTG
Source organism: Drosophila bifasciata (assembly GCA_009664405.1). Taxonomy (NCBI): domain Eukaryota; kingdom Metazoa; phylum Arthropoda; class Insecta; order Diptera; family Drosophilidae; genus Drosophila; species Drosophila bifasciata. The sequence continues at coordinate 16,506,125 of CM019042.1, read as the reverse complement.
TTTCTTCATTTTGTTTGTTTCACTTGACACTTTTTTTTGGTGTTTTGAACTTTTGAAATGGCTTCAGCTTTCGCTCACTTCCCGCCTGCACGCTGGCTGCTTGCATTACTCGATATGGCCACCGTTTCGCATTCCCCCACTGGCATTAGTATTGTATAGTATGGTATCCACACTTCGCAGAAATCACACATTCAGTTGGCAGCTCCTGTTTCAAGCAACTGCCACTCCGGCCGCAACGAGCACTGCCGCAAAACGAACATCGCCACGCTCCCGATTCGACTGATTCGACCGCTGCCAGCAGTCCTCCGGGGCAGCCGTAAGAAGAACCGAACCACGACATCCGAACCGAGCAGCTTGGCTCTTATCAAAGCCGAGCCGAGGTTCCCGTTGTTGAAATCGCTTCGTGTAACGCAGTCGCAAAACGAGAGAGACAGAGCGAGAGAGAGAGCAGCCGGCTTTCGTTGGTGTGTGTGTGGTGGGTTTCTCTCTTTCAGGTGTTCTCGTTGGTGTAATCTCAGTGTGTTGAAGTCGGAGAACGGTTCTTATCAGTTGTGACTGCTGCGTGTGAGGCACAGTACAGTGGAGTGGAGTGGACCACTGTTATCTTCGGCCCTCTGGCCTCTTTCACTCTGGCCTTACTGGCTGTCTGGCTGCGTGGACCGTCTACCGTCTAGTCTTCCATATTTTCCTGACGAATGTGGCCAGGCGTCTGGGCGGAATGTGCGAAATGTCGAGCAAACAGCGTGGCCAAACTTGTGTTTGCTAGGAGTCTGTTCCCCAGCTCCAACTGGTGGATAGGCTGGGCTGAGCTAGGGAAAAATTACTTACCAGCGCGCTGATTTATAATACAAATGTGACCTGTGCCCTTTCGGATATTGATTTGAGATCTTTTGGCCTCGAAATCATTCATTAAGGTCAGACGGGGCACGGTCTGGGATATATTTTGAGAAGTGGTCTATCATTCAGTCCCACGTACTCCTCCTTACGCACTTTGACTTACATTAGTGAACAATCAATGTTTCTTGATACTTACCAGGGTTCAACTGTGCCGCACACTTGTGGCAATAGGGGGGACATCTGACATCTGATGGAATTTGAAAAACATCGTACATTGCCTTCATTTTTCTCATTTAAAATCACCTTTCACTTAATCGGAGCCAGTCTGTTCATAACTAGGAGCAATTTCCCACGCTACCATCACCAGTCGAGATCGAGTCATCACAGCGTGGACCATGATGATGGCCCGACGGGGGCAGGAGAACATGTCCAAGTCGTGTTTTGTCTAGCCACAATGGGAGCCTCTGCTGGCGCTGGCTCCTGCACCTCGGTGCCTGTCACTTTGGAGCATTCATTCTGACTTTCATGATGGCCCTGTCAACTGGTCGCAGTCGCAGTGTTTTGTTTCTGGCCACCCTTTTGCTGTTCCTCTCGTCAGCCATCAAGCTTGTTGATGCATCCGCCGCAAGGAGGAGATGCGAGTCAAGTCTCTTCTGCAAAATCAATTCATGGCCCGTCGCAGCATGACAGCCTGGTTTATTGGCTTCCATTTGGCCCGCTAAAGAGGCCAAACTAATTACCGAGCATAATAAATCAGATCCCTGTCATAGTTTGCCATTAGCTTGACACCACCCCCTCCTCCAGAGCCACTGGCGAGCTCGCTCTCCTAGCATTTATGCAAATTGCAAGCAATACCAGAGACGGACGAGTATCGGACTGGGCTCCAGTGCACCTCGCCTCGCCACTGCGATGCCGCTGCCTGGTCCTTCCTTGTGCCTTATGCATTATTAATTGCAATTTGTTTGCTATTTTTTCCAAGAACATTTTCCCCCGTTCTAACCCAATAAGGGACATGATTGTTGTTGCCGCTTTCCCAGGCACTCAGGCACGCTGCCTGACCGACCTACAGTCGACCACGCTGACAATCGAGTTTATTTATGCAAAATTAATTGATTCTATTGAAAATGGAGTGGATGGAAAAACAGAAAATGCAATTGACACATTTTCCTTGAGACATCAGCGGACAAATAGGGAGGACTTGGGGTCTCCTCCAGTAATGACGGGTAATTTATAATTGTGCCACAATGGGGAGAGCTTTTAAAATGAGAACTACTACTATGTGGCGTGACTCCCACTGATTGGCCAAATTGCAACACAAATTGATCACAAAATAGCAGCAGGGAGGCACGCAAAAAATGGTCTTTATTTTCCCCTTCCAAACTCCGTTCGACCACTATCCCCATAGCATATACAAATTTTAAATTAACCAATGAACCAATGATGATGGGGATTGGAGGGTCCACAGTCCCACTTAATATTGAAAGAATGATTGGTTTCTATGGAATAGAATGGGAACTTAGATAGCTACTTCTTTTCCCACTGCCACTTACCTCAGTTGCCTGAAAAAGTTCACTTTCTTGCGCACTTCGCTCACATTGTGCATATGATCATCGAGGAACTTGAAGGCCAGCCCCGTCTTGGCCTCGAAGTCGTTTGTGGGCAAGCGATTGAACATGGGATCGGGGGTTTCGGCCTTCGGCGCCAGTGCCTTGAGGCGCGACGGATATGGCGGGGAGTAGTTGCGCATGTAGCTGGTCACCAGAGGCAGTTCCAGATCGTCTTCAATGTGAGCAGAACCATAGCGGGGACTAAGTAGTGAGGGGATACCATCAAATCAAATGCAGATATGATTACCCAGGCTTATGTGTCACCACCACTTACTCATCCATATTGAATGACTGAAAGTTGACCAGTTTGCGTTCGAGGGAACGAACCGCTCTCTGCACTTTGGCCCCCTCTTCGAGCATCTCTTGAGTGGTGGTCTTCATGTAGTTGGCATCCTTGGCCATTGCGTCCCACAGCCTAGTCTTCTTCTTGCACGACATTTTGTGTTCTGATTGAAGCAATAATAAATGGGGTAAATAGTTGAACGTATTGAATGTGAACTGACAAAGTGAGGGGGCAGCTGAGTTTGAAAGGTTTCTCACAGGGTGTGACGGGGGTGTTGATTACCCGAGTGAAATATGGTAATTTCTGTAACACAGTACTTGATTCCCACTATTTCAGTTGCTCTCGAAGCTGCTCATGTCAAGCTCTCTCGATAATCGATAATCTCTCGATAAAACAGAAATCACGTCATTAAGCAAGGGTGAAAGGGAGAGGAATGAACAATATTATGAATGCCACAATTGAATTCACAAACGGATTTATTGTGGGCGGAGGCAAATGGTTTCTGAATCAATAGACGATGAAAATGAAATTCGAACGCTGGGTCAGCAGCAGCAGAAGGTTGCATGCAGCCCAGAAGCAGCCATCCCATGCCATGCCATGCCAATCAATGGGGGGAGTGTCGGGCAGAGCTTTGGATATGTTTAGCGGGCAACCGGACTGCTATGGCCAATAACAATGGCCGATTGGCTGGCTCTTTGGCGGCTATCATAATGAGTTGCCACCTCTGTGTGCTTCATTGCAGCATCATTAATACGGGCTAATTAAACAAATATTACGCGAGTCTAAAGGACGAGAGTGGCTGAGGCTGATTGTGTGTCTGTGCTTCATTAGGCACGTGTGTGTGTGGAGATGAGAGCGTGACACGAGGTGACGTGGTATAGGTGAACAATGTGTTAATACGAACGACTTTAATATTATAATTTACTTGTGTCAAGAGTTTCTCTTGTATCAAGAGTATTAATTGAAAAGCAATACTACTATATAGTGATCAATATATCATGCACAACCATGCACGTATCACGCATGTATTTCCATCATTATACCTATCTGTGTAATGCGTGTGCCTGTGTGTGTGCGTATATATGTACGAGTGTGATTACGAGTTTGCTTTTGGGGAAGCTTGGATCCACAGTCGGCAGAGGGGCGATGAATGACACCAAACCAAATGTGTAACAATAAAACACGATGGCCGGCAAGGCACACCCACAGGTGGGGACAGAAGTGGAGCAGAAACGACTGCAGGGAGGGACAGAGAGGAGCCCCCACCATGTGGCTCTCATAATTTATGCGGCAGCATTTGGCATGCGTTGCATTTCACAGCGAATAATTTGCATTTTTAAGCATTTTCGCAGGCATAATCGGGCATAATTAAAAGCAACGATGATGTCGACTCCTGCTGCAACTCCAGGTCCCGGATGCAAGTCCGACTGGCACTCCGATGCCAAGGCCAGCCAGCTGTGGAGCGTAAGACTGAAGACCCGACCCCATGGGTGCCGCCCATTGGGGAAACGGAGCCGCGAAAGCGTTTCAAACGCAATTAGGGACCTGGACACGGGCTTGGGCACGTCAGAGGCGGATGCCGAAGATGGTGGAACAAGTCAAGTTTCTCACCTCAAAGTCTTTGGCTCACAGTTGACTTGGCCAAGGTTTTTCGGGGAGGCAGGCAGCCGTGCCGCACTTAACAAATTAATGTCAAGCCACAATAAAAGTCAACAGCTGGTTGCCGCTTGTGGGCAGTGGCAACCCAGAGAGGGAGACGACGTGGCAAATGGAAAAACGGAGGTGGAAAGCTGCAGAAACCAAAGTTGAGTGCAATGTCATGCTGCGACTTGTGCCCGGCCAGACGTGGGTGGGGCAGCAACGAGCTGCTGCTACATATTTCCCGGAGTAGATTCCGACGCACGCACAAGTTACATAAACACATTCAGAGAGTATATAGAAACATAGTACACCTACAAAAATCAAGAGTACATCAAGTGTTCCTAATATGCTCCCATCGAAAGTAAGTTTTAAAAATAAGAATAAGGATAAATGGAGATACTTTTGGATAACAGAAATAGAGTTCAATATGTGCATCAGTCAGTTAGAAATTCCTGACATTTTTCTTTATGTGTAGAATGTTCAGACTCGTACATATTCAGGCGTTGTAAAGTTTTGAAGGGGTTTCGTACTGGCACCTGCTGGCAAGGACTGGCGATGGTAAATTAAATTTCACTCTCGACCCGTTTGAGATCCAGCTTAAATATCAAATAATCAGATTGCCGGCGTACACATCATCGTTTTATATGCACACTCGCACTTTTATCCCAATTCACTCCGAACTTGCACCACAATTTAGCCATAACGCCGCAGGTGGAGCCTCCCTTTCTGCTCTCTGACAGCAGCCACGCTTCTGCCTCTTGCATGCTCAAGAGTTTTCCCACCGTCGCGCTTGGCCCGAGATTTTGCGCTTGACATATAATTTTTATGCCATGCTGTCCATGTGTCTAGGTCCAAACGGGGACTCTACTATAAATGTATCTTGCAAAATAATATATGTATGCAAAACCCAAGAAACGACAGCACAGTACCGAAAGCACCTTTAAGGGACCCCCCTACCCCCTACCACATTGCAGCCCAGCGACATGTGTATGTATACTGTTTCCGTTTCCCTTTATTTGCGTGCGACGGAAACTTGTGGCACGCACGTTTGCCTCAACTTTGATGACTGAGGTGTGAGACTTTCGAGCTGCAGCGAGCTGCAAATAGGCATAAAATTATTTAAAACGGGGATGCATAAAATGATTCACACTAGAGAGCCGCATAAAAAAAAACATTTTCTGTTGCTCGACTTACTCGCTTTTGGTTCACTTAAAGTGCAGGAAAAGCGGAAAAGTTATTGCTTATTTCGGGTAAGCTGGCGATTCTGAATATCATAGTAATGTTACGAGAAATTCCGTAGTATACCAGTGTTTGCTTTCCTCAACTTAGAGTTGGTAACTGAAATCTTTGTACTGTTTTATTTTCGAGTGTTATTTCCTGCCTGGACCTGGCCTGTTGTGCCACTGTTAGGCACGTTCATATGACTCTTTTTCTGCTGTTTTCTTCTGCTCTTCAAATGAACTTCCTGTGGCAGCCTGTGGCCAAAACAACTTCACGGCACTTTGAGTCGTCTAACGGCATCCAGCAGCAGCAGTGGATGCTACAGCAGGGGGGCGCAAGTGGAAAAAATGCAGTTAAATGAGCGGAAATGCAAAATTAACTCGCCACGAAAGCACAGAACAAACAAAGAAATTGTTGTACAACTAAAAAAAAACCCCACCTCACACACACAGATACACACACACACAGATACATACGTACAGAGCCAAGCAAAATGAAGAGGAAATGGAAAATGAGAAAATCAAGTGCCGTAGAAAAAGGAGTAGCCGGCTGAAGGAAAAAATGCGATTGAAAGCAGTAAGCAGCGGCAGTCAAACGGAATGGAGAGGGAGGGGGAGAAGAAAAAATATATTATAGTAGAATAAACGTTGCCACTTGGCCAAATTTAATGCAAATATTTGGCCAACCGCAAAAGAAGAAGGCCCGGAATGTTGTTTTTCCGTTCTCCATGACTGACTCTACATGAAGTGGAATTGGAAAATGAAGTGGCTGAAACATATTAGCCATGGTAAAACGAAGTAAAATATGCAGCAATATATATTGTGGTCCTTCTACCGAACTTAACAAGTTAATTATTGAACAGCTTCAAGTCCACCGGGGTGCAGATAGATTCAAGACTGAGGAAGGAGTCTGCATAGATCCAGAGAGAAGGATTCAAGGATAAATAACGACTCATTAACTGATGCTGTTAACTAGGACAACTTGATCAGGGATCAGTGATAGGTTTCTTCCATTAGTTCTGATGAACGTACATGATTAGTGATAATGATTTAAAATTATTTTAACTGATTAGTGGTAC